>CM053786.1:636094368-637294368 GCA_028749045.1 Cupressus sempervirens | reverse complement strand
TCGTTAAGCAAGAAGCATGATTGTATCTCATAGAGTATAGCAGAGGTAGAATATCTTGCAACAACAAATAGTTGTAATTAAGTTGATTGGATGAAGTAGATGCTGAAGGATATAAGGATAGAATTCACTGAACCTATTATCATATATTTTGAAAACACAAGAATAGTGAATATGTATAAGAGTTCAACATTACATTCTAAGACTAAATATAGTTATATCAAATATCACATGTTGAGAGAGAAAGTTGTAGAAAAGGAAATCAGATTGGAGTATGTATGCAACAAAGAGAAAATTGAAGATATTTTCACAAAGCCTCTTCCCAAAGAGACTTTTGAGTATTTGTGAGGTATGCTAGGGGTTATGCCCCTACCTATATTAGAGTAGATGATGGAAGGGTGCATCAGTCTAGTGTTATAAAATACTATTATTTTTCTAGACTATGTGTTGATGCTTCTTGCATGTGGGGTTATTTGTGATGGATAGAGTCATCTAGGACTCTTGATAGATGTTGTTTTGAATAATTTCATTACACACTTAAGCAAGTCAGAAGCAGTTGTTGTAGAGATAGATGGTTTCTAAAAGCTTTGACATTGATATCAATGGGGGAGAGATTACAACATGAAACATAATATTATATAGAGTACATTTAGGTATATCAATGGGGGAGAATGATTGATGAAAAGGATTTGAAAAGAAAGGATAACAACCTTTAACAATTGGTATTTTTGGAACTAGATGTTTTTTCATCTATGATGCCATCAATGCAAAAGGGGGAGATTGTTGGAAACATGAATACTGATGATATTCCTATGGGAAAGTATTATAGAAACATGATTAGATCATTATCATAATGATATGTTACATTCATGACTATGTTTATCAGTGACATCAACATAGTAGTTTTATGTGGTATCTGACAGAAGAATAATAGTAAAGATCAAGTTGGTATAGATAGATCATTGACTATTTTCTAGAGAAAGGTTAAAGGGAGATACTAGTAAGTGTCTAGCATATGTAGCTAACCTTGGAAGAAAAATATATTAAGTTTTGAAGAGGTTATGCAAGTTTTGTTGAAGATTTTTCTAAGATAGAGTATACAGAAGCATGTTCTGGTAAACTTGTTATAGATCTTAGCAAATTTATTATTCTGAGAAGAAAGGTTAAAGGCATCTAGAATACATATTGGAGATGGTGTGGATAAGCTTGCTCATCATAATATTACACATACAAAAAGTTATTCAAGTTACAAGGTGACAGATTGATGTTATCACTAAAGTATAACGTGTTCTTAATAAGGTCCTATAATAATTAATTGAGAAGGTGTAATAGTTGACTCAGGGAATTGTTTCATGGATTTAGTATAAAGGAAAGACATTTTCCTTTATGACGTATGAAAGAAAGAAGAAATCATGAAGAAGGAAATAGAAGAGAAACAAGTTAATTGCAAAGATAAGCAAAGTAGAGCGAAGTTGGAGAAAACTTTTTTGCCAAGATTTTATTTAGAGATCTGAGGTTTGTTGTTTGGATCCAAGATTCTTGACCTAGTCTACAAGGTCTGATAGTGATTGGTCCAATTGATAGGGTAGATAAAAGATGAAAAACTAGAGTATGAATAGTTATATTGCAAGGAATAGTTGAGAGATCAATTGGACAGTGAAGTTCAGTGGTATTTCCCATAAGCTATTTGGAAAGTGGGTCCTTCTACCTTCTACAACTCTTAATAGGGTTAGGACAACTCCTAATAGGGTTGGTATCTCCTAATAGGGATTTAAAGTCTCCTAAGAAGAACTCTTATGTACTAAATGTGTTTATAGACTTCTAACAAAGTCCATCCTCTAACAAGGAATATATATATATATATATATATATATATATATATCTTTGTGGGCATCATTCCCACTAGGGTTTTCCCTCTGATCAAGGGTTCTTAGGCTATTTAACAAATCTAGTGTCATTATGTATGTGTATCTTGTTATGTTTTTCTTTTACTTTGGTTTCATGGTTAAGATTAATTAAGGTTGATAAAAGTTTTAATTGGATGATTGATTCACCCCTCCCCGCTTAGTTATCTCAGTGGAATATTATTTCTTATAGATCTCTCCCTCCCCCCTCGCCCCCCACCTCTCAGTATTCCCAATTTCTAATAATTGATATCAGAGCTTAGTTACTCAAAAGAGGCTTAACAACTTGAGTAAGATCTGTATGGATATGGAATAGTTGGTGAAGAACCTTGAAGAGGCACTTGAACAAATTGATCTCCTTACTGGAGAAAGAGATAAGAAGAAAGATATATATGAAGACTCCAAAGTGTACATTGGAAAACTGAAGGACAAGATTGAATATCTCAAATCCAAGCCTGAATATACTAAATCTAAAACTGATGATAATGAATATTCAAAACTAAAGATAGAGTGAAATATCTTGAAGTGTGAATTAAAGATTACCAATCTAAATTTGAGTTTTAAGAATGACCCTAACAAAGTTGAATATAATTTGAAGATTAAAAATTTATATCTTACAGCCAATCTAGCAAAGAAGACATCTAATCTTGAATCACTAAAAGGAGATCATGAAGAACTTCAAAAGTGCAACACTATTGTGAAAGGTGAACTAACTTAGAGCAACCTACAATAATTTAAATATTTATTCTAGCAAAGAAAATCTTGATAAAAAAATGTCATTGCAAAGACCTACCTATGATAAGACTAGTCTTGGTTACCTATTTAACATGTTTGTAAAGAAACCCAAAAGTGGATCAGATCTAAAAGAAAAAAGATAAATTTGATGATAAGATTGAATCCACTCAATCTTTTGATAAATCTAAAGAGATTAGACAAGAGAAATAAACTAAGAAATTGGATGGACCTAAGAAAGTTGTGTCTCCTAAAGAAACTAGGTATGAATTTTGAGGTAAGTGTTTTTCATGTAATGAAACAGGTCATATGAAAATAGATTATACAAATAAGTCATTTAATCATGTTAAGAATTTTTATTTTCATAATTGTAATGGTATTGGTCATAAAGCAATTGATTGTAAGAAACTTAAATATGATAATGATAAAAGAAATAGTAGAATATCTGGAAATGTTAACCCTATAGATAGAAGAAAATCAAATGAGAGGACATCAAGAGAAAGAAGATCTTATGAAGAAAGAAAGAAAATAATGTGCTATAAGTGTAACAACATTGGACACATTGTCCAAAATTGTCAAGCACCTATTGATCAACATAATCCTAGAAGAAGAACCCTAGTATGTTAGTTATGCAACAACTTCAGACATATAGAAAAGTATTGTAGAATGGACAAAAGGAACAATGATAGAATCTTTGGAAATAGAAGGAACATTTAAGGAAACTTTGGAAATAGAAGGAAGAATGAAAGAAACTTTGGGAATGATAGAAGGAATCATGAAAGGAACTCCAGAACTAACAAATATAATGAAGATCAAAGAAATGTAATTAGTTAATTTTGAGAAGAACTTGATGAGACATTTGTAAAGGGATTAACTATTGGATCTGAAGAAAATTTAGATGATTTAGAGAAAGGAAGATTGAAGTCAGTAATTGAGTTTGATTCAACAAAGTAGAGTTAAGATTTTCCATAGAACTAGAATTTGAAACTTCATTTTGAGATCAAGCTATGAGTAGTGAAGTTGAGAAAATATGTATCTAGATGAGTTTAAATTGTATCTAAGCTCACTTGCAATTTGGAGCTTATTGGAACAACTTATGAAGGAAATATGAGTTACTATTACAACAAAGAAAGTTTATTCTATAACAAAATATGAAATCTCTTTTTTCATAGAAAATTTTGTGGAGTGAATTTTTGTGGAGAATTTTCATGATGAAAGGAAGATATAATTAACCTCAGGTAGCATTTCAAGATCGAATAGATGATTTTGAGCAGATATTTGATTTCAAAATGAAACTAACAGTTTTCTTAATTTTGCAACATATGCAATTAATGCAAGTTCAAGTTTGATAAATAAATAGAGTAAAAACTTGATTACTTCCACATTGTGATTATCTCAAAAGATTAAAGCACTTAGAAGTGATTTTTCAAAGTGATTTTGAGCAAAACCCTACTTTAGAAAAAAGGTATTTTATCATTTTTTGCACAAAATATCTGCAATAAATTTTTATTTGGTGAAATCATGGATATGTTAGTAGTTCACAATATTGAGACTATTGAGAGATCCAAATTGAAGGTTGTACCTATGAATCCCTTAGAAGGAAACCTTAATTTGGCTCTATCAACAACTCAGAACAATGTAGTTTACTTGGAAGACATAGGAAGTTATTTGTTTAGCAAGTCTGAAACTATTGGAGGTGAACTTATGGACAAGGATATGGAATTTTTTTTCAAACATGATATGATTGTAAAGCCTAGATTTGAACATCTGAAAGATTTAGATTTATTCAGATATTACTTCTACCATGGACTTGATAACAAAGAATGGACTCAAATTATATTAAGCATAATTCATAATGGGAAGTTTTGAATGGGAGACACTGTAGTTGACATTTCTGTTGACCTTATTCATGAGGTTACTGGTCTTAGAAAACAAAGTAGTGTACCCATTGGTGAGAAATTAGCCAAGAAGAAGGTTGAACTCAATACTAAAGAAATTGATAATGGTAAGGTAATGGTGATTAGCACCATTAGACAACATGAAATGAATTTCTTGAGTAGAATCATTGCATATTCTATTTGTGGAAGGTCTAAGAGTGATGAGTTGTCAAAAAGATTTATCTATGCAACCTACAAGATTTGTGTTGAGAAAGAACAAGTGAATTTGAGTGAGATTTTGAGAGTACAACTCCTTAAGAATCTAGAGAAGATTAAGAGAAGTAATAATGTTGTATTTAGATTTTAGTCACTAATAAATCATGTTTTCTTTCATGTAATTAAAAGATTTCTATTTTTATCAGTTACATAAATCATGAGTAGTGAAATATGTACTATGGATAAGATAACAAATGTATGTAGAAGGCATCTTGCAAATAAAATCTTAGATAGTGGTAATTTGATTATGGGAACATTCTAGAATGAAATGAAACAAAGATTTAGAATTGCACCAAAAATTGTTGATAGATTTAAGGAAGACATATGCTTTATGGTAGATACATACCTAGCTTATGTTGAAGCAATAGAACCAAGGGAAACATTTCTTGAACCCTTAGGTTATGAATTGAGTAATGATGTAGCTATTGGTTACATTGATCTATTTTTAAACTCCAAAAAGGAAAAAGCCTCATATAGATTTTGAATATATGAAGAGATAACTTAGTCAACTTACTAGATATCTTTAGAAAAAGCATCTCATAAGAAGGTTGAGACTATGATGAACAAAGCATTGATTGAGGCCTGTATGATAGAAAGATAATCATAGCTAGTCAAACAAACAATCACTAGACTGAAAAACTAATGAACAAGGTTTGATGTATGTGCCACCTCTATCAGTTGGCCAATCATCAAGTGTATCCATTGTAGTTAATCATCCCATATGCTATTGCATCAGCTAAATAACCAAGTGAACCCAAAAGGAAGTCTAAAAGGCTAATAGAAGTTGAGGCTCACAAGTCAAAAGGAGTCAAGAAACAAACTACTGGACCTAATAAAGGAAGACAAAATTGTTGGCAATTGAAGATTTTGATGAGGAATAGGAAGTTAAACAACCTAAAAAGGTTATTGCTTCTAAGAGGTCAATGGGGAAAACAAGGAAACCTTGGAAACCAAAGATAGAAAAGATTAACACAACTATTGCCAATGAAGTGAACTTTGTACAAATGAATAAGTTTTATGATTTGTATAATGATATTGAGAAAGAACAAATTGGTATCTCTACTCTGCGACATATCATTCTTAACAATTTGAAACTTGAATACATTGAAGGAATTGTAAATCAAATTGTCTATAACAAATTATATCCACAAAGGCACTGATTCATGAAGAAGACATGGAACTTCAAAAATCTATGTTAAAACTATGAGCACAATTGATAATGAAGAAGAAATCAGGAAATTGATGAACAATCTAGCTCCTTACTTGCAAAGTAAGATGAGGCCATTTTTGTTAATGGGAGGTGAAAGAATGTCATGAGAAGTGAAATAATTAAATCCATCAACAAGATGATGTCTAAATTAAAGACATCACCTACCACTATAGAGAAAACTTTAGAAGTTTTAGTAAGTGGTGATACAATGAAAATTGATCAAACCAATATTACTATCAACATTGAAGATGATTGTTTTAATCATCCTAAGTCCCATTTTGAAAACATTCAAGATCAGTTAAAATTGATTGAAGAGGAGAAAAGGTATTTAGAAGAGGAAAAGAAAAAGGTTGAAGAAGCCAAGTTGAAGATTCTTAAGGAGAAGAAGAAGCTAGAAGAAGAAAAGAAAGAATAGGAAATGAAGGAAAAAGAAGAGAATGAAGAAGAAATAATCAAAACAAGAGAGACAACATACAAGAAATAAAAGGAAGATAAGAATAAAGCATCTAGCTCATCTACTCCACTATCTCTTTGTGACCTTACAACTGGTCATGATGATCAATCTAACTTGATCTCATCTTTGATCAAATTGATTGAGAAGAATAAGAAATTCAAGAGCTTAAAAAGGGCATTAATGGACATAATTAACAGATTGTATAACACTCTGGAAGCCAAACATACAAAAGAAAACCCTAAAAAAATAGACAAGTAGTATTAAAATCTTTTGATGATGAATTTATATATTTGTTAAGTGTTGTCAGAACATAAATAATAATTTTCTAAGTCTTGATACTTATATCAAGGAACTTTGAAGATGTCAACAAGATGGCAAGGTGTTGTACATCAAATGTACTTTATCTTAAAATTTGACTAAAGTTTTGGATAATAAGATGGAAGCGAAGTTGAGTGAATTGGAAGCTCTAACAACTCAGTTCAAACAACTCTCTAGTAGAGTTGATGACTTTGAAGGAAAAGTTGTTGATGTCTACACTGACATCAAGAAATTGCAACTTGAGAAAGATGTTATTTTGAGAAGATTATTAGATTTCAGAGAATCTATAGCTCTTAGACTATCAACCATTAAGAGATAATTGGAGGAATGTGTTAAAAGAAAGGGCATTTATTCCAATTTCATAAACTCTAACCATAATGTAGTTGAGATTGCATCATATGAATTATGTGCAATTCTCACTACTGTCAAAGTAGTCAAGGACACCTAGGAAAAATGTATGGATAGTCTAAAGGAAAATTTTGATGATTGTATTAAGATGATATTAACTTGAGGTAGCAAGACACAAGTTTTGATAGTTTTTAAAAATAGTTAGAAAAAACTATTGACAATTTTTGGACATTCCAACATTTTTCATTGATGTCAAAAGGGGAGAAGTTGTATGAGAAAATTGTAATTAAGTTATTAATTTTGTAGTTATATCAAAAGGGGAAGCATTTTTTAGATAAAGCATTTGTAACAAATGGTAAGTATAGTAATGTTGTAAGTTTTGGAAAAAAAATTCTAATACTTATCCAATTTTCCTACTTTGTTACCATCAATGCCGAAGGGGGAGATTGTCAAAAATTGGCTATATGTAGATATATAAATTTTTTCATTAATAGAGACGCATGATTTACATGCTTGTAGTAAACCTCAAAAATCAAGATACTCGATATTTTGGTACTCATAAAATTATCTAAGTATGAAAATGGTTTACAATAGTGTATTGTTTTGTATGCAACTTATTGCTGACATTATATTATGACTAGAAAAGTTACATGGAGGTAGAATGAAGTGAGTTGAACATGTGGTTAGCATTGCTTGTAAGAATACTAACTCTGGTTCTTATTATTCATGTTCAAGTGAATACAGTTATGTGTTTATTAGACAAGAACAAAAAACAATTTTTGAAGAATAACTTATTTATACGATGTTATTTTTGAGAGAGAATTTAAATGGAAATAATATACACCTTGATCATGATATGTATAACCTTGGACATCAATACAGATAGTACTAAGAAGAGATATTTAAGATTTACTAAACATCAAAATTAAAGGTAAAGGAATTATTTTGTATACAAAATAATTACTTGACCAATTAAGGACAACATCCTAGATGTTTACTCTAAATTGGAAAGTTTATTTTGGTCCTAGCTGATCTAGTAGAAATTTGTGAAAAGGCATGGTATTTATGCAAAGACATCTTGCAAAATTATGTGCAAGTGAATTGTGAAGAAATTTGTGACGATATGAGTGAAAGATATGAATGAAAAGTTTTGTATCATATGTAGAAGAAAATTTCTAATAACCTAATTTTTGTCTAAAATCAAGCTAAGCTTACAGATCAACTATAAAGAAGGTACATCATCTATATTTATATATTTGAAGAGCTTAGAGGATAGGTTACTTGTTTGGGTAGTGAGCTCTTCTTGCATCCATTGTACCACAACTCCTAATAGGCTTGGAATCTCCTAACAGGGACTCTTATGTACTAAATGCATTTATAGACTCCTAACAAGGTCAAACATATAACAAGGAATATATAATAGTATATCTTTGTGGGCATCATTCCCATCGGGTTTTTCCCTTGGTCGGTGTTTCCCTAGTTAACAAAATATAGTGTTATGAGTTCGCTTTGTGCATGGTTACTCTTATTGTTTAGAATTATTTGTTTTATTTACTTATGCACAGTTCAAAGTAATAAATAATATCCAATTGGTGATTCACCACCCACCCCTTCTCAGTATTCCCTATTTCTAACAAATGTAAGGGTTATTTTAATTTGTAATGGACTAGGTCAACTTTTGGCTTTGTTGGGTATAAGTAACAGATATTATGGAGTCTTAGAAATTCATTTGATGGAGTGAGGACCATGATGGAGTGTGAGATCTAGTATGGGGAAGATGGAGTAGCTGTGTGGGAAAAAAATTCTAAGCATGTGGAAAAAGTGTCAAATGTGAGGTAGTTTACACCTATATCTTGGGTAAATTTTGAGAAGGACTAGTGGTTGAGGCTTGGGAAACAAGGAGGTTTCTTAGTGGGCTTGTGAGCACAATTTTTTATCTTCCTTGAAGGTTTCTACCAAAGTGTGGATCTAGACTAACTATTAAAAATAAATTAACATAGGTATGAGAATATGTTTCAATCATTCTTTTGTCACTAATGTCAAACTTTCTATTTGCTAGTAAGATAATTGCCTAGTTGATTTGAGTACTATCATTTGTTTGATTGATCAGGAGGCTTGAATAAAATGAGATAAAAAAAAAAGAGCTTACAGGAAAGGTTGAGTTATGGTAAGAAAAAAGAGTATAAAAACCAATTAAGATAGTGATATTATAGTGTATTAATTATCTACTTAAGGCTACAAAGGATGGATACACTAACTAAGTATAGAAGAACAAGTAAGAAGAATTTATTCTGCTAAGCTTGACTAAGTAGACAGTAGGTGCCAAAAAAAGTTAGTGCAAGCCAAGTAGAGAATCAATTGGAGCTCATCAAAGTGAAAGTTCAAAGTATTCTGAGTGATACTATGTAAGTTGAGTAAAGTTTAGTTGGAACCAAGAAAAGTTAAAGTTCAAAGTATTCCAAGTGATACTATGTAAGCTGAGTAAAGTTTAGTTGATGCCAAGAACTAGTAAACCTTAGTGTTTGCCAAGTGATCTAGTTGAAGATGAGTGGAAGAATGGTTTGGAAGCTGAGTGATAGCATATTGATATTGAGTGCCAATATTCATGTTAAATTATAGATTTGACAAATCAAAGTTGACTATTTTATTTTCTTGAATTTTTTGTTGTGTCTGAAAGAAAACTATGATGAGTTAGTGGCAAAAAATTCATGGTAAAAAATTTTGAGGTGAATCTCAATAGGATTGAAGAAGAATTTTCTAGAAGGGACTCAAATGAAAAGATGGGTAGATTCATTGAATCCTACCAAATCCTACCTAACCCTAAAATGGATGATAGAGGTTGAATGAAAAAAGATCTTAATTTTCTATTTATAGAGATGGTTGGTCAGAAAAAAGGTTAGTCATGTTTGAGAACCTAAGTGAGACAAGAGGTCTAAGGTATTACTTCATTTAGTGACCAATTGGAAGAGACTGCTATTGTCAAGCAAAGAAAGAAGGATTAATATTATGAATGCTTAAATGGTGAACAAACTATTAGAGCTTAAGTCTGTGAAAGCCAAGAAGAATGAAGGACTAAAACAAATATTTGTAATCTGCAAGTGAGTTTTAATTTGTTATCAGATCAAGTCCTATTGTTACTTTCTAATCATTGTACCTGTCTATGGTATGTCCTTTGGATTAAGGTTGACCTAATAGTCATTTGTAAATCCTCTAACTGGGTGACATTCCAAGTGAATGATCCAAAATCCTTTAACAAGGCTCATTCTTAAGTGGGTGATTGAAATCCTCTAACTAGGTCACATTTAATAGTGTGTATTATAACCTTTAATAGGGTTGGCCTTTCGTAGGGAATTACTTCAAAAGAGTGACAATGAGTAGCATGTTATTGGTGGTTTTTTTTCCAAATTGGGCTTTCACATAAAATCCTTATGTCAAATGTGTTACTGAATCTATTGTATTTTATGTTTACATTTCTACAAAGTTATTTTGACATAGGATAGTAATCTACAAGTTTAAGTGATTATATGATCTAATGGATGCATGTATGAATATGGGTTCACTAAGATATGAAAAGATTTATATGCACATTTGGACCTTGGATAACTAATTCACACCCCCCCCCCCCCCAACCCTTACTTATTCTAAATATTTCTAACAATTGGTACTAGAGACATCTACTTAAGAGGAGTAGTTTGAAGGTACTAGAAGCAAAAAATCAAGATGTCAAAAAGAAAGGTACCCCAGCTTAAAAGGGACAACTTCCTTGCATAGCAAGGTTTGATGAAGTTATACCTAGGAGGTCTTGGAGACCATACACGATCTACCATTCCCATTGAAAATGTTGATCCTACTAGAGCCCTAACTGTTGAAGATCTAAAAAATAAGAAATAACACAATTAGACAATGTTGGAGATTGCCTTTGCCCTAAGTTATCTTGAGTTTGATGACATCAAGCATTGTGATAGTGCAAAGAAGATGTGGGATGCTCTTCACACCATCTATGGAGGAGATGCAAATGTTTTGAGAACCAAATCTAAAAGTCTTAGATTCAAGTTCAATGATATGAGAATGCAAGAAGGTGAGAAATTTTCTCAATATTTCTCTATAATAAAAGATGTTTTTAATACAAGAATTAAGATGTATTCCAGGTTCCAATCTGACTCTTGAAGGTCTTGTAGGTAGGCTCATTGCTTTTGAGCTATCTATTTTTGATAACTTCAAATCTAACAATGTTGAATTTTCTTTCAAAGGTAAGCTGTCATTGAAGGAACCTAATGAGAAGAAGAAGAAAAAGGTAAAATATGTTTCCAATGATAGTGATATAGATGATGATGTAGAATATCTTGAAGCACTACTAGTAAGGATATTTCACATAGGTAAAGGAAAATTCAAAAGTAAGTTACTTAGCATGTGTTTTAATTGCAATGAGGTTGGTCATATTGCTACTAGATGTCTAGAATAGAAGAACAATAGAAGTGGAGACAAATACATAAGTAGAAGAGATGAGAGAAAAAAATATTACAAAGACAAAGCAAGAAGTCTTGCTACATTGAAGAAGAGAAAACCAAAGATGGATCTAATGATCATGATGATGAAGTGGTGTATATTGCAATGACAAATGATTCTAATAAGGATGAGGCAACTACACTAGTGTCTTGTGTGAACAAGAATGATAAATGGATCATTGATAGTGGGTGTTCATGTCACATGTCTAGAGATAAAATTAAGTTCATTACCTTGAATTATTGTGATGGAAATAGTGTAAGGTTTGGTAATGATGCACCCTATGTGATAAAAGGAAAAGGATCTATCAAACTCACATACAAGATTTTATGTGACAATGATTATTATATTGAAGGACTTAACTATAATTTGTTGAGTGTGTCACAACTAAATAGTTTAGGTTGCAAGGTTGACTTTGAGAACAAGATAGCTAAGATATATGATACAATGGGAAACTAATTGGAAAAGGTGATCAAACTAGAGGTAATCTACTCTACCTTGATATGAATGATGAAACTTGTCTAGTTGTAGAATTTGATGACGTGTGCTTATGGCTCAAGAGGTTATGTCATGTTAATTTTGATAACCTAGTTAATATCACTAACATGAGAAGAGTTAGAGGTTTTCCTAAGTTGAAGAAACCTGACAATATAAATTGCAAACAATGTCAGCTAGGAAAAATGACAAAGTATAGTTTTAAGAGTAAGACTCACACCTCTAAAGAAATTTTTGAGATTGTTCATACTGACTTGTGTGGACCAATTGATGTGCAAACCTACAAAGATGACAAGTACATTATGCTATTTTTTGATGATTATTTTAGGATAATGATAGTTATGTTTATAAAATAGAATTTTCCAAATGTTTAAGTGGTACTTAGCAAGAGTTGAGAAGGAAATAGGTAAAATCCTAAAATGTTTGAGATATGACAGCGAACGAGAATTTACATCTTGAAATGAGTTTGAGATATTTTGTAATGACAAAGGAATCAAAAGACATACATTTTCACCTAGGACCCCTCCACAAAATATAATTGTTGAAAGGAGGAACAACTCTATAATGGACTATGCTAGGACACTCATGATGGAGAAGAATTTTTCTTTGAAATATTAGAGAGAGGCTATAAGTATAGCTATCTATACCTTAACCATGTGTAAGTTAAGAAAGGTACTCATTCAACACCTTTTAAACTATGGTATGGATACTCACCCAATGTAAAATATTTTAACATATTTGGAAGCAAGTGTTATATTCTCAAAGATTTTAGGAATGATAAATTAGATGCAAAAAAGTGAATAAGGTATATTATTTGGCTATTCCACAAGAATTAAAGCTTATAAGTGTTTAAATACTAACACTAAAAAACTTGTGGGAAGTGCAAATATAAAATTTGATGAATAGATAGAGGTACATGAGGCTGAATCTATGAAGGAACCAGAGGAATTACAAAAATTTTGTATGCTTTAATGAAGGTATGCCTGTTGGTGAAGATGTAAATCAAGTTGCAAGTAAATGGAAAGTTTCAATGACTGATGAGTCACATGCAATGAATGTCGAGTTGCATTTAGGAACTGAGCTATAATTAGTTGTTGAGTTGTAGACTAAAGCTAAGGTACATTCTAATTTTGAGATTAGTGTACATGAAAGAGATGTTGAATAACCTAATAGATAAGTGCATAGTGATTCAAAAGTTGATAGACCTAATAAGGAAAATAGAGTAGAGCCAAAACTATCAAAGTATATCAAAAGATATCACCATACTTCAAAAATTATTGAAGATACGGATGTAAGACCAATGACAAGAAACAAGATGAGAATTGATACATGGACTCTACTTCCTAGACTAGAAAATAAAAATGTAATTAGCACCAAGTGGGTGTACAAAAACAATTTAGATGAAAATGGTCAAGTCACAAGAAATAAGGCAAGATTAGTTTGCAAGGGGTATGCACAAGAAGAAGGGATAGACTATGGACAAACATTCACCCCTATTGCAAGATTGGAAGGAGTAAGAACTCTACTTACTTAATATACATACAAAGGTTTCAAAGTTTATCAAATAAATGTTAAATATGCAATTCTCAATGGCATATTGCAAGAAGAGATCAATATAGAACAACAAGAGGGATTTGTTGATGTTAACAACAAAAACATGGTATGTAGACTACACAAAGCTTTATCTAGTTTGAAGCAAGCACCAAGAGAATGGTATTAAAGGCTTCACAATTATCTTGTGAAAATTGGATTTGAAAGGACTAATGATAACAATAATATGTACTTGAAGAAAAAAAAATGCAAAGATATTCTACTATCTAAAATTTTTGTTGATGATATCATATTTGGAGGTCAAGATACTTTATGTAAAGCCTTTGCAAATAAAATGAAGAAGGAATTTGAGATGTCTATGTTTGGATAGATAAAGTTCTCTGTAGGTTTGCAAGTAAATAAATGAAATATGGTATATACATAACTTAGTCTAAGTATGTAAAGAAGATACTAAAAACTTTTGTATTGGAAGATTCCAAGCTAATAAGCACACATAGGGTGATAGAACACAAGTTGTAAAAGAATAATGATTCAATTGAGGTGAATCAAACATTGTATAGGTCTATGGTTGGAAAATTGCAATATGTAGTGCATAACAGACTTGATATTGCATTATTTGTGGGGATAGTTGCAAGATGTTGGAATACTTTAGAATAATTCAGACAGGGGGGTGAATCAGTTATCCAAAGTCTAGATGTATAAATAAAACTTATCACAACTTAGTGGATCCATAAAACATTCATACTTATACATGCATCCATAAGATTATGAAATCACTTAAAACTTGTAGGTTACTGTCAAATCAACTTGCAAAAATGTAAAGCATGAAAAATAATAGATTCATCAACACACTTGACACAATGATTTACTTGGAAACTCAGTTTGAAAAAAACCACCATTATCATGCTACTCCTTTTCACTCTTCTAAAATGATGGCCTATAAAAGGCCAACCTTGTTAAAGGTTACAATACACACTATTAAATGTGACCCAGTTAAGGAATTTCAACCACCCTATTAGAAGTAAACCTTGTTAGAGGACTTTACGACATTCACTTGGAATGCCACACAATTAAAGAATTTACAAATGACTGTTAGGTCAACCTTAATCCAAAGGATTTACCCTAAATTGATACAATTGTTCAAGAGCAATAGTAGAGCTTTGATCTGATACGACTTACAACTTCTCTTGTAGATTAGAGATCTTTATTCAGTCCTCAATTTTGCTTGGCCTTCATACTTTTTAGCTCGGATAGCTTGTTCACCCTTCAAGCATTCATCTTCTTTAAGCCTTCTTTCTTAACATGTCATTGCAAACTCTTCTCTTAGGTCACTTCATGAAAAAAAACCCTCGACGCCTTGTCTCCCTTAGGTTCTCAAACATAAAAACTTTGCTTCATGACCAGACATTCCTATTAGTAGGAAGTTAAGATATTTTCCCACTCATTTTCCATCATCCAAATTTGGGGTTCGGATGGATTAGGTAGGATACAATCCACTCAGTCAAGCTTGGTAGACAAACTTTGAGTTATTTGTTCTTCTAAACTTTCTAAGTATAACCAGCCTTTGTAACCATAAGTAGATTATCAATACATCATATCATCACTATCTTAACTAGACCTTGTACTTCATTACATAATCATAGCTAAAACTTTCCTATAGATGCTATTGTTACCGCTTATTGATCAAATCCTCTTCATCAATCAAATAAGTGATAGTACTTGAATCTTATAAGCAATTGTCTTACCAGTAAATAGCAACTTTGACATTAGTGACAACACAATGATTAAAACACATAGTCTTTTTCAACAATATCCTTCCAATCATCTTTCTCAAAAATGATCTAATTAGATCTCAACAATCTTCCTCTTTGGCATTGATGACATACCAAATTGATCAACCAAATCAACCAAACTGACTAGGTTAAAACAATAAGACAATACCAAAAAGAAAACTTGTATTGATATTGCTTCCTCTATCAACAACTTTCATCTTCTAATTAGGTTAGGAAATTTACTCTTTCTTACAACTCCCTCTAACTAGGTAGATTAGGATTTCTCCCTCTTTCTTTAATTGTTCTCTATCTCTCTAATCAACAATCTCTTGATATCTTTGATATCTCTCTCTTTCTCATTCATCTTTTTGATTCTAGCTTGATTGATCTCCCTCTTTGATCAATAGAATATCTAGCCTTATATTTTCTAGTTCTTGATTAGTAGAATATCTCCCTCTTTGACAAAAATGCCAAAGGCATATGCCAAAATCTTGTCATCTTAAACATGCAGATATGGGCTTTTGTAGTTTCTTCAATTTCTCCCTTTGTCACCTTGCTTGTGATTGATTTGAAGTTTTAGTTTTGTAATTACTTTAGGTAGCTTCCTAAAGTAAGATCTACTGCATCAATGTGTAACATATGAATATCAACTTGTTTGATGCTGGGCACTCCTCTTTGTTATTTAAATAGCCTTTGATAGGGGTATCACCCCTTATTTAACTCTTAGATACTCATGAGCATCCTTAGGTAATGGTTTTGAGAAGATATCAGCAATTTTCTTCTTTGAGTTAACATATTCCATCTCCACCTCTTTATCTTGAACTAACTCTCTCCAGTAATGATACTGGATTACAATGTGCTTTGTCTTTGCATGTATCACTAAATTCTTTGCTATATTGGTACCACTTGTATTATCACAATAAAGTATCACAAGTTTTGTAATTTTTTCCTCCATTCCTTGAGTAGTTGTTTGATCCATACAGTGTTTGTGAAATTTATAGCAGCAACAACATATTCAGCTTTAGCAGTAGATTATGAAGTATAACTTTGTTTCTTGCTAGTCCGTGTAATTAGTCTCTTGCCTAAGAAAAATTCCTCTCCACTAGTGCTTTTTCTATTGTCAATGTTTCTAGCCCAATTAAGATCAATGTAGGCTCTTAATTCAAATTTTTTTTTCTTCTTGTAGTATAGATCAAACTCTTCTATTCCTTTTAGATATCTCATTATTCTCTTCATAGCCATTAAATGATTTTCCCTAGGATTAGTAGAGAATCTTGCAACTATCCCTACAAATAATGCAATATTAGGTCTGCTATGTACTACATATTGTAATTTTCCAATCATAGACCTGTACATTGTTTGGTTCACCTCAATAGATTCATCATTCTTTGAAAAAAATTTCCTATCACCATAGGTGTGCTTACTGGTTTGGAGTCCTCTAATCCAAAAATTTTCAATATTTCCTTGACATACTTTGTTTGAGTGATTTATATATCATATTTCATCTAATATACTTGCAAACTAAGAAAATTTTTATCTCTCCAAACAAAGACATTTCAAATTCTTGCTTCATCTAATTTGTAAAATCCTTACATAAAGCATCTTTTCCTCCAAATATGATGTCATTAAAAAATATTTCAAATAATAAAATACCTTTGTCTTTCTTTGTTTTTATGTATAGATTGTTGTTATCATTAAACCTTTCAAATCCAATTTTCACAAGATTAGTATGAAGTCTCTCATACCATGCTCTTGGTGCTTGATTCAAACCATATAGAGCTTTGTGCAATCTACATACCATGTTCTTATTATTAACATTAGCAAAAGTTTCTGGCTACTCTATGTAAACTTCCTCCTCTAATATGCCATTTAGAAATGTAGATTTAACATCCATCCGATAAACTTTAAAACTTTTGTATGCAGCATAACCAAGTAGAGTTCTTACTCCTTCCAATCTAGAAATAGGGGAAAATGTCTCTCAATAGTCAATTCCTTCTTCTTGTGCATATCCCTTGCAAATTAATCATTATTTATTTCTTATGACTTCACCATTTTCATCTAGCTTGTTTTTGAATACCACTTGGTACCAATCACATTCTTGTCTTCTGGTCGAGGAACTAGACTCCATGTTTTTTTCAATCTCTTCTTTCGTAGCTTTGTACCTATCAGCATCTTCTAGTGTATCTTTTACTATTTTGGGTTCCTTCATGCTCAACAAACATGTTTCATTTTTCAATTTTTTTCTTTTCATTGATCTAACATCTTTATCTCCAATGGTTTGAGTAGTAGGATGATGTCTTGTGACATACTTAGACAATCTTGGCTCAGATCTTCTTTCTTCATTTTTTCTTTCAACTTTAGAATCACTATGTATATCTCTATTAGGTATCTCAACATCTCTTTCATGTTTACTAATCTCAAAATGAGAATGTGCATCGATTTCATTCTGTAACTCAGCATCTATATGTAGCTCAATTCCTAAATGCAACTCAACATTCATAGTGTGACTCGACAGTAACTGTAACTTGCTGTTGATTTGAAACTTGATTTGTAGCATCTTCTTTAGTAGGTATTCTTTTATAAAAGTATAAAAATTATTTGTATTCTTCTATCCTTTCATAGGTTTAGCCTCATGTACTTTTTTATATTCATCAAAGTTCACATTTAGACTTTCCACAATTTTTTTAGTGTTAGTATTCAAACACTTATAAGTTTTACTTCTTGTGGAATATCCTAGGAACATACCTTCTTCACTTTTTGCATTAAGCTTGCCATTCTAAACATCTTTGAGAATGTAACAGTTATTTTCAAATACCATAAAGCATTTTACATTGGATGAGTATCCATACCATAGTTTAGAAGGTGTTGAATGAGTAGCTTTCTTGATTAGCACATGGTTCAAGGTGTAGTCAACTATGCTTACAAATTCTCTCCAATATTTTAGAGCAACATTCTTCTCCATTATGAGTGTTCTAAAATAGTTCATTATAGATTTTTTCCTCCTTTTAGCTATTTCATTTTGTGGAGGTGTTCTAGGGGAAATTTTTTTTCTTTTGATTCCTCTATCATTATAGAACATCTCAAATTTATTTGATGTGAGTTCTCCTCCTCTATCAAATCTCAAACATGTTAGACTTTTACTTGTTTCCTTTTCAACTCTTACTAAGTACCATTTAAATATTTGAAAAGCATTAGATTTTGTTTCAGAAACATAACTATAATCATCCTAGAATAGTCATCAATAAATAGCATTATGTACATATCTCCCTTGTAGCTTTGCACTTCAATTGTTCCACACAAGTTAGTATGAACAACCTCTAGTATTCCTTAGAGGTATAAGTTTTACTCTTAAAACTATACTTTGTTATTTTTCCTAGCTAACATTGTTTGTACATTAGATTACTAGGCTTCTTCAACTTAGGCAAACCTCTAACTTTCTTCATGTTACTAATGCAAACCAAGTTATCAAAGTTAACATGACATAACCTCTTGTGCCATAGCCATGCATCATCAAATTTTACAACAAGACAAGTAGCACCTTCTATACCAAGATAGAATAGATTACTTCTAGTTTGATCACCTTTTCCAATCAGTTTACCATTTGTGTCATATATCTTAGCAATCTTATTTTCAAATTCAACCTTGCATCCTAGATTGCTCAGTTGTAATGCAGAAGCATCCTGGGTTTCCTTGTTATCCTGCTCATTTTTGCTTATTCTACAAGTTGGTGCTGAGTTATTGTAGCACTTAGTTGGTACCAAATTGTTGTAACACTTAGTTGGTGCCAAGTTACTATAGCACTTAGTTGGTGCCAAGTCACTATAGCACTTAGTTGGTACCAAGTTGTTGTAGCACTTAGTTGGTGCCGAGTTACTATAGGACTTAGTTGGTGCCAAGTCACTATAGCACTTAGTTGGTGCTGAGTTACCATCGCAATCTAGTGTTGACCAAGTGTTCCTTCATGTGCCAAGTTACCCAATATATGCCAAGTGACCCTTCATGTGCTGAGTTACCCAATGTATGCTGAGTGACCCTTCATGTGTCAAGTTTTCTTGTTTATGCTAAGTGTCAGCATTTGGACATGATTTCTAGGAGCTGACTTGTGGGATTTATTTCAATTACGATATTATGTTAAGATATTTTCTTGGGATGTATTTAGACCATTTTTGGGTTGGCCTTACCCTTATGTAATGTTCTAGAATGATATGTAACCCATTCTGACAAGCATATATAGAGTGTTTAGGCTTAGAGTTAAGCATTTTTGCGAAGAGGATTGGAGAGCAAAAATGGAAAGTGTAAATTTTCTATTGGATCTTTGAATGTGAATGTATTTGTATTTGACCATAACCCAAAAGGCTTTATAGTTGGGCATGTATGAAGATATTTTGATGAATTAATAAAAGTATTTCACTCTTCTTCCTCATTTGGTTGTTGTTCTTTGTGTTTGCTTCCATTGTGTTAACTCTTGTAGGGTGGTTTGGATAGCTGGATGAGCCTTTGGCCCTAGTTATTTAGCCCTTCCCTACATCAAGTTGTGACACACTCAACAAGTTATAGTTTAGTCCTCCAACATAGTAATTATTGTCACATGAAATCTTATCCATGAGTTTGATAGAATCTTTTCCTTTTATCAAACATGGTACATCATTACCAAATCTTACACTATTTCCATCATAATAATTTAGGGTAACAAACTTACTTTTATCTTCAGTCATATGATGTGAAAATCTATTGTCGATGATCCATCTATCATTCTTGTACACACAAGTCATAAGTGTAGTTGCCTCATCTTCATCAAATTCATCCTTCATTACAACATACACCACCTCATCATCATGTTCATTAGAATCATTCTCTTCAACAATGTAGTAAGACTTCTTACCTTTTCTTTGTAATCTTTTCTATCTTTATCTCTTCTACTCTTGTATTTGTCACCACCTCTATAGTTCTGTGGACATCTAGCAGCAATATGACCAACCTCAATGCAATTGAAACAAATGATGGGTAGCTTATGTTTGAACTTGCCTTTACCTTTATTGAATCTTTTTTCTAGTAGTGCTTCAAGTTGTTCAACATCCTCCTCATCTATATCACTATCACTAGATACATACTTCTTCTTTTTATTCTTCTTCTTCTTCTCATCATGTTCCTTTAATGACACCTTTGCTTTGAAAGTAGATTCAATCTTTTCAGGTTTATAATTATCAAAGTTAGATAACTCAAAAGTGCCAAGTCTACCTACTAGACCTTCAAGTGATAGCTTATTCCTTGGAATACATCTTAGTTCTTGAATTTTTGAAACTCTAATAGCATATATAGGTAGCATTGTTCTCAAAACTTTGCTTAAAATAGTTTCATCATCTATATTACTAGTAGCTCCTCTTATTGCATTGACAACTTCTTTTATCTTTTCAACATATTGAGCAATATTCTCACCTTCTTCCATTCTCATGTCATCAAACTTACCTCTGAGACTTTTAGCTTTGGCTCTTAGAACATTTGCATCTACTCCATAGATAGTGGCTAGGGCTTCCCACATTTTCTTTTCACTATCAAGTCCTTTAATATCATCAAACTCGACATAATTTAGGGCAGAGGCAATCTCTAGCATTTCTTGGTTGTGTTCTTTCTTCTTCCTCATATCTTTAGCAGTTGGGGCACCTATAGGATCAACATGTTCCATAGAAATGGTAGATTGTGCATGATCTCCAAGTTATCCACCATCTAGATGTATAAATAAAACTTTTCATAGCTTAGTGAACCCATAAAACATTCATACTCATGCATTCATCCATAAGATTATGAAATCACTAAAAACTTGCAGAAATGTAAATCATGAAAAATAAAAAATTCATCAACACACTTGACACAATGATTTACATGAAAATCCAATTTGGGAAAAACCACCAGTCACATGCTACTCCTTTTCACTCTTCTAAAGTGATGCCCTATGAAAGGCTAACCCTATTAAAGGTTACAATATACACTGTTAAATGTGACCCAATTAAGGGATTTTAACCACCCTATTAGAAGTGAGCCTTGTTAGAGAACTTTAGACCATTCACTTGGAATGCCACCTAGTTAAAAGATCTACAAATGACTATTAGATTAACCTTAATCCAAAGGATTTACTCTAAACTAATACAATTTTTAGAGAGTAATAGTAGAGCATTGATCTGATATAACTTACAACTTCTCTTGCAAATTATAGTTCTCTATTCAAACCCCAATTCTTCTTGGCCTTCATACTTTGTAGCTCTAATATTTTGTTCATCCTTCAAGCTTTCATCTTTTTTAAGCCTTCTTTCTTAACATGCCATTGTAGACTCTTCTCTTAGGCTACTTGATGAAGCAAAAACCTTGAATCTTTGTCTCCCTTAGGTTCTCAAACATAACAACTTTGTTTCATGACCAGACAATCCTATAAGTAGGAAATTAAGATATTTTCTCACTCATTTTCCATTGCTCAAATTTAGGGTTTGGATGGATTAGGTAGGATATAATGTATCTACCCCATATTTCATATCTCTTCTAGAAACTTTTATAATCCAATTGAATTCACCTAAATATGGTTTACCTCAAATTTTATGCCACCAACTCATCAACCTTATCTTCCACCTGGCTTAAAAAATCTAAGAAAATAAACTTATCTTCAATCTTTTAAATAATGTAGCAACTCAGCACTATCAACCTTCTGATGCTCAACATATACTACATTTCTCGACATCTACTATGTAATTACTCAACATCCACAAAATTTTACTGATGCTCAGCATCAACTATTTTTCTCGGTATACACTAGAATAAACTTTTACTTGGCTCCAACTAATTTTGTTCTTGACTTGCACTAACTTTACTCAACACGTACTATCCACTCAATCAAGCTTGGCAAAAAAGTTTTTTGTTTTTTGTTCTTCTAAACTTTCTAAGTGTAACCAACCTTTGTAAGATTAAGTAAATTATCAATACATTATATCATCACTATCTTAACTTATCCTTGTACTTTAGTACTTAATCATAACTCAAACTTTCCTCTAGGTACTATTGTTACCTCTTATTGATCAAATCCTCTTCATCAATCAAATAAGTGATAGTACTTGAATCTTATACGAAATTTTCTTACCAAAAAATGGTAGGTTTGATATTAGTGACAAGACAATGATTGAAACACATAGTCTTTTTACCTTGAATCTTTGTCTCCCTTAGGTTCTCAAACATAACAACTTTGTTTCATGACCAGACAATCCTATAAGTAGGAAATTAAGATATTTTTTCACTCATTTTCCATTGCTCAAATTTAGGGTTTGGATGGATTAGGTAGGATATAATGTATCTACCCCATATTTCATATCTCTTCTAGAAACTTTTATAATCCAATTGAATTCACCTAAATATGGTTTACCTCAAATTTTATGCCACCAGCTCATCAACCTTATCTTCCACCTGGCTTAAAAATTCTAAGAAAATAAACTTATCTTCAATCTTTTAAATAATGTAGCAACTCAGCACTATCAACCTTCTGATGCTCAACATATACTACATTTCTCGACATCCACTATGTAATTACTCAACATCCACAAAAGTTTACTGATGTTTAGCATCAACTATTTTTCTCGGTATACACTAGAATAAACTTTTACTTGGCTCCAACTAATTTTGTACTTGACTTGCACTAACTTTACTCAACACGTACTATCCACTCAATCAAGCTTGGCAAAAAAGTTTTTTGTTTTTTGTTCTTCTAAACTTTCTAAGTGTAACCAACCTTTGTAAGCTTAAGTAAATTATCAATACATTATATCATCACTATCTTAACTTATCCTTGTACTTTAGTACTTAATCATAACTCAAACTTTCCTCTAGGTACTATTGTTACCTCTTATTGATCAAATCCTCTTCATCAATCAAATAAGTGATAGTACTTGAATCTTATAAGAAATTTTCTTACCAAAAAATGGTAGGTTTGATATTAGTGACAAGACAATGATTGAAACACATAGTCTTTTTCAACAATTTCCTTTCAATCATCTTTCTCAACAATAATCTAATCAAATCTCAAGACAAGATTCTCTACTAATCCTAGGGAGAACCATTTGATGGATGTTAAGAGAATAATGAGATATCTAAAAGGAACATAATACTATAGTCTATACTACAAGAAAAATGAGAATTTTTAGTTGAGAGCCTAGACTAATGTTGATTGGGCTAGAACTATTGATCAAAGAAAGAGCACTACTGGAGGTGCATTTTTCTTAGGAAAAGGATTGGTTACATAGACTAGAAAGAATCAAAATTGTATATCTCAATCAATTGTTGAAGCTAAATATGTTTTTGCTATAGTAAATTGTATAAATATTGTGTGGATCAAACAACTACTAAAAGGTTTAAAGGAGGAAATCACTAAAACTATGATACTTTATTGTGATAATACAAGTACTATAAATATATCAAAGAATCCTATGATGCATACAAGAATTAAGAACATTATAATCAAGTATTGTTACTTGAGAGAGTTAGTTCAAGACAAGGAGCTGAAGATGGAATATGCAAATACAAAAGAGAAAATAACTAATATCTTCACAAAAGCATTACCTAAGGATGTTCATAAGTATCTAAGAGGTAAAAAAGGAGTGATACACACTGCATCAACTGAGATGATTGACCTATGTTACACATTGATGTACTGGATCTTACATTAGGAGCTGTGTAAAGTAATCAAAGAGTTGGAGCTACAAATTAGTCACAAATTAGGTGACAGAGGTAGAAACTAAAAATTTTAACATTTGCATATTATGATGACAAATCTTTGGATTATTTTTTAATGAGTGAGAAATAGAGAAAGGGAGAAAACATGGAATATCTACTTAGAGGAAGATAGTGTACCTAATGATTACTAAAGAGGGAGATGATTGAAGGACATACATCTATCTAATAAGAGGGAGATAGTGATGAGGGAGATATATGAACAGAATAGATAGAGACAAATAATTAAATATTAGAAAAAGTGAGTGATCAGCAAAGAAAGAAGGAAAAGTCCCACAAGATTTGATTGTTTGTTGATCAGAATAGAATTTTGTAGCCTATATAGAAGTTCAAAGCTACTAATAGAGGGAGAGGTTTCAATACAAGGAATTATTTTATTTTTGGTATTTTTTTTGGTATGGTTTACCATTAATGCAAAAGAGAGATATTGTTGAAAACAAATTGACATAAGTATGAGAATGTGTTTCAATCATTGTTTTGTCACTAATGTCAAACCTACTACTTGTTGGTAAGGGTACTACCTAGTTGATTTGAGTACTATCATTTTTTTGATTGATGAGAAGGTTTTGATCAAACAAGATAAAAAAAATCACCAAGAGGAAAGGTTGAGTTATGGTAGGAAAAAGGATTACAAAGATTAGTTAAGATGGTGATGTTATAGTACATTGATTATCTACTTAATACTACAAAGGTTAGATACATTGACTAAGTCTAGAAGAACAAGTAAGAATAATTGAGCCTTCCAAGCTTGACCAAGTGGATAGTAGGTATCAAAAAAAGTTAGTGCAAGCCAAGAAGAAAATCAGTTGGTGCCAAGAAAAGTGAAAGTTCAGTGAATGTTGAGTGATATAGTGTAAACCAAGTAAAGTTTAGTTGATGTCGAGAACCAATAAAATTTAGTGTTTTCTAAGTTATCTAGTTGAAGATGAGTGGAAGAACAATTTAGAAGTCAAGTGACAATATATTGATGTTGAGTGCTAGTATTCATGTTAAATTGTAGATTTGATAAATCTAAGCCCACTATTTTTTTCTTGAATTTTGTGAAGCATGTGAAAGAAAACTATTATGAGTTTGTGGCCCAAAATTTATAATAAACCATTTTAAGGAAAATTAAAAGAGGATTGAAGAAGAATTTTCTAGAAGGGACTCAAATGAAAAGATGGGTAGATTCATTGAATCCTACCTAATCCTAAACAACCATGAAATAGACAATAGAGGTTGAATGAAAAATATCTTAATTTTCCATCTATAGAGATGGTTGGTTAGAAGAAAGGTTGGCCATGTTGGAAAACCTAAGTTAGATAAGAGGTCTAAGGTATTACTTTATTTAGTGACCAAACAGAAGAGATTGCTATTGGTAAGCAAAGAAGCAAGGATTAAGAGTATGAATTTCTAAAGGGTGACAAGCTATTAGAGCTAAAGTGTGTGAATGGAAAGAAAAATGAAGGATTGAAACAAAGATCTATAATCTACAAGTGATTTGTAATTTGTTATCAAATCAAGCTTTATTGTTACTTTGCAATCATTGTAGCATTCTAGGGTAAATCCTTTAGATTAAGGTTTACCTAGTAGCCATTTGTAAATCCTTTAACCAGGTGTCATTCCAAGTAAATGATCTAAAGCCCTTTAACGAGGCTCACTCCTAATAGGGTGATTGAAATCCTCTAAGTCACATTTAATAGTGTGTATTGTAACCTTTAACATTGTTGTCCTTTCATGGGGCATCACTTCATAAGAGTGATAATGAGTAGCATGTTATTGGTGACTTTTCCCAAATTGGGTTTTCATGTAAAATCCTTTTGTCAAATGTGTTATTGAATCTATTATGTTTCATGTTTACATTTCTGCAAAGTTGTTTTGACATGGGACAATAATCTACAAGTTTAAGTGATTGTATGATCTAATGGATGCATGTATGAATATGTTTTGTAGATATGAGTTCACTAAGGTGTAAAAAGTTTTATTTGTACATCTATACCTTGGATAAATGATTCACCTCTCCCACCCCCTACTCTGCCCTCCTCTAAGTTATTATAAATAATTCCAACACTAGCTAGTGTTGGGAATGGATCTTGAGGGATATTTTACAACTATTTTTGTAAATGTTGTTGTATTTGGCCAAAACCCAGAAGGCCTTATAGTCAGGCACATTACATGTAAAGAATTATTTTTTTGATTAAAGAGTTGCATTTGGTATCATATTATGTATCTTTTTTGTGTGTGTCCATTATGTGGTTATTTGTAGGGGTCTAGTGTAGTGCCTCTCATGTTTGCAGTTTGTACCTTGTCTATTTTTTATTCAAGAGATACCGGCTACTCTTATTTTATGTACCTTGAGATGACCTAAAAGTTGAATGTTATACTTTGAGTTCAGTACCATAGATGCTTTACTACTAGACTATTGAGTTTATCATATTTACATGTTGATGCCATTTTGAGATGACACTAGGTCTATGTAGATATCTAATTATTTTGCATTTAGACATATTTATGTTTATGTCATGTGATGGATTTTATAATATGGTTATTTACTTCATTATTGTCTCTTTATTCTTTATGTGAACATGAGTGATGTAAATAGATTAATTAGGTATTTAATGCATTATTCCTTTGGCTATGATATTATATGCAATTGCACTTGATTGGGTGTTTTAGTGTGCAAGATTTATATCCCCTGCAGTGGCACATGTAGTTAGTGATTTAGCTATTCATAATTTACCAATGTCATCCTTGTATGGTCAATGCATCCTGATTTAACTATTTAATTAAACCTTTTGGTGATTATTAAATCCAAACTCATTTGCATTATGTGATTAGACCAATCTAAATCCAAACAATGTCTGAACCCAAATATTATTAAATTTTTAGAGGTTTTGTACCCAAAGACCAAATGGGTTTTAATTTTGAAGTTTTCTAGTTTTAAGATTTTACCTCATTTTATGTGCCACCATATTTTCTCAGATTTTCTTGGCATTAGTTTTTTCATGGGCTTGGATTATCCATTTGGATGTTAGTGAAACTAGTGTTGCACATGTATGTTGATTTGGGATGTGTGTTGTATCCATCCTCTCGAGATTGTTTTTGGTTGACTAATATTTTGTATTGTGTTCTCATCTAGTCCTTGTGTTATGAACTTTGTGATGGTGGTGTGCCACACACAATTAAATGCATGTACAATTATCAAGTGACTTGCAAGTCCCAATCTTCCATGGTATTTTTAGAAGCTATGATAATTGGGGTTAGGTTGGGAATATGTATACCTACAGGCATTCATCATTGGATGAGCATGGGTAGGGTAGGGTAGGACATGGAGGGGCTTCTATCTCATAGCTTGATGATAGTTAAAAAGTGGGATTGTGCACCTTTCGTTGGGAAGTTAATGTTTCCTAGATGATGTGCCTTACATTGGGAAGTTGATGCTACCAATACTAGCTTGGAATTATCAATGCCAAGTGACTCTCCATGATGTCATCTCCTACTTAGTAGCCCATTAAGTGTCTAACTAGGACCTATAGTTTATGTATTGTCTATGTTCTTGGTTTCAGTCATCATACTATCTAGTGTGAGTCTTAGTCATGGAAATTGCTTTATGTGTATTTGTGGTTCGATCATTATCTCCATCAACATGATGGGAGTGGGCCTATGAATTCCACATGGTTGGGAGGTATAGCTACCTATACCACTACTGAGGATAGGTGTACAAGGATGGTCTATTGTCCTAGTGTGACCATTGTTTGATATTTTCACTTGATCCTTCATGTTCTAGAGTATGCTTTCTTGTGATTTATGCTTTCATTGCAATGCTTGTATATCATGTTTAGATGATGTTAGTATTGATACATTTCCTTATTATTATTTTTAGCATATGTAGATGATGAGTTGATTTGTAGGATTTTCTAATGCTTTACTTCTAGCATGTTAGATTTCCTTATACTTATGTTGTAGCACATTTTAGTAGTGATATCCTCATAAGTTAGGACTGATGATCTGGTTGGTAGTTTGGGATATTACATATGGGGGATGGCTAGGGCCCATGATGGTCTTATGATGCTTTTATGGTTGGGAGGAACTGCACACTTAATTTGGTTGTTTAATTCATTGTGATTTTGTTTCAATTTATTGTCATATTGTTTTAGTACACTATGATGTTTCCTTTTGTACTTTCCATTCATTGATTGTTAGATGGTTAGATGCAATTTTTCTTATTCAGTATTGTGTTCGAGTTTTTATGCCTTAAATTATGGATATGGTACTCCTAAGTGTGGAGATTCTAGACTCTATTTTACTCTTTACTTTGTCATTATAACTTTTCTTGTATTCATGGGCAACCATGTGTCAGCATGGGGTGATACTATAAAGCGTTACATGCCTAATAGAGATTTGTCATGTGATCCCTGATTATATTGCACATATCCTAAAGGAATGTCATATGATACTTTCTAGTATCACAACCCCCTTGAAGAAGTATCATATGATACTTGTAAAGTATCACATGACATTTCAAGTAGTGTCACCCTTCTTCTTGAGAAAGGTCATATGATATTGCAAAGTATTGAATAGGGTTGATTTAAAATATCACCTAGGTTTTGCAAAAAAGCTTATCCAGGTGGACAATGGACACTTTTCAGTTTGGCCCAAACCTTTCAGGAAGTGTTTTGGATACCCTCTTAGGTTCTCTTCAATCCTTTGACATTGTATTTTGAATTCAGAATGTTTTCATTTGAATTTAGTTGTGCATCTTCTGTAGTGAGTTTTTTTGGTCAGTAATGGCATTTGAAGATCCATTTGTGTTGGGATGTTTGGTTAGTATTTCATTATAATATTTGTGATCCTTGTATGTTGTATGTTATGTACATCTATACTTTTTTATTAAAAAAAATAACTTGGCTTATATTGATCCTAATTCCAAGGATCTTTAAGCAAGGCATTACATCTAGATTATCTCTAGTATGGGTACATCAAAATCTCACAACCTCATGATATTGACCAATATTTTTTTTCTTGATTTTTATTGACCATTTCCTTTAGGGAAATAGTCTAAATAATGACTTGGGTGGATATTGTTGGAATGTGATTGAAAAGAACATTATTGAAGAAGGAAGATTGTTTGCAAAGAGGGAGATTATTGATAAAGAATGTTTTCAATCATTGGTTTTTCACTGATATCAAACATGCTATTTGTTGGAATGACAACTTCTTATAAGATCCAAGTACTATCACTTAGTTGATTGATGAAGAGGATTTAATCAACAAGATGTAACAAATGCACCTAAGGGAAAGGTTAAGTTATGGTTTTGTAATGAAGTACAAGGATCAGTTAAGACAATGATAAAATGATGTATTGATAATATACTTGAAGATACAGAGGTTGGCAATAGTTAGAAACATTAGAGGTATAAATTGTAACAAGGCTATCTGCAAAGCTTGACTAAGTTCATTAGAGGGTGCCAAGCAAGCTAGTTCATGCCGAGCAGATTTTTAGTAAGTGTCAAGCAAATGCAAAATCTAGTGTGTGTTGAGTGAAATAGAAGGAACCAAGAAATTTTAGATGCTGAGAAAGTAATAGGTGTTGAGCATTAGTAAAAACTTAGTTGATGTCGAGTGAATCCATAGTAGGTGTCGAGTAACACAGTATGTGTTGAGCATCAAGATTTCAATAGTGTTGAGCTACTACATTATTTGAAAAGTCAAAGATTTGCCAAATCTGAGCTGACAAATTTGTTACCTTGAACTTTGTAAACTAGATGGAGGATAAGGATGATGAGCTGGAGGCATAGAATTTTAGATAAACCATTTTTGAGAAAATTCAAGAGGATTCTTCATGATGTTTCTAGAAGGAACAAGATAAGGGGTAGATTCATTGAATCCTACCTAATCCATTCAAACTAAAACTAAGAGTGGGAAGAGTATCCCATACTTCTATTTAAGGAGTCAAAGGTTAGGAAGAAAGAGTTTTTGGGGTGCCAAGTTGCAAAGTTGTTGAAGGGTGTCAAGGAGAAGACATCGAGTAGGAAGAATAGAGCACAAAGACTCTACTTTGATAAATGGATAGGTAGGAGATTGCATTGGTACATTGAGCATGGAGACTCAAGGAAACAAAGCTTGAAAGGAGGACAAGTTGTCAGAGCTACAAAGACTAAAAACCAAGAAAATGTATTAGTTGAATCGAGATCTAAAATCTACAAGTTAAGTTGTGAGTTGTATCAAGTCAAAAGCCCTTGTTGTTACTCTCTAACAATTGTATCAGTTAGGGTAAAATCATGTGGACTTAGGTTGGTTTACCAACCATTTGTAAATCCTTTAATAGGGTGGCATTCCAAGTGAATGTTCTAAAGTCCTCTAACTAGGCCCACTTTTAATAGGGTGGTTGAAATCCTTTAACTAGGTCACATTTAACGATGTGTTGTAGCCTTTAACAAGGCAGGCCTTTCACAAGGCATCACTTTAGAAGAGTGAGAATTGAATAGCGTGTTACTAGTGGTTTTTCCAAAATTGGGATTCCATGTAAATTACTATGTTATGTGTTGATTCTTTATATGTCATTTTTGCATGTAGATTTTATAGTAACTTGCTAAGTAGTAAAGTTTAAGCTTGGATGCATGAACAGTTTAATAGGCTCACTTTACTTGGTAAAAAAGTTTTATTAGGAAATTTGGACCTTGAATAATTGATTCACCCTCCCTCTTAGTTATTCTAAACCATTTCTAACAATTGGTATTAGAGCCATCTGTTGATTTGGTTTAAAGGTACTAGAAGAAGGAAGATAAAGATGTCCAAGAGAGAAGTTCCCAAGCTCTCAATAGAGATAACTTCACTGCATGGAAAATTTTAATGAAGTTGCACCTTGGATCAATAAGTGACCATGCACAAACCTCAATTGAAGTGGAACATGTTGATCCAGCTATACCCATTATAGAAGATATGAAGAAAAAGAAGGATCATAATTAGGAAATGTTGGAGATTGCCTTTGCCCTCAACTATGCTAAATTTATGACATCAAGGGATGTGATACCATTCAAAATGTGGAAAGCCCTTAAAGATATCTATGGAGGAGATCAAAATGTCTAAAGAGAAAAAAGAGAAAGCCTTAGAGGAAAGTTTGATGACATGAAAATGGAGGAAGGTGAGAACACTATTCAATATGCCTCTAGAATGAAAGAAGTAGTAAGTGCAATAAGAAGTTTGGGTGGTCATTTAGATGATGACACTATTGATAAAAAATCATAAGAACCTTGCTTCCCATCTATGCTATTAGAGTATCAACCATCAAATAGTTAAGGTGTGTACTAGGAAACCAGCTAACACTCGAAGGTATAGTGGGAAGACTCACTGCATTTGAGTTGTCCAACTTTGATAATTACAAACCTGAGAATATTAAATATTCTTTCAAGGCCAAGATATCAATGAAAGATACTAAGGAGGTGAAACCAAAGAAGAAGAAGAAAAAGGTAAAGTATGCATCTAGTGATAGCAACACAGATGAAGAAGATGTGGAACAATTGGAAGCAATGATGGCTAGATGATTTCACAGAGGCAAAGGTAAATTCAAAGGTAAGATACCTATCATATGTTTTAATTGCAATGAAGTAGGACATATTGCTACAAGATGAAAATAGAAAAAGAACTTTGGAGAAGGTAATAAGAACAAGAATAGAAGAGAAGATGATAGAAGAGATTACAAAGATAAAGGCAAAAATTGCTACATTATTGAAGAAGAGGATTCTGATGAAAATGATGATGAGGTAGTCAATGTAGCCATGAAGGATGAGTCAGATGAAGATGAGGTAACAACACTAGTAACTTTTGTGAACAAGAATGACAAATGGAGTGGATGCTCACATCACATGATAGGAGAAAAAAGTAAGTTTGTTACCTTTACTCAGTATGAGAGAAATAGTGTTAGATTTGGAAATGATGCTCCATGTCAAATCAAAGAAAAATGTTTTATTAAACTTACAAGAAAAATTTCATATGACAATGCATACTATGTTGAAGGATTGAACTACAATCTGTTGAGCATGTCACAATTAGGCAATGTAGGATGCAAAGTAGAATTTGGAAACAAAAATGCCAAAATCTATGACACTAATGGAAATTTGATAGGAAAAGGAGAAAAAACTAGGAATAATTTGTTTTACCTAGATATGCATGATGTAGCCTATCTTATTGTTAGATTTGATGATGTGTGGCTATGATACAAAAGGCTATGTCATGTCAACTTTGATAATCTGATTAGCATCAGCAAAATAAAGAAAGTTAGATGTTTTCCTAAGCTAAAAAAGCCTAAAAATAAAATGTGCAAACAATATCAACTAAGAAAGATGACCAAGTCAAGTTTCAAAAGAAAAACCTACACTTCCAAAGAAGTACTAGAGTTAGTACATACTAATTTATGTGGCCCAATAGAAATTCAAAGCTACAAAGGAAACAAATATATAATCTTGTTTGTGGATGGCTACTCCAGGATGATGACTATCATGTTCTTAAAATAGAAATTTGATGCATTTCAAATGTTTAAGTGGTATTTGGCTAGGGTTGAGAAGGAAATAGGAAAGAGTCTAAAGTGCTTAATATCAAACAGAGGAGGAGAGTTCACATCAAAAGAATTTGAGACATTTTGCAATAACAAAGGAATTAAAAGGAAAACATAGCACCAAGAACTCCACCTTAGAATGGCATTACAGAAAGAAGGAATAGATTAGTGATGGGTTGTGCCAAAACATTAATGATGCGGAAAAATGTTGCTTTAAAGTATTGGAGAGAAGTTGTAAGTACAATTGTCTACACCCTGAATTAAGTTCAAGTCAAGAAAGGTACAAATGCAACACCTTTTGAATTATGGTATGGTAACTCACTCAATGTAAAAAATTTCAAAATAATTGGTTGTATGTGATATATTCTTAAAGATACTAGAAATGACAAGTTTGATGCAAAGAGTGATGAAGGCATATTCCTTGGATACTCCACTAGAAGCAAAGCATATAAGTGTTTAAATACTAACACTAACAAAGTTGTGGAGAGTGTAAATATAAATTTTGATGAGAATATAGAAGCTCAAGATGATGAATCCAAGAAATCAAAAGAGTACAAATCCTTTGTATACATCTATGAAGGAATGTCTGTTGAAGATGAACTTGCCAATCAAGTTGGGAATTAGCAAGAAGTTTTAGTATCAGTCGAGTCACAACCAGTGAATGTCGAAATGTATTCAAAAGTTGAGTTGTAGAATAAAGATAATGCAAATTTTGATTCAAGAATTAGTATACATGAAAGAGATTATGAAATACCAAAAAGAGATGTGCACAATGACTCTAAAGTTAGAAGATCAAACATGGAAATAAGGACAGAACCAAAGCTATCCAAGTATGTGAGAAGACATCACAGTATAGAACAAATCATTGGAGACAAGGAAGATAGACCAATGAAAAGGAATAAACTAAGAAATTAATCATATCTACTAAGCAAGATTGAGCCCAAAATAGTGAAAGATGCACTACAAGATGATAATTGGCATAAAGCTATGGATGAAGAGATGGATTAGATAGAGAAGAAAAAAACCTAGACCTTAGTTCCAAGACCAACTAATTAAAATGTGATTGATACCAAATGGGTATTTAGGAACAAGCTAGATGAGAATGGTGAAATCACTAGAAATAAGGCTAGACTAGTATACAAAGGTTATGCACAAGAAGAAGGACTAGACTATGGGGAAACATTTGCCCCTATTGCAAGAATGGAAGGAGTAAGAACACTACTTGCATATGTTACTTACAAAAGTTTTAAAGTCTACCAAATGGATGTAAAGTCTGCTTTTTTGAATTGCATACTAGAAGAGGAAATCTACATAGAACAACCAAAGGGATTTTTTGATGACAATAACAAAGATATGGTTTGCAAATTGCACAAAGAACTTTATGGTTTGATGCAAGCACCTAGAGCATGGTATGAGAGACTGCACAAATATCTTGTGAAGATAGGATTTGAGGGAACAAATGAAAAAAATAACCCATATATCAAGGTAGAAAAAGGTAAAGACATTTTGATATCTAAAATCTTTGTTGATGATATAATATTTGGAGAAAAAGATGCCCTATGCAAAGACTTTGTTGATCAAATGAAACAAGAGTTTGAGATATCAATATTTGGAGAAATCATAATTTTTGTTGGATTGCAAGTTCATCAACAAAAACATGGCATATTTGTGACACAACCAAAATATATCAAGGAGATACTCAAGACATTTGGTTTAGAAGATTCAAAACTAGTGAGTACACCAATGGTAATAGGACATAAGTTATCCAAGAATGATGAATCAACTGAAGTAAATTAGAAAATGTACAGATCAATGATTGGAAAGTTGTAGTATGTTGTGCATAGTAGACCAGACATTGCATTAGCTATTGGAATAGTGGCAAAGTTTTCTACAAATGCAAGATAAAATCATCTTATGGCAATAGAGAGAATAATGAGGTACCTAGACTTTGGCTTATACTATAAGAGGAGTGAAAAGTTTTAATTGAGAGCCTACACTGATGTAGATTGGGGAGGTAATATTGATGATAGAAAAAGAATCAGTGGAGGAGCACTTTTCTTAGGTAAAAGATTAGTCACTTGGACTAGCAAAAAGCAAAGTTGTCTATCACAGTCCATAGCAGAAGTTGAGTATGTTGCTACTGCTATCAATTGCACCAATATTGTACGAATCAAGCACCTATTGTAAGGTATGTAGGAAGAGGTAACTAAACCTATGATACTCTATTGTGATAACACAAGTGCCATCAACATATCAAAGAATCCTATGATGCATGCCAAAACAAAGCACATTGCAATTAAGTATCACTATGTCATGTCCCCTTTTCAAATAATAAAAAAATAATAATCTTTGCTAAGACAGGCAGGCCCAAGAAAGTGAAGTTTTGGAAAAAGGGGGGTTAATCTTTGGAAACCGTTGGACTAATAAATGAAATTATTATTAAAATATGTTTCATTAACCTCTTTTGGATGTGAGTTATGGTTATGTCCTCTTTTAAGGGGTTTGGAGGCATTTTGGGCAGGGAGGAGAACTTGATTTTTGCTCATTCTTTGTTATTCTTCAGAGGCTGCCAAACCTGTGGAGAAGGAGACCCAAGAACGGGAGTTTGCAGGTTTCCAAGGAGACCCAAGAATGGGAGTTTGTAGGTTTTCAAGAAGGCTAAGGACGGGAGTTTGAAGCCATTCCATGTGCATGCTCATACAGAGTTTGTCTTTGTGCTGAACAGTGTAGATTTGTGGGTTTTTGGGTGTGTTTTTTGCATGAGTTTGGTGTTTTCAGTTGAGCATTTCATATCAGTTTTGCTTGCTGCTGTATTTCAGACTTTAAGCTGTTAAAATAGAGCTGAATATATGTATTGGGACATGATTAAACTTCTGAGATGGTTTATTAGTGTTTTTGTGGTGTTTTCGAGTATTTTTGTGTTAATTTCGGGAGCCCGATGAGCATAGTTTTTGTCCTACATTTGTGAGCTGTTGTGTAAAGGCTATATAGATCTGGAAATGTCATTTTGTAGGCTGTTATGCTGCTGAAAAATATGTAAAAATGGCCATTTTCAGATTTATTAATAATAGGTGAAGCTGTGAAGCTTTTGGCACCATTTCTGGCATACCCGATTTGGGGTTTCTTGAGAAATTTGGAGGATCTTTGTGATATTAGTTGTTTGATCTTAAAGATCTGATTAAAGATTGGAAATATCATAAAAAATCAGAAAAGGGACATTTCAGTGGTATCAGAGCCATGATCTTGCCAGCCTGAGGGTTTGTAGAAGTTGCAGGTCAGTTTTGACAACTACCCAGATCTTGCATGTCAGTTTTGACAACTACCCAGATTTTGCATGTCATAATTTATGGTTGCATGTTTCTTCTAATCAGCTGCATGTTAAAATTTATTGTTACATTCTACTTCTAATCATTTTCATGTTAGTTCTTGGTGAATTTGATGGTTGTAGAAGTTTTCATGTCAGTTTTGACAACTACCCAGATCTTGCATGTCAATTTTGACAACTACCCAAATCTTGCATGTTAGTTTTGACAACTACCCAGATCTTGCATGTCAGTTTTGATAACTACCCAAATCTTGCATGTCAAAATTTATGGTTGCATTCTACTTCTAATCATATGCATGTTAGTTCTTGGTGAATTTGGTGGTTGCATGTTGCTTCTAATCAGCCGCATGTCAAAATTTATGGTTGCATGCAACTAAGTGAAAGAGAAAAAAGATATTTGCAGCGAGATAAGAATAAAGAAATTTTGATCAAACCTCCAGTTGAAAGTAAAAGTAAAAAATCCAAGGAAGGGAAAAGTATGGCTGATCCAGATGAGATGGCAAAGAAATTCTTCCAAGACATCCAAAATACTCAGAAGCAAACAGTGGATAGTTTGGCAGAAACTAGAGAGGCTTTGCGAATATTGACAGAAAAACTACAAGGAGTTGCATCTATTAATGAGAAAGGGAGCACTTCAGAGGAGCCAAGAAATCTGAAATCCACACCATCTAAATCAACCAAAACTATTTTTTTGCCTGCAGATGAGCCACCAGTACCAAATCTAGCCATTAATCCTATGGAAGAGGTTACAGGTAACTTGATTACATCAAGAGCTACTTATAATGGCTTAGATGATGACTTTCATAGTTCAGTTCCTTTTAGAGAATATGTGGATATGATGAACACTTTGATGCCCAAGAAAGAGTATAGAAGGGAGCATGACATAAGTGGAAGAGAGCTCAAAAATAAAATAAGCAAGTTTATAGCACCTACTTTTGATGGAACAAATAAAATTTCAGCTAGAGCATGGCTACAAAAATTATAGACCTTCTTCACACTTAACCCCATGAAGGAGAGTGATGTTGTTCAAATTGCAAGTCTACACTTGGAAGATGCAGCCTATGATTGGTGGTATCATGGAATGACTACTCAAGGTCATGATCAAGTAACTACATTTGATGATTTTAGTCAAAGAGTGATAGATAGATTTGACCTCAAGGATGATGATTATGAGGATGTTGTTGTGCATGATGGTGAGATACTTGGTGTAGATGAGCAGACATTGAGCATTCATAATTTTTTTGAGAGACAGTACCAGGCACAGTTAGATGCTTCGTCACATGAGGTTGAGGCTAGTAGTACTTCACATGATTTATCTCGCCAGCTGAAGGTGTGTGAAGACAGTTTTGTCACTACATTATCTCATCATTACAAGTATGTGGAGTTGGTTGGTATTGGTCATATTACTCAAGTCAGGATTTTGCTTGAGTTACCAGCTAATTCTAGTTTACAGATATGGACTCGAGATTCTTATATTGGCATTTAGGGTTCAGTTGACTGTAAATCATTAACACTTTTTGGTAGCAGTGATTATTTGGGTGCTACCATGGATTTGATTAGCAGATTGCACGGTGTTGTCTTTTCTTGTGTCAGGAGCTTATCCGATGTTTGTATTAGTTTTTATACACCGGTGTTGGGCTTTGTTCATATATCTAGTCGACCATACTTGCTGGAATGTGTTGATGATATTTCATATTTGGCAGTGTGTACAGATGAGTCCCAGGATCATATTGGCATTGATGACATCTAGGAGGATGTAGTGGGCAGTTTTGAAGACTTAGTTTCCTTGGGTATAGAGGAGTTGGACAGCAGTGCTAATGTTTTTGATACTCTGTATGTTGATATGTGCTTTAGATTTAATTCACAGGGTATGGATTGTAATACTCTAGAGACTAGTGACTTTGAGGATACTCCTTTAGACAGTGCATCAGAGGAGGTTTGTAGGAGACAGTCAAGCCAGTGCCATCATGTGCCTAATCAGTTAAGAGTTAGTGACCGAGACATTGCTATCGCTTGCCAGCATTTTGATGCTGCTCGTCAGTTGTTAGCAGTTTACGGATGGGGTTCTCCTACTAGTGATGAGCAGGAAGGAAGTTATCTTTCCTTGACAGAGATCCACTCTTTATGGGAGGCTATTTAGATTTTGAGATAGAATTATATGCAATTGGTAGCTGACAGAGATTATCTTATGGAGTGGGGCAGTATAGCATATGATGCATTGTTGGCCAAGGAAGATGAGGTGAGTGAGCTTACTAAGCAACTTGAGGTGACTTCTGAGATTCTTAAGAGTACACAGTTGGCTTTCAAGGAGTCACAATTTCATTTGGCTAAGGCGACCATGGAGTTAGAGTGGCTACAGTCTTTACCTGATTCTATATAGTCACAAGCTATGGTGTTTGGTGATCCGAGGATGTCCATGGCCGAGATTTTCAGAGATAGTGGAGATGGGGATGCATCCATCCTTGATACTAACATTGGCATGTCAATTTCATTCCCACTAGAGTCAGGTTCAGTTGAGTTGGGTTTTGTAGCAGATTATTGTATGCCTGACATGGTGGTGGCCTCTAGTACTAATGGCATAGAGACTAGAGATGTATCAAAGAGCATGTGTGATGTTGGTCAGTCGACAGTTGGCATGGTTCCTACTAGTAATACTACTCCCTTGGTGATATCTTCAGAGATAGTAGTCAATTCCAACATGGTTAATGATCAATTGCAGTTAGTTTCATCTGGATTACAGTCTAAGCCACTGACTGAGATTGGCGCATTCTATCGGTATTACACTGTGAGGTACACTCATCAATTTACCTTTGATGACCATGTTAATGAGATTATGATACAGAGATGTACTTTGGTTCCTAGTGCTTATCATCAGTTATGGAATAGTTTGATGCCTTGGGATGAGATTTGTGATGGGCACAACATGGTGATAGGTCCTGCAGTTGATAGCTTGATAATATATGACTTAGAGTAGGAGTTTTGGAGTGATGCTTCAGTAGGGTATGTACATCAGTTAGCAATTGATCCTTGTGTTGAGGATTTGATGGCAGGAAAATTTGGTTTGGGTTCCATTTCTTGTTGTTCATCTTGTGATGGCTTTTCACCATCAGGGGTGCATGGGAGTTATGGTTATGAGACAGTAGTTGATGATCTACAGAGTTTTGTTGATTGCAGGAGTTGTAAAGTGTGTAGATTCTCCATACTTGGTATAGTTTCATATGAGAGCATTCACCATTGTTGCAGAGTTGGATTGTACATTTCGTATAGGCCAGTGGGATGCGTTGATGGTATTTATTGTGTTGGCAGTTTGATTTGTCCACTTTACTTGGGTTCTGATGTTCTAAGAGTTTGTGTCTCATGGGTTTTTGACTATGGTGGTGGTGATTTTGGAGTTTGGTTGAGCTATAATTGTCAGTTTGATTATGGATTCCTCTTGGTCATATTGTAGAGGATATTGCAGGAGCCTGTGTTAATTGGTAGTAGTATAGTTCATGACTACATTTGGGATCCAGGTGGATTGATTGGTTTATTGTTCAGCCATTGCTTGAGGACAAGCAATGTTTGGGGAGGGGAGGACTTGTCATGTCCCCTTTTCAAATAATAAAAAAATAATAATCTTTGCTAAGACAGGCAGGCCCAAGAAAGTGAAGTTTCAAAAAAAGGGGGGTTAATCTTTGGAAACCGTTGGACTAATAAATGAAATTATTATTAAAATATGTTTCATTAACCTCTCTTGGATGTGAGTTATGGTTATGGCCTCTTTTAAGGGGTTTGGAGGCATTTTGGGCAGGGAGGAGAACTTGATTTTTTCTCATTCTTTGTTATTCTTCAGAGGTTGCCAAACCTGTGGAGAAGGAGACCCAATAACGGGAGTTTGCAGGTTTCCAGGGAGACCCAAGAATGGGAGTTTGCAGGTTTCCAGGAAGGCTAAGGATGGGAGTTTGAAGCCATTCCATGTGCATGCTCATACAGAGTTTTCCTTTGTGCTGAACAGTGTAGATTTGTGGGTTTTTGGGTGTGTTTTTTGCATGAGTTTGGTGTTTTCAGTTGAGCATTTCATATCAGTTTTGGTTGCTGTTGTATTTCAGACTTAAAGCTATTAAAATAGAGCTGAATATATGTATTGGGACATGATTAAACTTCTGAGATAGTTTATTAGTGTTTTTGTGGTGTTTCCGAGCATTTTTGTGTTAATTTCGAGAGCTCGATGAGCATAGTTTTTGTCCTACATTTGTGAGCTGTTGTGTAAAGGATATATAGATCTGAAAATTTCATTTTGTAGGCTATTATTCTACTGAAAAATCTGTAAAAATGGCCATTTTCAGATTTATTAATAATAGGTGAAGCTGTGAAGCTTTTGGCACCATTTCTGGCATACCCGATTTGGGGTTTCTTGAGAAATTTGGAGGATCTTTGTGATATTAGTTGTTTGATCTTAAAGATCTGATTAAAGATTGGAAATATCATACAAAATCAGAAAAGGGACATTTCACACTATGTAAGAGAATTGGTGGAAGACAAGCGAGGATGGAATATGTTAGCTCAAAGAAACAAATTGCTGACATCTTCACAAAAGCATTACCTAAAGATGCATTTGAGTATCTTAGAAGTAAGTTAAGGGTGATACCCTTATCCAAGGTTGTTTGAGAAACAACAAGACTACCCTACATCAAATGAGTTTGTTGTTGAAATATTATAAATTGATGCTTAGGATACTTACTTTAGGTTTTTTCTTGAGGTAATCAGAGTACTAAAATTCCAAAAAATTCACAAGCAACGTGACAAAGGGAGAAAATTGGAGTTCCTGCAAATGCTATACTTGCATGGTAAGATGCTGAAATAATGTATCTTTGGCATTTTTTTCAAAGAGGGAGAAATAACAAAAATTGATCAATGCATACAGAGGGAGAAATAATATGCAGAGGAAAAAACAAAAAATTTAAAAGGAACAAAATGTAAGAGGAATAGCACAACTGATCAAATGGTAAGCTACAGAAAAGAGGGAGACATACATAAACTGATCATAAATGTGTAAAGGGAGAATAGTAGAAAACAAGAGGAGAAGATAGGAAATAGCAACTCAAAGGGAGAAAATAGTGAAGACAAGAATCAATCAAAAGGAAAGTAGAACAAGAGAGGAGAAGATAGTTTATCAAAAAAATTTGAAAGAGGGAGTTACTTACAGAATTTAGAGGGAGTCATAGGAAATTCAAAGTGGCTAATAGAATGAAAAGTTTTGAATAAAGTTTTCTTTTTGGCTCTTGATTTACTATTTTAACTTAATTAGCATTTTGATAACTTAGTTGATCAATTTGGTTTTCCACCATGCCAAAGAGAGAGATTGTTGGAATCTAATTGAAAAGATCATTATTGAAGTAAGATTATTTTCAAAGAGGGAGATTATTACTAAAGAATGTTTTCAATCATTGTTCTATCACTGATGTCAAACTTTCTATTTGATGGAATGAAAATTTCTTATAAGATCCAAGTACTATCACTTAGTTGATTGATGAAGAGGATTTAATCAACAAGATGTACCAAAAGCACCTAAGGGAAAGGTTGAGTTATAGTTTTGTAATGAAGTACAAGGATCAATTAAGACAATGATAAAATGATGTATTGATAATATTCTTGAAGATATAGAGGTTGGCCATAGTAAGAAACTTTAGAAGTATAAGTTGTAACAAGGTTGTCTACAAAGCTTGACTAAGTTCATTAGTGGGTGTTGAGCAAGCTAGTTCATGCCGAGCAAATGCAAAATCTAAAGTACACCAAGTGTAATAGAAGGATCCAAGAAATTTTAGGTGTCAAGAAAGTAATAGGTGTCAAGCATCAGTAAAATCTTAGTTGATGCCAAGTGAATCCATAGTACTGCTGAGTAACATAGTATGTGTCGAGCATTAGGATTTCAATAGTGTCAAGCTACTGCATTATTTGAAAAATCAAAGATTCACCAAATCTGAGCTAACAAATTTGTTACCTTGAATTTTGTGAACCAGATGGAGGATACGGATGATGAGCTAGAGGCACAAAATTTTAGATAAACCATTTTTGAGTAAATTCAGGAGGATTCTTCATGATGTTTCTAGAAGAAACAAGATAAGGGGTAGATTCATTGAATCCTACCTAATCTATTCGAACTAAAATTAAGAGCAAGAAGATTTGAGTGGTAAGAGTATTCCATACTTCTATTTAAGGAGTCATAGGTCAAGAAGCTAGAGTTGTTGGGGTGCCAAGTTGCGAAGTTGTTGAAGGGTTTTAAGGAGAAGACATTGAGTAGGAAGAATAGAGCACAGAGACTCTACTTTGATAAGTGGCTAGATAGGAGATTGAATTGGTACATTAAGCATGTAGACTTAATAAGACAAAGCTTGAAAGGAGGACAAGTTGTCAAAGATGCAAAGACTGAAAACTAGGCAAATTTGTGAGCTAAATTGAGATCTAAAATCTGCAAGTTAAGTTGTGAGTTGTATCAGGTCAAAAGCCCTTGTTGTTACTTTCTAACAATTGTATCAGTTAGGGAAAAATCCTATGGACTTAAGTTGGTTTAAAAATCATTTGTAAATCCTTTAACAGGGTGGCATTCCAAGTGAATGTTATAAAGTCCTCTAACTAAGCCCATTCTAATAGGGTGGTTGAAATCCTTTAACCAAGTCACATTTAACAATGTGTTGTAGCCATTAACAGGGTAGGCCTTTCATAGGGCATCACTTCAGAAGAGTGAGAATTGAGTAGCATGTTACTGGTGGTTTTTTCCAAATTGGGTTTCTATGTAAATGACTATGTTATGTGTTAAATCTTCATGTGTTATTTTTGTATGTAGATTTTACAGTAACTTGCTAAGTAGGAAAGTTTAATCTTGGATGGATGAGTAGTTTAATGGGCTCACTTTACTTGGTGAAAATGTTTTATTAGGACATTTGGACCTTGAATAACTGATTCACCTCCTCTCTTATTTATTCTAAAGCATTTCTAACATATGCTATTATCATAGAATAATTCAACAACTCCCACTAAAGAAAAATATGTAGCATTGTCCTTAACCAACTTCAATGGGATATCGAATCTTACTAGGATGTCTTCTTTAATGACTTCATAAACAACTTAGGAGGTTTTTTTCTTAGTAGGATTTGCTTCAACCCACTTAGAAAAGTAGTCTACAGAAATATATGAATATCTAGTAGAAGAAGAGGGGTTAATTGGACCAGTAAAATGAATTCCCCACTATTGAAAGGGACCCTATATTACTATTGACCTTAATGGAAAGGAAGCTAATTGAGGTTTACTAACAAACATTTTACACTTCTCACATTAGGCTACCCATTTTTAGGCATCTAAACATACCTGGCCAATAATAATATTGCCTCAAAAGTTTATATGTTGTGACTATAGAAGAGTAATGCCCACCACAAGCTTCATAATGCAATGCTTTGAGTAATCTCTCCTACTAAGGCTTATCTGAACATCTTAGGAATGTGCCATCAATTTCCCTTTTATACAACCGATCATCATAAATGGCATACTTGGTAGACTTGGTCCTAAGATCTCTTCTTTGTTTATAGGTCAATCAATTGGGGCATTCTCCATAAGTAAGGAACTAACCAATATTTGAAAACCAAGGGTCTTGGAAACTTACCATTATTATTCTTGAGATTTGTTCTTCTTCATTTACCTCATGAGTTCATGCAATTTCTTTGTAAATACCATTTCAATAGACCATCTTAGTAGGTTTTATCTCAATGTCTTGGACTTTCGCTATCAAGCTCCTCTTGGATTGCATCCTATTTCCTATTGAGTTAAGATGCTTTTAACTACTAAATTAGGAACATAAATGATTGAACATGAAAGAAGAACATAAACTATGAAGTTCTTGAGGGCTTTCACCACAACATTAGCATATTTTTTCCATTTGGGAGTAGCTCATTTCATGCTCCTTAAAAGGGGTGCTAATAAAAGAAATTGGTGCTTATATGTCTTCTTTATTTTCTTTTATGAGTATGGTAGACAATGTATGGTTGATGTATAGAAATATAAAATAAATTCTTTGGTATAATCTAGATGAACTAGGATAGAGGCATTGGCTATGGAAGATTTTATTTCATCAAAGGCCTTTCTTCCAAGGTCGCTCCACTTGAAAATGTGACTGCCTTTCATCATGTCAAGTATACACTTTGTAATTTCAGAGAAAACAAGAACAAAACACCTTAAGAAATTTACCTCAGCAAAGAATCATTTAGCTCTAGTTTTACTTACTAGTAGGTTGAGTTTTTGAATAGGTTTGGTACATTTAGGGTCAATTTTGATGCCTTCATGAGATACTGAATGACCCAAAAACTTTCCCTCTCTTATGTAGAATAATTTTTTTTTAGGGTTAAGCAAGATTCCATGTTCCCTACATCTCTTCAGCACCTTCTCCAAGTCCTTCAAATGATCTTCTCTTTTTTTGGAGAATACTATCAAATTATCTAAGTAAATAACAATGATTTTATCATGTAAATTTTCAAAGGATGTATTCATCGCTCTCTAAAAAGTATCCCTAGCATTGATTATTCCAAAGGGTATTATTTTGTAAGAAAATGTTCCTTAAGGAGTCGTGAACAATTTCTTAAACTAATCATATACATAAACTTTGATCTAGTTGAAGCTTGAGAAACCATCCAACATGGACCTAATTTTGAACCTTGCCACTTTCTATAGCCAATGATGCATGTTGCGAAGAATATAGTTGTCTTTGAGAGATACTTCATTTAAATTTCTAAAATTAAAAAAAAAATTGATCTCCCATTCTTCTTCTTGATAGAGACAACATTAGCTATCTGGATGTTGAATTGTGTATAGGATAAATGATCCTAGCTTCTAACATTTAATGAATTTCTCTAAAGATGGCATCTGAGATCATTGGGTTCTAGTTACATTGCTTTTTCTTGAAAGGGAATACTTTTGGCTTAAGAAAAAATTCACCATTCTTAAAGGTTTTCAAATCCTCATAACCCTAAGAAAAAGAATCTTGATATTCAAAAAGTAGTGCTTTAGCTCTGCTTCTTTCTTTGGTTGAACAACAACTACCAATGTTAAACATTTTAGGCTTAAGTTTAGTCCCTACATTAATTCCCTCATAATAATATAAGGTTCCATATTTCCTACCTCTTTCTCTTTTGATATATGCATCATGCCTATTAAATAATGGTTCTAAATAAATTAAGTGTCTGGGAATTTTATTACATTTTAATTTCTCATAACCTAGCTCCAAATCTTTCTTATTATCAAGAGAGAACACTTGGCAAGGATTTTTACTTCCTTCAAATTACAAGTCAGTAAAAGGATTAGCGTGCTAGCATGAATTTTGATGATACTACATTGGGATAGTATCCTAAGCATTGGAGAGTATCAATATGTTGCATTCATGACTGTGTTTGTCATTGATGTCAACATAGCATTAAGTTTGTGAAGACTGATAAAATAGTACATAGAGATCTTAGTTGTATAGATAATATTTTAATTGTCTAGTGATGCATGCTCATGGACATGTTTGATAGACTGTCCTAATGTGAAGGTTCAATGCATAGTATGTGAGTCAAAGATGTACACAAGATATACCTGATTTATACATAGCAGTATAGAGATAGAGTGCCTAAGAAGCAATTTTTGATGTTTTCATTATATCTTCTAATAGAAATATAATCTAGAGAGGTGTAGTCTACTAGTGACATAAGAGAGTCTGACGATGACATCAGTAAATGTACAAGCCCTAGTGTGACATGTGTGAGAAGTTGCATAGACTATGAGCTAACAATGCTATTACAATTATGAATTAATTAATTATCTTATTATAATTAATTGTGAAAGCCTCAAGGCCAACTCAAGGAATTATTTTTAAGATATGATTTAAAGGAAATAATTTTTCCTCGTTAATAAGAAAAGTTGTGATCATTTTATTGAGTTCAAAGTGTGAGAAGTAGTAGAGTGTTTGTGAATGTGAGTAAGTGATCCAAGGGATTATTGGATGCAAGATTTGTGATATGGTTACAAGATAAAAATTATTCATACTATTAATTTCTATTCTTGTGTAGGTAATAATATAGAGATCATTTGGATAGTTGATTCATTGATCTTTCCCTAAAGTTATTTGGATAGTGGATCCATCTATCTTTGACAATTTCTAACAAGGTTGGCACAACTCCTAATAGGTTTGGAATATCCTTTTAGGGATTCAAAGTCTCCTAATAGGGATTGATATGTACTGAATGTTATTATATACTCTTAATAGGGTCCATCCTCTAACAAGGAATACTTATATTAGTACATCATATTGTGGGTACCATACCCACTAGGGTTTTCCCTCAGATCAAGGGTTTCCCTAGTTAACATATATAGTGTTATTGTGTATGAGTATCTTGTTGTAGTTTATCATTATATTTTTCATATGGTTAAATCTTAATAAGCTTGATAATTGTGATATTAGTTGGATAACTGATTCACTCTCTCACTCTCGCTTATATTGGTGGACTATATATTCTAACAATTGGTATCAAAGCTTCAGATTGTTGAAGGAAAAGCTTAATAGCTTTGGGAGATCAATGATGAATCTTTTTAGAAAGGATAGTCCTAGATTTGATCGGGCCAACTATAATGAATGGAAGGAGAATATAAATACTCATTTGTTATGTACGAGTCTAGGTTATTAGTGTTAGAAATATATAATACTAATAGGGGGGGTGAATCAGTATTCTACAAAATTTTGCCCATAGCTAAATATTGTTAATTACTTTATAATTTGAATATGAAAGTAAACCAAAAATTTTGAACAATATATATAACTATTTATAGAGAGAACTCATAACACCATTATTTTCTAACTAGGGAAACCTTGGCCAAGGGAAATCTCTAGTGGGGATGATAGTCAGTAGATGATTCACTAAACAAGAGGATCCGGTTAAGGATATTGAACCTATTAGGAGTCTATGAAGTACATATAGTGTCTTGGGTCCTTGTTAGAGGACTAGGCCTTTCTAGAAGCCTCAAAACTATTAGGTGTTGGTAGATCAAATAAAATGTATGCAAGAAGAGCCCACTACCCTAACATACAATTATACAATTCACTTCTTCACAAGAATAGATATACGTACAATACTTTTTGTCTATTGTAATTTGTAATTGGTTTGATAAAACATTAGGTGTAGTTCACATATCATCAATTATAAATCTTTCATAGTTCATATAATGTCACATGCTTCTTAAATTACACTTGCACAACACACTTATCTTCTCAAGATAAGATCTTTACTTATACCTCACATCATACTAATTATTTACTCAGTTGTCCTTCATGTCTTCACATGCTTGACATGATATAAAGTGACTTGTGAAATAATATCCACATATTTGGCTCATCATAAATTAGTAATTATTTCATAACCAAAATAATTCCTCAAGTCATACACTTCAATCTCTGATATGCTTTGTTCTACACTATTAAATACCTATACTAGTATTTCAATCATAACTCACATCATAAAATCTATACACATATGCACAAAAGTATACATCATCATGACACTATCATAGAGATTAACTCAATTGTGCATGATTTAACTCTCAATGATTTATCCATACACATCACATCTATACTTTGTGCTAATGTAAACTATCTAACACTTAGACAATTTTCTATCTCTAAATGCATAAATAAAATGTTGAATACATGTTGTCATAAATGAAAACCATTAGTACATCTATTTGACCATATTTCCAAAAATCTCCCTCTTTGGTATTAATGGAAAAATTTGGTAAAATTTACTAAGTCAAAAAATTATGTCATACATAGTCAAAAAATAAGTAAAAGTGACTACACAAAACTGCCTTCAAAACATAACAATTTTATTCATGTTTTAATGGATAATTACATTCCTTATCACTCCTTTACATTGATACATAACTATATAAGTTTAATCCCCCTTACATATATAATATACAACTTACAACTATCTAATTTTCCTTTTGCATATAACTCCCCCTTTGGCATTAATGGAAAATGTGCCAAAAATAAAATTGTATCAACAAAAATTGGATGTTATGTTGTTGATCAACTTCATATTCTAGAAAAGAAATCTTCATATACAAGATTTAGTCTTTCCACTTCCTTCTTCTAGTTCTCCTTTATTGTATCTAAAATATAGATTAGTGCACATAGTGCATAAGATGCCACTTCAACTACACTCAAGTCAGTATAGGAAAATTTGTCATAGGAATTCTTAGCTATAAGGCATTCCTCTTATTGCTTCTTCAAAATGTTGATCTTTACTAAAAACTTTTCTCTAAGACTAGAGAATATATTTGTTGTCTTCTCCTTATCAGATTCTAAGCCTCTAATATCATCATGTATCTTCTCAACTTTTTCTCTATAGTCCTCAATATTGGCCTTAAGGAGTTTTAACTTAGTAGTGAGTGTTCCAAGTTCACTCAAGGTACCATTTATTTGACTCTCAAAATCAATTAGGTACTCATATGACAACATGCACTCTGTATACAATCTCTTCCCTTCATCATTGTACTTTCTTAGTTTATTGATTCTTCCATCAAGTTCTTTCAAATAATTTCTCAAATTAGTGCATACTATATCAAATAGTGATAAATCATGCTTCACTTGAGCTTGCACTGAAGCTACTTCTACTAGAGTTGTGAAATCTTTATCAAAGGTTCTCACCAACTTCTTGGCCTTTGACTACAAGTCTTGATTTGCTACAATTATATTAATTGTTTTCTACAATTTATCCAAGACTTTAGTTAATGTCTTCTCCAAAGACTTTACTGATTTGTTCTTCTGAAATAACTTGCTCAATAAACTCATCAATCCTTTCTGATCTTCATCATCTAATACTATTGTTGATGGATTCAATACTGGTGATAATTGATGGGGATGCATAAGGTATGTTAGCCTCATGTTGGAAGACTACCTTCCCAATTTCTGACTCTACATGTTTTAGATTAGGCAAGAATGTTGATTCTTGCATTACAATATTCCACTTGTGCTTAAGTTCAAAATCTACCTTTTTCTTCTCCTCTTCTTCTTTCTTTTTCTTTAATGCTTCCTTTCTCTTTTCATCATCATCCTTTTTCTTCTAGTTGGTGTAAATAAGTATTTACTATTTACACTTTACTTAAGTTTACTTAGGATAATGCATTTTTATATTAGTTGTTATGTAGACAACTAGGAGTTTACATAATCATATGAGTTATCATGCAGACAACACTGTATTTTGCACTCCAATTGAGCACTTGTTTTCTATTGCATCTATTTATGAGATATGCCTTTGTATTTGTATCCTCTCATTTTTGCATGTACATTTATGCACAATGGATAATAATCCACTCTTGGTGGACATCTGCTTAGTTGTTATGCTTATCTCTTTGCTAACTCCTAGTCATTCTAGTTGCCTTTATATATAGGCACTTCTAGTGTGTATTCATCTAATATCTATCATCATTTTGATCATTATTGAGATTCTCATTTGATCACTATGTTGGTGTTTTAAAAATTACTAAAACTACTAAGCGACAAAATGCTTAATACCAGAATGATAGTACATACACAATCTAAGGACTAGCCTATTCTTATTAACAATTGCATATGTAAGGTATTTGGACCTAACTTCAACAAAACCACAGATGGTTTTCTACTCTTTTGCTTCTGCAAAACTAGGGTGGGTATACCCAGGGATGGTTCAAAACTAGAACAATTGTATGAGGATTATCCTTAGTTTCATTTTGATTCTCATTTCAAGATCCTCAAACATATACATAATTCTCACTAACTTGGTAAACACATCCCATAAAATAGATATGGCCAAGAATTCTTCTATAGATCTACAGATGCTTTTAACAACAATGGCTAACTGAAGCTAAAACATTCCTTGCAGACAAGTGCTAGCCAACTTTGAAGATTTACAGGAAATAAAAGTAAAATTTGATTTGATGATGCATTTGAATAACCATTTATAATGTATTTCTCCTTCAGTTGAAATAACTTGATCAGTGCCTAATCCATTGGGGTTCAGAGTCTATAGCAAATTCTTAGATCTAATTTGTTGCCTTACAACAAATTCTATCAGCAATTCTTATCAGAACTTATTATTCAAAATCCTTTTCAATACTTAAGGAATCTTATCACATTCATCAAAGCCTTTATTTAATCCATTGAATTAACAGCAATGATAAATGGATATACAACCTAACTTGATTGCATTCAATTGCACAAGCTTTTACTCATACAACATCAAGGTAGCTAAGTATTTAAAAGGAGACAAAATTCAGAAAGAATTGATATGGGGATAGTTCATAGTTTGTATTTATTTCCTTTGAAAATGGTATATCCTTTACAATAGACTCAGAATGGCCTTCAGAAAGAAACACAGCTCATTCTATATTCATGTATTCTCAGAGAATTTGTAGAAAAATACATTACAAACTTGCTTTCAAAATTTGGACCAAAAACCAGACTAAGCATAATACTTAGAAGAAATAGAATTCGGACCCTTATTTAGCCTTGGGATCTCACTTAAATAGTGTGAGATGCAACAAGCTTCAGGCTAAAGACAAATGGCAAGTGTCCTTTTAAAAGGCACTCACATACACTTCTGCCAAAACATAAGAACAAAATAACAAAAAGGCTTATTACATCAAACAATTCTTTGGTGGGTCTCTTTCTGTTATGCTTCTCAGTTGTTGAGACAATAAAATATGATCTTATCTTACAATCATTCTTCATCCTCGGAGTACATAGCCATGAGGTCTGAAAGTGATGTATCATCTTCAGTTACCTGCAAACTCACTTTAACCTGGGGATTTTCCATGTCTTCATTACTAACTACAAGGGTAACTGTTACTTTTGCATCTTCTTCCTCATCATCTCCTGACATCTATTCCAAAAACTAATTTTTCCATTTATTAAAAGCATCATCATCTAGCCAATCAAAACTTAGAGCTTCTCTTTTTATCTTCATTAAAGAATTTGCACTTTCTTCTAAATCATCAAATTCTTTTCTCATAGCAGTATAAAATAACTGTATTTTTACTAGCTCTTCATTTGTCTTTGCCTAGAACCAGTGGCCAGTCTCACTCATGATGTTTATTATTCTTTCATTAAATAACTTGTCCAACTCCCTTTTCCACTTTTCCTTTTCCTTTATTGTATCAATAGATTCTACAGCACAAGGAAATAAAGTGAATCTTTCAGCCATATATTGGGAAAAATAGAGTGTTAATCTTCTCTATAAAGAATCTCTTTCATCATCAAAATTCTCTAGCTTATTTAATAAATCAAAAATCTTCTCAACTTGATGATAAGGCATTTGGACTGTAGATATACATATGATTGTAATATCATTATTTCTCTCCATCCATTTCTATGCAAGAAGAGTTAGTTTATCCTTATCTCTATTCAACTCATCCATGAGGGTTACAATTCTTGTCAACTGATCATAAAAATTTGACAATTGTATTTTATCCCTCAAATATACCACAACCTGCTTCAATTTTTCTTCCTATAGATTTCTAAATTCTATCTGCAACTCATGAAATTTTGTTTTTTCTGCTTCAAAGTCCTCTGTAGTATAGAATTAGAGCCTTTCAGGGGTGTCAGGTATTTCAATGATAGGGGTTGATCCAACAAATTACTGTGAAGGGTATGCAATTCTAAGTGTACTGGATTCTCCCACCTTTCTTTTCCCAAGTATCTTCTCCAATTGAGATACCTTGTTTTCCAGCTCAATTCCCCTTTTTACTTCTTTATTGTAGGCATCCACCACTATTTCATACTTACTTAGCAGATTAGTCATTTCCTTTTCTTCTTTTTCTGTAGTGGCCAAGGCAAATTTAGAATAGTCCACATTCATGTGGATTTCCTGTACATGTGAAGTATCAGCGACCCTCCTCACAATGATACTCCCTGTTAGTCCTAAATCATTAGGTTGTAATGGAGTAGTCCTAGATCCTCTTCTTAGTGACCACATAACAAGGGTAGCTTGATCATTACTGAATGTTGTTTCCAAGAATTCCTCTTTATTTGGATCCTGTAATCCTAAATTATTTGACACAGAATTAAAAATTAATGCATCAACAATATCCCAATTGGGCAATAATAAAATATTTGCATCTTTTACCATCTATCTACCCTCTTTAGGGGTTATATTCTAGAACTCTTGTATCATTTGTTCCTTTATTTGATTCTGAATGGAGGCTTCATCCATTTCTGGATGCTTTGTTTTCATATCCCTACATCTTTGTTGAAAAATGTGCATGTTTGCCCTCCATGCAAACTGATGGAAAGCCCTAGATTTTACAAAACTGTTATCAGACAAAAATTGTTGACTGGCTTGTTCCAAAATAGGGTCTAATTCCCTTCCTCTAAAATCTGCTATAGTTAATTCAAAACTTGGCACAGGAGGCTCTTGGGGGTTCCCTTCATCAATTTCTGCTTGAGTAACAAAAACTCCTCCTTGTGACCCCATTTGTTCAATTTTCTCATTGGTGAGCTGCTCTTCCTCAATTCTCATTAGAGTTTGGGAAGGTGAGTAACCTTCATCATGGGATTCCTCTTCCCTTATTATTTTTCTTCTTTTGGGAGAAGGTTCAGGGGGTCTTTCTTCAAGGACAGTACTAGTAGATTCAATTATCTGTTTTTCTTTGTTTACAATGGGCATCTGGTCCCGCATAATAGTATATCTTGTCCTCTTTTGCACAACCAGTGGACCTGCCCCTATGTTAGGGGTGAAACCCAATTTCCTCATAACTTCTCTGGCTTTATCTAGAAAAGAATCAATAAAATGCTGTTTCTTCTCATTCATTACCACCATTATTTCCGAGAATGTACTCATGAGCTTATTTATTCTATTTGCATTAGTTGCAGAATTACTAAGAGGACTGTAATCTTTGTCAAAACAATTAATAAACTCCAAAATTTTTGAATAGACTCTCCATTTCTCTTTCTTTGTTTCTTGCTCCTGGAGAGAATATTCATTCCTTATTATATCTTCAGGGAAATAGAATTCATGCTAACTTGGACGAAGCTTGATCCTATGTCTAAGAGCATAATTAAAGAAACCTTCTGTGTCACAAAAATGAGCATGAGATACTACTATCTTATAATAATCCAAAAATTTGTAGAGGAAGATCCACCCTTCTTTAGTTATTACAAACTGGTGAGCTACAGTGCAAGTAGGAAAATTTGATCTTTTTCCCCCTTTTGTGCAAAAAGGTCTCCTCCACTCCTCCCAACTGCCATAAAAATTCAGCTACTCCTACCTTTAAAGGCACCTGATAGGGTAGTACATGGGGTGTCCCTTTGAATCCATAAACCCTAATGACACTTGAGACTGGATATGGGATGATATCTCCCCAATTATGTGAAACTTTTAGACTATGGGGTCTGTCCATAGGCCTAATAAGGTGCATTAGTGCCTTAGGAATTATGGGATTGTCACTCAATATGAGGCATCTTAACTTAGAAGCAAAGTGCCTATCAAATCTAACAAAACTAGCATTTTCTGCTTCCCCAGTCATGTCTGCACTCCATAACTGAATTGGTAGTGCTTCCCCCTCTTGTTCCCTATTTAAAACCATTTCTTTACCAAAATATGTAACCCCTTTAAATAGAAACATATGCATCAGGGAGTACTGACCCCAAACCTTTTCCACCTTGCCCTTTGCAATCCCCACCAATCCATTATGAATCTCATTAGCCAAGTAAGATGCAAAATCAAAAATTATTTCTACATCAAAAGAGGAGATTTGGGTGATCATATACATGAAGCTCACAGGAATAAAATCTTCTTCACCCTCTCTGAAGACTCTGCACAGGGTCCTGTATATCTCTACTGCCCTGGCATTAAAGCATGATTTCTTGAAAGGTTCTTTAGAAGATGATGTTATTGCTGGTAGGTTTCCAATTCTGCCTATGTGGGCCTTTAGTGCACCTTGTCTAACTACATCCCTTTTGGACATATACTCTTTTTCTAACTCTATCAAATTAATGGGCACATGATACCTAGTGAGAGGTCCCAGACTGAAAACTTCCCTAATTTCTTCTGGACTGATGGTAATTAAAACCTCACCATCCATTCTTCTCACTACCTTAGTGGCTTGATCATAACTTTTTGCTACAGCTTCAAGAAGGTCATAATCCATAAACACACTAGGAACAACTAGCTTTCCCAAATCAAAATTCCATATATTGGCATGAGGGGCATATAATTTTCTCTCTGCGAACCATTTTTTGAACAAACTCAAACCAGTTTGAGAAGTTTGAACATCCTAGACCCAATTACCCTTATCATACAATCCATTAGCTATCCTTAGCCTAGGGTTCAGAGAGGTTAACCTTTTAACTTGCACTATCTCTACAGTAGACTCAAGAAGCAATTCAAGCAAATTATCATGCACATTTCTATCCAAATAGTTTATTTGACCTAAAAATCCCTTCTTCAGAGGCATCTTGGACTATTTTTTATAGAACTAAAAAGCCTACGAAGATTATGGTAGTACTACTTACTTGAATTCCATCTCTTTTTTCCTCTGTATTTCTACAATCTTTTCGCGAATAGACAATTTTGCAAATTCTACCAGACTTCGGCACACTTTCCTTTAGTAATTGCTTCTGCACAAGAGTGGCTCAAAATCTTTGCTCGCATAAGATGAACTGATGAAATCTCTTTGTATTATACTCTCTTTTTCTCACGGATGATGCTTTCATGTCTAATTAATATAGAGAGTGGTACCACATTCTATGTTTAAAACTACGTTGTTGATCTTCAAGAATCCTACGATCATGTGATACAGAGACAACAACTAGGTGTTGCACTTGACATGTTAATCAATTCACCCAATGAGAACTTACCACATACATAACTCTTTCCTTGATGGTGCTTATATCTGGACTCAATGGTAACTGAGGACACGTATCAGCATGTCGCTACTTCGTTATGCATAAAGAACAAGCACCTTGCCATAGCGAAGCAACAACAACTGTCGATCTGATCCAGAATCGATCAGATGATATGTTACTGGGCCTGATCAGAAAAAATGTGGTGGGCCCTATTTGCTATGTCATTATGAATATCTTCCTCGCAACTCTTCATAGCGAGAAGATGATGGCCGTTGATCATATTTTTAAATCAAGGGTGAGGAAACTGCACGTATTCTTTTGATTCATATTCGCTATGTCGCGTAGCTTAAAGAGCATGCAACTTTTCAAAGTGAGGTAGCGAGGACTATTGATTTCGTTCCAATCTGATGCTCAGGATCTCTTTGTACATTTGATCAGAAGGGCATTGATGAAATATAGAATTTTGCATAGTTGGTGCCTTTCAAGATTTTACTGCAGTCCTAATTATCATCCCACGTCACCAAAAGTCCCATTGACTTTTCAATTTCATGGGGCCTCGCTACTTCGTTAACAGTGAAGTGTCTAATTTTTTTGATAGCGAGGTAGCGAGCTCTGACACTTTAATGAATTTCGGCACCGTGAAATGTAAAGGGGCATCAGACAATTATTTCTATTATTAAACTGCTTCTAGGAATGGCATTTATTACTTGTCATGCCACTTGGTGTAGTCATGGTACCAGCAAAATACAATGTTACCGGCTCTGCAATTTCACGTGGCCTCACTACTTCGCTAATGGCGAAGTGTCAAAATTTTTTGATAGCGAGGTAGCGAAGTATCGGAAAAATCATTATTTCGGCTTGGACTTCAAACTACTTTTGTTGGGTCCCCTCTCCTGTTTTGATGGTAATCTCAATGTGTACCTACATAATAAATTAGTCAGAAAACAAAGCTTTGACCATCGTATCTTCATTTTGCAGTCCCATTTTGTAAATTATTTAGCACTCGCTACCTCACCATACATAAAAAAGTGTCCATGTTTGCATAGCGAGGTAACGACATTGGTAGATCTACTTAGATCAAACAGCTAGGGAAATATGAGTGGAAAGGTATCTTGAGGGCACAAAAGATGAAAGGTGACAGAATATTCATCTTATTTGAAAATTCAAAATTTCGCGCCCGACAATTTATGAATAGAAAGAACGTAGGGTTTTCATAAGGTTTTTCAAAGGCTAGCCAATGGATGGATTATCCAGAAACCCTATGTTTCACTTAGAAATAAAAGTCTAACTTTTCTACAATTGGACAAAAGACTTCTATTACACAAAAAGTCAGACCGACACATTATTTGTCTCTCTCGTGTTATCTATTGAACTTCTTGATCTTGGCATTGAATTATTGCCTCAAGAAAATTCTTACCCTTCTTCTCCTCCTCTTCTCCATCATCATTTGAACTAGAATAAGATGTAATATTGCCAACAATGGTTTGGCCATAAGCTGTAAAAGGCTTTTCTTTTATGTCCACAATTATGTGCGTACTATCCACTTGCTTGGATTCGATACCTATAATGATATGTGGTGGGGAAAGTGCTTGTTGTGTCTCCTCCACTTCTTCCTCATTTATGGAAGATGTAATAACTTTCACATACACTAGGCTCTTAGGTTTTGACTATGCACTCACCTTTGGGATTGAGGTCATGTATTTCACAATTACATCCTCTGTTTCTATTCTTACCTCATCATAATTTCCTCTTATTAGAAGAATTTCTCATATTTTATTCCTTAGTAAGGGTTCAATACCCTTCAAAATTATATTTGAGTCCTCCTTAGAATCAACCTCACATAGTTTATTTATCACAGAGATTCTCATATTCAGATCTTCTTCTAATACTCTTTTCTTTCTATTTATATGCCTATTATATAAATCTTTTAGTATCTTATTATTTATATTCTAAAACTTCTTATCCCTAAAAATCATATTCCTTATAATGGCATTTTCTATCTACCTTCTATCCATATTATTTTACAAGTTATAATACTTATTCAATTGGACAAAATTATCATCATTTGTTATCTCCATCTTAAAATTCTCTACCCTTGGTTTCCATGCTCTTTTTCTAACTATAGTTTTGTCTTTTGCACATCTTGAACTACTAATCTATCTCCAAATTCATCCTCAAAAATCTGTAAATCACTTACTTGCATCATTTTCTTCCTCTTGCTTGGTCCACTGGTGGTCTGCTTAACCCTTTTCTTTGGTGAAGATGCATGTTCTTGCTTCACCTTGACCAATATCTCTAATTTCCTCTCTACACTAGATGCTTCCACCTCTTGTTGCTTCCTTGGTTGCTCATTCCTTGTCCTTATAAGTTGCACTTGTGCAACTACTTCATAAGGTACAATGGGGGCTTGCACACATGGTTGTGCCACTGTCACACCTTCTAAAGGCCTTGCTATAGAAACTAGAGTTGCTAGAATCACTTTAAAGTGTCTACTTTCTCTCATTTCCATTGTAATTCCTTTTAACTCATTAAATTCTTCTCTTGTAATTCTTGATTTCTAGTTAAGTATAATATCAATAACTTTCTCTACTTTCTTTTTTCTCTCCTTGTTGTGTAGTTCAAAATAAACTACTCTCATTTCTCTTCATAAGTTCCCCATCTGGGACACTTTGTGTCCTTTTTTGACTAGGGTATGATCTGTGCATACCCTTCTATGAGCTTTTCACTCATCTCATATCCCATGGGTTTTATGAATTTTACCCTTGGTACCATAGCTTCCATATAGGTTTGATTAGTTTCCACGATGACGAATATCTCATCCTTATATTTGTCCACCATGGAGGTATCATATATCTTTGTTTCATCTCAGTCTTGAATTTCTTTATCATCTTGTCTATGTCATTATCTCTAACATTATCTTTCTTAGATCTTTAGCATTAAGTCACCATCTTCATTATGCACTTAATACTATCCCAATTTTTCATACTAGGAAACTCCTTAGTAGAATAAAAGAATAAATGAGTTAGTAGGGACTCAAATCTAAAGACTGCACTCTTTATCTTCTTCAACTTTGCAATGTTATCTAGCAATTTCAATTTCATAATCTCACCCAAATTAACTTTTCTTCCTTGTACTTCCATTACATAAGTTGCATGTAAAAATCTAGTTGGTACTGAGTTAACCCTTGATACATGGTTGAACTTGTGCCCTAGTATCTTTCTTAGTAGCTCTACTCCTTTGCCTTTAATGGAGTCTACCTTCATGTTTCTACCATCAAACCTAGTATCCAAGTTTGTCTCAAACCATCTTCCTGACATTCTTCTCATTAATAGGATTACAATCTTTATTACTCAATCTTGTGACCTTCTAAATTAGGTCATTGGCAATAACAATATGTGCATCACCTAGCCATAAAAAACATCATGTACCCTACTTAGAATTATTTGGGTCCAATCATGATTGTCAAATTTTGTATAGAACATATACTTCATTAGATTTAAGCCATCTAGGTGAGAATACTTAGAATTTAGGGTTAGGTCATTGTTACATACTTTTCCTAGATCCTGATGAATATCATCATCATTGATACTTTCTATCTTATAGTAAATGTAGCTTCTGACATCCTCAACATTTAGCACATTTTCCAAAACTTGATAAAATACATCCAATAGTGATACAAATGGATGCTTATTGAAAACATATCATGGTTCATCACTCACATCATACATATTTTGACTATCCATTGAAACTATAATTGTAAGCACTTAAATACTAGATTTAAACTTTGTAAAATAACTTAAAAATATGATTTAGGGCTTCTATAATTTTTTTCTTTACAACCTTCACTTCACACTTCAATTCATTGTCAAATTGCTCTTCAATTTTCTCAAGACACTTTGCATGAACAAATGCTACAGACAATCTTGCTTGTGATACTTAAATCATTTCAAATCACACTATGCATTAAATGTGTATCTACCACAAATTCAAATACTATCTTTATTTATTGGTACTCTTGATTTCCCAATTCCTACTTGCTATAATCATGTCTACACTTGTGCACTTAACCATAGCCTTATCTTTGTGTCCTTAACCTCCTGTTAACTGTGCATCTTCCACTATACTCTCTAACATCATTTCTAGCTAACTAATGCACTACCTCTTCTAAAACCACTTAATTCAAGTAGGATGAGTCACAAATAATTTGTGACTTCAACTTCCCTTCAGATGTATCAAAGAAATTTTCCTTGAAAATTGTGTAAGAGCTATCTAGATCCTTAGCTATCACAAATTCTTCTCTGAATTCATCAACATGTTCCTTAATTTCTTCCTTATGACTCTTGTCACTGCCATTATCATTCCTTCTACCATTCTTGATATTGTTCCTTATGTCTATTTTGCAATATCTTGTTGTGTGTCCAAAGTTATTACATAACTAACATACATGTGTATTTCTTCTCTGATTAGTTCTATTATGATTCTTAGGTTCTTTTCATTTTTTTGCAATGTGTCCATGTTTGTCATACTTGTAACATACAAACTGGTTCTTCTCTCTATTAGATTTTTCTCCATCATTGGATCTATTTTGTGATCTTCTTCTTTTATTATCTATAGGTTTAGTATTGCTAAACATTCTACTATTTGTACTATCACTATCAAACTTAGATTTCCTACATTATACTTCCTTATCTTTATAACCATGATAATTATAACAATAGAAATTAGTAATAGGTTTAAAATACATATATGTACAATCTCTTTTCATATGTCTAACTTCATTACATATGAAGCATCTACCTTTGAACTCACATCTTGCTTCCTTGGGTGGTTCATCTTGCTTAGACTCATCAACTTGCTTTGTTTTCTTAGTTTCATCATGTTTCTCTGATAAATAAATTAGTTATAATTCCTTTGATACTTTAGTAGATGTTCTTGATTCAACTTTACTCAAATCAAAATCCTTATGGGATTTGATAACTAGATTTGCTCCTCTTATGATTTCAACTTTCTTGGTTGATTTCTCTCTAGTTAGATATCCAAGTCATATTTTCTCATAACAAGGTCTTTGGTAAAATATCTATTGATCTATCTTCTCACTACTAGAATAAAGTTTCTCTAACTATAGCTTAGCCTGTGTTAATATTCTTTCATAGTGATATTGTACTTTTGTAATTTTGCATGCTCAATCTTGATAGTTTCTAGTTCATATGTAACTTCACTTAATTGGGATCTAAAGTCTAGATTATAAGTTCTTTAGTTCAAGTTCATTTTTTCCACCATTTTTCTATCTATACACATCTGCACATGGGTATGTGTCATCAAGACACTATCATAGAGCTTTCCTCAACTATACAGGATCTAACTCTCAACAAGTCATCTGTATACATCATATTTGTTTTCTATGTTGTTGCAAACTATCTAACACTTAGATCATTTTCTATCTCTAAATGCATAAACAAAATGATGAATACATGTTTCCATAAATGAAAACCATCAATACATCTATTTGAACATATTTCCAACAATAGGATGTTGACTAAAAGTGAAAAGGAAATTGTCAAAGAAGAGAAGAGTGAAGAATTGAGTGAAGGAGAGAGAGATTTATTCATGTGTAACATGAAAGCTAGAGAATCTTTACTACCAGCACTTCTAGAGAATGAATAGTTAGATAAAGTGACTTCAAACATCTCATTATGTTTGCACAACATTAGAATCTATTTTCAAAGGTGATACACATACAAAAAGAGTAAGATTGCAAAATTGGATATGTGCATTTCAAGATACGAACATGATGGAAGATGAATTTGTAAGAACCTATATTGGTAGGATAAAAATATTGTTGTAGGAATCAACACATATGTTGGAACAAAGGAAGAAGATGAGGTTGTGTGGAATATATTGAAGACTTTGACACCACCATTCAGGAAAGTACCTCAGATTATTCAACTACTTATACCCTGCACTAAGGATTTTACCAAGGAAACATTGCTTGAAAGATTGAAAGCAACAGAACTAAGTTTGAGACAATCAGGAGATCTAACAAGAGTGGAGACAACTTTTCATGCCTTAAATTTTTGGCTAAGTCTATATAGAAGCACTAGTACAAACTAAGATTTTTCCAGTAGTGGCAAAACTAGATTTGATGAAGATAAAAAGATTGAAGAAAGTATACCCCTTCTTGTGAGAAGCGAAAAAGATGGTAAGAATATCTTTAAATGTTGGAATTGTAATGAGCTTGCTCATTTTGCATCTAAATGTACTAAAAGAGAGAAAAAAATATAAGGGATATTTTAATCCTAGAAGACCTAGGAACTATCTGTATGCAAATGGAGAAGAGGAATCTGGTCAAAAAGGTTAGTGTGAAAGTGATAATGAGCTAGGATTTGTAGCTATTAAGGAAGATGATATTGATAAAAAATTAAAGAAGAAAAGGCTCTAGTTTCTCAACTTGAAAATAAATTTGATTAGATAATAAATAGTGGATGTTCACATCACATGACTATTGATATGAATAAGTTTGTGAAATTTAGGAACTGTGATGGAGGTATTGTTAGAGCTTGTAAAATTATAGCCTATCACATTATAGGAATAAGATCAATTACATTAGATGGAAAGAATAAAATTGATGATGCTTACTTTGTTGATGGATTAAAGCATAATTTTTTGAGTGTTGGAAAGTTGGAAAGTTGAGTGTTGGAAAGTTGGTGGATAAAAGTTGGTTATTGCATAGGAGATTTTGTCTTATAAACTTTGATAATATTGTGAAAGTTAGTAGCATGTTTGCAATTAGAGACTTGACTAAAATAATAAAGCCTAAAAATGGTTTTTTGCAAATAATGTATTTGGCTAAGTAGAAGAAGGTATCATTGCCCAACAAGTTCACAACCATAGAGAAGCTAGACATTGTTCACATAGATCTAAGTAGTACCTCTAGAATAAGAGGATTCTTTGGTGAAAGGTACTTCATGATTTTTTTCATGACATAATATTTGGAGGTAATAATGAAGCAAGTGATAAGTTTGATGAAGAAATGAAGAATGAGTTTGAGATAAGCATGATAGGAGAAATGAAGTTTTTTCTAGGGTTGCAAATTGTGCAAAATAGTGGTGGTCTTTTTATTTCACAAGATAAGTACTTGAAAGATTTGTTCAAAAGGTTTGGATTGGAAAGTTGTAAGCCTATTGGTACAGCTATGATTACTAGTCACAAGTTATCAAAAAAGAATGAGATACCTACAGTTGAGCAGATGAAATATAGATTCATGATTGGAGGTTTTCAATATCTCACTCACACTAGACTAGATATAGAAAATGCAGTTGTAATTGTAGCTAGATTTCAAGATGATCCTAAAGAGTATCATTACATACCAATAAAGAGTATATTCAAATATTTGAAAGGAACATCTAATTTTGGAATATCATATGAAAGATCAAGTGATTTTCCTCTATGTCCATATATTGAAATGATTGGAAAAGAAACATAGATGATAGCAAGAGCATCAATGGTAGAGTATTTTTTCTTGGAGTAAGATTGGTTTTCTACCTGAGAAAGAAAAAAGATTGTATTTCATAGAGTGCAGCTAAGGCAGAGTGGTGTAGGGGCACCTAGGTGGGCTAATAAAGACCTAGGGATACCTTTGATATTTTTTCTAATGGTATTGCTAGCCATACCACTAGGTGAATAAAGGGACTCATGTAGTCTCAAGAAGGTAAGGTGTTAGGTTTGATAATCCCAAATAGATCAAGTTGCTTCAAGTTGCTCACTAGGTAAAACAAGGTGTTTTGGGGTGTAAAAGGGTAGAATGGTTAGATAGAGATTTTAAGGCCATATTTAGGTGTTTTAATTCCTATTTGGATATTATGAAAGTTTTCATGGTTTTTGGAGCAAGTTTGAGGTTCTAACTCAACAAGATGTAGAAGTTGCTCAATTGTTGTCAATGACAAAATTGACAACTTTTCTTGCATTTTGTGCAAATTTTACAGGAAGAGGGAATAACTATATGAAATAGATAGGAGAGCTTATACTAAGCCTAAATGATTGCATTCTCCACCTTTTCAATGGGTTGGAGAAGTTGGATTTTAAATTATATGGAGTGAGAAAATAGTTTCCAATGATAGTTTTATGCTTTTGAGTGTTTTTGTTTTGGAGGTCTTAGAGTAGGTGGATTTAAGATTTTTTATGTCTTTATTTTATGATTTTTCAAGATTTTTAGTGCTTGAATTTATTATTTTGGATTCCTCCATTCTATTGTTCTAAATTAGGTTGTTTGCACAAATGGAGTCATAGGGCCACTTCCCACTATAGGTTCTATACGACCTTTTGGGATTTGGAATAGGACTCCATGTACTTTATGTACAATGGAAGTGACACCTTGGAGTGCTAAGGAGATAATATTACAGTGATGTCCTAGGCAAGTCTTGGTAACCTAGTTAGGGATCACAGAGAAGAGAAGGTGGATTGGAGAGGTTGAACATTGTTGATACTTCAACCAGAGCTAAGGATATGTTAGAATGTATTTTGGAGTAACCCCAATCCAAATGAGAAGCCTTAGTGGAATTCCTGAGAAAGAAAAAAGACTTTTTCCATTTGATAGTATACCAAACCCTTGAAAACCCTTATTTTAAGATTAGAATTATGCTCATATAGTATGAACAAGTTGAGAACCCTAGACCCCCAAAATCCTTAAGGCCTCTAAAAAGGGTATTTGGAATGGTGGTTTGTTGGACCCCTTGTTAAGGATCTTTGTAAGATAATTAGATTTTACTGCATTTGGAGAGATAATTCTTGTATCCATATTTCAATCATTTAAATGCATTTTTGCATAGTAGTTGGAACTTGATTAGGGTTTTGTTAACACAAACCAGCTACCACTACACCAAATGCTTGAACTATTAGTGAGGGTGCCATCAAAGAGGTTAGCCAGAGACTAAATAAGTAAAAAGGGAGGGATTGAGGGTCCCATGTGATAATACTTTAGCCCCTAGAGTTAAGTGGTTTGTTAGGATAAACCACGGACATAAATTAAAAACTACATGCAAATATAACCAATAACTGAAAAATAATAGATCACACAGAAATGAACACAAGGCACCAAGATTTAATGTGGTTCACCCAATCCCTGGGCTACGTCCACCAAACAACAAGTTCGATCTTATTACAATCCAGTGATTACAACTTGATTATAATCCGTAAGCCCTTACAGCTCAATACCGTCGCAAGAACCAATTTTGCATCATAACATAATGAAAAAATACCTAACCCTAAACCCTTTTATACAAGTATTTTATTCATTTTAGGGTTACAACATGTCGGCCATATGTCATCCATAATATGTCATCTACCATGTCGGCCATGGCTTGAACCCCACTATTTATGAAGTATGCGTAGTACTTTCCTGATCAATCACCATAATCTAACAATCTCCCACTTGGGGACTAATCAAGCTCCACACTAAACAACAATCTCCCACTTGGAGACTGATCCTGTAGAAATACCACTACCACATGGGGCTCCCACTGGATCAAACCACCCTAGACTCTGTTGTTCTTTTATTCATGTTCAGTCTAAAAGACCAACCGAAGCTGAAGAGGAGTTCAACTTCTCCCTTGTTACAACCTTTTTCAACATATCTACTAGATTGTCATTGGTATGTATCTTCTCCAGCTTTAACTGTCCATCCTCCAAAACTGACCGAATGAAATGGTACTGCAACTGTATCTGTTTGGTCTTAGAATGTAGAGCTGAATTCTTAGCAAGATGAATGGCACTCAGACTATCTGTGAACAAATAATTATCCTTATAAGGATGTTCCAATTCTTCCAAGAAGAATTGAAGCCATATCATCTCCTTGGCTACCTCTGTAGTAGCAACATACTCTGCCTTTGTAGTGGATAGAGCATTAATCTTTTGTAACCTAGAAACCTAGCTCATGGCTGCTCCACCAATAGTAAAGACATAACCTGTAGTACTCTACCTAGTATCAATATCCCCAGCCAAATCTGAGTCAACATAGCCCTGTAAATCAGTAGTAGAGCCCCCAAAGTGTAAACACTTATTGGATGTTCCTCTCAAATATCTGAGAATCCACTTGACAATATTCCAATGCTCAATTCCTGGATGACTCATAGACCTACTAACGACTCCCACTGCATGTGCAATATCTGGCCTAGTGCATACCATAGCATACATCAAGCTTCCTATAGCTAAATCATAGGGTACCTTGGACATCTTATCCTCCTCTTCATGTGTCTTGGGACACATTTCCTTAGTCAATTTCAAATGACTGGGTAAAGGTGTGCTGACAGCTTTAGCATTCTCCATAGAGAAACATTGCAACACCTTATCAACATAATCAGCTTGAGATAGCATCAATGTTCTATTCTTCCTATCTCTACAAATCTTCATACCAAGGATTTGTTTTGCTGCCCCCAAATCCTTCATAGAAAATGCATGTGCTAACTGGCGTTTCAGCCCCTTAATATGATCCATGTTAGACCCAACTACAATCATATCATCAACATATAAACATAAAATAATGTAGCTATCATCATCCAAACTCTTAAAATAAACACAGTAATCTGAATGACACCTATTATAATTATGCTCATGCATAAAACTGTCAAATTTTAGATACCATTGCCGAGGTGCTTGCTTCAAGACATATAAACTTTTCTTCAATTTGCACACTAAGTTCTCCTTACCTTTGACCTCAAAACCCTGTGGCTAAGCCATATATATTTCTTCATCCAAATCACCATGAAGAAAGGTTGTTTTAACATCCACCTGCGCTAAATGCAAATCTTCAGTAGCTACAAGACTTAAAACAGTACAGATAGAAGTCATTTTAACAACAGGAGAAAATATCTCATCTAAATCAATTCCTTTTTTTTGTGCAAATCCTTTTACAACTAGCCTGGCCTTAAATCTTTTCTTACCTCCTTCCTCTTCTTTCAACCTATAAACCCACTTATTTTGTAAAGCCTTTTTACCTTCAGGAAACTTGCATAAATCCCATGTCTTATTTTTTAGCAAAGAGTCCATTTCATCTTTCATTGCAGACTCCCACTAAATCTTAGTATCCACTTGCATGGCTTCATCATAAGTTTCAGGTTCACCAGCATCAGTAAGTAAAATAGAATACAAAGAGGGAGAAAACCTTTGTGGAGGTCTAATTTTCCCTATTGACCATCTAACATTTTCTCTCTAAGGAAATAAACCCATACTTTTCTAGTTGCATCATCAATAAATGTAACATAATAATGAGAGCCACCAAGGGAAGATACCTGAGCTAGTCTCCATACATCTGTATGCACAAGCTCTAATTTCTCCTTTTTGTTTTCCTTCCCTGTCTTTACAAAACTCACTCTCTTTTGTTTTCCATACACACAACTTTCATAGAAATCCATATTCACACATTTCAGACCTGGTAAAACTTTCTTTGAATGAAGTACTTTCATACCTTTCTCACTCATGTGCCCAAGTCTATTGTGCCACAGCGTTGTATCAGAATCTACAACAGCTATTTGTTCTCCCTGCTCAACTGCAGCAATTGTTCCTAAACATTCATTTTTCTTTGAAACAATCAAAGTAGAAGGAAAAATATGACCTGTACAAAGATATAAGGTACCTACTTTCACACCTTTTGCTACTATAAGGTAACCTTTTGAAACCTTTCAATTTTTATCATTAAAAGTAACTACACAACCCTCATCATCGAGTTGCACTGCTGAAATTAAATTCCTACTTAGTTTTGGAACATGTCTTACCTCATGTAGTAGCCAATGATTCCCATTCTGCAACTTACTCTTAATTTTTCCCTTTCCAACAATCTGATAGGGTTCATTATCCCCCAAATAAACAAGCCCATAAACCCCTTGGACATAATCAATGAAATAACCTCTATGAGGTGTAGCATGAAATGAAGCACCGGAATCTAAAACCCATGAATCATCAACACTCTCTAAAGACAGAAGAAAAACATCTTCTTTGGATTTGCTACTTACCACATTTGCCTCCTTGTCTCCATCTGATTTATCTCGTTCATTTTTCTTTCTATTCCAGCAATCTTTCTTTTTGTGCCTTGGTTTTCCACAGTACCAGCAATCATTTGGTCCTCTCGATTGAGACCTCCTCCCCTTTGACTTTCCTCTTGATTTCCCACAATTTCCAGAGTTATTTCCTCTCTTAGTTGTTCTGCCCCTTCTTTGTGCATTCAAAGCACTTCCTGATGTAGATCCACCTGAGGATTTTCTATGAGTTTCCTCACTTAAAATAACACCGATCACATCATCATATTTTAGGGTACTAGATCTAGGAACAGAATTACTCACCGCCATTACCAAGCCATTCTAGTTTTCAGGCAAAGAACACAAAATCAAGAGAGCCCTAATTTCTTCATCAAAATTGATACCCATAGAAGATAACTGACTAGTAATAGTATTAAACTCATTTAAATGATCTGCAATAGATCCACCTTCTGCAATTTTCATATTAAATAAATGCTTCATGAGAAATACCTTGTTTGAAGCAGAGGGCTTTTCATATAGTGTCGCTAGGATTTTCATCAAATCTTTTGTCATCTTTGCTTTTGTAATATTAAATGCCACTAATGGTGCCAAGCATAATCGAATGCTTCCAAGTTCCTTTCTGTCCAAAAGATCCCATTCAGCCTCTAACATAGTTCCCTGATTCTTGGCTTTGCCTTCCAACGACTTCCATAGATCCTTCTGATATAGATAGTCTTCCATTTGTATCTTCCATAACTGAAAGTTCTTCCCATTAAACCTGTCAACCCTCAGCTTACCCTCATCTACCATCACTCTCACTCAACTGTGAGACTCCCACTTAATCGTGAGACTTTCTTGTAGAGGATAACTGAAAGACAACCTCGCTCTGATACCACTTGTTAGGATAAACCATGGATAGAAACAAAAAAATACATGCAAATATAACCAATAATTGAAAAATAATAGATCACATAGAAATGAACACAAGGCACCAAGATTTAACATGGTTCACCCAATCCATGGGCTATGTCCACCAAACAACAAGTCCAATCTTATTACAATCCAGTGATTACAACCTAATTACAATCTGTAATCCCTTACAGCTCAATACCGTCGCAAGAACCACTTTCGCATCACAACATAATGAAAATACACCTAACCCTAAACCCTTTTATACAAGTATTTTATTCATTTTAGGGTTACAACATGTCGGCCATATGTCGGCCATAATATGTCGACTACCATGTCAGCCATGACCTAGAAAATTTTTTCAATAACCCCACTATTTATGAAGTATGTGCAATACTTTCCTGATCAGTCACCATAATCTAACATGGTTTGCACGAAACATAGGTGAGCACAAGGAAAGTAAAGAGAACCTATGGGATTTGAACCCCTCCTTAATAGAGTCACCATTTTGTTAACACAAACTGACTACCACTACACCAAAATCTCAAACTATTAATGAGGGTGCCACCAGAGAGGTTAGCCAGAGACTGCACAAATTTGATGGGAGAGGTTGAGGGTCCTACATGACAATAGGTTTCAAGATAGATTTTGATTGAAGACCTTGAAGGGAGTTCAAATACATTCCTAGATGATGATCCATCCCTTTATGGAGTCTTTTGAGGATTGTGAAGTTAGTTATAATGAGGAGTGCAATTTATCTTACATTGGTGTGCACCTAGTTGAATTTCCTAAGGCCACATTGATAGGTTCCTAAGGAGACTAGGGGAAGTTAGCAACCCTATCAAGTCAATTACATGACCTAAGGAAACCATAGAGGAAGCTAGGGTAGAAGAAAGATTGGGTGTCACATTAGAGTGGTATCAAAACAAGATAAAGATTTGGAAAAAGTGGTGTATGTTTGCAGCTACTGGAGATTTAGCGGGTTAGTTAAGAATGGTGACTAATGCAAAGATAGCTAAGGAAGATGATGAGAAAAAAGATAAAAATAGACTCCTTGAAGCAGCCTTGGAAGAGGTGATGATAAAATTAGTAGAAGTTGTTGATGCAGCTAAAAGGAAGGAAGAAGAAGAAAGTGAGAAGGGTAAGGAGGTAGCAAAAGAGGATTTTGTACCTAAAGCTCACCCTAGCTTGAATGAAGAGCCTTCCATGAAGGCTATTAAAGCCCTAGGACAGAAAGCTTTGGAAGGTGTACAACTATTCAGTGGAAAGATTGATATTGATGCAATTATGGATTGGTTGGATGGCATGGAGAACCATTTTGAGTATGAAGGAGTATTAGAGGCACAAAAGGTCAAAGTAGCTAAGTCAAGAATTAGAGGCTCAATTTTGACATTGTGGAAGAATGTACAAAATGAGAGGATCAGCATAGTAAAGAATCCTATAGCCAACCAAAATACCATGGTTACTAAGTTGAAGGAGAACTTCCTACTAGAATATTTTGAAATCCAACTTTATAAAAGCAGACAAGGATTCAAACAAAAAGATTAAGATGTGTAATACCCCAAAATTGGCTCATTGCCTTGATACCAATTCCAGTCTATCCTGATAATTGCTAAAGTCCTATATCATTAGGCAAATTCTTGTTCTAACATTCGCTACTTGACTTAATTGTCAAATGCAGAAAACCCTAATCTGCATACATCATATTTCCTATTTTATTCCTATAATGCTCACTCATATTAGCCACATTAACATATTTGATTTAAATTTAATTTAATCTAAAGTATTCATACTTTATTAAATTAAATTATCTCCTAAGGCTAATGTACTACGAGGTTAAATTTATTTAATTTAATAAATATTCCTATTTTAATTAATTAAATGAAGTTATTTAATTAATAAGAAAAGCTATTTCTAATTAATTAAGAAAAGTTATTTAATTAAATAGAAAAGTATCTCTAATTAATTAAATAAAATTATTTAATTAAATAGAAAAGGTATTTATGAGAGCATATCTCACTTTATTAAATTAAATATTCTTCCTAATTCTACTCTTCAGTTTAAAAATGGGAATTCTTAGATAACTACTGATCAAATTAGAAGTGATCCAGATCACTTGCTCTCACACTAAAGTCTATCTGAGCTGACCGACTCTTACAGTCAAATCTGAGCCAGTTAACTCCCTTTAATTTGGGAATCCTCCACTATGACTAAACCTTATCTTCAATCCTATCTGTTAATTGGAATTGATCTCAAATATTAAAGAATTTCAAGATTTCCATTCTTCATTTTGAGGGAGGAACTGGAATAGATGTCAAATTGCTACTGCATTTTGCACTCACATAGCTCATTCCCATCTTTCATACATTTCTTAGCTTTATTTCATATTGTTTTAGAAATGCATACATTTAGCATAATTTTCTTAACATGTTCTTAGATTAAAATTCATATCTCATTCTAGAATACTTTGCACATTCATTTAGATTAATTGCATTTCTTTATATCCTTCATTCTTAGAGGGTCTGGTTGCTTACACCTTGAATCTGAGGATATCTAATAAGAAAAATCCCTTTAGATAGGAGGCAACAAGTCGCGCTGTCAAGCATTCTGGATGATCAATTCAATGTTCATTTTAGGATGGCTTCGCAAGTAATGACCACATTGAAGTGTGTGTGTTAAACAAAGGCTGCATATTCACGCATACATTTCCGGTGCCCACTGTGGGCCTGAGAAAATCAATTTCTTAGGCCTTCTCTACATTTTTAAAATTAATTTTCAAGCTCTTTGTCTATACAGTTTCGTACAAATTCTGGAATCTTCATGTGAGATAATCCATTTTCCCATGAGGATTCTAAATTCTCGCACGAAGATTCTTTTTGGTTCGCATGAGAAAGTGCCCGAGCACACAATTCTTCATGCGACACCTTATTTCTTCATGTGGGCCATAAAAGGATTTCACATGACTCTGCTAGAGATCTCGTGTGAGATCTTGTAACAACAACCTCTATTTTGAGCATTTTTACTTTGCAATTTACTCAATTTCCTTAACATACTTTTCTTGGAATCTATTTTTCTTTGTTTCTCTAATTTTTATTTTGTAGCTTAACTGTTATTTGAAAGATGATTTGTCAAAGACTCCTTATAAAACTTGCTCAAACAAAAATTGACCCTTGTTTGCAAGATGATTGCTGAAGATACGTTTGACAAAGACCACTTTTAAAACCCACAAAACAACATGTCTTATTTATTTCTTTCAAAATATTGATTAATTAGGGGCTTTTGAACTTCCTAGGGTGCAAGATAGAAGAATAGGGGATTATGCTCTTCACCACTTGGAGGTCATGACCAAGGGTGAATCAAAAACGTAGACACTTCTGAAAGATGGCATTTTGATGAAGGCAAGCAACTTTGTGATTCTCTAGTACTGGTCCTTTTCTATGAAGAGATGATGGTTTCCTTTTAGGGAATCAGGATCTTGAGGAAGGAAAAGTCTAGATTGATTAAGCTAAGTTGGTAAATTAACTTGTTTTGTGTGTTTGGATGAGAAAGTAAGGTAGAGGAGTATGCTCTTTCCCCTTGAGGGATATTAGAAACTTTGACCCTTATGATCGAATCACCAGTTCGAATCAGTCATTTAGAGGGCCTATCGAAGTGATCCAACCTCTGGGCATGACCCAAGTGAGCACACTCCTTTCACTAGAGATTCCAACTCACTATAATCAAGATTCTTTGTAGAGAAAAAGACTCCAAAGCCGGATTAATTTCTTTCCCTTGATTCTTGATATCGCATATCAAGGGGGAGCTCTTTTTGTTGCACTGGTTGGCGCTAGCCCCAGTCTTGCTAAGCAAGTGTGTCCACTTTCAAATGCTGGTGTGGGCTGCTAGTCTCAACTCTGCTTGTAGAGCCACTGGGAATTAATACAAATGGAAGCAAAGTAAAACCTTTTAGATAGAAACCACCCAGTTCACCTCTGAAAGGAGGCATAATATTTGTGCAAGGAGGGGGAAGAATCTCTCCTATAGAACTCACCATAGGCATGCTACTGGGTGTTGGAAGGTGGTATACATGCTCATCCCCTACCACAAGGGTGCTCGTTCAGTGTATACTATTGAGTCCTTTGAATATACCAATAACACAAGTGCCCTCTAAGGGCTAACACAGCTATGTGAGGTACACTGATGTGCATAAGATGTGGGAAAAAGGTTTTTCCTTCTCTACCAATTTTTGTTTTTAGGGATAAAAGTGTATTTTTTCTTGAGTCATAAATAAGTCCAAAACCATCTACAAAAAAAAAAGGTCAAGACTCCCCTATCATGTTGAGTTGCTTTGTCCTCGACAGGACTGTTTTCAACTACTGCTTGCTTCCCACTATCTTGTTGAAACACATTGCTTTGATTGAATCTTGAAACATTGTCAAAATGTCTTATTGAGTTAACCTTGCTATCTATCCAACAAATTTGTCTAGTTATTCTGTCTAATCTATCTAAACAATCGAGAAATCTCTTCAAAATACAACACTATTGTTAATCTGGTCCTAATTTTTGAGAACAAACTTGTACTTTCTCGTGTGAGAATTCATCTTTTTGCATGAGCTAGTTCAGGTCTTTGCGTGAGATCTTGCAATTTTCTTAATTTTCCTATCACTTCTTCATGCGAGTCATAGAAAGTATTTGAATGAAACCAAATTACTATCATGAGTCTTTGTGAGACCTGGTGAACTTTCTCGTGCAGCTTGCATAGAATCTTTGTGCCAGATCTTGTTCCAAAACTATCCAATTAGCTTATTTGAATGATCTACAATCTACATCTAGGTTGTTTCTTTGACTAAGTTGTCTCTTCTTTATCTATACATAGTCCTAAATAGTGGCATTTAGCTCAACCAAAGATTTGTGATCCACATTTTGACTAGTCTTATCTTTTACTTCTCTGGATTCTTGTTCCTTAGTGCTTGTCATACTCCATGTTATGATAGTCATAACCTTTGGCTATTCTAGCCTTCAAATCAAACTATTGATGCCTTAGTATACAATACTCTTATCTTGTCCTATTGAGACTATGTTTTAGTGTGGCCCTTGTCTAGGTTCTTACTTCTTATCCTTGTCTATCACTATCGCAACAAGAAGCGGCATCGTATTTTATCCTCTTAGACTTAGGCAAGGTCATGCTAAGGGTTGTAATCATGGTAGAGGTCACCTTCATTTTGTTCCATAGTCTACATCTAGTTCATCTAGTGAGACATCTTCACAGTCTCCCTCACCTGTCAGATCATCTCGAGTTCAACGAAACATTTTCTATAAATCTAGAACAAACTAGGAGCCCTCTATACCAAGAGGATCCTAAGACTAAAAAAGGGCCCAAACCCTTGAACAAAACATTTGACTTCCTTTTCAAAGGACCTTTCCAATCACAATGCATTGAAACTAAACACATTCCCATAATGGCTGATTATGAACTTGAACATGGTACTCACAGCAAACATCAAGAACCACCTAGGAATGACAAAGAGAAATACCATGACACTAATGAAGAATAGGAAGAGGTGGAAACACTTCTTGAACATATAGCCAAATTTTGTAAAGAGAAAAACTTTCAAAAGGTCATGGAAATCCTACTCAACGAAGAAAAAGAAAAGTACTTTCTCAAACTTGCCCAAGAGGGAGCTAAGTTACCCTCTCATTTTAGTGTGGAAACCATTATCATGCCTGAAGAAGAAACTAAGTCTTCTAAACTCCAAAAACAATTGAAACTTATGCAAGAAAAATTGGCTCAGATGATGCATGAGAAAGAAAAACCCATGAAAACATACACATTGGATGCTCTTTGTCCATTTCCATTTGACAAAAGCGTAAACATGTTGCCTTTCCCATGAGGCATAGAGCTACCCAAGTATGACAAGTACTTTGGTACCACTGATCCCAAAGATCACTTGCAATAATTTGGTGCTTTGTCTATGGATTTTATACATGATCAAACATACATTATGTGTTTATTCCCTAGAAGCCTAGGTGGTCAAGCTTTAGAGTGGTTTTCACATTTACCTCCTGGTATCAAGATGTTTGAAAAAATTGCCAATCTATTTGTTCAGTAGTATTCTCATAACATTCAATACCCTGTCAATATTCAAGACCTATGCAACCTTAAGTAGAAAGTTGGAGAACCTTTTCTCACATTCCTCCAATGGTGGAGACAACTATACACTAAGTATTCTCGCAAAATTCTAGAAATGGAGAAGCTTGTCATTTTCACTAATAACCTCCTACCTGATTTTGAATATAGAGTCCAACTTCAAGGTCCACATACCTTTGAAGACATGATCACACAAGCTATCTGTATCAAAGAATTTATGATCAAGAAAGGTGAACTCACTATTAGGAGGGACATAAAACAAGGTTCTACTTCCAACAGGGATAAAACTAAATAGGTCAACAAGAACTGAGAAATCATACATGATGGAGTTGTTGACAATGTCACCCCCAAACTTGTTAAAGTAGCATTTAATCTCATAGATGGCCTCAAAATGGCCAAAAACATTAAGAAACCTTCTCCTAACAGTAAGACATCTGGGAACAAACCAAGAAACTTGTGGGCTAGATGCCCCAAGTGAGAGTATACACCCTTAGGAGAACCTTTGGATGTGGTTTACAAAACATTGCTACAACATAAGCTTATTTCACCAATGGACAATCCTTGTCCGTATGATCCACAACCACGTCCACCATCATGGAATGAAACCTCATTTTGTGAGTATCACCAAAATAAGGGACACAAAACTAGTAACTACATAAACTTGTGCCATAAAGTCAAGGACATGATTGATGTTGGTGATCTTGTGGTAGATGGACATAACAAAAACTTGGATCACAAGGCATTCAAAGAGCCTTTCCCAGCCTATGAAAAAGGAGAGACTTCAAAAACACAATCCAACAACAAGGTCAACTATGCATATTCCAATGATGACAATGTGATCAACATGGTTGAACCTATGGATTTTGAATACTACGATGTTATTACCATTAACGGCAAACAAGATAATGGAAAACCCAAGATACCATCTATCTTGAGGGGCCCTACTCTCAATTCAATTGATAATACACCCTCGCAACACTGTACTAATGTTGTCACTCACTCTCATGCCAAGTTGGTGCTCAAAAGCCCCACGCCTTCTACTTTTGATCTTGAACAACACAAAGGCAAAGTCCTCACTGGTCCATCTAGCAATGGTACAAAAATCACAACAAACTTGACGACAACTAGTTATAGTGTCCTCGACCAATTGAAATGAACTAATGCTTAGATTTCCATCTTTGAGCTACTTAAAATCTTGCCTGCTCACAAGTAGATTTTGGACAAAGCCCTTGCTGAGGAAAATGTTCCTCAATATCTTGATCTTGAGCAATTTCAATCCATGGTAGGTCACCTGACCTGACCTTGTCTTATAACCTTCTCTGAGGAGGATGATAACTTGTTGAGTCTCCCACACAATCAACCTCTACACATCGAGGTTATGATCCATCAGACATGTGTTCGTCAGGTACTCATTGATAAAGGCACTGGCATAAATATTGTCTTTGCTACTTTCCTTAGACAATTGAATTATTCTAAGGACTATATTGATCCTTGAACTAAGATCATTATCAAAGTGTATGAAAAAGTGGAACAAAAGCCTCTAGGTCTTGTGGTCTTACCCATTCACATCAGTCTTGTAGAAAGGGATGTCACCTATTAGGTGCTTGACATTCCTTTTGATTACAACATTCTATTAGGACAACAACAGAAACATGAGATGTGTGTTGTGCCATCCACATACCAACAAAGCACCAAGTTTCCATTTCATGGCTCTGATGTTACTATTCCTACCACTACTAGCTATACCTACAATATGCTCAAAGCTACTAAAACTTTCATACCCGCTAATCATGAGTCCACTAATTATCATGACAATGAGCTGAAACAAATTGAGTAGTCATTCAAACTAAGAGAAACTGGCATGGGAGAGTATCACATTGAACCAGTGTTTATATTAACATCTCTCCCAAATACTCCTTGGCATTATGGGAGACCCTTAGAGGCAAACAAGTTGTTTGTGCTAACACCCTAGACCAAGTATAATGGCACTCTTGTCAAGGCTACAGTTCCCTTAGAGGATGAAAGTAAAAATAGAGCCATTTTTGCATGGCTTTATAGAGAAGAGGCTCCAATAGACTTAACAAAGCAAGCTCAAGAAATAACTCATGAGAAATATAGGCCTAGTCTTAGGCTTATGAAGAATTTTGGTTACAAAGGAACTGGCCCTATTGGATGCAATAACAGTGGCCTAATTGATCCCATCAAAGCAACAGTGATACAACTAGCCTAGGATTTAAGAAGGTTCCTTTCCATTTGGGACCAAATAAATTCATACCAAAACTTGAGAGTTCATCTAGAAATGAGTCACATGCTGAGCCAAATACTTGAGAGGAAGAATCTGATGATGAGGATTCCTATCCTCATCCTATTCCTCATGATGTCACTAAATTCTTCATTGAGCTAGATAACTTTGTGCCACGTGTTAGCACTATGGATGATACTAGTGACTCTTCTAAGGACATTACTGAGCAGCTCAAATATCATTCAGAAAAGCGAGAATATAGTCAGTCATTATGTATTGATTATTTTTGTAAAAACCTAGAGGATGAAGGTGAGTATGTCCCTATCACTATTGGGGAGTTCTATAATCTCTTATCATATAGCGTTGATTCTAAGGAATATGAGTTTGACTCTCTTTTAGAAGTGACTACTCATAAAGACATTGACCAAGTCCATGTCTATGAAAACCAAATTGAAGTGAGTGAAACATCTAGGGTTAGGTCGCATGGGTATGATCCAACTAGTGTCCTAGAGTCGTCAATTGCTAATGTTCATACTCAAAGGTGTTTGAACACATCTCTAAACAAGGTCACTGTATGTCTTGAATTTTTGGTCCAAGCACTTAATGACTATACTATGAATGCAATTGAACTAGCCACCACTCTCTCACTCACACATCCTAAGCTTATAGACTGGAACCCTAATGCATCTAGTGAAGTCCCTATGTTCTAGAATGACTATACTCTTGCTTGCTACCTAAATGCTATTGAACTTGCAATATCTTCCACCAATGAGAAAAGTTTCAACATGACTGAGGCTAATATCAAATATCTCAATCATACAATTAAAAAAAAAAATGCAAAAGGTCTGATGGTGCAAACCACATTGTGGCAATATCAAAACCTAAAAAAGTAAAAACAAAAGACATATCTAAGGGTGAAAACCTCTCTAAGGCACTCGCAGATGAGATATTTGATGCACTTCATAGTCACTTTTAGGAAAGATCATTAGTGTTGATAGAGAAAACACATCCAATTAATCTGGGCATAAAAGAACATCCTCATATGATACATCTGGCACAATCGCTGTCACCTAAAGAAAAGGAAAAATTCATTTCCTTTTTCAAAGAAAAAATAATAATTTTTTCTTGGACATACTCTAACATTCCAGGACTAGATCCTAATCTTATCATGCATCGCTTGTCCATAGCACCAGGCATCAAACCAGTTAAACAGAAGCTTCAAAAAATGCATCCTTGTGTTGCATTGCTCATCAAAGTGGAATTGGAGAAACTTCTAAAAGCTAGTTTCATCCGTGCAATTGATTATGCTGAATGGATATGCAATATTGTTCCAATTTCCAAGCACAATAAATCTGCTAGGGTTTGTACTAACTTCTATGATCTCAACTTGGCACGTCCTAAGGATGACTTTTTGCTTCCTAATATTGATATGATAGTGGACATGATGGCCAGTTATGATATGTACTCACTTATGGATGGATTTTTTGGATATAATCAGATAAAAATTCCACCAAAAGACCAGGAGAAATGGCTTTAACATGTGCATGGGGAACCTTTTGTTGGAATGTAATGCCATTTGGCTTGAAGAATGTTGGTGCTACATATCAGAGGGTTGTTACTACAATTTTCCATGATATGATGCATACGACCATGGAGGACTACGTTGATGATACCTTGGTCAAAAGTGCTAAATGCAATACTCATCTACAAGATTTGGGATCCATCCTAGATTGTATGGAAAAATTTAGTCTTTAGCTCAATCTTAAGAAATGTGCATTTGGTGTCACATCAAGAAAGTTGTTGGGATACATTGTCTCTGCAAAAGGAATTGAGGTGGATCTAGAGAAAGTACAAGCAATAATGGATATGCTACCACCTCAGAACATTAGTTAGATGAGAGGACTACAAGGAAGGATCCAATCTATTTGTAGGTTTATCTCACAGTTGGCAGATAGATCACAACCCTTCACAAAGACTTTACATTAGGGTGTGAAATTCAATTGGAGCCAGGATTGTGAGAAAAGCTTAACACAGATCAAACAATATCTTGTCAATCCACCAATCCTGATGCCTCCTATCCATGGGAAACCTTTTCCTTTATACATTTCAGAAATTGAAATGTCTTTGGCAATCCTATTGGCTTAGGAAGATAATGACAACAAAGAAAGAGCTATTTACTACTGGAGCCGAACATTGATCTCTTATTAGAAGAACTACAACATTATTGAGAAAGCTTGCTTGGTAGTTGTCTTTTCTTCTTAGAAGTTAAGACACTACATGCTTGCCCACCCTACATGGCTCATGGCTAAAATAGATCCACTAAAGTACTTTCTTAGTAAGGTGGCTCTCATAGGAAGATTGGCTAAATGGGTTATGATACTCAGTGAGTTTGACATCCAATACATTGAATGCAAGGCTATCAAGGGACAGGTAATTGTAGACCAGTTGGCTGATGCACCCATTCAGAATCTCCTACCAATTAACATTGATTTCCCAGATGAGTCGATTCTAACACTCATGCACCACACATGGGTTATGTTCTTTGATGGGTCCTTTACACAACAAGGATTAGGTGTCGGATTACTCTTCATTACACCATAGAGTTACTCATTGCCCAAAGCATACAAGATTTTGTTTTCTTGTACAAACAACATTGTTAAATATGAGGCTTTGATCAATGACACAAAAATTGCAGCCGAATGGAGAGTGGATTAGTTAGACATCTTTGGTGACTCTCAACTTGTCATCAACCAGGTTAATGATATGTACCAAACAAAGCACGAGAAACTAATTTCTTACAAGTGCATGGTTGATGACTTAAAAAATTATTTTGCACACATCACCTTCTAGAAAGTTCCACGAGCAGATAATAAAGTAGCTAATGCCATGGCTACTTTGGCCTCCCTGCTACAAATGCCTTAAAATGATCTCTGACATGAGTTCTTGGTGGAAGCGTTACACTACCTAGCCTACAACACCCCTAATTCTAAGATGATCTATTCTATTATAGGACAAGAATCCAAAAGGTCTAACCCAAAATAAGAAACATTATTTAATCCATAATGCTTCACACTATGTCATTATTGTTGACAATCTATATAGGGCAGGTCTCCATGGAACACTCCTTAGGGTTTTAGAACTTGAAGAGTCCAAACATGCACTAATTGATGTTCACAAGGGCATTTGCAGATCTCACTCCAATGGACTAACACTAGCTCGCAAACTCCTTAGAGCTAGTTACTATTGGCCCAAAATCAAGCAAGAAGCTATCAAATATGCTAGATCTTGCAAGCAGTGTTAGCTACATGGTAATCTAATCTACACTCTAGCTAAAGAGTTGATTCCCTCTACTAAAACATGGTCATTTCAACAATGGGCCTTTGACTTGGTCAGATAGATCTAACCAACCTCTTCTAATGGACATAAGTTCATTATCACAACTATAGATTACATCACAAAGTGGGTAGAGGTAGTACCTCTCACAATTTTTGATGAAAAAATTATAGAACTTTTTATCACAAACTACATCATCTACAAATACGGTGTACCATCCTCAATCATTACTAGCAATGGAGGATAATTCAAGAACAAAGACCTCAAGGAACTGTGCAAGAAATTCAAAATCACACAACATTGGTCTTCCATTTATTACCCCCAAGGTAATGGCCAAGCTGAAGCATCCAATAAGGTGATCCTCAAAATTCTTCATCGCATAGTCAACAAATCAAGGAGAGACTGGCATCTCTAGATTAATCCAGCCCTGTGGGTGTATAGGACAAGCATCAAGACTCCAACGGGCATGACCCCCTTTGCTTTTGTGTATGGGGCAGATGTTGTGCTTCCAATAGAGGTCGAGATTCCTACCTTGAGAATCTCTATGAAGGGCCTTATTACTGATGATGACTACCAGATAGCTCAACTTCAGGAGCTTGTGTTACTAGATGAACATCGACAAGTGGCATGTGATCATCTACAAGCATATCAACAATGAATGTCAAGAAGCTACAATCAAAGGGTCAAGCCACGTGACTTCCAGTTGGGTGATCTCATCCTGAGAGAGAACCCTAAGAATCAACAATAGCGAGTCCAAAAAGAAAAGTTTGAACCAAACTAGTGCACTCCTTGAATCATCACTGCAGTATATCGATCTGGTGCTTACCAGCTTTCCACAATCGAAGGAGAAGTGCTCAAAGAACCTATCAACACTCTCCACCTAAAGCCATTTTACAGCTGATCTAATATCAGTAGCTCTATGTACATATCTATATGTCCTAAAAAAAATCCTTAAAATTATAAAAAAGCCTTTAAAAATATATATATATATATATATATATATATATATATATATATATATATATATATATATATATATTGTTACCCTAGTTAAAACCTAGCAATAGGCACCTTGGTAACACCAAAAAAATTGAAAAAAAATACAAAATACAAAAAAATTCAAAAAGAGAAAAATACAAAAAAAGTGCCATTCATGAAAACCTAGAAACAAGCATCATGGTAGGAAAAAAAGGAAAATTCTACCAAGAAGGTGAAAACCTGGTAAATAGGTGCCTCTTGTTCCCAATGCTCCATCTTGCAATGCATCTTCTGGCTATTTTGAATAGTTGCTTTCATGCTTCCACTTTCCTGCTTTGGTTTCCTACTTTTTCTCATGTATCCATGGATTGAGTCTTGTCATAACTTAGGGGCATTCCCCTTTAGTGTCACTCTTTTTGAGATTCTCCTCATAGAATCTCTTTCATGATAGTCACTAGTGGTCCTCACTATGTCTACCTATTGTTGCTAGTGTCACTCTTTTCGAGATTCTCCTCATAGAATCTCTTTCGCCATAGTCACCAGTGATCCTCACTATGTCTGCCTACTATTTCTAGTGTCACTCTTTTCAAGATTATCCTCATAGAATCTCTTTCATGACAGTCACTAGTGGTCCTCACTATGTCTGCCTACTATCACTAGTGTCACTCTTTTTGAGATTCTCCTCATAGAATCTCTTTTGTGATAATCACCAATGGTCCTCACTATGTTTGCCTACTATCGCTAGTGTCACTCTTTTCAAGATTCTCCTCATAGAATCTCTTTCACAATAGTCACCAATTTTTTTAGTTGTGTCTACCTACTATTGCTCATGTCACATTTTTAGATTCCTTTAGGGAAGATCTCTTTGGTGTTAGTCACCAGTATCATGGCTATGTCTGTCTACTATCACTTTGTCCTCCTAGGTTCTTTACCTCAAAGATTCCTCTTTGACCTCAGTCACTAGTCATTTCGACTGTGTTTGCCTATTGTTGTCACTCTACAGAAGAGATTTCTTTTATTAATGTTCTGGACACTAACACTTGACATCAATCTTATGACACAAAAATGAACCCAAAATGATGAACTTGTTTGGATATGCTGAACATTTTCTTTGTTTTCTTTGTTTTTGTTTTATCATGTCCCTTTAAGAAACATGATGATGCCATTTTTTATAAGAGAAGTAATGACTAGGGGCATGATCTTTTCTTTTCTTTCTGTCTGCAATTTAGTTCCAATTAGTTGACAAATTCCTATAAGAGGGGTGTCCACTAGAAGAGCCTCCATCCCATATTGGATGGTTGGGTGTACCTCCACTCCTTTTATATGAATACATTAATAACATTGGTTCTTCTCCTTTTCTGTTGGAGTGAATTCTTTATGCTATAGTAATATCTAATACTCATCTCGCTAAGTGAACATATGGGTCACTACAAGTATATATGATGTAGTTTTGTCCTAGGTTATGGATACAAAAGCCATTGTAGACATACTACTTATCGATTACTTAGCATAAGAAGGATCTCTCATGTGTTTTGTGTGCCTATCATGCAAGAAACATTCCTGGTCATCCTAGTGTTTATGCTTTGATGCTTATGTTAACTTATTATATTAAAAGGGACAAATATTCTAGTCATTTTGGCTTCTTGTGCCTCAAATTTTTACATTTAATTCTGAAAAAACTATGACATATGTCCTATTCATATTTCCATGATTGCAAAGCCAATGGTAGTTGCAGGATATATAAGCTTCATTCATGTCCAATGATGATAAATTGTCGAGGCTCAATAACCAAACCTAGGGCTACATTTAATATGGTCTTGCATTACATAATTCACTTGCATAAGTACATGATTCAGTTGTGATTCTATCTCTATTCTTCATGATGAGGGATTGGGGGTCTCTTCAAACATATCTGGATCCTTCACGATTGCACAAATATTTGGTTCATTGGTTCATGCTCCTTGATGGAATACTTGTCACTATCAAGCAAAAACACACAACACTAAATGAGATGTCAGTTCATTTCCATTGCATTCATATACTCATATCATCTAATCTATATAATCACACCACATCACATCAAAGTACATATGCATCCATAACACATAACACATGCATCTCATAATTATCAAATTACATCAAGGTAAAATGAACATAGACAATGACATGTACATGATGATACTCAGCTCAAAATCTCATATATATATATATATATATATATATATATCAAAAAAATGGGTCAGTACAAAAATGGGCACTACTCGAGTGTTATCAATCAAATGGTACAATATGGTGCTGGCACACCAATAAATACATAGCCAGGCACATAGCATCTAAATCTATCCTATATCCTCATCTCTAGGAGGAGCAAGAGAAGTAGGTGGAAGAGGAGGCGGTGGCATGTATGGCCTTAGAGGACTTCGTGCACCTCTAGATTCTCGCACATACTGTGGAAAGCACTATACCTACAAAGCCTCATTAGGCACCATTGTCGAATATGCAGAAAAATAGTAAACTTCTCAGACCAACTATAACTAGACCTCATCCTGTAGCATCTCTTCCCTCTGCTTAGCAGTCTTGGCATGCTCTCTCCATCAATTAATCTCTTGTTATCTCTCTACAAGTTGTGCATCTTTGATAGCTACCTAAATTTGCAACTTTCCCAACAATTGGGAGGCTTGATGAATCCACTCTCGGTAGCGTCACACTGTGTCTTATGTCCTAGTAGTAGGCTGATCAGGCATATCCTCATCTAGTATCTTAGGTGCCTACTGCTGCAGTGGTGCCCATTGCTAAGGTGTCCCCTAATCTGGTGCCTACTCCTCTTTCCTCGACCTCCATCGCCGACCTTGTAATGTACCACTACCACATGCACCTATGTCTGATCCCATTTGATGTGGGGGAATCTACATCTATTGTACTTAGTGTCGAGCCTATGGTTGTGAATGTGACTATGGTTGCTACTACTGAGGTACCTTTTTCTGTTGAGGTGCTTGTCTCTGAGCCTACTCTGCTCTTCCTAGTGGGTCTAAAAATCATGGGAAAGGGTGACTAATTAGATATTCCTAGTATGTAGGCATCATCCCTGCATCAGCAATGTTAGGGAGGTAGTCCCACTATGTCATAACCAAGTTGCACACATCTATCATAGATCAGCCTAGGTCTAGTCGTGGTGGCCACTCCTGCTCTACATCCCTCACCAATCTGGTGTAGGAGCAGTACTCCTATGAAATGTCATGTGGTTGACGATACTGCAACCACACTCATGAAATCACAAACTACTCTATGATCTGTGATGTCTGGCTCAACAATGGTTGCAAACAAAACATCCAACCTAGCTCCCTCGAGGTGTCATCCCAATCCTTCGTCTCTCACTAGGGCTGCCATACAATGAAGACCAGGTCATCAAGATGTGTCTACTACTACTCTATCTTACCCAGGAAGACCTGGGTAATATGCCCCCGATATCTACAAATATATGGCTCCATAGGCTCTCGAGCATCCTCATGAATGGGCCTACATATGGGAAGATGCTCCCATGACAAAATTTTAAAGATGTAGACTCTTGCTACCATAGTCTTCTTCCCATGGAAGACTATCTCATGCATTTTGTGGAACATATGGGCCAGCATGCACTGACCCCACCCAAATATCTCAGGGGGATCTACCATCCAGCAAAGCATGACCCCCAAACCACATTCTAAGCCGTGATGGCCCCTATCTAGCACTAAAAAGAAACATAGGAAGATTTCTTGCATTGATGCCAGTCTGTGTGTCTATCCATAGGTATGCACAAGGTCATCCCAATTGATGGTTTGACCCCTCCATAGATCTCTCTCAAACATGATCGATAGTGCCTCTATACCCACTTGGGGCATGACATCATAAACCACATGTGATCCATGGAAGGGGATCCTCGGTATCCTCCAAATTTCCTCTAGGGTGATGGTCATCTCCCCCACTAGCAGGTGAAAGGTGTTTGTCTCTAAATGGAAATGCTTCACCAAGGCTATGAGCAGGCCGTGATTCACCAGCACTGCTAGGATCTGACATAGAGATGATAGGCCCAGCCACTCAATATGTGCCATGTCAGTGGTATCAAGAGTCCAAATCAAATCTCCATATGGTGGATAATATGATCTAAATGACACATCATCAAAGACCTCCTACACACACAACAAACAATGATAAGAAAATGATCAGTACTAGGTTGAAATGGTGGAACAATGTATATAAAAATGCAAATTTCATGCATGAAAATAAAAAATTTAAACTCTACTATCATGGATTCTCACATGAAGATCTCAACTTCTCACATGAAGATCTCAAGATCTCGAGCGAAGTTTTATTTCTTCACACAAGAAATCTCTTTGTCACACAAGGAACAAAATTCTTGAGCAAAGTTCGAGCAAGATTTCTCGTTCTTCACACGAGAGATGGGTATCTCCCACATTAGAAAACCCACCAATGCATGCAAAGAAATAGTAGATCCTATTTCTTCATGTGGGAAGAGAATGTCTTGGCACAAGAAAGGACATTCTCGCACGAAGATCGATTTGACCTTCTTAAAACATGCTAAAAAGTGCAATAAATGACATCAAAATAAATGAAAATGAGAGTACGAAGGTGGGAAATCAATGGCTCATCAAAGATCCATAGTTTGCTGGCTGATTGTGTCATTGGGAGTGCTTGAAACAATGATCTCTCACATTCACTACCATATCTCTCTTAGAGCTCAATTCACTAAAGGACAAAATGCACAAATGATTTGAAAATGACCCCTTGGGCCCTTATATAGCTATTGATCTAATTTTTTTAAGTGCTCCAATTTGTACAAAAATCACCCCCTAGATAATTTGAGCATTCTAAATCCATTTTCGAGATCAAATTCAAAATTTGACACACCTAAGTGCCATAAAATTACATTTTAAAATGTTGGGGGCCGACGCGATTAAATGCTTTCGCAGTCTAAATTTTTCTAAATACCTTGGGATTCCTAAAATCTTTTCAACTCTACAATCTTCATCTTTCCAAAATTCATTTTCAAAATAATCAACTCAAAGTCAACTTTGGTCAACTATTGGTCAAACTTGGTCTTTTGGATCTCAAAATCACTTCGGATCGCCTTCCAAATTTCTTTAGATCATTCTAATCTCTTCATATTTTCTTTTGATCATTTTGATCCCTTCTACATTTTGCTAAATCTCATATTTCTTCTACATATCTTTATCTACTACTTTGTGTCACATTTCTGGTGTGTCATCTTTTGATTTCGCTCTTGAGGGGGCAAGATGATTACATCATTCAATCCTTATTGCTCAAGGCACCTTGTGTCCATCTTATGACACCACTAGGGGCATCTTATTTCCCTCTTTCTACCATCTTTGTCATCTATTTCATCTAGTCATCAGTCGATTATTGGTATTGAGACAATCTAAATCTCGACTCCTAAGGACCAAGCCTTGTTCTAGGGATGATTCTATGTCTCATAATTCAATTTTGTTATCTGCTATTGCTCTCAAGTATCTAGGTTTTCTATCTGGATCCTTAAAGGTTAAGCTTCGTTCTAGAGATAATCTTTTAAATGCTTATCACACTCAGGTATCTAGGTGTTCTATTTGGATCCTTAAAGGTTAAGCTCCATTCTAGAGATGATCTTTTAAATGCTTATCACTCTTAGGTATCTAGGTGTGCTATTTGGATCCTTAAAGGTTAAGCTCCATTGTGGAGATGGTCTTTTAAATGCTTATCACTCTTAGGTATCTAGACCTTCTGTCTGGATCCTTAAACATTGAGCTCCATTCTAGAGATAATCTTTTAAATGCTTATCAATCTTAGGTATCTAGATTTTCTACTTGGATCCTTAAAGGTTAAACTTTTTTATGAAGGAAACCTTTAAAATGCTTATCAATTTTGGAGTATCTAGGTATCCTACTTAGATTCCTTTGGGTTAAACTCTGTTCTAGAGATGGTCCTTAAAATCTTATCAATTAGTCTCCATATCATCAACTTTGGAACCAATCGTATCTCTTGATCTTCACATCATGCTTTCTAATTTTCTTTGAATTGCACGTGTTGCTCACACATTCATTAAAAGAGGGGCAAAATTTAATACCCCTAAATTGGCTCATTGCTCTATACCAATTCTGGTCTATCCTAATAATTGCTAAAGTCCTATTTCATTAGGCAAATTCTTGTTCTAACATTCTTTACTGGACTTAATTGTCAAATGAAAAAAACCCTAATCTGCATTCATCATATTTCTTATTTGATTCCTATAGTACTCACTCATATTAGCCACATTAAACCTATTTGATTTAAATTTAATTTAATCTAAAGTATTCATACTTTATTAAATTAAATTATCTCCTAAGGTAAATGTACTATGGGATTAAATTTATTTAATTTAATAAATATGCCTATTTTAATTAATTAAACAAACTTATTTAATTAAATAGAAACGCTATTTCTAATTAATTAAGCAAAGTTATTTAATTAAATAGGAAGTCATTCCTAATTAATTAAATGAAGTTATTTAATTAAATAGAAAAGTGTCTCTAATTAATTAAATAAAATTATCTAATTAAATAGAAAAGGTATTTATGAGAGCATATCTCATTTTATTAAATTAAATATTCTTCCTGATTCTACTGTTTAGTTCAAAAATGGGAATTCGTAGATAAATATTGATCAAATTAGAAGTGATCCAGATCACTTGCTCGCACACTAAAGTCTATTTGAGCTGACTAACTCTTACACTCAGATCTGAGCCAATTAACTCCCTTTAATTTGGGAATCCTCCACCATGACTAAACCTTATCTTCAATCTTGTCCATTGATTGGAATTGATCTGAACCATTGAAGAATTTTAGGATTTCCATTCTTCATTTTGGGAGGGAGGAATTGGAATAGACGTCGAATTGCTACTGCATTTTGCACTCACATAGCTCATTGCCATCTTTTATACATTTCTTAGCTTAATTTCATATAGTTTTACAAATGCATACATTTAGCATAATTTTCTTTACATTTTCTTAGATTAAAATGCATATCTCATTCTACAATGCTTTGCACATTCATTTAGATTAATCATGTTTCTTTAAATCCTTCATTCTTAGAGGGTCTGGTTGCTTACACCTCGAATCTAAGGATATCTAATAAGAAAAATCCCTTTAGATAGGAGGAAACAGGTTGGGTTGTCGAGCATTTTGGATGAACACTTTAATGTTCATTTCAGGATGATTTTGCAAGTAATGACCATGTTGAAGTGTGTGTGTTAAACAGAGGCTGCATATTCATGCATACAAGATTTGACCTCTTATATAGAGGAATTTTACAAGCTATCTCTAAAGTCTAAGAAGCAAGAAGAGGAGTTAGTAAAGATGGCTAGGTATTTGGGTGGTTTGAATTGGAACATCCAAGAGGAACTTAGTTTTTGGGAACCTACCAATATCTAAAGCTTTAATAAGCTATCCCTAAAGGTGGAGGAAAAGAACAGGAAGAAAGGAGAGTCTAACTTCAAAGATAGAGGTAAGGGTAGAAACCAAAGAGGATAGAGAGGAGGTTACCAAGGTAGAGGAAGTGAACAAAGGAACCAAAGTGAAAAGAAGTTGACAAATAAATCCATTGAAATCACTCCTAGAGAAGATTATAGCAAAGGAAGAGGAAACCAAGGAGGCTCTAATAGGGACATACAATCAAGCAAAAGCAACTCATACTTTTCTAGTATGAAGTGTTACATCTATGGTCAATTAGGCCACCCTATATACAAATGCCCTGATAAGCCCTCTTCTTCTAACCATGATAAGAGGATAGCATATGTTCAAGAGGACAAGTGCAGAAAGGACTCTAAAGTAGAACACATAGAGTTAAAGAAGGGTGAAAAACTTATGTTTATGAGGGTACTAGTTAAGAAACCAACCCCAAATGAACCTAAGCATGGGAGGGCACTACTTAAGATCAGATGTAAGATCCTAGGGAAGGTATGTAAAGTGGTGGTGGTAGACTTTGGGTCTACTAATAATATAATATTAGAGGAGGCAGTGGAAAATCTCAAATCACCTAAGGTGCCACATATGAATCCCTATAAAGTGACCTGGCACAATATAGGACAGAGTATACTAGAATAGACATGGGTAGATTTCTCTATAGTAGGTTATAATGATTGATTATTGTGTGAAATCCTTCATATGGATGCTTTCCATCTATTATTGGGAAACATTGGCAATTTGATGGAGAAACCAAATATGAGTGGAGGGAAAATTCCATCTCATTTAAGAAGGGAGGTAGGACAATCAAAATCCAATCTTTATTGGAGGGAGAAGAGCCATAGTCCAAAGTGCCAAGTGTCTTGTTATGTAGTGGTAAGGAATTTTTCAAGGACCTGAAGGATGAGGAGGGAAAAAGTTATGTAGTAGTATTGAAGTCCAAAGGAGAGGAGAATACAGTCAAAGAACCATTACCAAAGGAGGTACAACAATTTCTTGAAAAATACAAGGACACAATATGTGATGGGACTACTTCCACCCTACCACATAGAAGAGTCATAAGTCACCAAATTGACTTTGTTCCTAGTGCACCCTTCCCTAAAAAGGAAACATACATGCTCACTCTAGACTACAACTTGGAACTAGCAAGAAAAGAGCAAGAATTGATAGACTAATGTCTAATTCAAAAGAGCATAAGCCCATGTGCCTTCCTTGTTGTGTTAGCATCCAAGAAAGGATGGAAATGGAGATTATGTATGGACTCAAGAGCCATAAATAGGATCACAATCAATTATAGCTTTCCCACACCTAGGATTGAGGATCTCGTGTATTTCCTTGGAGGAGCAATGCATTTCACTAAACTAGATTTAAAGAGTAGATACCACAAAATTAGGATTAATGAGGGGGATGAATGGAATACAACATTAAAGACCATATATGGGATCCATGAGTGCTTAGTAATTCCATTTGGTCTCTCTAATTCTCCTAGCACATTCACAAGGCTCATAAATGAAGTGCTTGAAGACTTCACAAGAAGATTTGTGGTGGTGTACCTAGATGATATACTCATCTTTAGAAAATCTAAGGAGGGACACATAAAAAATGTGGAGGTAGTATTGAAGAGACTTCATGAGGAAAATCTTTCTGTTAACATTGAGAAGTGTGACTTATTCAAGAAAGAGCTTGTGTACTTAGGCTTTGTCGATAAATCAAGAGAAGGTTGATGTCATCCTAGACTAGCCACCACCTACTACATAATTTGAGGTAAGGAGTTTTCCTAGTCTTTCTCAATTCTATAGGAAGTTTATTAGAAACATTAGTGGCATAAGTGAACCGTTGCTAGAGACCATAAAAGGTGGGGTCAAGTCCAAGTTTAGGTGGACCTTAGAAGCTAAAAAGTCATTTGAAATGCCCAATATTTAAGTAGCTACCCAACCTATTTTGCAATTACCCAATTTTGAAAAACTCTTCACCTAAGAGTGTGATGCAAGTGGCCTAGTAGTAGGAGTGTTGAATCAAGAAGGTAGGCCAGTAGACTTCTTTAGTGACAAATTCAATGAAGCCAAAAGAAATATTCTTCCTATGACCTTGAACTTTATCCCTTAGGAAGTGGAAGTACTATCTATTGCCCAAGGAATTTTTTGTGTTCACTAATAATCAGGCCCTAAGCTACATAAAAACTCAAGAGAAGTTGAGCAATAGGAACTTGAAGTGGATGGAGTACTCGTAGGCATTCTCTTTCACTATCAAGCACAAAAAGAGGTAGTTGAACAAGGTAGCAGATTCCTTGAGTAGAAGGTTATTAACTATCAAAGAAGTTTAGCTACATATCATTGGGGTAATGAGCTCCAAGAGTCTTTATAAGGAGGATGGAGACTTTGGAGAGGCCTACAAGGTATTTTCTGATTTTGAGAACCACTTTCGTAGAATTTTTTTTGAATTTACCTTACAAAATGGATTGCAAATTAAGGGAAATTAGTTGTATGTACCAAGAGGGTCCATAAGAGATAATCTAATATACAAGAAACAAAATGGGAGTCCAAGTGGATACTTTGGGGAAAGAAAGACTCTAGAATTTTTCCAAAGGTTCTACTATTGGCCTAAATTCATCAGAGATATAACCAAGCATGTGGAGAAATGCATGATATGCATGAAAGCTAAAGGGGGGATGATTAATGTAGGTCTCTACCAGCCCTTACTAGTTCCAAATAAGCCATTGGAGTGTGTGAGCATGTATTTCATAGTAGTTCTACCAAAGACAAAATATGGCTATGATAGTGTTTATGTAGTTGTTGACAAGTTCAACAAAATGGGGCACTTTATTCCATGCAAAACTACAAATGATGCAAGCCACATTATAAATTTTTTCTTCAAGGAGGTTGTGACGATACATGGTCTTCCATTAAGTATATTTTTAGATAGAGATGTAAAATTCATGAGTCACTTTTGGAAGACCTTGTGGAGCAGACTTGGCAGAAACTTGTCATTTGCATCAGCCTACCATCCCCAAATAGATGGGTAGACTAAAGTGGTTAATAGGGTGTTGGATAATCTCTTGAGGTGCTTAATTAAGGAATATGGTCAAACATGGGATATGGTTATCTTCCAAGTAGAGTATGTATATAATGATAGTAAAAATGGGACCATGGGAAGATGTCTCTTTGAGGTTGTATATGGAATTCATCCAAGGGGAATATGTGAGATAAGAGATCTTGGAGGCATGGAATATAGGAGTGGGCATGCTGAGGATTTTAATCAATCAATGAAGGAAATACAAGATAAAGTGAGGAAGACCATCCAAGACAACACCTAAAAGATGAAAGCCAAAGTACATGAAAGGAGAAAGGACATCTGATTCTACATTGTAGATTATGTCATGGTGCACTCAAACAAGGAAAGACTAAAAAAATGTGTACCTACTAAGTTGCAAATGAAAAGGATACAACCTTACAAGATCTTAGGAAAATATGAGGAAAATGCATACAAGGTTGATTTACCATTAGACTTGGGCATATCTCTAGTTTTTAATGTGCAAGACTTGGTTCAGTTTAGAGGACCCTTACCTACTAATGTTCATAATAGTCAAGGACTTTAGGCTAATTTGGAGCCTACAGGAGTCCCTTCCACCAGAAAGTTTGAAGTTGAATTGGTTTACACTCAAAATTCAAGAAAGCCACTAGAAATAAGGTGTGCATGGAGAACCTTCTTAAGGGGAAAGACAAAAAAGACTCAGAAGCCACATTGATTGTGTTTGTATTTTTACACTACCAAGAAAAGAAATACTTGATACCAAGATAATGAAGAGAAATTTACCATAAGGATTAGCTAATTCCTATACTCAACTAAAAGGCCTTCAGATTTGGAACCAACTTCAACAAAATCATAAAGATTTTCTACTATTTAGGCTCTACAAAACCAAGGTGGGTGCACCTGAGGGATAAAAAGATTCAAGACTTGATATTATCTTCACATTTCATTTATTCAATGACATTTTATTACAATACATATCCCTATAGTAGATATTTGGTCATAATTCTTCTCAATTTTTTAAGAATTTGGTATAGCTCTCATACCATGTAAGAATTTTCCTTACGGAAAAATCTCCCAAGACCAAGAAGCATAATAACTAGCACAAAATAGACTAATAGAGTATGATCAAAATAACAATATGATATTCCATTCTTTGTATAGTACACTAGGAGTGCCTATATATAAAGGCCTCTAGAATGCTTCTAAAATGTCTAGGAGTTAGCATTATGATAAGCCTCACAACTAAGAACACGTCCACCAAGAACAAGTTATCCTCCATTAAGCACAAGAGTTAGTGTGATGATGAGAGGATAAGCCTACAAAGGTGTGTCATGTAAAATTATTTTGTAGACACAATGTGCTTAATTAAGAGTGCGAACAACTATGTTGTCAACATGACAACTTAGTTGAATATGCAAACTCTATTGTTGTAGACACCATGTGCTAAATTAGAGTTGCTTACTCTTGTTATCAAAAAGACAACTCATATGAGTACACAAAATCCTAGGTGTCTAACTTAAGAAATAATAAAATAATGCATTTATCCTAAGTAAACTTAAGTAAAGTGTAAATAATAATTATTTACACTAACACCCCCCCTTAAGTGCAACTTAGGAGAATGAACTTAAGCTCACAAAAACTATGATGAAATGCATAATGGGTCCTAGCTACTAGGCCATGTTAGGTACCCAAGTGCAAATGCAATGCTGAAATGCAATGAAATCTCTCTACAAAATGGTGAAAGAGGGAAAACCTCATGGGAAAAACCCTCCCCCAAAAAGAAATATAAGTACAATAAAGAAAGATGCATGTATGGATGGAGTAATCAAGACCCCCCCATTATGACATACATCATGCATACACAATAAAGAATCCCTCCATGAAATCCCCCCCTTATTGAAGGATCTCCTAATGATAAATTCTTGAAGACAAAAGAAAATCCAATGCCTACAAACAACATTTCTCCCTTTAGGAAGAAGATACACCAAGTATAGATGCAAGTATGCTTCCCACTGTGGATAGGAAGATTGAAGAGGGATCCATATGTAGTATGGTGAGGATATTTCCTCTAAAGTCTATTCATATTTTGAAAAGTCCTTGATGAATGTAGATGCCATGAACCAATCTAGTGGATGCAAAAAAGAAGGTGGCAAACAAGGCAAAATGTCTATGTATGAAGTTGAATCAACATCCAAAGATGATGAAGCATCCTTATAGTAAGATGGAGGAATAGAAGCAATGTCACCTCCTTTCAATGATTTAGGTACACCAATGAAAGAAGCTCCTCAATGATTGAATAATTTGCACCATGAAAGATAAATAATGTTCCTCCTTGTAGGAAGAAATGGTGTCATAGGTGTAGTAGAGAATACTCCCCAATTGATGGGAAGAATCCTCAGAAAATATGATGTCTAAGGAAACTAGAAAACAATCTCCAAATATTGATATGACTCCTCATAAGTGAAAGAGTCCTTCTCTATCTTCTATAAAGAAATGTCCACAAGCATATCAGAATGGTCAAGTGGTTAAGGGTCAGAGTGAGCTCTCACAATGAGTGAAGAAGTCTAATATATAAAAAAATATTGATGTCATTGATAATGTCTCCCACATCTTCAATGTGAGACTCCACAAATATTTGTACAATGTCTGGAAGGAAGTCATCCCATGAAGCTAAAGTAGGAAAACATGATATTTCTTACTACACTAGATCAGGAGCATCTGTGGCTAGAACTAGATCAGTAGAAGTAACAAAAGCATCAAGAGCTGGGATCTCATCTAGAGTTGGAGGTACCATTACTGGAGTGACTAGAGGTAGAATGTCCTCTAGAAATGGAGGAACTATAGGATCTCCATATTCATTTCAGAGAGCCATCCAAAAATCATAAGGATAAGTGACCTTGTCAATGATTTCAAAGAAATTAGGAGTGTACAAAAATAAATGATGTCAAAAATTCTTTTAACAGGTAGTATATCAATGGTAGAGAGAAGTTTGTTGGAACATAGATAAGGAAATACTTCCTTATGCTCTCTTAGATGATGAATTATCAAAACACTCTATTTATGATAGTTCCTCCTTGTCAACCTTAGTCTAACACCTAACAAACATCTAAAACAAAACTCCATGAGATCAATGAATGTATGCACCCCCCAAAATGCAAAAATAAGTAATCAACCCCCCCCCCCGCTATGCATGATTTTGCACTTCATAGGTACTATGTTTACAATAGACCACTTGCCAATTTAGGCCTTAATGGACTTCTAATTTTGTTTTTTACAACCTCTTCCTATAGTTAAAATCTAGAACTTTACAATGTAGCTTAGAAATGCAACAATTTTGAAGCAATACAATGCAAAGAAAGGACTTATTTATGAAAGTGGTATTTCTGTCTACATAAGCCTATAATTTGATTGTAGATCTAGAAAGTAGACAAAAAATTATTCACTTTAAAAAGAAAATGGAACTATCCAGATGAGCATGTACTAAGAATTTGAAGTTGCAAAAATTGGGATTTGAAATTTGCAAAAAAAATTAGAAATAGAGATCTCAAACATCCTATGTACCAATATCTAGATCACGAAATTCTACCCTAAAAATAAAACAAAAAATGCTCAAAAAAGGGAGTCTATATGAGGGAGATATTTTTGTTTGAAAATCACCTCTGTAATTATTTTTCTTGAATCACTGCCATTGCACCTCAAAAAATAAAATGACTCTAATTTTCATGTTAGATGTCCAATTTTGGCGAAACAAAAGTCAATTTTGGGGTTTTTTGACCTTCTGATTATGATGCCAATATCTAATTTGAACCCGCAAGCTCCAGTTTTCACATGCAAAAAATCTCTCCTATCGGCCTACTGGCCAAAAAAAAATTAGAAAATAATGTAGATCTAAAAAATAATGCAGAGAAATTATAGAGACTAAAATAATAAAATTTGAAAATTTGAAAATTAAATTTAGAGATCTGAAATGATCATACCAAATTTGCAAATTGGGCCTTTGCGTGTTGGTTTGCAAAAAAATTTTTTCTCAATTTTGACTATTGTCTAACATAGGTGAATTTATAGTCAATTTTCACCAAATCAATGCTCCAAACACAATGGTGAGGTCCACTTTGGCTCTAGAAACTCCCAATAGTTGTGGATACTCTAGATCTGAATCAAGGTGTCCTCAGAGAGGTGAAGCAAGAATGGTCTCCAATGGAAATGAAATGATGCTCCTATGGCTCTGATACCATGTAAGAATTTGGTATAGCTCTGATATAATGTAAGAATTTCCCTTAGGGAAAAATCACTGAAGACCAAGAAGCGCAATAACTAGCACAAAATAGACCAACAGAGTATGATCAAAATAACAATATGATATTCCATTCATTGTATAGTACACTAGGAGTGCCCATATATAAAGGCCTCTAGAATGTCTAGGAGTTAGCATTATGATAAGCCTCACAACTAAGCAGATATCCACCAAGAATAGGTTGTCCTCCATTAAGCATAGTAGTTAGTACGATAATGAGGGGATAAGCCTGTGAAGGTGTGTCATGTAAAATTATGTTGTAGATACCATGTGCTTAATTAAGGGTGTGAACAACTATGCTGTCAACATGACAACTCAGTTGATTATGCAACCTCCAGTATTGTAGACACCATGTGCTAAATTATAGTTGCTTACTACTATGTTGTCAACAATACAACTCATATGAGTAAACAAACTCCTAGGTGTCTAACCTAAGAAATAATAAAATAATGCATTTATCCTAAGTAAACTTAATTAAACTGTAAATAATAATTATTTACAATAACAAGATTTACAAGTAATTCTTGGTAATAGCAGTTAACTAAAACACATAGATTATATACAAACAAGTATTGACCAGCTATGATACTCTTCATACATTTAAAGTAAAATTGATTTTGATTTTAAGATTTTTCTTGATGCTTATCTATGATTTCTTCATATGTAGACTAATTTATCAGTGCCACATCCATTTAGCTTCAGAGTTTACCCAACCTCTTGACCTAATTGACTGTATTACAATCAACATCTTTAGTAGTTCCCCCTAAAACTCATTCTTATGTATATTCTTATTACTTCTTGGAAATCCTATCATATTATTGAAGCATTTACTCAATTCATTGAATCAAAAGCAATAGTGAATTGACATGCAACCTATCCTAGTCATATTAAATTGAACAAGCTTTACCCATACAATCTCAAAACAACCAGTCAATAAGAATAAAGTCAAGATTCAGAGAAAAAGGTATGGTGATAATTCATCTTTGTATTGATTCTCTTTGAAAATTATGTATCATTGGAATAGTACTCAAAACAAATCAAGACCAGACAATTTAATCCTTCAAAGCTAATGTATCTTCAAATTTGTAGAGTAAATACATCATAGAATTTTTGACATCAAGGAAAACTAGATTGAATGTAGACCTAGCATGAAAACTAAAATTTACATAATACTTCAGACTATTTCTGTAGCCTTGAAATTTCTCACTTATATAGTGTGAAATACAACAAGCTTCAAGCCTATAGAGTACTGACAACTGTCCTTAAGACATAAAAATATTTTACAAAGTTACTATCATAAAATACAAAAATTGGTGCAACAAAATAATTTACATCATCAACATTCTTTTTATGGGGACCACTTCTGAGGCACTTCTTTTTTGAGGAGTTCATGATTAGTTTTGTCATGATTTTCATTCCTCGGAGCGTGTGACCATTGGACTTGCATGTAATGGGCCTTGTTTTGATACTTGAATGGTAAGATGAACCCAAGGTTCTCCATCCATTCCATCTTGTACTAACAAATTGATAGTCACATTTGATTGTCCTATTGCCAAGTCATCAATTTGAACATATGTATTTGTCTCTGTAGTTGGTTGTGTACCTTTGTCTTCTTCAACTTTAATTGAGGAATTAGTTATTTTCAAATCATCTTGCTCCATTTCATCTTCATCAGTTTCACCAAGTTCCAGCTTCTTTGCATGTATAAATCTATCATCTACTTGTCAAAAAGAGTATCTCTAGCCAATTGAAACTCAAACTCTCATGTTGTTTCTTCATTACATATTCTCCTAATTAATCTATTTCAATAAATTCTTCTCTTAAAGAATCATAAAATATTTACACTTTTACCACTTCTTTAGTTGTATTGGACCACCATGCATGTCCCTTTTCATTTATGACTCTATTCATACTAAGTCATAATAGATCATCCAATTCTTGTACCCATTCCTCTTTATCTTTCAATTTATCCTTTTTATTCAGGGCAAAGGGGAAGAGTTCAAAGTTTTTACTCTTATACTTTACAAGATAGTTAATGATTCTCCCTTGTAATGCAATTCTCTTACTATCAAACTCTAAGAGATTATTAGTCATGTCAAAAGTCTTTTCTATTTATTCATAGGATAAACTAATAACTGAAAAACACATGAGAGTGACATCCTTGTCCCTATTATTCCATTTATTGAAAATTGGTTTCAAGGCCTCCTCATTTTCTTTTAGCTCATTACACATGTTTATTACTCTTTCTAGTTTCTCATAGAATTTAGATCAACTAATTTTATCTACTAAATACATAATTGCTTTCCTCAACTTGTCCTCCTACTAAATATCCAGTTCCAATGCAATGCCTATAGTTTGCTCTTTTCTTCTTCAAATTCCTCTACAATATAATATTGAGGCCTCTATGGTGTGTCTGGAATTTCTATAAGAGAAGTGGATTTAAAAGGCTCCACTAGTGGATGAGGATAATTAATTCTAGTCCTACTAGGCCATCCTATCATCTTAGTGTCAAGCTCTATTATTTTTTGCACTTCCTTATTATAAGCTTCTAGGACCTTCCCATATTTTTCCTGTAATTTTGATTTTTTCATTTTTTCCTTTCTAGTTGTGGCTAGGGTGAGATTGGATGTTTCAACACTTAATTATATAGCCTCCTCATTTGGAGTATCCTCTACCCTTTTACAATTAAGTTTCCCATCAAATTAGTATCATCAGGCTAGGAGATACTGGCTCGATATCCTCTTCTCATAGACCAAATCACTAATGCAGCATTATCCTCACTAAGTTTGGCACATTTTAGTTCCTTTTTCACCTTTCCATCTACATTTAACTACTTAGTAACAGAGTTAAAGACCATAGCATCTACCATGTCCCAGTTTGGTAGAAGCAAAACCCTAGATGATTTTATCATTTTTCTTCCCTCTTCAAGGCTCAAGATTTTAAAACTCTTCAATCATCTCATATTTTATTTGGTCTTGTATGGATGCCTCTTCTATTTTAGGATGCTCTACCTTTTTCTTATTGTTCCTTTCTTCAAGTAATTCAATATTAGTTCTCCATGTAAATTGTTAAAAAGCTCTTGATTTAACAAAGTTGTCATCAAAAAGAAATTAATGACTTGCTTGTTCTAAAATAGGGTCCAAGTCCCTTCATCTATAATTAGCAGCGGTTAATTTCAAGCTAGGGATGTGAGGCTCTTGAGGATTTTCTTCTTCCAACTCTGTGATAGTAATACAACCCCCCCCTTGGGATTGTAATTGTTCCATCTACTCCTTAGTGAGTTATTCATCTCCTAAATGCAATGGTGATTGAGAAGGTCAATACCTCTATTTGGGGCACATATTTCTCTTCTATCTATTTCCTCTTGGTCTTTCACTTGTTAGGCCTCTCCTCCATAACAACACTAGTTGACCCAACTATCTATTTACCCTTGTCAACTGCATATTCTTTGTTCTTAATGATATTGTAGCCCAAGTCTCCTTTGGATAACCAATTGCCCTAATCTGAATGCAGGGTTAAAAGATAATTTTTTCATGACCTCTTAGGCCTTGTTATGATAAGAATTAATAAAGAATGTCTTCTTTTCATTCATTATCTTCATGATCACTGGGAAAGTGATCATTAATTTATTTATCTTATCTTCATATATCTTGGCATATTTCAAAGGTTTATAATCCTTATCAAAAAAATTAATAAATTCTAAAACCTTGGAATAAACTCTCCACTTCTCCTTTTTAATCTCTTCTTATAGGATAGAGAATTCATTTCTTATTGTATCTTTAGAGAAGAAGGGTTAATGTTTTCTTGTACCAGTCTTAGCCCTATGTCTAAATATATCTAAAAAATCCTTCACTATCATTGAAATATTCATGGGAGACAACCATTTTTTATTTTTCTAAGAATTTATACAAAAAAAACCAACCACCTTTAGTGATTATAAAATTGATGGGCCACTATACAAGATAGGAAAATTGAACATCTAGACTGACTAGTTAGTTGTGCCTCTTCTAGTCCACCTATCTACCATAACATTTCAACTATTCCCACCTTTAGAGGTACCTAGTAGGGAAGCACATGTGGGGTTCCTTGAAATCCATATACTCTAAACACTATTGACATAGGGTAAGGTATGATATTTTCCCAATTATGGGAAACCTTCAAACCAATATAGCTATCCAAAGGCTTGATGAAATCCAACAATGCCTTAGGTATCCTAGGATTGTGCCTTAATAAAAGACTCGTCAATCTATATGTGAAGTATCAATCAAATCTCACAAAAATTGCATCCTCTACATCCCAAGTCATATTTGCACTCCATAATTGGACTAGCAAAGCTTCTTCCTCATACTCTCTATTTAATACCATTTCTTTTCCAAAGAAAGTAAAACCTTTATACAAGAGCATATGCATCAATAAGAAATAGTGGCCAAATGTTTTTTCAATTTTTCCCTTTGCAATTCCAATTAGACCTGTGCGAATTTCCTTTGCTAAATAAGATGCAAAATCAAAAATATTATCCACACCAAAAGAAGAGATTTGTGTCATCATATACATGAACTTTATTAGCATAAACTCTTGTTCATCTTCACCAAAAAATCTACATAAAATCATGTAAATATCAATGGCCCTAGAATTGAAAAATTACTTCTTAAAAGGCTCTTTAGTTGATGTTGTAACAAGGGTCAACTTACCAACTATGGCTAGTTGTCCTCTTAATGCACCTTGTCTGATTTGATCTTTATGATACAAGTATTCCTTTTCCAATCTCTAAAACTCAATGATCCCATGGTAAGCTATGGTTGGCTTTATTCTAGAAACCTCTTGAAATTCTTCTCTATTGGTTTTCATCAAACACTCCCCGTCTATTCTCCTCACCATCCTAGATACTAGGTCATAATTTAGGGATACAGGTAACTTACCTTTATCAAAGTTTCAAATATTCCCATGGGTGGAAAATGATTTCCCTTTTGAGAACCATTTCTTGAATAATTGGAGCCCTATTTTGGAGTTTATGGCATCCCTAGTCCAATTCCCCTTATCAAACAAACCATCTACAATTTAGAGGCTAGGGTTTATAGGAACTATCTAACTAATTTGGGTTGATTCATCGGTAGATTCACTCAAATTTTTGAAAAAATCATCATGGATATTCCTACTAGTGTGGTCTACCTTCCCATGGAAACCCTTCTTTGGAGGTATATTTGATAATAATGAAGAAAAAATAGAATTCCTTGAATTATATTCAAACTAAAGGTACTTACTTGGCTTTCTTGTTTGTTATCTAAATTTTGTAATGAATTGCTGATATAGAAAGTTTTCATGATTTAACTAGGTGGGAAAATAAGCTCTTCAACAAGTTCTAGCTTTCAAAAAATCAGAAATACATTTGTATGAAGAATTTTTTTATTATTTTCACTATATTCCTAGTCTTATTTCACAAGAGGGGTTTTAATTCTCATAAATAGATCATAGAGAAATAGAGTGGCATTAACTTTTGAATTTGAAAATAGGCCATCAATTTTTGAAAAATCCAACGATTTAGGAGTAAAAAAATTTATGACTCAGCTTCAACCCTCCTAGTTGGCATTTAATTCAATCCAATCTTTCCACATAAACCTTTTCTTTCACTACTAGTGACTTCATTAGACCCACTAACACCTCTGGACATGTTTCATGTTCTCAATATGACACCAAGGGTAAATGTCAAGAAACTCCCATTGGTGACAAAGTCACCATCATTGATCAACCTTGCATTGGACAATAGAGCTTAATGATAATTTTATGACATATAATGTCAGTCAACGACACTTCCTTTAGGTCATATGATTCCAAGGGTAAAAGTTGATCAACTCCCATTAGTGACAAAGTGACCACCATCAATCTTGAGAAGATCTAATGGTAGAGATTAATGTATTACCTTCTACAAAATGAATCCCTCATGGTATCTAACGGTCTAACAATTATAACAACCTAACAAGCTATTAGTGACATGGAAACCTATGATGCTTGCTTTAAGTGTTGGTCTTGCCACATATGCATGTGGCAAGCAGTCACTATGTCTCAAAGGATTTATGTAACACACCACAAGAAAAAATAAAACTAAGCTATGAACAAACATAAAGAACCATGGAATTTTTTTTATTTTTTTAAACAAATACAAATGTATGCCAAGATCCACTAAGGTGTTAAACTTTAATCATAAGAAAACACACACACACACACACACACACACACACACACACACACACACACACACATATGTAAATCATGGTTCCCTCAATTAACAATCCAATATGAGTCAAGAAATGAAACCATCTTAAGGGTTAACATGATCTAAACATTAAATCCTTGTATAGTAACATGGATGAAAGTACAATAAAGGATTTCGATTAAATACAACATATAACCATTTATAAATATATGCAACATCACGTCAACATACAGTATGAAACAGAATGCAGTAAACAAAGAGTCAAAACATAATAAAATAATCGATAATCTATCAGCTTGAAATTAATGATATGCCAAATTCAATACATAAAATCCTAAATCACATTTATTGCTAAAACATATTTCTTCACAAAAAATACACTCAGCATCAGTCTCATCATTCAACAACAGTATTATAACCAAGTTCTACAGAAATTCAATCATAACATCAGAAAGAAATCTTAAAACAACAAAGTCCTAATTTGCAGAAAAACCAAGAGTAGTGGTCAGGCATGAAAATTTAAAAAACTTGTGGTTTCACTTGGTGACAAAGTGACAAACATTGATCTTCAGAAGATCCGATGGCATGGACTTTTATCTTTTAACCTCATTCCTTTTCATTTACTCAGTCTCGTGGGCAATTATTGCTTGGTTTCTATGTTGCTAGGAGTAAATAGCATGTGATTTCTTATGGTGACAAAGTTATATAGCCCTTGATCTTAAGGAGATCAAGGGTTATTGTTATTCAATTGATTTTTCACATAAAAACATAAACCTGTAGAATATTTAAGATAAAATCTTGGGCTAAACTTATTATGGGAAGTTTGGATAATGTTAAACAATGCAAACAAAATTTTTTTTAAAAGGTTATTTGGAATAAGGAGGGGTATTTAAAAGATTTCTCCTGCACATTTTTTATTTTAAAAAGGCATGCTATGTAAATCTAATCCAAAGGTTTCTTAGGCAATACTTGGTGAACAAAAATTAGGGTTATTCTAGGGTTAAAAAAATTTAAAAAAACACAAAACCCTAATTTTGGCAAAGCGAATTGGAAAATTCACTTAGATATGCATCAAGATGAATTCCAAGTGAAAACTAGACAAACAAATTGCTAAGGAAAATTTCAACAAACTGGGCATCAATAAAGACCTACTATCCCCAGCAGTGACATAGTTTCTCTATGTGGGGGAGTATCTTGTAGAGGCACCTAGGAGGGATAAGAAAGACCTAGGGATACCTTTATGATTGTTTCTTGTAGTGGTTCTAGCCACACCACTAGGTGAATAAAGGGGCTCATGTAGTCCTAAGAAGGTAAAGATGTTAGGTTCGACAATCCCAAATAGGTCAAGATGCTTCTAGTTGCTCACTAGGTCAAACTAGGTGTTTTCGGGCCTAAAAGCGTAGAGTGGTAAAATAGTGGTTTTAAGGCTATATTGAGGTGGTTTAATTCCTATTCAGATGTTATGCAAGGTTTCATGGATTTTGGAGCAAGTTTGAGGGTCTAACTCAACAAGATGTAAAAGTTGCTCAATTGTTGTCAATGTTGTCAATGATAACATTGACAACTTTTCTTGCATTTTGTGCAACTTTACCAAGAAGAGGGAATGATTGTCTGAAAAATTTAGGAGCACTTATGGTAAGCCAATATGAGGCTATTCTCAACCTTTTCAAGGGTTGGAGAAGTTATTTTTTGAATTGTACGGATTGAACAACCAATTCTCAATAACAGCTTTTGGCTTTTGAGTGTTTTTGTTTTGGAAGTGTTAGAGTAGGTGTATTTAAGATTTTTTATGGCTTTAGTATATCATTTTGTAAGGTTTTTAGTGCTTGAATAAATTATTTTGGTTTCCTCTAGTCTGTTGTTTTTAATTAGGTTTCTTGCACAAATGAAGTCATAGGTCCACTTCCCATTGTAGGTTTTGTACAACCTTTTGGGATTTCGAACATGATTTCATGTAAATTATGTATAGTGGAGGTGGAGCCCTAGAATTCTAAGGAGTTATAATTGCAATGATGCCCTAGTCAAGTCTTGGTAACTTGGTTAGGGATCACAGAGCAAAGCAAGTGGATTTGGAGAGATTGAACATTCTTGATACTTCAACCAAAGCTTGGGATATGTTATAAGGTGTTGTGGAGTAACCCCAATCCAAATGGGAAGCCTTGTTGGATTTCCTAAGGAAGACAAAACACTTTTTCCATCAGATAACATGCCAAACCCTTGAAAACTCTTATTTTAAGGCTAGTGTGCCTATATAGTGTGAACAAGTTGAGAACCATAAACCCACAAAATCCTTAAGGTTTATTAAAAGGGTATTTGGAATGGTGGTTTTTTGGACCCCTTGTTAAGTATTTTTGCATGATAATTAGATTTTACTACATTTGGAGGGCTAATTCTTGTAGCCCTATTTCAAGCATTTGAATTAATTTTTTGCATAGTAGTTGGAACTCGATTAAGGGTTCAAGATTAATTTTGACTAAGGACCTTGAAGGGAGTCTAAATACATTTCTAGATGAACATACATCCCTTTATGGGGTCTTTTGAGGATTGTGGACTTAGTTATAATGAGGATTGTAATTGATCTTACATTAATGTACACCTAATTGCCTAGGACTACATTGATAGGTTCCTATGGAGACTAGGGGAAGTTAGAAACCCTATCAGGTCAAGTGCACAACCTAAGGAGACCTTAGAGGAAGATAGGGTAGAAGAAATATTAGGTGTCATATCAAAGTATGTAGTAGCAAAAAATATTGTTAATCAAGTTATGTGGATGAAATAGATATTGAAGGATATCAAAATTGAGTTTATAGAACCTATTATCTTATATTGTGATAACACAAGTATAGTAAGTATATTTAAGAATCCTATGTTGCATTCTTAGACTAAGCATATATATATTAAGTACCATTTCTTGAGAGAGAAGAAAACAAAAAAATAGATTAGATTTGAAAATGTGAGTACTAAAGATTAGATTCCATACATCTTCACAAAGCCCTTACCTAAAGATACATTTGAATACTTGAGAGGTATGCTTGGACTTATGCCCCTACCTACTTCTCAGTAGACGATGTAGAGATTACATCAATCTAGTGGTATAGAGTACTATTATTAGACTAGATTGAATGTTGATGCTTGTTGTATGGGGGAGTATTTGTTATGAGCTAAGTCATTGAGCACTCTTGGTATTTGGTCTTGAATAGTGTCTTTGGATACTTGAGCTAGTTGAAGACTTGGAGTAGTAAATTGACATAATGAGGTCTTTTTCATTGATTTCAATGGTAGAGAAGAGTGAATTAAATGCACAACATCTCCTACGTATGTATGGCTAACTTTTTATGGGGGAGAAGAGTGTAGAGTGCATGAAAATATCTACTTGATTTAGAGATTCATGTAAGGAAAAAGGAGGAATATCTTTGTGGGGGAGACATGCAGCATGTGGAATTATGATGTATGGTGAGTTGTTTGATGTGAACAACTATTGTTGATCCTAAGAAGATGCAAAAAAGAGTAGTTTTATTGAGGATTTCAGATTTGATTAATGAAGGGGATTTGAAAATATGAGAATAGCAGTAGTAGTAGCAGAGTACTATTTTGGAATTCTTGGAACCTAGATATTTTTTATCTATTTTTCCTCTAATGCCAAAGGGGAGAATTTTTAACTTGAATATTGATGATACTAGATTGGGGGAGTATCCTAAGCATTCAAGACTATTAATATGTTACATTCATGACTGTGTTTGTCATTGATGTCAACATAGAAGTAAGCATGTGAAAAATGATAGAATGGTAGATAGAGATCTTAGTTGTACATACAATGTTTTGATTCTCATGTAATGTGTATTCATGGACATGTTTAATATATTGTCTTGATGTGAAGGTTAAATGTGTAGTACCTAAGTCAAACATTTACAGAAGATATGCCTGAGTTGCAATTACTAGTACAAAGACAGAGTACTTGAGAAGTAGTTCTTGATGTTTGTATTATATCTTTTATCATAGATATAATCTGGAGATGCGTGGTCAGCCAAAGACATAAGAAATTTTGATGATTATGATATTGAATGTGCAAGCCCTTGTGTCACATGTGTGAGAAGTTTCATGGACTATGAACTAATAGTGCTATTGTAATTATGAATTAATTAATTATCTTATTATAATTAACTAGGAAAGCCTCAAGGCTAACTCAAGGAATTATTTTGAAGATACAATATAAAGGAAAGACATTTTCCTTGTTTATAAGAAGAGTTTTAATCATTATATTGAGTATGAATTGAAAAAGTTAGCAAAGTATTTGGTGAATGCGAGTAAGTGATCCAAGGGATTATTGGTTGTGAGATTTGTGATCTAGTTACAAGACCAGAAGGAGAAAAATTTGGGTTGATAGGATAGAGAAAGAGTAAGGAGTAGTACAATTCTATTCTATTATTCTATAAGGAATAATACATAGGTTATTTGGAGAGTGGGTTCATTGGTCTTTCCCTAAAGCTATTTTGACAATGAGTATATCTATCTTCCACAACTCCTAACAGGGTTGGAATCTCTTAATAGGGATTTAAAGTCTCCCAACAAGGAATGATATATACTAAATGTTGTTATAGACTCCTAACAGGGTTCATCCTCTAACAAAGAATATTTATATTAGTACATCATCTTGTGGGTAGCATCCCCACTAGGTACTTCCCTCTATTCAAGGGTTTCCCTAGTTAACATATCTAATGTTATTGTGTATGAGTATCTTGTTGTGGTTTTTTATTATATTGCTCATATGGTTAAATTTTAATAAGGTTGATAATTGTGATATTAGTTGGATAACTGATTCCCCCTCCCTCTTAGTTATATTTGTGGACTATAAATTCTAACACGACTCCTAGAAAGAAGTGGATTTTCTTATCATCATTAAGCACTTTTCATGATTTAGCATTATCAAGTGCATTAGGTTTGAAGAGGACTTCATCCTTTTATTCCTTTTCTTTGAATTCTGGATGGGGTAACAAAAGGGATGAGGAGACAGCTAACATATTGGCCCTTACATTCCATTCCCTTGGAATAACTTGTATAGAAAAGGCATCATAATCTTTTATCCCATCCTAGACTTTGTTGCTATAATTCCTAAGTCTTGGGTTCTTCATAGTGCATTGAATTCATAGTTATCTCACTATTAGTTATATATCACCTTGGTCTTTTATAAATTTTAGTCCTCTTTGCTTCACAATTTTAATGCCTAAGAGTAGCGCTTCATATTATACAATGTTGTTTGTGTTTTTGAACTACAACTTGTATACTAGTTGTGTCAAATATCCCTCAAGGGAAATGAGCACCACACCTGCTCCTAATCTAGAAGTTGCACAACTATCATCAAACTCTAAGGTCTAGATTCCTTGATCATTGAGAGGATCTAATTCTTCTTCAAGAGTACTAAAATTAGAGAACATCATACAATTCCCACACTCCATTTCTTGATATAATATTTGAGCTCTAGGATCATCAGATTTTGTTACAATAAATTTAGCTTTTTCCTTAGGTTCAAGCCTAATATTTTTTTCACCGATAGGAATAGTATCATGAGACCAATCTAGGTTGATTTCACCTCCCATATCCCTGCAAAAACTCCTACTTAATGGCATTCCATAACTAGCAAGGATGCTAGCCTCAAGAATGATTAACTTCATTCTTTTTGTTAGGTGTGCAGCTAAGGCTACTTGGGCATCCTTTACTTGACCTATTAGGGGAAATTGTTTTGCATCCACAAAATAACAATGCCCAATGTTCCTGGTTAGGGGAAATCCTAAGACATGAGAAATAATAGATGGCATGAAATTGTTTGATGCACCCGAGTCAATTATGCAATCACTCAACTTGTGACCATTGACATATAAAGAAACATAGAAAGGATTAGGTTTTTGGCTAGGGGAGCTAACTAGGACTAAAGATTCTTCTTCACTGAATAACACAAGAAGGATTGGTTCTTCATCAATAAGGGGACACATACTAGTGCTAGTCCTATTATTACTAGTAGCATTTAATTTCAAGTGAGCTTTATTACTAGTCTCACCTCTACAATAGTCAACTTGATTTTTCAATTTAGCAAGATTAGATTTCAAGTATTCTAGTGAGTCCTATTATTACCATTTGGCTCTAATTTGTATAGCTCTTTATTTTAAGTAGAGGGGGTATAAGTACAAGCAATGACTGGTGAAGTAGAAGGAGCAATGTTTCAAATAGGAACTGAGCTTTCTAAAGCTTTGTTCTTCTAGCTCCTTATATTTATGGTCATTTTTACTTCATCCAACATGGTGAAATAATTACCTCCTCTTTCTGAATCTGATTCATACTCCAAACAAAATCTTCTAAAGTTGCTAGGAGAATAATCATTTTAACTTTCTAGATATTCCACTGTTAGCTTGTTACTATCATTCATCTTCTTGTATCTATTCATTTTAGGGAAAGATTCACCATCATGATCTTCTCTTAAGTCAAATATGCACATGCTTTGTTTCTTAGGAGTTTCCTCAATGGAAAGCCTTTTTTAAGAAGGTGGAAGCTATAATGCCTTTCCTTTATGTTACTTTCTAGATATGTCTTGATAAGGTTATTGAAATGAAGGAGATGGATTACCCATTTTCCTTTTCATGGAAATGACAAATTTTGAAGCATTTCTTTCATGTTGCTGGTGGTGCCAGTAATAGTTCCTGCAAAAGCTCCACTTTGAATATCCCTCTTCCATTTCCTAACTGGTATCAATTCATCTTCTAATTCTATAGCTAGAGTCTGAGAAGCTTGGAGATTTTCCAAATTTTCTCTTTTGATTTAAAAAATTGTATCTAGAGGCATAGAACTAATGAATAGCATCTTCTAATTATCTATAGTTTGTCTACTTGTAGTAGGTATTTGATTAAGCAATTTTTTGAACCTTGCAATGAAATTCCTCATGAGAATATCTTGTTCATTCTTGATCTAAGTGAGCTGAGACAAAATGCATGCTCATCTTCAATGCTTTTATAGTGGGCTTCAAATCTATTTCACATATCATCCCAAGTAGTGATGTATCCAACAAGAATATGTTGGAACCAATAAGCCACATTTTTTACTAAAGATTCAACAAACTTTCTTACAGCTACATCTTTGTGTTGAGGGGAGACAATGCTATAGGCTACAAAAAAAGTAGCAATATTTGCATCTACATAAACCTTCTCATCACCATTAAATTTGGGGAAATTCATTTGGGAGGATCTTGGTAAGTCATTGTTGGTAGTAAGGTGTAAAGGACCAATAGCATTACCCCAAGGTACTACTATTACTAGAGAAAGAATGATTGAAACTAGCTAGAAAGTAAGAATAGTTAGAGCTAAAAATTCATGTATGGTGAGAGAATTAAACAATGACATAATATATATTTTTTTAAATGGGTGGGGAAGAGGACTGACTACATCTCTAGGAAGTAGGATAGGGTGGAGGAAATAAAGCCCCATGGATTACTTCTAACATTGACTTTCTTGAGATAGCTATCCCTCTTCTTAGGGGGTCTTCTAAAATGGGAAAATTATTTTTCCTATGCTCTTCAAACATTGGATAAATTTGACCATGATTATTAAAAATATTGATATAATTAGGATCTAAGGTGAACTAACTTGTTTATGAATACATATCTTTAGGCTTGCCTCAATCTTCTCTACTGAAGCACACCTTCCTAGTACTCAATGTTGGATTCCTCTCATTCTAGTACAAAGATTTCTTTTCTATAATCATTTATAAATTTTCTACTTCTCTAGGTGAGTGTATTAAATTGGTTGATTATGTCTTCATGTTCATCTTGGAAGTGAAGGTTGGGCTGAATTACTAGGATTTGGCCTTCATGAGGTAGTGTCAGTTTTTCCACATGAGTCAATAAACAAGACTCAAAAAAATATGTGAGTGCCCAGTTTAGAGTTATTCTAGTGATGCCACACATATACTTACTATGAATACTCATGCAATGAGTAATAGGCATAGGAGATTGTTATCATTCATATGACTTTCAATACCAAGAAATATGTAAATTAGAGATTTTAGTTTCATTCGCTAGCAAAATTTCCCAAAACTATTGGTTAACAATTTTTCTTCCTTAATTTGGTTTACACCTTGACTCTTAATGTGCCCAATTTTGAAAAGGATAAATTAGTTAACAATAGAATGTGTTGATGTAGGTATTATATCAAGGAGCCCTAAATTGGAAAGGTACATCTCCCTTGTATGCAAATATTTGTAATGAATTTTGTTTTTAGTAGATTAGCAAGACTTGGGAGTGTTGTCTTAACCTAAGAGAAGAAGAGGTGTGATTAGATTGGCCAAAACTTTAAACAATCCATTCAAGTTTCTGATGATGACTCATAGAGGTCCGCGGTTATTAAAGCACATTAGTCACTTTAAGTGATTCTAACACCTGAATGCAACCTATCCACTCTCCTGAATTCAAGATACAATAATGAAAGACTATCTAACAATGCATGTTTCATAAGAAGAGAAAGTATGATCAACTAAAAAATACCAAGATTTCCCAAATTACTATGATTTCACAAATAGTACATACTCACTACTCAACTAGAACTTCTCACACAACAATGAAAGTTCACATACACTAACTTGCATAGAAAAGAGGAAATGAGATGATACTATAAATGAGGTAAATAAATCTTATAACCACTGAAAAGAAAGAAACAAAACCTATTTTATTCACAACTCAAATCTTTCATTAACAACACATTTCATTTCATGCACCATACAAGAACTAAAACTAGGCTAACATGAATAACAAAATCAAAATATGGATGTAGAGTCTCACACAATAGTCCAAGCTATAGAAGTTTTCCCACATCAAAGAAAAAATTGATCTTATTTACTTCTCAAAAAGTTACATTTATAGGCATTTTTAGAATTGGTCGCTTACATTTCATGATTGGTCAATTAGAGTATATTTGAACAAGATTTTAAGAATAGGATGTACTATATATGTCATTTGTTACAAATTTTTAGTCTATGAGGAGAATGCCAAATATGGCTAAAATATTAGAATGAGAGAGAGGAGGTGACACTTGTCATATCTTTGTGGGAATAAAGTAATACTTTGTCAAATAATTAGCTCTTCTTTAGAGTTACAACTTTGGCTCTATAGGCCTTGATTGCATTAGTTACATTCTCTAGCTTATCGACACTTGGGATGAGAATATTGTTAGCCCTTATCATCCATTAATCATGCATTTCTCTTGATTCTTCCACTTTGGAGATCCTTAATTGGAGCTTCTCTGATGCATGCCTTAGAATAAAATCCACTGTTGAAAGCTTTGGCATCTTGACCACTTTGAAATTTTATGGGTCATTAGCCTCTTCAATGAATTCCAAAAACTTATTTTTCATTCATTTGATGTGTACCAACTGGCCATTATTGCTAACATATGATTCAATGTGCAAAACCTTTAAATGTCCAAACATCTTCTCCTCTACTTTCTTCACTAAATCATAGACATCTTTTAGCTCATGCTTACACATCACTAAGCTCTCAAATTTTAAATTCCAATGAAGTAATGGTTCTTTTCCTAACTTTAGTATCCCATGGATCATGATAACATTCATCTTCATGTCAATCACCTCTTGTAATAAGGCCAATCACTCTATTAGGCTCTCTGATGCTTTGTGTATTGAAGTCAGGTGGCTTGATACTTCTCTCAATCTACCAATATCTAATAGTAGATTCCCAAGGTTCTCAATGATTGGGAGACCTTGGGCCTATATTTCATCAATCCAGGCATGGTCAACTTTCCCAGATTACCTCTCTTGTTGTAGGTTAAGTAGTAGATTCTTGTTCTCTTTTGCACTTGGGTTGAATTTTCTTCTAGAGGTACTTCCAACTGTAGCTCTAATGTATTCCATAAATTTTTTATTCAAGAATTCTAGTACCTCTTTCTCTAACCTTAATTACTCCAATCTATCCTTAATCTTCACATTTTTTCATTTCTAGGTATTGACCATAGAATCATGCACTAGAATGCCTATGTCAACCATTCTGATATGAAAATCATTAGGACTCAATTCATGGAATTTTCCCTCCTTCTAAGGTTCTACAATCTCTACAAGCATGTGACCAATAGAAGAATCCATGGCCAATGTTACTATGCTCTTCTACTTTTTTTCCTTCTTTGATATTGGCTAAGCTGAAGTTGCTTGTATAATAAGGTCCTTAGATGGAGCACTCTCCTCATATATTCTCTTCTTTCAATCAATTGTCTCTTCCAACTAAGATTCATTTGAAAGGTCATTCAGTGCCAATTACAAGGATGTAGGATCAAAAATATTCCTGACAATTGGAGGTGTTACTTTCCTTTGGCTAGCAATCGAAAAAGTAATTTCCTTAGTAACAGAGAGTGCTAGAGTGCCACTTGTTGGGATGCATCCTACTCTTGGCCATCTAGAGGATTATTTTCAGTATTAAGGTTGATGACTAGCATGGGGGAGGAGGCCTTGGATTCTAGTTTCTTCTTCTCCTTATCTTTATCTTTCTTTTGATTTCAAAACTTTCCATTATCTAGCAGAGATCCTCCTCCACAAGTTGGAATAATTTGAACCTTCTTTTTAGGAGTTTTGTCTCCTCCTCCACCAAAAGATTGTGCTATTCTAGCTGATGTCGATGTAGCAATAGTAGTGGAGGAAGAAGGAGATGATTGGGTTGTTTTAGAAGCTGACCCACTAGAAAAACTTATGGTTCCAATTCTCTTTTTCCTTGCTCTACTCCACTCCACCCATTTGTTTGTTCTCTTGATGGTACCATGCATTAGGACCTCCATTATATTAATAACAATTTCATCATGCATTGTTTGCACTATAGGAATGATCTTGGTTTTCTTGTAAGTTGAGGGATGCATGTAAGAGCCATCATCTATAAGATCACTAACATATATAGTTTTATTATACAACTTAATCTCATCTAGTGTCAACCTAGACTAGTACCTTTCTCTGGTTTGGTACTCATCACAACGTCTAGCCCACTAGTCTTCAAAATTTGGAACATGCCTATGAGCATAGCTTATCTTTAGATGATCTTTTATGAAGTTAACAAGGTCATATTGGGTCTTATCACCTCATAATCAATCAATTTAACTATGTTCTCAAAGGTGTTGACTAAGTTTTGGGTACCAAATCTTGAGGTACAAGAATAAGGTCCTACCACTAGTGGTAAATGAATTGTAACTATCTTCTTCATATTTAAACATAAGGTATTCACCTCTAGTATTTGTCTATACAAACTCAACAAGAACTACCCTATCTTTGAGATATCTAGGGAGTCTCTTCAGGAAGCCATCAAATGAACCAATCCTTGGGTAGGAGAAAGATAGAAACTAGATGAAATAGCATTCAAATTGGCTAACTATTGATATAAATTCTAGTGAAAACCTCCACTTAGGGAACCCTTACAATTCTTGGAATAGTGTCCTCGCAAATGCATAATTTACGTTTACATAGTCTTCAAAACTCCTTTGCAATTATAAGTGGGGATATAATTTATACACCTTGTTATTTTTGTCAAAGTCTTTGATACTAGGAAGGCTATGCTAGAGATGATGTGTGGCTAAGGAGTATATCAAATATGATAACATAAAGAACATCCTAAGTGCCTTTGCCAAATTTATCTAGAAGGCAAGCTCTTCACATATAACCTAAGGCCAATTAATTTGTAGTCTTTTGAGCTCAAACAACCTAGACCAAGTTGAAGTGATGCTTGATAAAATCCAGGATCTTCTCATTTCCTTTTAATCTTAGTAGTAGTACCAAGATATCCATGATTTCACTCTGTAGATTGGTTCCAAAAAGCATCCTTGGGATCTTACTCTTTTTTCCACGAGGGGTCTAAGACCATGTTGTCTACAGGTCTTCTCTCCTTAGAGTCTTTTTCTCATCAAACATCCATGTGGATGAAGATAAATCAATGTCACAATACTCTTCCTTTACTAGCATTCTAAAGGTAGACTGCCTCAATTCCTTCTTCATAGAAAGTATAATAGATTGGTTAGGCAAAAATATCTACTTTATCTTTGAATTATATCTTTCAATACATTCTTTTACAAACTCTATCTCTCTCACAACCATGGGGAATTTTAAAGCTTCAACTAATCCACTTTTTTTTAGTTTTTGTATAATTGGATAGATGGGCTAGTTATTAAGTCTTCTATGCAGATTACTAAGGTCATAAAGCTTGAAGGAAGTATTAGAAAGTTACTTTAACTCACTCTCACTTCCAATCACATGACCATACCATGTTGCTCTAATTTCCATTATCTTATAGTTTTACACAAAGAAGACAATTTGTTTTTGACAAAATAGTCATAACAACATGAAGAACTCCATTTGGTAGAAATCTAATTATATAGACTCAAAAATTCAAATGTTGGCACTGAAAAAATTAAATAACTCACAACTAATAGTCATAACAGTTAGATTTGCAATAAATTGGGTAGATTAATGGCTTTCTAAATCATTTTACCTCTACCCATATGGTGATTCATAAATCTGATGAACATAAAATTCACTTAAATCTCATGTAATAGTGATATTATTTACTTACCAAATCAATTGGCTCAAGATTTAATGCAAGCTACCCTTTTAACTTTGGAATCTAGAACAAAGGTTTACACTACAATTCTTTGTGTGGAGAAGGAAGCATAAACCTATCTTTCTATAAGCTTGTCTTTTCCTTTGATTTGAAATTACATCATGAGCAATATTTGTTTGATGCCTTGGATACCCTATCACTTTCTTTTCTGCACAAAGCTTTCCTTTATGATTTATCGCATTCTTTGGAGAAGCCATGAAATGAACTTTCCAACTTGAGGGATTGGGCTATTATTTTCTTTACATTGGGTTCACACTTCATGAACTACTCCATCAGAAACAACTTTTTCATATTTCAAAAGAATATCTTTGCATCCAAATTTTATATTTCCACATTTTTATATCTTCTAGAATAGAAGCTCTAAATTTCCTTTTAGACTGAGAGTATCATTGAGGCATATATTTTTTGAAGATTTGAACAACTAGAAGTATCTCTATTGATTAGGTCACTATTCCTCTTCATTTCCCCACTTTGCTTCAAAAATGAACTTGAAGATTTTTATTTCTGAAGGAGTAGCATTAATTTTTATGGAACTTGGTTTCTTTACACATAAACAAATTCTAACTTTGGATTTCTATTCTAAGATTTCCATGGCTTTACATATTTTTTCTTCCAGTCTTCTCACCATGAATCAATCTTTACCTCAAGATGTCAAGATTACTTCATTCTTTGATATCTTGGCTAATGAAGTACACCAACAATAGAAATTCAATAGCATGAGCCAAAATCCAAAATGAGCACTTTTCTAGTGAAATGAATTAATTGCACAACTAAGGTAGACTCTCTTCTCATCAATAATATGCTCTAATAGAGACCCACCCAAACCTAGATAACCTAAGAACTCTGATGCAATGAAAAATGAGAATCATGCATAGAGGTGTATGGGGAAGTAGAGCAAGGAAAACCTAGATAGAACACATAAGGTAGGCCTTAAATATATTGATGAGAAGAGAGGCACCTAGGGGATACCTAGACAAGGACTCAAACATAAATGCAAAGGAAACTAACCAAGCTAGAAGCTTAAAAAGGATAGACTAAAATTTGGCAACACCTTGGAAACTCATTTATATATATGAGTTGCAACAGGCTTCAGGCATAGAGATAAAAGACTCATGTCATTTTTTAATTTTATATTTACAACTTGTTACATATAAGACAAACTAAGAAAAAGATAATCAGATGGAGATAATTCCAAAAGTGAATATTTGGTAGAAATTATGTTCAAGGTCAGCTCTTTGTTTGCAATGTAGGTGTACCCATAGCAGGTGAATCACAAAAGTAAGGAACCCTATTGTGATGGTTTTCTTCCCTTTATTTTATCTTCAAGATTTTATTCTATCTTTTTGAATCACTATCTCCATCAAGTAGTTCTTTGATCTCAGCAACAACTTCCCATATTGTAATACTGGTGTCAATGTATGGCCATGTGGTATCTATTGGAAACATAAGAGGAGTAACTATGAGGGGAGGGGTGAATCAGTTACCACAAAAATAAATCCTAGATCTTGTAGATGTTAGCACAAAACATAAACTTCACTAAAAATACTCATGATTGATAAACACATAGGCACATGATTAATATTGAAAATCTGTTGTAACTCAGCAAATTCTTAACATGAAAATATTAAGATATTATCTATGATTAACCTTACTTAACTTACTTTCATACACATAAAATAAATAGTATGAACACAAGTGGCACCAAGATTTAATGTGGAAATCCAATTTGGGAAAACCACCAATTGTAACTAGTTACTAATTTTCACTCTTCTGAAGTGAGCTCTATTAGGAGCCAACCCTGTTAAAGGTTACAAAACACACTGTTAGGTGTGATCTTGTTAGAGGATTTAATCACCCTATTGGGAGTGGCCTTGTTATATGTCTTTAGATGCTTCAAACTAGAAATTCCACCTTGTTAGAGGATTTACAAATAGATTTTAAGTGAACTCGATTAAGAGATTTAGATCACTACTACAATGGTTAGAGAGTAACAATGAGCTGATTTCTAATACAACTAAATTTTTGATTACAAATGTTAATTTTGGCTTGTATACTTGATCCTTTCTAATCAAATGTATCTTTGCTGCTCCACAATGATATTCTACTTATCCTTCTAATTTGATTCCTCTATGCATCTTCTATTCTTCCATACACTTCTACACATTCAATCCTCAACTTGACCATATGCATTATCAAGTCAGCTTGAATACATCTTAGAATAATTAATATTCATTACCTCAGTTAGCTAGAACCAATAGACAAATCTATTGAATGTAATATGCCAAAACAAGAAAATCTTTCGTTAGCTGACCCTGCTTAGTAGATACTAACTTAGAAATGATTTTCCTATGTTAACTCGATGAACTCAGTTAACACTACATCTTCAAAAACTTCCTCTAGTAACCGAATGAGCTCAATTAACACTAGTTCCATCTAAATTTTCCTTCATAAAACAAATGAGATTGATTAACACTCATCTTCTTTGAACTTCTCTTTAAAGCTCGAGTGAACTCAATAGTCACTAATTTCTAAACTTGGAAAACTCTGGAATGCTTGGTTAACACAAGAAACTATCTTCATCACCTGAGTGAGCTCAGCATACACTGACTGGTAAAGATATGGCATTTTGTGTAACATCAAAGACAATACACAATTAACAAATTGTATTCAACAATCTCCCTATTTGGCATTGATTGCAACACAACATGTCATAATACAATGAAATTTTAGAGAAAAATAATAGTAAGGAAAATATCCTTCATTTTATTCTAATTCTCATCCATGAAAACTTTCTCTATCAATGTGATCTCCCTCTGCCTTCATTTTATCCATCTGTCAACAAACTCTGTCTTCAAAATCTTCTTTTGATAGAAAACTCTACCTCTTTAATATCAAACCAAGTTCTTTTTCTTTGACATCTCTTTCACTCATTTACATCTTGAAGAAAAATTTCTATGATATGAAACACACAATTTTCTCCCTCTTTGACATCTTATGCCAAAGACAATATTCGATGAATATCAATGTACCTTATGTACTAATTCATATGCAATCTATCCTTTTTCAATATTACATTATCTAAGTGAACTTCAACATGTTCTGGTTGATGCATCACTAAATTTCTTTTAGTGAGCTTCAAATAGGGAAATAATCCCTAACTTACCTCTTATATAAAAAAACATATCTTTAGGTAATGGATAAGTGAATATGTCTACAATTTGTTCTTTAGTAATTACATATTCCAATCTTACCTCTTTATCTTGCACCAATTCTCTTAGGAATATGCCTTCATCACCTTTGACATCAAATTTACCTTTCCTTGTCATTTTCATAATATAACATTTGTTACCAAATACTTTCAAGTAACTTACATTAGGTTTGTAGCTATACCATAGTTCATAAGGAGTTTGATTTTAGTCTTTCTTCAACTGTACTAGGTTCAAGGTATGCACTACAATACTAATTGATTCCTTCTAGTATTTGATTGCAATATTCTTTTCTATCATCAAAGTTCTTGCACAATCCCTGATGGATATGTTTCTTCTTTTAGCTATACCATTTTTCTGAGTTATAATAGGGGTTGATTCTTGTCTTTTAATTCCTCTTTTAGTGTGTAATTCATTGAACTCATTAGAAATGAATTCACAAACTCTATTTGATCTCAAACACTTCAGTTTCTTTCTAGTTTCCTTTTCTACTCTTGCTAGATACCACTTAAACTTTTGAAAAGCTTTTGAATTCTCTTTAAGATACAATACAATCATCATTCTAGAATAATCATCAACCAAAATAATTAAATACTTATCTCCACTATACATTTCTATTCCAATAGGTCCACATAAGTTTGTATAAATTAGCTCCAAGACTTCTTCATATTGATAGTTCTTACTTTTGAAACTTGTCTTGCCCATTTTACTAGTTTAACAATTTTTGCATAGGCTCATATTAGATTTCCTCAAGTTAGGAATACTTCTCACTCTTCTATTTTTTCTTATCTTTATTAGATTATCAAAGTTTACATGACATAACCTTTTATTCCATAACCAACTTTCTTCTACTTGAGCAATGAAACATGACCTTTCACTAAGATCTAGGTAGTATAGATTACCTTTGGTTTATTTACTAGATCCAACCAAATTTCCTTTTTCATCTAACAGCTTGGCCTTCCCATTCATGAATTCTACCTTGAATCTAAGGTTATTCAATTATGCCACACTTAGTAGGTTATACTTTAGACCAGCATTATCATATCTAAGTTCATTAGTTAGTGAGATACAACCTTTTCTCTTTATGCAACATGGTTCATTGTTTACAAATCTCACACTTCCATCATCATAATGTTCCATACATTCAAAATTTGTTTTGTCACCAATCATATGATGTGATAAACCACTATTAATAATCCATGTGTTATTTTTTCTAACATGAGAGATAAGTGTCATTTTATCTTCTTCATTATAAGATTCATCTTTTACAACAATATAGACCATTTCATCATCTTTACTACTATCTAAGTCTTTAGCCATAAAAATGAATTTATTACCTTTGTTTTTGTAGTCCTTGAAGCTCTTGAAATCCTTCTTGCCTTTGAATTTGATGTGCTTCTTTTCATCCTTGTCTTCTCTATTTGGACATCTTGTAGCAATGTGTCCAACTTCTTCAGAAGAGAAATAAATCAAAGGAATTTTGTCTTTGTACTTTCCTTAGCCTTTGGGATACCTTCTTGCAAGTAATGCTTCAATGGCTTCAAGATCACTATCACAATTTTCTTCCTCTTTACTTTTAAATTATTTTATATTTGACATTTTTTCTTTCTTCTTGAGTGGTACGTTGGCTTCAAATGCAAACTCAAGATTTCTAGATCTAGGAGTATAATTATCATAGTTATCTAGTTCAAATGTAGTCAATCTTCTAATAGAGAATCCAAAGTTATCATGTTATTTGGATCACATATCATCTCTTCAATAGTAGACACTCTAATTACATATATGGGAAGAAGGGTTCTAAGTACCTTTCTTACCACTGTCACTTCTTCGATTGTTTCCCAGAGGCTTTAATAGCACTGACATTGGCTTTGACTTTCTCAACATAATTTACAATGTTTTTATGTACTCTCATCTTCATCTAATCAAACTAACCTCTCAAGCTTTCTACCTGGGCTCTTTTCACATTATCATCACCTCCATAGACATTCTTTAGTTTGTTCCACATCTCATGAGTAGTAGCACATCCTTTGACCTCATCAAATTTAGCGTATAGTTGATGCTATGTTAATCATCATGATATTATAATTTTTCTTTTCAACAATTTATTCCATAGTCAACGTTCCAATAGGAGGTTTGTAAGCATTATCCATATATTTCAAACCTAAATCCATGATGGTTGTCAGATGGAACTTCAAAATTCATTTTCATGCCTTGAAGTTATCTTTATTTAGCTTTGGAATCTCTCTTCTATAAGACATCTTGATCTTTAGCTTAGGTCCTTGAAACCTTCTCTGCAAGCACCAAGAATATCTGATACCAATTGTTGGAAATATAAGAGTAATTGAGAGGGGAGGGGTGAATTAGTTACCACAAAAATAAATCCCATATCCCTTAGATGTCAGTACAAAACATAAACTTCACTAAAAATAGTAATGCTCGGTAAATACACAAGGACTCGATTAATATTGAAAATATACTGTAACTCAAAAAATGCTTAACATGCACATCTTAAGATATTATTTTTTATTAACCTTACTTAACTTAGTTGCATACACATAAAATAAATATCATGAACACAAGTGACACCAAGATTTAACATGGAAACCCAATTTGGGAAAAACCACCAATTGTAAGTAATTACTAATTTTTACTCTTTTGAAATGAGCCCTGTTAAGAGCTAAACTAGTTAAAGGTTACAAAATACACTATTAAGTGTGACCATGTTAGAGGATTTAATCACCCTGTTAGGAGTGGCCTTGTTAGAGGTCTTTAGACACTTGAATCTAGAAATGCCACCTTGTTAGAGGATTTAAAAATAGCTATTAAGCCCACTCAGTTAAGAGATTTAGATCACTGTTACAATGGTTAGAGACTAACAATGAGTTGAATTGATTTCTAATGCAACTAAATTGCTGATTATAGATCTCAATTTTGGCTTGTACACTTTATCTTTTCTGAGTAAATGTATCTTTGTAGCTCCACAAGGATATTCGGCTTATAATTCTAATTCACTTCATCTAAGAATCTTCTATTCTTCCATACACTTTCACACATTCAATCCTCAACTTGACCTTAAACTTAGACCTTATGCATTGTCAAGTTGGCTTGAATACATCTTAGAATAATTAATATTCATTACCTTAGTCTACTAGAACCAACAAACAAATATATTGAACTTAATATGCCAAAACAAGAAAATCATTCATTAGCCAACCCTGCTCAGTAGATACTAACTTAGAAATGGTTTCCCTACATTAACCAAGTGAACTTGGTTAATACTACATCTTTAAAAACTTCCGTTGGTATTCGAGTGAGCTCGTTTAAGACTGGTTCCATCCAACTTTTCCTTCACTAACTAAGTGAGCTCAGTTAACACTCATCTTCTTCAAACTTCTCTTTGGTGCCTAAGTAAACTTGGTAGTCACTGACTTCTAAACTTGGAAAACTTTAGAATGCTTGGCTGACACAAGAAACTATCTTCATCACCTAAGTGAGCTCAACATACACTAACTAGTAAAGATATGAAATTTTTTGTAACATTAAAGAAAATACATAATTAACCAATTGTATTCAACAATATCTCTAACCATATTTAATTTATTTAGACATTTAACCCACCTTGCATCTATTATTTCCCTCACCTTTGCAACTACTTTATTCATGTCTATCTCAATTTTGTACAAAATATCAACCACTTCATATAAACTAGACACATTAGCTTCACCATTACAATAGGTTCTGACTCTTTCATGGCCACAAATATCCTAAAATGATGTGGACCACTCATGTCATTCTTTCAAAATCCCAATATTATCAATAATGGGCAGAATAAATTCAGATACACTTTCATAAATAGATTTCATCTTATTTCGAATCAACTACATCTTCCAAAGAAAAATATTTTGAGCTCCTTTACCTTGATAATCATTTTCCTTGTAGGAACAATAATTTACTTTGGCAATTCTTTCTTTTGGGCTAAAATTCGGATGATTTTTTCAAAGACTGGGGTATAAGGACCCCATCTTTTAAATAATGGAGATAGTAATGAAAGTTCTTTAGAATACTGATGCTCTCTCCCTTGCAAATAGATATAAACACTATGGAAATTTTGAGACACATTTATCCTATGAGATAACACTCCTTTCATTGTTATGATCTCTATCTCTCTTTCTACATCTCTTCCATCTATATCCATATCTAATACTTGTTCAGTTGTTATAGTGGGCTCTTAAACATCTTCATCTATTTGAGCTTCTTTGTCACTGACATTAATGATAGGTTTGGTAGCACTTTTCAATTCTTTTATTTCAATCTACACTTCTATGATTCTTTTCTCCATCACATATATTTTCTTTATTTCTTCCTCATATTCTTTTCTAGTGATATCATAATCTTTAATATCTTGATCAAATTGATCCTCACTTTGGATAATTGTGTTAGAGCTCTAATACCAATTGTTGCAAGATTGTTGGAAGAATGAATAGGGAAGTATTATATATATGTTACTATAATGATATGTTACATTCATGACTAAGTTTGTCATTGATGTCAATATAGTAGTCTTTTGTGGTATCTAATAGAAGAACATCAAAAAGACCAAGTTGGTATGCATGGTTAGTTGAGTATTCTAACTATCTGAGCTTATGGGAGATATATCTAAGTATTTGGTATTTTTAATTAATGTTAGAAGAAGAAATAGTAAGTTTGGAAGAAGTTATGTAAGTTTTGGTGATGTATGTTCTAAGATAGAACTTATATAGACATGTTCTGGTAAAATTGTTATATCTCCTAGTAGAGTTGTTATTATGAGAATGAAGGTTGAGGATTTAAAGAAGACATGTTGGTAATGACATGGCTAAGTTTTCTCATTATAATATCATGTGTACAAAAATTTATTCAAGTTGTTAGGTAGAAGATTAATGTTACCACTAAGTGTAACATGTTCTTAATGTGGTCCTATAATGATTAATTGAGAAGGCCTAATAGCTGACTCAAAGAATTGTTTTGAGGATTTGGAATAAAGGAAGGACATTTTATTTTATCATGTGAATATGAGATGACATGGAAAATTAAGTAGTAAGAGTGGAGTGCAAAGTTGAATAGAGCAAAGCAAAAGTGAAGGAAACTTCATTGTCAATGTTTTGTTGTGTGACCTGAGGTTTGATATTTGGATTTGAAGTTCATGACCTAGTCTATAAGGTGTGATAGTGATTGGTTTGGTTGACAGAACAAAGGAAAGAATAACATAAAAGTAAATTGCATGTTTGAGTAGTGAGTTATTCTTGTAGTTGAAATTTCATATTTGGGTAGTGGGCTCATCTTGCATGCATTGTACTATAACTCCTAGGTGATCCCAAAATAATGGGTTCCACTTTTTGACCAATTTTGACAGTGAAATCAATATTTTTGAAACAAACCTCACGTTTGAGTGACTATATCTTTAAAACTATGAATAATTTCAAGATGACATACACTAGTGATTTTTAGTACTCTATTCTTACTTTGTAACCATATTTTTTAATTTTTTTTTTTAAAAATTATTTCAATTTTTTCTTCTTCTCCAAAAAGTGGTACATGTTAAAATTCAATATTTTTAAAGAGTGACAGTTCGTTTGAAACACATAAAAAAAATTTCTCAAAAAAAAATGAGGTAATTCTTTTGGTGTTGGATTTGTAACATCAATATCTAGAGGATGCATTTGGTTTGATTCAATTTGGTTGAATATTGTATAGTTTATGAAGTTTTGAAGTGACACCAATTGTAATTCAGACATACGTTCATTTTGACATAGATAACTTGAACTCAATTTATCATAAATCTTTTTGTTTTTTTTTTAAATAGAAAGCTATCTCAATTACCTATTTCTTAGATATTTTTCAAAAAAAAATTGACCTAATTTACTAATTTTCCTAAAGTATCGAAGTCACTTGATGTTCAATTGATAATGAACCTATAATGAGTTAAACTCATATTTGAAAGTCTTAATGAATATAATATGTATTAAAATTATAGTCGTTGGAAAGCTTGCTCCGAGTAGTACAAATTGGCATTTTTTATTTTATACTAGGAGATCATTCAGTCTCAATTTTAGGGGTCAAAATAGCCAATTTCATTTTTTTCCAAAAAATAACACCAAAAATTTAAAATTTGACATGTTCACAAAAACATTTGTTTCTGCAAACATATTAGACATGTTCATGCTAACAAATGTTCACACAAACGTATGAGAAAAATAATCCAGTAGGAAGAAATTTAAATTAGCGTGTTCGTGCGAACATGTAAAATAATTAGTGTTCGCATGAACATACAAAAAAAGCAAATTTATCAAGATCTCAAATAGAAAAATGGAATTGTAATTGCAAAATCACCGTTAAAAATATGTTCACATGAACATATTAATAAGGTATGTTCGCACAAACATACCTTATTTAAACTCAATATGTTCACACAAACATAGAATTATTTTATGTTCGCGCGAACATACATAAAATTTAATATGCAAATTTTTCATCATTTCACAATTTCTTTTGTCCCCCAAAAGTGGTACCTAGTATTGTGGGTTCACCCTCCTAATAGGGTTGGAATCTCCTAACAGGGATTCAAAGTCTCCTAATAGGGACTCTATGTACTAAAATTTGTAATAGACTCCTAACAGGGTCCATCCTCTAACAAGGAATATTTATATTAGGACATCATTTTGTGGGCATCATTCCCACCGGGGTTTTCCCTCTGATCAACATATCTGGTATAATTTTCTATGTGCATCTTATTATATTGTTGATTAATTTGGTTGAATGGTTAAGTCTGTTTAAAGAAGATAAATGTTTTAATTGTTGGATAACTAATTCACCCTCCCTACCTCCCAGTTATCTAGGTGGACTATTATTTCTAACAATTGGTATCAGAGCATTAGTTCATTAAAGATAAAGTTCAACAACTTAGGGAGATCCATGGTGAGCATGTTCAGGTTAGATAGTCTAAAGTTTGATGGAACAAATTATGATAACTGGAAGAAAAAGATGAAGATAAATTTTTTGTGTATGGGTTCAGGATATTGGATCTTGAAAAAATCAATGAAGATCATTTCTGAAAAAGATTTGGAAAATTGTACCAAGGATGAAAGAGATCCTTTTATGTGCAACATGAGAGCTAGAGAAATAATAGTGACTGCACTTCTTGAAATTGAATACAATTAGGTAAAATCACTTGCTACTTCACATTTGATTTGGAAAGATTTGGAAACTAGTTTTGAAGGTGATGCACATTCCAAGAAGTTAAGGCTACAAAGTTGGATGTGTGCATTTCAAGATGCTAAAATGATGGAAGATGAATCTGTAAGAACATATGTAGGTAGGATATCAGAAATTACTGTAGGCATTAAATCTCAATGAGGAACCAAAGAAGATGAGGTTATATGGAAGATATTAAAGACTCTAATACCACCATTTATGTTAGCAATTCAAATGATACAATTATTGATATCTTCTACCAAAGATTTTACAAAGGATTCATTGCTTGGAAAACTTTAAGCAATTGAGAATGAGCTTAGACGGTCCTAAGAGTTGACTAGAATAGAGAAATTTTTTAGTGCCTTGAATATTTAACCTAATTTATCAATGAGCAAAAGTGCTAGAGGATATTGTGCTAGCAATAGTAGATCTAAAGAAGATGAAAAGATTGAAGAAGGAGTCACCCTTCTAGCAAGAAGAGAAAAAGGAGGTAAGAAAATATTTAAATGTTGGACTTGTGATGAATATGTTCATTATACTATTGGAATTACAAATGGGAAACATATACTTCTAAAGGGGGGGTGAATCAAAATTACAAACTTTAGCTATTAAAACTTTCACCATTAATTAGATCCATGTAATATATGAGCTAAAAATAACATGAAAGTAAATGCATCTAAAACATGTAAGCAATTGAACACACACACTTAACACTAGATATGATTACCCAAAAACCCTCCAAATGAGAATGTAAAATTGGGGTGGGGATGACACCCACAAATCTTTACTACTATAGCAATAAAGTGTACCCAATTAAGGTTACAATGGTTTGACCATGAAACATGATCTACCCTATGAAAGGCCTTCCTTGTTAACGGCTTACAAATACTATTAAGTCCCTCCTTTTTAGATGATTTTAACACCCTGTTAGAAGTGTGCCTCACTAAAGGACTTTAGAACATCCACTTGGAATGCCACCCTATTAAAGGATTCACAATAGCCTATTAGGACTACTCCACCTAGGAGATTTAACTAAAATCACCTGTTAGAATGTTTCAACATAGATCTTATGATTGGCTCTAGTTTCCTAATTAAAGATCAAATCTATATAGTGTCCTTCCTGATCCTCTTTGATCTGATATAACAATTGTTGTATCCTTCTATTCTTTGTTCTCCTCCAACTAATTATGCAATTCACTCTCACTGCTAAGTCACCCTGAATGCTCTATAAACAAACTCTATCATTCACCCCTTGTTACCTCCTATAACATGATCTCTTTCACTCTCTCAATTCATTATAATTTTTGGGGCTTCATATGCCTTATAAAAACTTTGTTGGCTTAGGGTTAGGTATGAATCTATAGCTGAGATTCATTCTTTTTGTTGCTTAATCCTTCCTATTTTCCAATTAGTTACATGCAAATACATAGGGATTCTACAAATAGATTTGTCCTTATTCTTAAAGAATCAAAATCTAAAATTATGTCAGCTTGAAAATGGTTTACATAGTTGTTTGTGCAATCATAAACAAATATGTCCAGTCTGTGTTACTTAGCACTTGAAGTTACCAATGTTGAGCACATACTATAATTTTGTTTCTAACTTGCTATCTAAACTGCTTGACATCTACTATTCACTTGGCACTTGAATCACTCAGTATGGTCTATCTACTTAGCACTTGAGTGACTTGGCACATGAGTGACTCGGCACTCATTGCAACTCGGCATAGCCTTGTATTTACATATTACACTCAGGATGCATTACTAGTTTGGGATAAACTAAGTAAATGTCCTAAATTTTTTGACACTCAATTGTCAAAACCTATCTAAGATCAGCAATCTCCCCCTTTGACATGAGTGTCAAAAATACTTAATTGTACATAATTAATCTAATCTTCTTGAGTATAACATATTCACAACTCGGCTTATATACAAAACTTCAAAACTTTAAAAAAATTGCAATAACCTATATACCTCAAATTTTATAATTTCCCTTGAGTTAATGTGTCTATTTTGTATCAAAAATTTGTCCTCCATTCTAATTAGGTTTGTCTCTCCTAGCTGATACTCTTTGTCTTCAATGTATTTGCAATTGATGTTCTGACTTTAGCTTATATCTGCTCTGCTCTATTTCCTGCATTGGATTTCTCAAAAATATATATCACTAGGGTCAAAATCTAATTAGCTCCCCTTTTGTTCATGCTTCCTCTTTTGCTTTATTCACCTCTCACCTTTTCATTATTTTCCCCTTGCTTTATATACTCCTTTCCTTGTTTCCTTTTCTTGTTATCTTACTCTTCCCCTTTGGTTTATCTCCCCTTTGTTTCTTGCTCTCCCCCTTTCTTGACACTTATATCGAAGGGTCTATACACTTATAATATATTTTTCCAAAAAGGATTTGTGGACTTCCATAATTATCTTCAAAGCTACATCCTAGTTGTCACATTCAATGTCCATCGATTTGAGTTAGATTTCCAACTCGGCTATTAGGTGTACTAGTCCATCTAATGTAGAAAGATGAGGATCTTTCTTTAAAAAAATGTCTGCATATCCTAGCTCTTTATGGATTATTTCCATATGTGGGGTGAGGGAGGCTTGAATACTTGTCAACTTAGATCTTATATTAGCATCTTCTATTATTAAAATAGCTAGTTGACTCTGTGATTGAAGTAATGCACGAAAATGCTTCTCACTCTGAGCTAGCTTCTGAGGTAGTTGCATACCTAATATATTGAGATTTCTCTCTAGACTCAAAATTCTATGTCTTGTGTCTTGAGTGAAGAGTGTAGGGTCACATAGTTTAGTGTATAATGAGAAAATATTCTCTGGTACCTTCTTCACATCTTTAACCTTTGTAGTTAGTGCAACTTGAGTAAGTGTTATCTCACCAAATATTTTCTTGTTCACTTTAATCTAGATTTTCTTCTCTGACCACTCAAGAATTTTTTTACTTGTGTCAATATCTTCATTATTGATATTTTCAAAAAAATTTGACAACTGTCCCAACAGAGGCTTTGTTTCTTCAGGTGTAGGCAGGCTGAATGCATCTAAGAAGATTTTCTTGATGTCTTCTAATGCTTGCTTTTGCCTGAATTCCTTTCTAAGCACTTTTTGGTGCTTCTTATTTTCCAAAGCTTGTTGTAGAATTCCTATTTCTTGGATAGTCATTGTTGCATAATCAAACTAAGGAATAATGATCTCTTAATCTAAAGTTGCATCACCTTAGTGGGTTACCTTGTCAACTTTTGTAAAGCATGAACTTGGTACTAAAACTTCAAGTGATACAAAATATGTGCTCAGCTTCTAAAGGATTTTTGTAGGAGTGCTTGATCTTGGTAATGTTACCAATGCTTTAATAGCTTCTTGCTCCTTTTCCTTTAGTGTATCCTTTCTCTCTTTAGAACTACTTTGGCCAATCACAATGATTGGACTTGCACCTTGTGGTTGTGCTACAAGTATAGATGTGTCTATCTATCCTATTTAGCCAATTATTGTCTCCTTTTCCTCTTCTTTGGCAGTCTTCCCCTACTCAACTGTGTCTTCTTTGACACTTGGGTCAACCTTGATAGATGTATCTTTAGTTGTTTGAATCTAGGGTTGATCACTACTAGTTGAAGGGATTGTAGAATGTGGTTCTTTTGTATTCACCTTATCCCTTATGATGTCAACTACTACCTTCTAAAGCTCATCTACACTAACCAATACTATAATTTCACATAGTCTTGCTTGTAGTGTGGATTGGTCAAGATTATTCTTCAGATCTTTTGCAATTAAAGGATTGATGTTCTAGGCTGAACTATCAAGAACATCCTTAATAGTTATGGTTTCTACAGGTGTACTAGTGACATGAGGAGGGCTCATATTTGGCATTTGTGTGTCTTGCACACTTTGTTCTCTCTACTACTCTTTAGCTATAGTCATGTCTTCATCTTTCTTTTGTACTCCCTTTTCAATAATATTACCCTTATCTTTATCTTCCTCCTTATTATCCTCCTTATCATTAATATCATCACCATTATTTCTTCACTCAAAGGGATCTTCTTCTCCTTATGTGACAGTTGTCAATACATAAATCAATTTCCACATTTGTGTGGATTTCTTCACAACATCTTCAATATTTTTTTGAAGAATGTTGAATGCCCTATATTTTGGTGCAAACCTTCCACCATATTCCTTGTTGGCCTTGATAATTTTCCCTTTTGTCGATTCTGGCATTACTTGGGCTAATGTGGATTTTCTAATTTGTTTCTCTAGGTTTAAACAATAATGCCATTTATTTTCAACAATACTATATAATTCCTTTGGCATGGTATTATCTAATTCAAGTGGGGTGTTATTGAATTTAGACATCATTTCATATTGATTCTTCAATCAAATTTTTCTCTTCTCTACCAAGTTTTTCAAAATTTATACTTTTTCAAACCAGTCAAATCTACATTATTTCTAACATTTGCACAAATATTTTCAAGATTAGATTTTGGTGGGTGACTTGCCACTTTAAATTGGCTTGTATCCTTTGACTCTATTCTTTCATTATCAGTTTCTAGTTGTGCAATGCATTTCCTTCTTTTTCTCTTCTACTTTTGACCTCTTTGTTCTATAGCCTTGGCCTTTTCTTAGGCTTTCTCCTTGGCTTTTTGTGTGGTGGCATATGTGCTTGCCTTGGTTGTTGGTGTTGTCAGCTTTGTTTAGCTTGGCTTAGAAATCTTCTTTACCTTTATTTTTCCCCTAGGTTGTACCTTGGCCTTTCTCTTCTGTGGTTCTGCTTGTACTGGTGCTTCCTCTGCTTCCTCAACACCTTCTACCTCTTCTTCATCCTTATCTTCTCCAAATCCTTGGGTTAATGCAAGAGGTTCTTAAGATTGTTGCTATTCTTCCTCTTCATCCTCTTCATCATGTTCTTCTTCTTTACCTATTCCTTCACCAAGTTTGGCCTTTATTTTCTTCACCAAATTTGTTTTCTTCTTCCATGTGGAGGTAGTCTTTAATTCCATCTCAATTTTGGACTTCATGACATGATAATTGCCAAAGATTTTGGCTGATTTATCAACTTCTTCAGTAAGAAGTGTAGTGATGGCAGATGAGGCTTCATCAACACTAATCTCATAGACTAAGGGTTTTAGCCATCTTACCCTAGGTATGGTAGCCTATACATATGTATAACCAATATCAACAAGAAAGCATATGCCATTGTAATACTATTCAACCAAAGAGACCGGTATTCTCATCCTCTATTTCATAGACTTCTTGAAGTCTTCAAAATAGCTGGTCATGATAGTCTCAAAGTTTTCTCCCATTTTCTCAATAAAATCATTGACTTGAACTATAACTGATCTATTTGTCTTCCAACTCACCTTTCCAAAAGATGGGAATGTGTTTTGAACATACAAAAATATGCAAATTAAGATTGATACAAATTTGTACTATGCACTCTTGGTTTTTTTAATGGAAACTAGGTTCTCCATTATTTATTGAAATTATAGTTCAGCTAGATCATAGGTATGATCCCTCTTCACAATTTTGTATCCCACATCTACTACAATATAGGGTATGTTATTCAATCTACTTGATTGATAAAACTTATGAGAAATTACCCTTATGGAAAAGTCAAGTAGTGTGTCTATGATGGTATCAATAGTCATTCCACGTTTGTTCCATTTGGCTCTTATGTTTTTCTCTATAACCTCCTTTAAAACACTTCACAAAGTCTTCAACTGATCTAGGGCTAGAAAACTAGTCACCCTATGAACTATTCTCTTTGAAATTTTGATAGTACCATCTTCTATCCATAGGCATCCATCATGTATTCTACTCAACACTATCTTGATCCATTTTGTTTTGAACACCATAGGGAAATCTATGGCACGAGTCAAACCCTTCCTTTCAACAATATTAAATTCTACTTTTAGAATGTCATTTTCACACAACTTGTCATAGGCTTGCCTTATTTCCATGTCTCCTATTCCTCCTATCTTGCAATTGTAGCATTTTCTGACATCTTAGACCATTATGACTTTTGGAGGAATCATGGAAAGTGCTCCTGACGGGTCTTGTTTATAAGCAACATCTAGAATTACTCTAAAATTTTGTTTATTTACTTTATTACTAACTAATTGAATATTTAAAACTTCATGACCCTCTCTACATTCCTTGAACTGGACACCATTTGACAAAATAGGGTTTATACAAATTTCCAACAATGTTGTCTTATGAAGAATACCTTGGGATTTCAATGAATTGGTGTTGGATTGTCACTAGAATCTATGAAAATACTTCAAACTTGGTTTTTTGAGTCACCTTCTACTCGCCTTGTATTTTCTCAAATTTGAAATGGCAAAAAATGAGTGAAAATTGACCTTATACCCTTCAAAATTCTGCATTTAAAGCTTAGTGCTTGTATAGCTGTAAACTGGACATCAACATGATTTTTGTTTCTCTCAGCATATAATGACATGACCATCACTTAGCAACTACTTTGAGCTCAACATCAACTAGCTAACCTGGTAGCTTGGCACTAACTAGTGTTTTACTTAGCATACACAGAGAACTTTTCATGCTTGGCAATAACATGAAAGCTTTGAAGATTTAACTTGAATTTTTACAACATCTTGCATCTTTATTCATGCTAACCTATTCATTTTAGTGTTATTTTATTTTGGAACTAATTTATGATATAATTCCTTAAGTATCAATCCCACATACCTATTATTTGCTTATTTTGATGAGGTGTGACCACTTGACCCATTGGGTGAAGTGATCCCTTCTCCATTTGATGTACTACATCCTTCTTTCTTCTTCCATGTCTTATTCATCTCATTCTTGATATGTTCAACATCTTCCTTGCCTTTGCCTTTATCAAATTTGTAAAATGGTGCCTTAGACCTAGTTGGACAATGTTTATTGATATGATTAGTCTTCAAATAGCTAAAACATGTAGTTTGACTCAACCACCTCTTCTTACCACTAAAGTGAGTTCTTATGCAGTTTTTAGGTACACATCCATATTCCTGACAATAGTGACAACTATATCTTGTATTGCAATCCCAATTATAAGAATTTCCATAGCTTCTTATCTTTTTTGGCTAGCTTAATGACCATGTGGACTTGGATCTACATTCAAAGGCTCTGTGTCCGTACTTTTGATAGTTGTAGCAATATCATTCAAATTTTGGTGCATGCATGGTTCTAGTTCTGTATTCATGTGCCTAATGACCTTGTTTATTGAACTTATGATAGTGGACAATATTCTTAGGCTTAGTATTCTAATTTTTATTCTTGCTCTTGCACACATTAGCGATATGCCCTATCTTTCCACCATTATGACAAGTAGGTTTAGAATTCTTACCTTTGTTGTTCCTTTTCTTAGTATCTTTGGATTATTGTCCTTCTTTAGTGCATGTGTGGCCCAATCTTGATGTATCTCTATTGGATCTAGGGGATTTCAGTAATTGCTCAAAGTATTTGACAGCTTCATTTGGCTTGTTAAAACTTTTAGCAAATTCCTTTTCTCTTTTCAGGTCATTCTGCAATTGTTCATTCTATAACTTCAATGTAGCTATCTCAATGTCCTTAACATTCAACTCATAATGAGCATTCATCATTTGGCTCAAGATATCCAATTGCATGTTTGAGATCCTAGATAGCTCTATTGACTTTTCTTCCAATTTTCTTACGAAAATTCTTTTGTCATCTTCAAGCATGGCCTTGTTTCTATATCTTTCTTCTTTTTTTTAGTCACTTTACATAGTAGTATAGCTTATGATTCTTGCTCCAACTTGATATTTTTTATTTCTTTAGCTTGTACTCTATTCTTCTCCATTACATCTACAATTGTTCAATCAAATTCACTAGATTTACCATCTACAAATAGCTTTGTGGTGTCAATCTCTTTGTATTGTGTATCATTTTCTGCTATGGCAATCTCTTTCCTTCTCTTCAAAGAACTCTTCAAAGCATCTATGGCTTCATTCAATTGATGTAGTATAAGATTTATCTCAATCTCCTAGTTCTCAATGGTCTTTCCCAATTTGTAGACTTCTATTTCAAGATCTTTCCTCTAAGCTACAAAGCTTCTTCTTTTGAGAACTTGGCTCTTATACCAATTGTTGGAATTACAAATGGGAATCATATACTTCTAAGAGGGGGCGTGAATTATAAGTAAAAACTTTAGCTATTGAAACATTCACCATTCATTAGATGCATGTAATATATGAGTTGAAAATAGCATGAAAGTAAATGCATCTAAAATATGTAAGCAATTGAATACACACACACTTGACACCAAATATGATTAATCGGAAACCCTCAAAATGAGAAGGTAAAACTAATGTGGGGATGACATCTACAAATATTCACTAGTGTAGAAATAAAGTATACCCAATTAATGTTATAATGGTTTGACCATGAAACATGATCTATCATATGAAAGGCCTGCCCTATTAAAGGCTTACGAAAACTATTAATTTCCAGCTTTATAGAGGATTTTAACACCCTGTTAGTAGTGTGCTTGGCTAAAGGACTTCAAAACATCCAATGTGACACTGTTAAAGGATTTACAACTACCTATTAGGACTACTCTGCCTAGGATATTTAACTAGAATCACCTATTATAATGTTTTAGCATAGATCTTATGATTGTCTATAGTTTCCTGATTAAAGATCAAATCTATGCAATGTCCTTCTTGATCCTTTTTGATCTGATATAACAATTTTTGTATCCTTCTATTCTTTGTTCTCCTACAACTGATTCTACAATTCACTCTCACTGCTAAGTCACCTTGAATGCTCTATAAACAAACTCAATCATTCACCCCTCATTACCTCCTGTAACATGATCTTTTTCACTCTCTTGATTCATCATAATTGTTGGGCCTTCATCTTCCTTATAAAAAATTTGTTGGCTTAGGGTTAGGTATGAATCTATGGCTAAGATTCATTCTTTTTTCCATTTAATCCTTCCTATTTTTTTATTGGTTGCATGAAAATACATAGGTATTCTACAAATAGATTCATCCTTATCTTTAAAGAATTAAAATCTAACCTTAGTTCGGCTTGAAAATGGTTTACATAATTGTTTGTGCAATCACAAAAAAATCTGTCTAATTTGTGTTACTACACACTTGAAGTTTTTGATGCTCAACACATACTGTAATTCTATTTCTAATTCAGCATCTAAACTGCTTGGCATCTACTTTTCACTCGGCACTTGAGTCACTCAGCATGGTCTATCTGCTTGGCACTTGAGTGACTCGACACTCATTGTGACTCAACATAGTCTTGTATTTACATATTATACTCAACATGCATTACTAATTCAATATAAACTAAGTAAATGTCTTAAGTGTGTTGACACTCAATTGTCAAAATGATTATGAGATCAACATATACATCTAATTATCCTAAAATAGAGAAAAAGTATAAAGGAAATTACATACCTAGAATAGATAGAGATTGTTTGTATGCAAATGAAGAAAAATATTTTGATGAACAAGCATTGAGTGCTAATGATGATGAAATTAGATTTGTGGCAATTAAAGAAGAAAGTCTAGAGAAAGTAGCTTTGGTGTCACATGTTGAGAAGAAATCTAATTGGATAATTGATAGTGGTTGTTCACATCATATAACTAGTGATATGAACAAGTTTGTTGACTTCAAAAGTTAGGATGGAGGCATTGTCAAAGTTGGAAACAATGCAACATACCAAGTAAAAGGTATTGGATATATAACTCTTGATGGTAAAACTAACACTAAGTATTTTTTTTTTTTATGGTTTAAAGGAAAATCTTTTGAGTCTTGGACAACTAGTGGACAAAGGTTATCAATTGCAGTTCACAGAGAAGACATGCATGATCAGAGACAAAGATGGAAATGTAATTGGAATAGGAACCAAATCTAGGGGTATGTATTTCAATTGAATCCTACTAAAATAACATGTTTGGTTGTAAAGGTAGATGACAATTGGTTATGGCATAAGAGATTTTTTCATATAAACTTTGATAGTATTATGAAGACTAGTAGTATGTTTGCAATTAGAGATTTGCCTAAGATTGTAAAGCCTACTAACACAATTTGCAAGGAACGTGCATTGGCAAAGCATAACAAAACTTCTCTTATGTGTAAAAAGTTTACTACTATAGCAAAACTGGAGATTGTATATGCAAATCTTAGTGGTCATATAAAGACTAAAGGATTCTATGGTGAAAGCTATTTTATGATTCTAGTTGATGACTTTTCTACAATGATGTGGGTTGCATTTCTTAAAGAGAAATCTGAGGCATTTGATAAGTTTAAGATATTCAAGAGTAGAGTTTACAATGAATCTCATATCAAGATTATATTTTTAAGATTAGATACAGAAAGATAAGTTACTTCGAATGAGTTTAACATGTTTTGTAAAGAAAATGAAATCAAAAGATAGTTATCAGCTTCGAGAACCCCTGAACAAAATGGCATTGCAGAAAGAAGGAAGAGGTCAGTTATAGAGGTAACAAGAGCTATGTTAGCTAATAATGATGTATCCAAGATGTTTTGGAGAGAATCTATGAATACAATAGTGTACACTATGAATATAGTACAAGTTAGGAAAGACACAAAAAAGACCCCTTATGAACTGTGGTTTGGTCACTCACCTATAGTTAAGTATTTCAAAATTTTTGGGATTAAGTGCTATATCAAAAGAGATGATGATATTGGTAAGTTTGATGCTAGAAGAGATGAAGGTATATTTCATGGTTATTCATTGAAAAGAAAGGCTTAAAGATGTTATAATCAAAGAACTATGACTATTATGGAAAGTGCAAATGTGAGAATTGATTAGAAATTTAGGATATAAGAGAGAATCATTTATTACAATTCAGATGATGATGTTGTTACCAAGCCAAGGAATGATAAGTTATTCTTGAGACTAAAAATGATTTGTAGAATGAAGGAGAGTTGAGGTAAGAACAAAGCTTAGAACCTTTAGTAGAGCCAAGATTTGAGATACCAACTCCTACTTTAGGAAAGAATATGATAAAGAATCACCCATTCGAGCAGATCATCATATGCAAAGATAAAGTTGTGATGGCAAGAAGTAGAGTCAATGAATAACTATGTTTGATATCTCAAGTTGAACCTAAGAATGCAGATGAAGCATGTAAAGATGATTATTAGAAACAAGATATGAAAGAGGAATTGGATCAGATAGTAAAGAATGAGACATGGGAATTGGTTCCTAGACCAATAGACAAGAATGTGATAGAAACTAAATGGGTATTCAAGAACAAGATGAATAAAAAAGGTTAATTTGTAAGGAACAAAGTAAGATTAGTATGTAAAGGTTACTCACAATAAGAAGGAATAGATTATGAGGAGACCTATGCTCCAATGGCTAGAATAGAAGCAGTAAGATTATTCTTAGCCTATGCAGCATAGAAGAAATTTAAACTGTATCAGATGGATGTTAAGTCAACATTTTTTAATAGAGAACATGAAGAAGAAGTGTAAATTGAGTAGCCTAAAGGTTATCCTTTGAAAAATGACAAGGACATAGTATGTAGACTAAAGAAAGCATTTTATGGCTTGAAGAAAGCAACCAGAACCTGGTATGAAAAGTTGGACAAGCATTTGACAAAGCTTTGATATAGAAAAAGTATGGTAGATAGTAATCTCTATTGGAAAGAAATTGATGATGGTTTGCTGATTTTAGTAATATTTGTTGATGATATCATATTTGGAAAAAATAATGAGGAAAGTCAGAAGTTTGCAAAAGAGATGAAGGAAGAATGTGAAATGGGTATGATAGGAGAGATAAAATATTTTCTAGGATTATAGATTGTATAGAATTAAAAAGGAATCTTCATTTCTTAGACTAAGTACCTGAAGGATATACTAAAAAAATTTTCTTTGGAAACATGCAAACCCATTGGAACACCTATGGTAACTGGACACAAGTTATCCAAAAAGGATGAGACACCTACTATTGATTACAAAAAGTATAGATCAATGATTGAAGGATTGTAATATTTGACTCACACAAGGCTAGATATAGAAAATGTAGTTGGAATTGTTGCAAGATTCTAAGCTAATCCTAGAGAAGCATATTATGCAGTAGTCAAAAGGATATTTAGATATCTGAGAGGAATATCTAAGTTCAGATTGTCGTATGATAGATCTAATAATTTCACTCTAAGTGCTTATACTAATGTTGATTGGGTGGGCAGTATGGATGACAGAAAGAGCACCAGTGGTGACACCTTCTTTCTTGGAGGAAGATTGGTTTTTTGGTTAAGAAATAAGTAGGATTGTACATCACAAAGTATAGTGGAAGCAGAATATGTTGCAGTAGAAAACAATTGTAATCAAGTTGTTTGGATGAAGTAGATGTTGAAGGATATAAGGATAAAAATTAGTGAACTTATTTTCATACATTATGAAAAAATCAGCACAATAAATATGTCTAAGAATCTAGTGTTACATTCAAGGACTAAGCACATCTCTATTAAGTATCAAATGCTGAGAGAGAAAGCTGCAGAAAAGAAAATCAGATTGGAGTATGTGAGCACTAAAGAAAAGATTGCAGATATATTCACTAAGCCACTTCCCAAAGAGACTTTTGAGTATTTGCAAGATATGGTTGGGGTTATGCCCCTTCCTACATCAGAGTAGAAGATGCAAGATTGCATCAGTCTAGTGTAATAGAGCATCATTGTTGTATGGACTGAATGTTGATGCTTCCTGTATGGGGGAGTATCTGTGATGGATAGAGTCATCTAGGACTCTTGTTGGATATTGTTTTGAATAGTGTCTTTGGACACTTGAGCTAAGTAAGAATTAGTTATTGCAGAGTTTGATGTAGTAAAGTTGGTTGTTGAAACCTTTGACATTGATGTCAATGGGGGAGAAGTTAGGCATGAAAAACAACATGTACAACATGATAGTTTGGAGAAGTTTGGCATGAGTACAATATGTTTGAAGAAGTATCACATGAAAAATATTTTGAAAGAAAGCACACTGAGGTATTTCAATGGAGAAGAATGATTGATGAAGACGATTTGAGAAGTAAGATGAATAGTCTTTTTGTTGGTATTCATGGAATTAGATGTTTTCATCCATGGTGCCATCAATGCCAAAGGGGAAGATTGTTGTGAGATTGTTTGAAGCATGAATACTGATGATATTCTTATGGAAGATTATTGTATATATGTTGCTATGATAAATATTACATTCATGACTAAGTTTTTCATTGATTTCGACATAGTAGCCTTATGTGATATCTAATAGAATAATAGAGGAAACATCAAGTTGGTATGGATGGTTAGTTGAGTATTCTAGCTATCTGAGGTTATGAGAGATACGTATGAGTATCTAGTATATGTAGTTAATGTCAAAAGAAGAAATGATAAGTCAAGAAGAAGTTATGTAATTTTTGGTGATAATTGTTCTAAGATAGATTTTACATAGGCATTTTCTAGTAAACTTGTTATATCTCCTAGTAGAGTTGTTATTATGAGAATTGAGGTTAAGAATGTGAAGAAAAATATAGTGCCTCTCCCATTTGACTTCTATAAGTCATCCTGAGAGATGCAACCTCATTGATCCTTCATTGAGAAGGGATCATGATTGTGACCATGAGTGGTCTACATCGTTGAGGTGTTTGGATTTATGTTTCTGTATCAGTTGCTTTGATTATGCTTTGACTGATTTAAGAGATTATGTTTTGATTTATGGTTCATAGAGGTTTGTGCTAATGCTTACCAGGATTGATGTGGTATCATGAGGTTATTTCATGATTACCCTGAGATGTGTGCAGAGAGTGCACTATGTACCTTTACCATGCTACACTGGACTAGGTTCCTATAGCAGTGGTTAGTCATGTTTATGACTATGTTCACTTATTTGTTCTAAGTGCATTTTTATGTTGTGATTAACAACCTTTTTTAAATTCTTAAGTAATTAGAATGGATTGTTCATGTTGGATTATTTGGTTATGAGATGTGGACATTTACCTTGTTATATTTTGATCTATGAGATATCTATTACTTATGTGATGTTTTACATTTGAGATGACCTGAAGGTTAGATGTTATACTTTGATTTCAGTATCATAGATATTAGACTACTATGTTGTTCAGTTAACCATATTGCATGATGATACCATTTTGAGATGACAGTCTATTTTTATGATGATATCTAGTTACCTAGTAGTTGGACATATCTCTAATTATGTTATGTGATGGATTTAATGCTATGGTTATTTACTTCATTCTTGCGTTGTTATGCTTTATGCGAACATGAGTGATGTAAATAGATTATTTTAATATAATTAATAAATGGTCAAATTAGGTGATTTGATGCATTTATTGCTTTAGCTATGTTATTATATGTAATTGCACTTGATCAATTTTTTTAGTGTGCAAGATTTATATCCCTGGCAATGGCACATGGAGTTAGTGATTCATCCGTTCATATTTTACCAATGTCGTCCTTGTATGGTCGACGTATCCTTTAATTAAATGTTTAAATTATACCTTTTGTTGATTATTAAATCCAAACTCATTTGCATTATGTGATTTAGACCAATGAGCATGTCTATGCATTTAGAGTTTCGCATTGTCGCGAAAGTTGTTAAGGAATTTCTATGTTTTTGGGTTTCAGGCTTTTTAATTGATTTATTTTAATTTCTGGCAACTTTTCCATAGATGAATTTCTATTTATAGGAATAGCCTATTTTTTATTTGGGTCGATTCAAAGTCTAATTAGGTTGGCTAGTTATTTTCCCTAATCGATTATTCACTTGAAAAGTGAATAAGTATTCAAAAAGGAATTTAATTCCTCACTTCTCACTTTCGAATTGGGAAGTTGGAGAGTAAAACCCAAAATCCTGTTCATGAGGATTTACCGTTTTGTTCATTGTGGGAGCTACGGGTGTGAGATCATCACGAGGTTGAGCTCATTGGATCCAGCTCGGGGAAACCTTGGATTGCCACAATTTTTAGCCACTTCTATGGGCATTTTATTTTCTGGTTCAGATTCTCATTTTACCCTTTTGGCTATGAGGTAGGGCTTTCCCATTTTATTATTTCTGCTCCATTTCAACTTCTTTTTTTGGTAGCTATTTGTTTAGAGGCTGAGAACTAGTGTTCCCCTCCGTTTCTGTATGCTAGTTCTACCCGGGTGGGCGGGTATGAACATTTTCTTATTTTTCGGGCTGAGGGTTTGGGATTTTGCACCGTTATGCTGGTCATTTTTGCATACGGTGTCCATTTTCAATTATTTTTGAATTTTTGGGGTTTTTGTGCCCAAAGGTCAAATGGGTTTTAATTTTGAAAGTTTTTCAAAATTTAGGGTTTTCACCTCGTTTTGTGTGCCACCCTATTTTCTCTAGTTTTCTTGGCACAATGTGGGTCGTGGACTTGGATGATCTATTTGGATATTATTCAAACCACTTTTTCATATTTATGTTGCATTGGGATGCATGTCACACCCGTACTCCTTACTTTGTGTTCGGTTGAGTGATTTGTTACCTGTTGTTATGGTTTCTTTTGAACCTTTGCTTTTCTCTTGTGGACACTAGGATTCGTGTAGAATCCACACTCTCGGATTGAGGCTGGTGGAGTGAGTTCATGACTTTTGGCCTTGTTGCATCATTGGGACTCATGTATAATCCATAATCCCAAATTGAGGTCGATTGAGTGATTTCATGATGTATGGTTTTGTTGTCTTTGGGATTCATGTAGAATCCATCCTTCCTATGTTGCTTTTGGTTGGTTGTTTTCTTTGCATTGTGTTCTCATTCTATCCTTATGTTATGATCTTCATGATGGTGGTGCGCCACACACAAGTACGTGCATGTATGTTTGTTAGAGGACTTGCCGGTCTCGACCTTCCATGTCTTTTCTGGAAGTTTTGATCATTAGAGTTGGGATGGGAGTATGCATGCCCATGGGCACTTGTCGTAGGATGAGCATGGGTAGGGTAAGGTAGCATATAGAGGGGGCTCCTACCTCACAGCTTGGTGATCATTGTGCCCCGAGGGTTAGCAAAGGAAGCTTTAATTAAGTGATAATTAAATAAAATGTGTGAATGATAATAAAACTTAAGATAATAAAAAGGTTTGGGGTGCTAGAGCCTTTCCATTGAGGGATGTTGAATATGCATAAGTCCTAGCTTGGGCTTTTTGATGCCAAGTGACTCTCCATGATGTTAGTCCCTACATAGTAGCCTATTGAGTGTCTTACCAAGACCTTTACTCCTTGCATTGTCTTAAGTTCTTGGTTCAGCCATCATACTATCTAGCATGAGTGTTAGCCATGGATGTTGTTCTTGTGTGTTTGTGGTTGAATCATCATCTCCATCAGCACGACAGGTGTGGACCTATGGGTACCACATGGTTGGGAGGCATAGCTACCTTCATCATTGCTAGGGATTAGAGTACAAAGATGATCTTTTTTCCTAGTGCGACCATTGCTGGATGTTTTCACTTGGTACTTTGAGTTCTAGAGTATGCTTTCTTGTGATTTACGCTTTCATTGGGATGCTTGTATATCATGTTTAGATAATGTTATTTTATTTGACGCATTCCCTTATTATGATGTTTAGCATATGATTAGATGTTGTGAATTGTTGTATTAGCATATATGTTGCTTATTGTTGTTTAGCATGTGATAGGTGATGTTATCTACTATAGAATTATCTTATGTTTTACTACTAGCATGTTAGATTTTTGTATGCTTATATTGTTGCATGTTGTAGTAGTGACGTCCCTATTACAATAGTACTAATGATCTGGTCAATGGCTCGAGATGTTACGTGCGAGGGATGGCTAGGATCCATGATGGTCTTATGATGCTATTGATGGTTGGGATGAACCACATACTTAGTTTGGTTGTTTTGTTACTGAGATGTATTTATATAAATTATGATGTTTTTGTTCACTACAATGTTTATTTCAGTATGTTCCTTACTATTATCATTTATATGGATAGATGTTCCTTTTTCCTTGTTGTTAGTGCATTCGAGTGTTCTTTTCTCAATTTGCATGGATTTGGCACTCCCCGATGTGGAGGTTTCCTTGTTTTTAAGCTTTTTGTTTGTGTTTTATTGTCATTGTGATTTGTTTTCTCATGTGGAAAGGTAATTCCTTGTGCAATACTGTATTTCCTCACACGAGAGAATACACTTCCTTGCGTGAGAATTCAAATCCTCGCACGATGCGCAGTGAGTCCTTGCGCGAAGCCATGCGCCTTCTCACGCATAGTGGTGCACTTTCTCATGCAAAACTTGGGACCAGTGTACTTTCTCATGCAAGAAACAAGGGCTATCTAGGCTTGTCAGATGGAAGTTCAGAAGTTGGTTTTGGACACCCTTCTAGTTTTTACACCGTCCTAGTTCAAAATAGATTTCCTAAGGGGTTTAAAATACACCGTTTAAGTATAAGTTTAATTTCTTATACTTAAGATATATTTTAATATATGTGACGAATCTTTTGAGATAGGTTTCAGACCTCCCCAAGATAAGATAAAGATTATAAGAAATTCCAGAGCTTCAAAAATCTAGACTTAGCCAAATTTCAAGGCTTCAGGATTTCAGACTTAGCCAAATTTTAAGATTTTGCATTTTACCCCAACTTGGTGTTTTTTTGATGAGTGGTCATTCTTGAGCCCTCATCATGTGTGTTGTCATTCTTAGTTTGTTTGTGTGTGTCTTTTGGTAGTGGCATTTGGAGATTCGTTGGTTATCGAGATTGTGGTGAAGTCTTCTGTTGCAATTGTTGTGATCCATGTATCATGTTGTCATGTCCATTCATACTTGTAAAAATAAATAAATAAATAAATTATTGGCTTGTATTTCATCCTTGTTTCCAGGGATCTCAGTGCGAGGCATTACAAAAACATGTTGGTGATGACATGCCTAAATTCACTCATCATAATATCACATGTATAGAAAGCTATTCAAGTTGCAAGGTGGAATATTAATGTTATCACTAAGTGTAACATGTTCTTAATGTGGTCCTATAATAATTAATTGAGAAGGTCTAACAGCCAACTCAAGGAATTGTTTTGAGGACATGGTATAAAATAAGGACATTTTCCTTTATCATGTGGATATGAGATGACATGGAAAATTAAGTCGTAAGAGCAGAATGCAAAGTTGGGTATAGTAAAGTGGAAGTGAAGTAAACTTCATTGCCAAAGTTTTTCTAAGTGATCTGAAGTTTGATATTTGGATCTAAAGTTTGTGACCTAGTCTACAAGGTCTGACAGTGCTTGGTTTGATTGATAAAGCAAAGGAAATAACATAAGATTAAATTGCATGTTTGAGTAGTGAGCTCTTCTTGTAGTTGAAATTGCATGATGGGGCAATGGGCTCATCTTGCATACATTGTACTACAACTCTTGACAGGGTTGGAATCTCCTATCAGAGGTTCAAAGTCTCCTAATAGGGACTTTATGTACTAAATATTTTAAAAGACTCTTAATAGGGTCCATCATCTAACAAGGAATATTTATTATAGTACATCATTTTGTGGGCATCATTACCACTGGGGTTTCTCTCTTATCAAGGGTTTCCCTAGTCAACATATCTAGTGTAATTATCTATGTGCATCTTATTATGGTTGTTGTTTACTTTGGTTGAATGGTTAAGTTTGTTCAAAGAAGATAAATTTTTTAATTGTTGGATAACTGATTCACCCCTCCCCCTCTTAGTTATCTTGCTAAACTATTGTTTCTAACAATTGTTGAAAATTGGCTAATGGAGATATGTAATTTTTATCATTTATGGCAACACATGATGTACATGCTCATAAGAAACCTCAAAAATAAATATACTTAGCTTTTGGTACTCAAAAATTTGTCTAAGTATAAATTTGGTATACTAAGTGTATTGTTTTGATTATAATTTTTTGATCATGTCATATCATGACTACTGAAGTTAGATGCAGATAGTATACATGTTGGTGATAATGTGTATAATCTCATAAACTAGTACAGGCTATATAGAAAAGTGATATTCATATTTTAATGAAACAATACAACAAAATTGAAGGAAATGAATTATTTTATTTACAAAATAATTACTTGTCCAATTAGGGCTAAGATCCTAGATGTTTACTTTAAGTTGGAAAAGTGCATTGTGGTCTTAGTTGACCTAGTAGAAATTTTTGTAAAGGCATGGTATTTATGCAAAAGACATCTTACAAATTCAAATGTTGTGAAGCACTATCTTGGAGAAATTGTATGTGAACTTTTGTGAAAGCGATATATGTGAAGTTTGTAAAGTTATTCTGTGATTTGATAATGAACTAAGAAAGAATCTATATTCTAGAAGTTTGATTACTTGTTTGGGTAGTGAGTTCTTCTTGTAATTGGAAGTGCATGTTTGGATAGTGGGCTCATCTTACATCTACTATACTACAACTCCTAACAGGTTTGGCACAACTCCTAACATGGTTGAAATCTCCTAACTGGGATTCAAAGTCTCCTAACAAGGACTCTACTGAATTTTCTCATTGACTCCTAACAAGGACCATCCTCTAACAAGAAACTTATATATTAGTATATTATCTAGTGGGTATCATCCCCACTGGGGTTCTCCCTTAGCCAATGTTTCCCTAGTTAACAAAATATGGTGTTATGAGTTATCTTTGCACATAGTTATTATTATTATTTAGCATTACTTCACTACTATGTTATGTATAGTTTAAAGTAAGAAATAATATCTATTTGGTGACTAAAATTTGTAGATTACTAAATCCCCCCCCTCCTCCTCCTCCTCCTCCTCTTAGTAATCCCTATTTCTATCAATTGGTATTAAAGAATAGTTACTCTAAAGAGGATTAACAACTTGAGTAAGATCCCTATGGATATGGAATAGTTGATGAAGAACCTTGAAGAGGCACTTCAAAAGATTGATCTCTTTACTAAAGAAAGAGATAAGCTATAGGATATATATGAAGACTCTAAAGTATACATTGCACAATTAAAAGAAAAGATTGAGCATCTCAAATCCAAGCCTGAATCTACTAAATCTAAAACTAGTAATGATGATTATTTGAAGCTAAAGACCAAATACAAGATCTTGAAGCATGAATTGAAAATTATGACTCCAAAGTTGACTTTGAGAAATGATCATAGAAAAGTTGAATTTGATTTGAAGACTGAAAATGCAGATCTGAGAGAAAATCTAGCAAAGAAGACATCCGAATTTGAAACATTGAGAGAAGATCATGAATAACTTCATAAATACAATACTATTGTGAAAGGTGAATTAACTTAGTGCAAGTACCAACTTGAGAAGCTTTACTCTAGTAGAGAAAAACTTAATGATTCAATGTCAATACAAAGACCCACTTATGATAAGACTAGTCTTGGATATCTATTTAACATGTCTACAAAGAAACTTGAGAGTAGATCAGATTTGAAAGAAAAAGAAAATCTGATGATAAGATTGAATCTATTCAATCTTCTGATAAACCTAAAGAAGTTCGACAAGACAAGGAAGTTGAAATTTTGGATAAATCAAAGCAATTGGAATCTCCTATGGAAACCAGGTATGAATTTAGAGGTAAGTGTTTTCCATCTAATGAAATAGGTCATATGAAAAGAGATTGTACAAATAAATCATTTAATCATGTTAAATATTTTTATTGTCATAATTGTCATGGTATGGGTCATAAAGAAATTGATTGTATGAAACCTAAATATGATAATGATAGAAGAAATAATAGAATGTCTAGAAATACTAACCCTACAAATAGAAGAAGATCTAATGAAAGAACATCCAGAGAAGGAAGACCTTATGAAGATAGAAGAAAGATTGTGTTTTATAAGTGTAACAACTTTAGACTCCTAGCTCAGAATTGACATGCACCTAATGATCAGCAAAATCCTAGAAGTAGAACACCAGTATGTCAATTATCCAACAACTTCAAACATACAAAAAAGTAATGTAAAATGGATAGAAAATTTAGAGATAGAAGGAAAAATGGAAGAAACTTCAAAAATAGAAGGAATGATGGAAGAAACAATGAAAATGACAAAAGGAACCATGAGAGGAACTCCAAAACTAACAAATACAATGAGGAGAAAAGAAATGTAGTAAGTGAACTTCAAGATGAACTCAATGAGGCATTTGTAAAAGGATTAGATATCTCAAAAGAAAAACTATAAGATGATGAGATAGGAAGATCAAATTTAATTATTGAGTTTGATTCAATTAAGTTAAATTAAGCTTGTTCACAACACCAAACTTTGAAAACTTCATTTAGAGATTGAATCAAAGTAGAAAAGTTGGGGAAAGGTGTATCAAGATATGTTTAGATTATACCTGAGCTTGCTTGTAGTTTGGAGCTTATCTAAACAAGTTACAAAGGAATTAAGAGTTACTGGTATTACAGAAAAAGTTAATACTATAGTAGAAGATGAAAACTATGTTTTTATAAAGAATTTTGTAAAGTGAAGTTTTGTGGAATATTGTCATGATGAAAGGAGGCTATATTAAACCTCAGGTGGCATGTTAAGATTGGGTAGATGATATTGAGTAGATATTTGATTATAGAATGTAATTGACAACTTTTTTGTGTTTACAAAGTATGCTAGTTTTCAAGTTGATGGACTAAATGGAGTAAAAACTTGATTCTCACTTCATTGTGATCACATTTGAAGAAAAGAGCACTTAGAAGCAACTTTTCAAGGAAATTTCAAAGAAAACCCTATTTCTAGAAAGAGGTATTTTATTAGTTTTTTAGCATAATTTATTCAAGAAAAGTTCATATTTGTTAGAAGCATGGATATGTTAGTAGTTCACAATGTTGACAATGAGGATAGACCTAAGTTGAAATTTATTTCTATGAACCAAATAGAAGGAAACCCTAACTCAACATTATCCATTACTCCGAACAATATAGTATATTTGGAAGATATAGGAAGTTATCTTAATAGCAAGTTTGAATCTATTGGGAGTGAATACATGAACAAGGATATGGAATTAATTTCCAATTGTGATATGACTATGAAACTTAGATTTGAACACTTGAAGGAACTAGACCTATTAAAATATCATTTCTACCATGAATTGGACATAGTGAGTGAACATAAATCATATTAAGCAGAATACATGATGGGAAACTATGGATGCAAGATAGTGTAGTTGATATTTCTGTCAACCTTATTCATGAGGTAATTGGTCTTTGTAAATAAGGCAGTGTACTTATAGGTGAGAAAATGGTTACGAAGAAAGTTGAGAGTTATACCAAAATGGTATATAATAATAAGGCCATGGTGGTTAGCACCATTAAGCAAGACGATGTAAGTTTTCTAAGTATAATCATTGGCTACTATGTATGTGGAAGTTCAAAGATTGATGAACTTTTAGCCAAATTCATCTATGTAGCATACAAAATATGTGTAGAGAAGGAATAAGTAAATCTTAGTGAAATTCTAAGAATGCAACTACTTAAGAACCTAGAAAAGATCAAGAGGACTAAGAATGGTGTATTTAGATTTCATTCGCTAATCAATCACATATTCTTTCATGTGCTTAAAAGATTTTCATATTTATCAGTCATAGAGATAATGAGCAGTGATAGATATACAATAGAGAAGATTATAGATATATGCAGAAGACATCCTACAGATAAGATATTAGATAGTGGAAACCTGATTATGAAGACATTTGAGAATAAGATGAGACAATATTTAGAATTGTACCTCCAATTGTAAATAGATTTAAGGAAGACATTTGTGTTATGTTTAATATAGATTTTACTTATATACTATTGGAGTTGAGGAAAGCCAACTCTGAAGATGCCCAAGATCACCTGCATGCAAGAACCTATTAAAGAGAAGACAAGGAGAGGAAGAGCATGGAGCAAGGGAAAAACCCTAAATGGACATGAGAGAAAATATGCAAACACAAGAAGAAAATGTATTTACAATATGCACAATGAGATACAATGAGAAAGAGGTCGATTATAAAGACCTCGAGGAAGCTTGTAGAACAAGCTAGAAGGTGGTAGAAGATAAGGATGACAACTCAACACACTTTCACAAAAAGGTGGAACATGCTAGAAGGGAACAAACTCTTGTGTTGTCAACAACTAACCACTACATGCATTAAATACAAAATATTAAATAAATGCATTGACCTAAGTAAGCTTAAGTAATAGAATAAATAATTAATAATTAATTAATTATTTACTCTAACATATACAAGTAGTAGAACCTCAGGAAACATTTTTTGATCCCTTAGGTTATGAATTGAATGATGAAATAGCAGTTGGATACATTGCTTTACTATTAAAATCAAAGAAGGAAAAAGTTCAATATAGATTTGGAACCTATGACAGGATTACCTAGTTAGCTCATTAGGCATCCTTGGAGAAGGCTTGTCACAAGAAAATGGAAACTATCATGAAGAAAGCTTTATCAAAGGCTTGTATGACTAAAAGTGTGTCAAAGGTAATTAGAAAAACCATGAAACAAGGTATACTAATTGTGCAACATATATTAGTATCTGTTGCAGAGACATCTTTGGAATAGAGTATTCCATATGTAGCAATATCAGATGTGCAACCAAGTGAACCAAAGAGAAAATTTGAAAGATTAGTGGAAGTTGTAACCAAAAGACTAAAAGGGTCAAGTAACAAGCCACTAGATCAAGCAAGAGACAAAAGACATTGTTGAAAATTGTTGAGTCTAGCGATGAAGAAGAAGTAGAACAAGAAGTTAAGAAAATAGAGAAGGTAACAACTTCTAAACAATCAGCAAGAAAAGCTTGGCAATCTAGGAAGTTGAAGATGGAAAAGATAAAGTTAGTTATTGCTATTGAGGACAACTTTGTTCAAATGAACAAATTTTATGATTTTTATAAAAAATTTAAGAAAGATCAAATTGATATCTCTACTATGAGATGCAATATAGCTAATAATCTAAAGCTCGGGGATATTGAAGGCACAGTAAACTAGAAAGTTTATGACAAAATTATTGAGAAGAAGGCTGCAGCTAGAGAACAAGATTTAGAACTTTGGAAGTCTATGCTAAGGACTATTTGCAAGACTGATGACGAAGAAGAAATTAAGAGATTATTGAATAATATTGCACCTTATTTGAGAAATAAGTTGAGACTATTTTTTTTTATGGTGGGTGAGAAAGATAAGAACTAAGACTAAAGTAGCAATAAGTCAGATGTTGATAGAGTCTAAGACAACATCTCCACCAGCACCCAGAATCTCGAAAGTGTGAATGAGTGGTGACACTATGCAGATAGTTTAAACTAATGTTACCATTAGCATTGATGATACAAACCCATTTGAATATTCCAAACAAAATGAACCTCATACCAAGGATATTGAAGATAAACTAAGGCAACTTGAAGAGGAGAAGAGGTTACTAGAAGAAGAAAAAAAGAATATAGAAGGCCAAGCAGAAATTGCTTGAGGATGAAATGAATAGAAAAGAAGAAGAGGAAAAGAAAAGAGTAGTAGAAGAAGAAATAAGAAGGAAAATAGAAGAAGAAAGAAGATTCAAAGAAGGAATTGAGAAGAAAAGGGAGGATGTTGCAAAACCTTCTAGTTCATCTACTCCACTTTGGCTTGCTAGCTTAGCAACTAATGATGATGATCAAACTGACTTGATCTCATTTTTATTAAATCTCATTTAGAAGAACAAGATAGTGAAAAGCCTATAAAAAACTTTGATAGAGGTTACTGATAAACTACATAATACTCTAGTAGTGCAACACACAGAGGCAAATCCAAAATAGAGGACACAAGCAGTGCTAAAGTCATTAGATGAGGAAATTACTAATTTGTTGAGTAATGTAGAAGAAAAGGCACAAATTTCACATGATGCTAACTTGTTTAGCACCATTTGTCAAAATATTAAGAATGATTTGATAAGTTTTGATACTTGTATCAAGGAACTTCAAAAGTGTCAATAGGATGGTAAAATAATGTGCATTAAGCGTACTCTATCTCATAAACTGACTAAAGACATTGATAGTCAAATTAGAGGAAAGATGAGTGAGCTAGAAGCTCTATCTAGCTAGACATAGCATTCAACTAGTAAGATTGATGATTTTGAACGACAAGTGGCTACTGCTCACACTAATATTTAGGAAACTAGAACTTTGGAAGGAAAATATTTTGAAGAGAGTATTAGATTTTAGAGAGTCTATGGCTATGAAAGTATTTATTATTGAGAAATAGATGGAGGAATGTGTCAAGGCCAAAGACACTTATTCTAACTTTTTCTATTCAGATCTTAATGCAGTTGAGATTGCACCATATGCCTTATGTGCAATTCTCACCACTACTAAATCTACCAAGGAGAAATGGACTAAAGGTATAGAAAATCTTAAGGAAAATTTTGATGATTTCATGTAGATTCTATCATCTTAAGGCAAAAAGATAGCACTTTTGACAACAATTAGACATTTTTTTGAATAATTTTTCACATTTTGACCTTTGTCATTGATGTCGAAGGGGGAGAGATACAATAGAAAAATTGTAAATTAGGTAAAGAGGAGAAAATTATATTACAAAAGTATATTGTAAGTGGGATCTTATATAAGATGAACAAATTGTAATAGATGTAATGTGAATGCGTTGTTTATTTTAAGTTTTTGATACTTAGCCATTTCTCCCCATTTTGTTGCCATCAATGTCAAAGGGGGAGATTGTTGACAGCTGGCTTATGGAGATATGTAATTGTTGTCATTTATGGCAACACATGATGAACATGGAAACCTCAAAAATAAAGATACTTAGCTTTTGGTTCTCAAAAAATTATCTAAGTATGAATTTGGTATACAACAATGTATTGTTTTGATTATAACTTGTTGTTGATGTCATAGCATGACTAGTGAAGTCAGATGGAGATAGTATACATGTTGATGATAATATTTATAACCTTGAAAGTTAGTATAGACTGTACAAAAAAGTGATATTTATATTTAAGTAAAACAGGATAGTAGAATTGAAAGAAATGAATTATTTTATTTATAAAATAATTACTCATCCAATTAGGGCTGACATCCTAGATGTTTACTCTAAATTGGAAAAGTGTATTTTGGTCTTAGCTAACCTATCAACAATGCATGTAAAGGCATGGTATTTATGCAAAGGACATCTTACAAATTCAAATGTTGTGAAGTGTTATCTTGGAGAAATTGTGTTGAGCAATTGTATGCAAATTTTTCTAAAGGAGATATATGCAAAGTTTGTGAAGCTATTTTGTGATCTAAGATTGAATTGAAAAATAATCTATATTCTAGTAGTCTGGTTACTTGTTTGGGTAGTGAGCTCTTCTTGTAATTGAAAATGCATGTTTGGGCAGTGGGCTCATCTTACATCTACTGTACTACAACTCCTAATAGGGTTGACACAACTCCTAACAAGGTTTGAATCTCCTAATAGGGATTCAAAGTCTCCTAACAAGAACTATCTATACTAAAAAAAAAATTGACTCCTAACAAGGTCCATCCTCTTGTATGCCTAAAATGTGGGCACACTTCTATGAGTCATTATATTCAAGATTTCTCAAAAATCAGGTCTCAAATGGCGACTCATAGCTCCCTATTCATGGTGTGCGAAGTTTGTAATGGAGGCCCTTAGTTTGACTTAGTTTGTGCCCATGCAAGTACACTATGAAACAAGAGATTCAATGATTTAATTTGCATGCAAATGGAAATGAAAAATTAATCTAAATGATAACAATGCAAAACAATGCAAGAAATAAAATCTAATCTATGAAAAGAAATAACAATGGAGATCTAATCTATGAAAGCAAGATCTAATCTATCAATGCAAGATCTAAGCTAACATGAAAATTAAAATATGGATCATGATGATGGAAGCCATGCATGCAAGAGAGAATGAGACAAGAAGATAGAAGTTCTCTACAAAAGCTTTAATATTCAAAACTCCTCCTTCAAAAATCACTCTCCAAACTTGCAACATAACAATAGCATAATAATGGGTGTCTCCAAAATGAGGAGAAGGCTCTCCCTTATAAAGAAGATTCGATGATCTAGATTGAGAGGAAAAAGATTTAATCAAGGGTGGAGAAATAATGATCTATGTGAAATAAAGATCCACCAATGAAAAAAGTGGAGTGATTGAGAAGAAAGTGGAGAGAAGATGAAGATAAGTCTCATATTAAGTGTAGATAAAAGATTTATTTAATTTTTAATTTGTTTTAACTCATTTTTCATCAAAAAGAGATTTAAGTGAGATATTTTATTTAATTAAAAGAGAGCAAGTTCTTTTAATTAAATGAAAAATATTTAATTTAATTAAAAGAGGGGTTTTTCTCTTAATTAATTAAATGTAAATGAATTATTTAATTAAAAGAGAGGTTTTCTTTTAATTAAATGGAGACTTATTTTATTTAATTAAAAGAGAGCAAGTTCTTTTAATTAAATAAGAAATATTTAATTAAATTAAAAGAGAAGTTTTTCTCTTAATTAATTAAATGTAGATGAATTATTTAATTAAAAGAGAGCAAGTTCTTTTAATTAAATAAGACTTAGGATAAAATGATCAACCTTAGAAAAATATATAATTGAATTTGATCAAAGAAATTGATTTAAATTGATTTAATAAAATATTGCAAACCATCGATTTAGAAAATTTGATAAATTGAATAATGGGGGCCCATAGTCTAGGTGACCATTTTAGGGTGCATACATTTGCCCCTCTTTGACTAATGTGTGATCAATTTGGGAACACATGTAGTCAAAGAAAGAAATTGAAGTGTGTGGTTGATTTGGGATCACAAAACAACCCAGATGTGTGGTCAAATCGGCCTGATGTGTTCTTAATTAAATTTTTATTTCACATGGATTATTATTTCTCCACCTTTGATTAAATTTTTTTCAGAAAAGTGGAGTGGTTGAGAAAAAAGTAGAGAGAGGATGAAGATAAGTCCCATATTAAGTGTAGATAAAAGATTTATTTAATTTTTTATTTGTTTTAGCTTCTTTTTCATCAAAAAGAGATTTAAGTGGGATATTTTATTTAATTAAAAGGAAGCAAGTTTTTTTAATTAAATAAGAAATATTTAATTATATTAAAATAGGAATTTTTTTTAATTAATTAAATGTAGATGAATTATTTAATTAAAAGAGAAAGTGGAGGGGTTGAGAAGAAAGTGGAGAGAGGATGAAGATAAGTCTCATATTAAGTGTAGATAAAAGATTTATTTAATTTTTTATTTGTTTTAACTCTTTTTTCGTCAAAAAGAGATTTAAGTGAGATATTTTATTTAATTAAAAGAGAGCAAATTCTTTTAATTAAATATGAAATATTTAATTAAATTAAAAGAGAGGTTTTTCTCTTAATTAATTAAATGTAGATTAATTATTTAATTAAAAGAGAGCAAGTTTTTTTAATTAAACAAGACTTAGGATAAAATTATCACCCTTAGAAAAATACATCATTGAATTAATTAAGAGAAAAACCTCTCTTTTAATTTAATTAAATATTTTTTATTTAATTAAAAGAACTTGTTCTCTTTTAATTAAATAGAATATCTCACTTAAATCTCTTTTTGATGAAAAAGGAGTTAAAACAAATAAAAAATTAAATAAATCTTTTATCTACACTTAATATGGGAGTTATCTTCATCCTCTCTCCACTTTCTTCTCAACCACTCCACTTTTCTCAAAAAGATTTAATCAAGGGTGGAGAAATAATGATCCATATGAAATAAAGATTTAATCGAGAACATATCAGGCCGATTTGACCACACATCTGGGTTGTTTTGTGATCCCAAATCGACCTCACACTTCAATTTCTTTCTTTGACTACATGTGTTCCCAAATCAATCACACATTAGTCAAAGAGGGGCAAATGTATGCACCCTAAAATGGTCACCTAGACTAAGGGCCCCCATTATTCAATTTATCAAATTTCCTGAATCAATAGTTTGCAATATTTTATTAAATCAATTTAAATCAATTTCTTTGATCAAATTCAATTATGTATTTATATAAGATTGATCATTTTATCCTAAGTCTTATTTAATTAAAAGAACTTGCTCTCTTTTAATTAAATAAAATAAGTCTCCATTTAATTTTTAAAAAACTTCTTTTTTAATTAAATAATTCATCTACATTTAATTAATTAAGAGAAAAACCCCTCTTTTAATTAAATTAAATATTTTTCATTTAATTAAAAGAACTTGCTCCCTTTTAATTAAATAAAATATCTCACTTAAATCTCTTTTTGATGAAAAAGGAATTAAAACAAGTAAAAAATTAAATAAATCTTTTATCTACACTTAATATGGGACTTGTCTTCATCCTCTCTCCACTTTCTTCACTTGAGGATGAAGATAAGTCCCATATTAAGTGTAGATAAAATCTTTATTTAACTTTTTGCTTGTTTTAACTCATTTTTTATCAAAAAAAAATTTAAGTGGGATATTTTATTTAATTAAAAGAGAGTAAGTTCTTTTAATTAAATATGAAATATTTAATTAAATTAAAAGTGGAGTTTCTCTCTTAATTAATTAAATGTAGATGAATTATTTAATTAAAAGAGAAGTTTTTTTTAATTAAATAGAGACTTATTTTATTTAATTAAAAGAGAAAAAAAAAAATTTAATTAAAGAAAAAATATTTAATTAAATTAAAAGAGAGGTTTTTTTTTAATCAATTAAATGTGGATGAACTATTTAATTAAAAGAGAGTAAGTTCTTTTAATTAAATAAGACTTGGGATAAAATGATCAACTTTTAAAAAAATGCATAATTGAATTTGATCAAGAAAATTGATTTAAATTGATTTAATAAAATATTGCAAACTATCGATTCAAAAATTTTGATAATTGATAAATTAAATAATAGGGCCCATAGTCTAGGCGACCATTTTAGGGTGCATACATTTGCCCCTCTTTAACTAATGTGTGATCAATTTGGGAATACATGTAGTCAAAGAAAGAAATTGATGTGTGAGGTCAATTTGGGATCACAAAACAACCCAGACCTCTCTTTTAATTAAAGAGTTCATCCACATTTAATTAATTAAGAGAAAAATCTCTCTTTTAATTTAATTAAATATTTCATATTTAATTAAAAGAATTTGCTCTATTTTAATTAAATAAAATAATTTTTATTTAATTAAAAAAAATTCTATTTTAATTTAATAATTCATCTACATTTAATTAATTAAGAAAAAAACTCCTCTTTTAATTTAATTAAATATTTTATATTTAATTAAAAGAACTTGCTCCTTTTTAATTAAATAAAATATCTCACTTAAATCTCTTTTTGATGAAAAAAGAGTTAAAACAAGTAAAAAATTAAATAAATCTTTTATCTACACTTAATATGGGACTTATTTTCATCCTCTCTCCACTTTCTTCACTTGAGGATGAACATAAGTCCCATATTAAGTGTAGATAAAATCTTCATTTAATTTTTTACTTGTTTTAACTCATTTTTCATCAAAAAGAGATTTAAGTGGGATATTTTATTTAATTAAAAGGGAGCAAATTCTTTTAATTAAATACTAAATATTAAAAGATGAGTTTTTCTCTTAATTAATTAAGTGTAGATGAATTATTTAATTAAAAAAGAGATTTTTTTTTAATTAAATGGAGACTTATTTTATTTTATTAAAAGGGAGCAAGTTTTTTTAATTAAATTAAAAGAGAGGCTTTTCTCTTAATTAATTAAATGTGGATGAACTATTTAATTAAAAGAGAGGTTTTCTTTTAATTAAATGGAAACTTATTTTATTTAATTAAAAGAGAGCAAGTTCTTTTAATTAAATAAGACTTGGGATAAAATGATCAACCTTAGAAAAAATACATAATTGAATTTGATCAAAGAAATTGATTTAAATTTATTTAATAAAATATTGCAAACCATCGATTCAAGAAATTTGATAATTGATAAATTAAATAATGGGGCCCATAGTCTAGGCGACCATTTTAGGGTGCATACATTTGCCCGTCTTTGACTAATGTGTGATCAATTTGAAAATACATGTAGTCAAGGAAAGAAATTGAAGTGTGAGGTCAATTTGGGATCACAAAACAACCCAGATGTGTGGTCAATTTGAGAACACATCAAGACAAACAATGCAAATAAATTTTGACTTGAAAAAGTCGAGTATAAAATTGATAAATCTCAATCAAGGATTGAAGTTGCAAATTACTACTCCATTATGATTGAAATCGAAATGAGATAGAGGAAAAACAACAAATTGATAAATTTGATCAAATCAAACAAAAGATAAAGTTCTTGATGTAAGATGAAAGATATAAAAATCACAGAACCAAAGTAGATCATGAAGCATGAAATATTATGCCCCAGAGGTGATTTAGAAGAAAAGAAGTGGGGGAAAAGAAAATGGAAGATAGAAGTTTGAAAGAGATATAAAGAAATAGAAAGAAGAAAATAAAATGCCCCAAAATCAATCAACTGTTTAAGATAGAAATTTTGATTGAGATCACAAAAGAAGATAAGGAAATGAAGATCAAAACATGACCACAGTTGATTAAAAATCCACAAGAAAGATGAAGGGAAAACCTTCTCAAACTCATAATGCAGCCTAAAAATGCAAACTAACATGAAGTCTAATAATGCAAGCTACATGAAAATGCAAAGGTGTACTTGCAAAAGAGCAACTGTAACATAAGATTTTTGTGTTCATCATTCATTAGAGAACGTAAAAGAACTTATTTTCATCATTGGGCCATTATTAACAGACATCGAAAAATCACACAATCATCACTAGTCACAAGTGCAACTATGAAGATATGAATGTAATTTATATCGGATTGGAATGTGGAAAGATTCTAACATAAGAATCAAAGACATAAATGTCAAGATGACTTCGATGCTAGCTTACCCATTTTAATCTAGCAAAACCATGCTCACATCAAAGCATAGATGCCAAGATGACCATAAGAATGGTTGTGCAAAAACAATCAAGGATGATGCCACAAATCTCCTAAGTGTTTCAAGGGGATAACAAGAGACACTCTAGAGTTTCAAGACCACACCCACAAGAAATAAATAAATAAAAACATGTCTCATGCCCCAAGTCCTCTAGTGATGCATCATGGAGAGACTTATTAGACAAGGACACTCAACAAAAATCAAAAAAAAGATCATGAAATAAGTCAAGCAATAAGTGTTGCATTTGAAATTTAAGTGTGTTAATTGATACTAAGTTCTGAGGATAAGGATCAAATTCTTGCAAGTAGGTAAGATCACATGACAGAATTGGGTAAGACCAAACCAATAAGTGTTGAAAAACACTTGAAGTAATGGGTGTTGAAAAACACCATTTGCGAGGTGTCCTAAAGACTAACACATCCAAGAGACCAAAGCTAATATAGATATGCCCCTTAGACAAAGACCAATTCCAAACCAAGGTAACAAGGACAAGGCATGATGGAGAAAGGCTAAGTGTCAAGGACATGCACTAAGAAATAGGGGTGCAAGGGCCTCAAGTAGCACCCGTTTCTAGGTTTTCACCACTTGAGTTCTTTTTTTTCTTTTTCTTTTTTTTTTTCTTTTTTTTTTCAAGACTTTTTATAATTTTTTTGTATTTTTTCTACCAAGGCACCTATGTCCAGGTTTTCACCAAGACACTTCTTCTTCTTCTTCTTCTTCTTTGAATTTTTTGATTTTTTTTTTTTTTGAATTTTTCGAATATATAATTTTTTTGGAGATACATCAAAGTGCCTATTACTAAGTTGTCACTAAGAAGATCATTTTTTCAACACATTTTTCAATTTTTTAGACTTTTTTACAATATATCATTTTTTTAGATTTTTGAAATATATCAACTTTTTTTAAAAAATTTCAAGATCAATAAATATATACAAAGATGCCCCTAGATAGGATGGGCATTATGGATAGAACTTCTTCAAGTGCAAGACATTTATAGGATCAGGGAGTTGCTCTCCCTCTGCTGTAGATAGTAAATAAGCACCAAAACCAAAAGCTACTGTGATAATGTAAGGTCCAAGCCAATTAGGTTCAAACTTACCTCTTTGATCTCTATTCTGTTCATTCTTATGATTCACACATAAGACAAGATCTCCCACTTGGAACTCTCTAGGGTGAACCTTTTTGTTAAATGTTTTTGACATATGCTTTTGATAGACCCTCATATGGTCAAATGATGCTTGTCATTTCTCATCTAGAAGTTCTAACTCTTGAAGTCTTAGGGCATGGTAGTCTTCATCTGAAACTAGACCTTTGAGAGAAACTCTAAGTGAAGGAATCTCAACCTCTAAAGGTAACACTGCTTCAGCACCATATGTAAGGGAAAAAGGAGTAGCCCCAGTAGGAGTGCGAATACTCATTCTATAGACCCACAAAGCTGAATTTATTTGTAAATGCCAATCTCTACCATTCTTATAAACTTTTCTATGCAAGATTTTAAGAATGGTTTTGTTTGATGCTTCTGCTTGACCATTTCCTTGCAGGAAATAAATAGAGGACCAATGTTGTTTTATCTTGAACTTCTTACAGAGTTGCTTAAGGTCCTTATTTTTAAATTGACCTCCATTATCAGTGATAATCTCAGAAGGCACTCCATATCTACAGATAATATGATTCAAAATAAATAGAGAAACTGCCTTACCTGAGGCAACAGAAAGTAGGATAGCTTCTACCTATTTAGTGAAATAATTAGTGGCAGTGATAATAAATTTGTGTCTAGATGATGAGTTGGGATGAATTTTCCCAACAAGATCAAAGGCCCAACGCTGAAACGACCAATGAGAAATAGAAGGAATGAGCTCCCTACTTGGAGTATGTATCAGGTTACCATGTTTTTGACATTTTTCACATGACTTTGCAAAAGCTACTGCATCAATCTGCATTGTGGGCTAATAGTATCCTACCCTGAGCAATCTTCGAGCCATGGAAAGACCATTAGAATTTCCCCCACAGATACCCTCATGGATGTCAACTAACGCTTGATTAGATTCATCCTTTTCTAAGAATCTAAGAAGTGTTCCATCTAGACCCTTCCTATACAAATCACCAAAGATAAGGGAATGACAATAGGCATTTCGAATAAGGTTTCTACGTTTAGATCGATTAAAGGTTTCAGGTATAATTCCATCATGAATGTATGAGTAAATGGCACCATAATGAGATGACTCATGACCAACAAGGGTACAAATAACATGACTTTCTTGGGAATCATATATAGGGTGATGTAGCTCTTCCACTAGGAATTCAAATCTTGATTCATGTTGCTCTAATTGAAGAAGTGAAGCAAGTGTAGCCATAGCATCAGCTACCTTATTTTCTATTCTAGGGATTCGTTGAAATGAGATGAATGTGAAGTAGAGTCTCAAGGAATCAACCATTTTCTTGTAAGGTACCAATTTATCATTTTTTGTTAGACAATCGTCATTGACTTGGTTGATTATCAACTATGAATCTCCATAGATGTGTAACTCTGTAATTCTCCATTCTATGGCCATTTTAAGTCCATTTGTTAAAGCTTCAAATTCAGCAATATTGTTTGTACATGGAAATAATAGCTTGTAAGATTTAGGAATTGTATACCCATGAGGAGAAACAAACAACACACTAGCTCCTGAACCACTTTACATAAAGGACCCATCAAAGAACATCTTCCATGTTCTTTTAGTCATATACATGAGGTGCTCATCTAGGAAACCAACTTGAATAGCTGCATCATCTTGTAGTGGAAAATCAGCCAATTGATCTACTATGGCTTGTCCTTTGATTGCTTTACGCTCAATGTACTCTATGTCAAACTCTGAAAGGATCATCATCCATTTATCAAGTCTACCTATGAGGGAAGCCTTACATAGTAAGTACTTGAGTGGATCTATTTTTGCTATGAGGTGTATAGTGTGTGCAAGCATATAATTTTGCAATTTTTGGGAAGCAAACACAACTGCGAGGCAAGCTTTCTCAATACTGGTGTAATTAACCTCATATGAAACAAGAACATGGCTAATGTAATATATTGCTCTTTCTTTCCCATGTTCATCAAGTTGAGCTAATAATGCCCCCAAGGCAGATTCTATTGCTGAAATGTATAGGATAAGTGGTTTTCTTGGGATAGGAGGCATTAAAATAGGAGGATTTACCAAGTATTTCTTGATCTAGTCCATGCTCTATTGACATTCATCATTCCATATACATTTGACTCCTTTATGTAAGTTTTTGATGAAAGGTTGAGCTCTATCTGCCAACTGTGAAATAAACCTCCTTATAGATTGAAGACATCCTTGAAGACTCCTCATTTGACTAATGTTTTTAGGAGGTGGCATATCCACATTTTCTTGAACCTTTTCAAGATCCACCTCTATCCCTTTTGCTGAAATAATGAATCCTAGTAATTTGCCAGAGGTGACTCCAAATGCACACTTTTTAGGATTTACCCTTAGTTGAAATTATTCCATATGGTCTAGAATGACTTCTAAATCATCTAAGTGTGTCTCTTTTCTTAGACTTGGCCAAGGTGTCATCCACATAATCTTCCATCTTTTTATGCATCATATCATGAAAAATAGTTGTCATAGCTCATTGATAGGTAGCTCCTACATTTTTTAATCCAAAAGGCATAACATTCCAACAATAGGTACCCCATGCACAAGTAAATGCAGTCTTTTCTTGGTCTTCAAGAGCTATCTTAATTTGATTATATCCAGAAAAACCATCCATTAAGGAGTAAATCTCATAACCCGCGATCATATCCACTATCAGGTCTATATTAGGAAGTGGAAAATCATCCTTTGGGCATGTTTTATTAACATCTCTAAAATTTGTGCAAACTCGAATGGTTTTTTCATGTTTTGAAACTGGTACAATGTTTGATATCCATTCGCCATAGGCAATAGCTCTTATGAATTTTGCACCAAGAATTTTCTCTAATTCTGCCTTGAATAAGAGAGCTATGTGAGGATGCATTTTTCTCAAATTTTGCTTAACTGGTTTAACACCTGGAGCTATGGATAAGTGATGCATAATAAGATTAGTGTCCAACCCTGGCATATCTGAATAAGTTCATGCAAAATTAATCTTCTTTTCTTGTAAGAATTTAGTATAGGCTTCTTTTTCTTGTGATGACAAAGACTGAGCCAAATGTACCATTTGTGGAGCTTCATCCCTACCCAAATTGACTGCTTGTGTTGGTTCAATAAGTACTGAAGATCTATCTTGAAAATAACTAGGAAGAGAATCAAGTACCTCATCCTTAGGTGCCTTAGAGAGGTTTTCACCCTTGGATACGTCTTTTCTTTATACTTTTTATTGTTCTAACACCGCCACATAGTGGTTTTCGTCATCTGAACTCCTTTTCTTTTTCTTTTTCTTTTTCTTTTCTCTTTATTTTGTGACTAAGGTACTTGATATCTAGCTCTGTCATACTAGCAACTAGTTCACTGGTGGAAGAGACTACATGTTCAATGGGATTCAAATAATAGGCTATTTGGTAGTCATTTTGAAATGTTAAGATCTCAAGTTCTTGGTTGTGTTGGGACCAATAAATTAGGTTAGGATGAACAAGGGATAAATCAATGACAGGTTCAAGATTGTGAATATGGATGATATCTCTAGTGATTGAAGATTCAAAGTCCATCAAGTAACTTCCTAAACTACCCAAATCAAGATTCATCCTCAAAAGTGAAGAATCATCCACTAAGGCAACATGTGAGTTCAAATCCTCTAGTCCTACACGTGACTCATTAAATAACTTAGGTTGAGAACTATATGTATGAACAACATCAAAATCCATATCAACTATGGAAGATTCTGAGAAAGAATCCCATTCATACTCATTGGAATCTATTTCAAAATCTTGACTAGGATGCTTACGCCATGAATTCTTGGGATTTCTGGATGTGGAAGCTTCAATACTATCAAGAGTCACACTTTCTTGTTCTAAATTGGCAACTATCTCATGAGATACTTGATTATCTAAATCTCCCCAAAGGAGATTAGTAGAAGGGACCCAATCTTCACACATATCTTGTTAGTTTTCTAAATTAGGCATGTATTCTTGTTCTTCTTCACTATCTGACTTATCAAGGATAGAAGCAACATTCTTATTGTGATCCACATACCCTAGGCCAACTGACTTCTTAGACTTGCATCTAAAAAGTTGATGATCAAGGGGTTCAGCTCTAGCATCCGATCTATTACTAAGAGGACCATGTCTAGGATAACCCACTTTCTTAACAAAAGAATACCCTCTTCCATAAGCATTAGGTGAAGGAGTGAAATCTTCATTGTGCATATACTTCTCTTCTTTATAAATCCAATCTTTAACAACCACATCTTCTTTCTCATCTTGAATAGGCACTGATGACTATACAAATGTGTCAAATAATGTCATAGCTGAAGAGGAAGGTTTCATCTCTTCTGAAGGTTTACCATAAGACCTAGGTGAAACTGGTAATGCAGCGAGGGAGTTAAGTTGATATCCCCCCATGCCAAGGTCTATGGACTTAACCTTGTTCTTGCAATTAGCTAAAACTGCATTAAAATCATATGCTTGTCTATTAAGGGGAACATGAGCACTTGTTGAAATCGAGTTGATAGACAAAGTGTTATCCCCAGGAATACATATCTATGTTCCATTGTAAGGAAACTTAACACACTGATGATAAGTAGATGGTACTACTTGCATATCATGAATCCATGGTCTACCAAGAAAAATGTTGTATGCAAGGGGTCCAACATCAACTATTTGAAGTAAAACATCTTTTTCCATAGGGCCAATCCTAACAGGAAGAACAACCAACCCCTTTGAACTTCTCTCTACGTCATCATAAGCTTTGATAGTAATCTTTCTTCTATTATCAATAACATGTTCAGAATAACCCAATGTCTTTAAAAGACTCAAAGAACAAATATTAAGCCCAACACCCCCATCTATCAACACATGCCTAACATGGGTCCTATGTATCATAACCTCAATATGAAGGGCAAGATTGTGTGGATGGCTCAAAGATTTATCATCTTCCTCTGAAAAGGAAAGATCGTGAGGGCTTGCAATATGATTAACCATGTTCTAGAATTGATCAATGTCTAAATTATTGGGGATGATTACCATGCACAAAGAATCCTCAAGGACCTGCTTGTGTCTTGAAGACAACTCTAAAAGCTCAAAGATTGAAATTTGAGCAGGAGTTCTTTGCAATTGATCAACAAGATTATAATTTGACTTGGGATTAACCACTGGTTTTGAAGGAACATTCTTGTATTGCACTTTTTTTGGCTTACTTGGTTGGTTTGAACTAGGTCCTTTGATAACAAGGGGACCTTGACTTCACGTAACAGCATTGAGACTTTGGGAAAACACTTGCTTAGGTTTACTTGACTGGTTTAAATTGGGTCCTCTAATGACAAGGGGACCTTGAGATGACTCTCTAGAGTGAGCACCCCTTAGCACCAAAATAAGTTTTTTTTCCAAAGTAGGAGAGTTCAAATTTAAATTATAACCATTGGGATCTTTTTCTTCCATCATATTGACACTTTTTTCTACAACCTCAAGCATATTGACAACATTTTTTGCATTTGTATAAGTATAATTGATTGTAGCCCTACCATTCTTAGGTTGGGAAGCTTCCCCTTTCCCATACTTGGGCAAAGGCTCTTTGAATGCTGTGTGATCAGCATTGGTATTTAGTCCATCTATTTTAAGTTTTCCATTCTCAATAAGATCTTGAACAATATGGTTGAATCTCCTACATTTTTCAATATTGTGTCCAATGATATTGTGAAGCTTGCAATAAGCCTTCTCATCCCACCACCATGGCTTAACTTCAGGTATGTAGAACTTTGTAGCATCATAAGGGTGCATAAGATCACATGCAAGGAGCTTTGTGAATATCTCTTCATATGTCTCACCTAATTGTGTAAAGTTATGTTTCTCTCCTTTAGACCTTTCTTGATATCTTGGTTTGTTACTCTGTTGATTAGCACTAGCCAAATGGAGAAAAACTTGGTCTTTAGGGTTTGAGGAATCCACAACTCCATCATTGACCAATTGTTTGTTCTTATTCCAATTGATGTTCTTTCCTTTATCCTTGTTGTTGTTGTTATTATGACCATTATTGTTGTTGTTTCCATTTTTTTGTCAAAATACCTTGCTCTCTCAAAACATCCTCAATTCTAAATGTAGCTTCATCCATTTTTCAATATTGTGTCCAATGCCATTGTGAAGCTTGCAATAAGCCTTCTCATCCCACCACCATGGCTTAACTTCAGGTATGTAGAAATTTGTAGCATCATAAGGGTGCATAAGATCACATGCAAGGAGCTTTGTGAATATCTCTTCATATGTCTCACCTAATTATGTAAAGTTACGTTTCTCTCCTTTAGACCTTTCTTGATATCTTGGTTTGTTACTCTGTTGATTAGCACTAGCCAAATGGAGAAAAACTTGGTCTTTAGGGTTTGAGGAATCCACAACTCCATCATTGACCAATTGTTTTTTCTTATTCCAATTGATGTTCTTTCCTTTATCCTTGTTGTTGTTGTTATTATGACCATTATTGTTGTTGTTTCCATTTTTTTGTCAAAATACCTTGCTCTCTCAAAACATCCTCAATTCTAAATGTAGCTTCAATCATGGTATCAAAGGATTCAAAAACCATCTTCTTAACGTCATACTTCATCTCAAGAACCATATTACTAATGAGGATTTCAATCTTTTCTTTCTCAGGAATAGTCCTAGAATAACGAGAGCATTGTCATCTGCATCTTTGTAAGAAAGGAACAAAGGGTTCTCCTTGATTTATCTTTGTGTGACATAAGTCCAATAGTGAGACAAATTGTGAAAGATTGTATGAAAAGTGTTGAAACAAATCTTTGAATTAACTCAAGGAATGTCTTAACAGGAGGAGTTATATTGTAAACCATTCCATGGCTTGAGCCTTAAGACTCCTTGAAAATAATCTCATAAGATATGAGTCCTCATGATGAAACTCAAAACTCATAGTATAGAACTAACGCACATGATCATTTGGATCCCCATTTCCATCATATTTACCATATTGGGGGATCTCAACTTTTCTAGGAAAATCTTTCATGTCAACACTCTTATCAAAAGGATTTGGACAAATTGAATCAAATGAAAAAGAACTCTTGGGTGCCAATATTTGCTTCATTTGTTTCTTCAATTCATAAATTTCTTCTTTCATGGAAGGATCATGCTTTTGAATCTTTTTATCCACATCAAAGTTGTAAGGTACCTTAGCACCCTTGTTGATTAAACATTGAAAGTGTGCGTCTCTATTTTGCTCCATATATGTTTCCATACGTTGCTAAAAATGTGGATCTTGTGGTATAGCCATGAAATCATAAGAATTATATTCAAATTTGGAGCTACCACCTCCATATTGTGGACCATGATGAGCTTGTTGTGAAGGTTTTCTTGAAACTCTAGGAGATGTTGGTCTCCTATAATAATCATGTCTTGAAGTTTGGCTTACTCTAGGAGCAGGAGATTGTGAAGATGTTCTTGAATATCTCCCACTTTTTGGAGTCCTGGGAGGGGTAGATGGGGGAGAATTGTTTCCACCACTAATGTGCACATTGTTGAATTGATTGTCAAGTTGTGAAGTCTTTAAAAAGTCTTGTTCTTCTTGATGACATTTTTTTTCCATCTCAATAATAACTTGCCTTTCTTCCTCTAGGCGTTGAAATTTTTCTTCCTTCTTTGCTTGTTCTTCTAGAAGGGATATTCTTTCATGATCAATTTCTTTGAGTCTTCCACTTGCATAACCTAAAGGTGTCATAAGTGGTGTACATGGTCTTGATTTTTTAAACCAATTACCAGTAAATGTTGCATTCACGCGAGCACTAGAAGGCTCACCAATTTGATCATCATGTTGGGCTTCCTCTTCTTGATATGCATAATGTTTACTTTTCTCTTCCCTTTGATGTGCATCCAAATACCTATCCTCAATAAGGAGTGAAGTTGGTCTACTTCCACAAGTGGGATCACCACTCAAAAGGTCAACATTATACTGGCTACTTTGATTCTTCTTGTATGGAGCTCTTGAAAAACTCATATCCATAGTTGAATGAGGTGATGCTAAGGGTGTACTCAACTCAATAAGCTCACCACTAGGGTCACACAAAACTTCTGGAATACTCTCAGGTGACTGAATAGACACAGGTTCCTTTCCCTTATGTCTTCTATGAGTTCAAACCAAAGGTAATTGTTTAAAGACAACTTGAGGTTGCTTTCCTTGATCTACTTGATATCTTGTTGTAACCAGCATGAAATAAAAGGTACTAATTGATAGGATAACCCTAAGAAATGTTGGTACCAAACTAGGATAGTAAAAGCACTAACTTGTCCAAAAGAGATGTGATAAGATAGAATTTTGCAATAGGCATAAACCAACACTGACACAGAGGTGCTCACAAATTTGGGTGAATACCCTAGCACATATGGACCGGGAGAATGATTTACCCAAATTATAAATAATTAGAATTGATTTTTTTATGAAAGTGAATGGACAAGAGATTACTAAAACTCTTCAAGTGTAATATCCAAGGATCCAATTGTATATCTTTCTCAACAAGGATGGTTTCTAACTCACCAACTCCAAACAAGATCTCTTGTGAAATCAATGACTACTAATTCAAAAGGTCAAGGCACAATAACCTAAGGTGCAAAAAGGCTTCTAACAATGGAGTAAGTAGCCTAATCCAAATAGTACCAACCTAGGGAGACTAGAAATAATGGGATAACAAAGTTATTCAATCGTAAAGTCTCAACTCAAGAACTTAGATTTTGTTCATTTTAAATATCCAACTAGATGTATCAATAGATTCTTTATCATGAACCAAGCACACAAGATAGCAGGTAGGGATTTCAAGCCAACAGTCTTCAAACAATGAGAAAGGGGCAAAGCAGCCTTGTGCATGAACAAGTATAGTGACTTAGTATTTCTACTCCTTAAAGGTTTTACTTGTGTATGTTCTTGACAATGTTTTAGTAGGCACTTAGAACACAAAAACACCTTATCAAGTTGTCTAGAAGGATATATGTGGCTTTCTAAAAGGAGTCCTCGATATACGCAAGGTACGTGAGGTCCAAATCTGTAGATGAGAAGAATCTAAAATCACACAGTCAGGGGGAGACGGTAATCCAAATCTCCTCCACTTCTCAAAGGTATAAAGTTCTTTGAGGCTTAGCCAAGAGTGATATCAAACTCAATTCCCAAGAGAGGTGTCTTTGGATCCACCTCCCGATATTTATACTCTGTCGGAACACATGAGTTGAGGTCATCCCAAGGGGTGATGAAATCCCCAAGCAGGCCTCCTAGAAATAAAAACTAAGTAATTCACTATCAAAAGTATTTAGAGCACTAAAGGTGGAATACTTAACTCTTCAAGTAAATGTGAAGTGAGTCCAAAAGTGGAACATTTAACCCTTTAAGATAATGTGAAGCAAGTCCAAAAGTGGAACATTTAACCCTTCAAGAGAATGTGAAGCGAGTCCAAAAGTGAAACATTTAACCCTTCACACAAACTCAAAGTGAGGCCAAAAGTGGAACATTTAACTCTTCACACCAACTCAAAGTGAGTCCAAAAGTGGAACATTTAACTCTTCACACACACTCAAAGTGATTCCACACCTTAGAAAACAAGTGAGTTCCAAAAAGCACAAAAGGGTTGCCTAGTGGAGCAATTAACACTTCTTTCCTGTAGACCCCTCCCCCTTAATGTGGCGTTGATCTTGCAACCACAGGGCGAAAATGAGGGGCCGACAGATTAGCGAGTCCAATAACCCAAGATAGCAATCTAGATCAATCACAAGTAATCTATGACTGCTAATCAATACTACTCAGAAATGAAAAAGGGTTGAACAATGGAATATTTAACTTTCCAAGTAAACATAGAGTGAGTCCACAAAGAGGTGCATTCAACTCCCTATGTAAACAAGGAATGAATCCATGCCCTCAATCACTTAATGAGATATTTAATATTGGAACCAAGAATTACTTAAGTTTTAAACACAAGAATTCACTTACAAAAACTTGTATGAAAGGAAATCTATGTTCATTCATTTCCCATTAAGAACATCAATTGAAATGTGTTTTATGAAAGCATGTAAAACACTCAAGCCAAACACATGAGAGGTTTCATTTTAATCTCAAATATAAATGTTTTAGAGATCAAACAAAATACTTGTTAATCCTTGCAACATGTCTTTTCTTTGTTGTATCTTTTGTTTACGCTTGAACGCTCGCTCGCAATGAACAAAGCAACAAACAAAACAAGCAAATACAAGATATGCAATATATGTCAACTCATGCAAAACTAGAGTTAGATCCAAAATTATAATTTTTAAGACTGATAATAATCAGCAAGTAACCCAAATGAAAGCTCACATCATGCATTGATTCATTATAAAAACTAAATACAAGCTATTCATTAATTGCCATTTTTTTCAATTGATTTTTTGACCTAGTCATAAAGATCGGATCTATATGATATGAACTCGGATCCAAAACTCAAAATACAAAAAAGTGAACCCAATCAAAAATTAGAGAGCTTTCCTAAAATCTCAAAATTTTGAAAAAAAATTTTAATTTGTGCCATAGGGAGTCATTTTGTTAAAACAGACCAGTTTTTGCAAATTGAATTCTTGACCCCTAATATGACCTCTAAAATCAAAACACAAAGAACCAACTCTATTTAAAATTTTGATATCTTTCCAAAACTATAATTTTTTCTGAAAAATATGTTAATTTACTTCGAAAAATATTTTTTCATGAAAAATTAATGAAAAATCATAAAATATTGAAAATATTTTAGGAAAATATAAAAATTGGAAAAAAGATTCTCTAATGTACCAAAACCTTACAAAAAAAATTCAGATCAAAATACCTAGTTGGTTAAAAAATATGATCAAATCTTTCAAATCTAGGGTTTCTTTGAGTCTCAAATTATTTACCCCTGATATGACCTCTAAAATTGAAACACAAAGAACCAACTTTTTTTAAAATTAAGAGAGCTTTTTTAAACTATAAATTTTTTCAAAAATTATGCTAATTTACTCCTGAAAATGATTTTTTTAATGAAAAATCAAGGAAAAATCATAAAAAATTGCAAATATTTCAGAAAAATCTAAATATTGGAGTGAAGCTTCTCTAATGTCCCAAAACCTTACAAAAACAATTTCAGATCAAAATACCTAGTCGATTGAAAGATGTGATCAAATCTTTCAAATCTAGAGTTTTTTTGAGTCTGCAAACAAATCTGCATAAAATCCAGCAAGCAAAGGTGGGTTGCCCCATAGTGGGCGCCAAAAATGTATGCCTAAAATGTGAGCACACTTCTATGAGTCATTATATTCAAAATTTTTCAAAAATGAAGTCTCGAATGGTGACTCATAGCTCCTTATTCATGGAATGTAGGGGTTTGTAATGGAGGCCCTCAGTCTGACCTAGTTTGTGCCCATGCAAATACACCATGAAACAAGAAATTCAATGATCTAATATGCATGCAAATGGAAATGAAAAACTAATCTAAATGATAACAATGAAAAAAAATGCAAGAAATGAAATCTAATCTATGAAAAGAAATAACAATGCAGATCTAATCTATGAAAGAAAGATCTAATCTATCAATGCAAGATCTAAGCTAACATGAAAATCAAAGTATGGATCATGATGATGGAAGCCATGCATGCAAGAGAGAATGAGACAAGAAGATATAAGTTCTCCACAAAAGCTTTAATATTCAAAACTCCTTCTTCAAAAATCACTCTCCAAACCTGCAACATAACAATAGCATAATAATGGGTGTCTCCAAAATGAGGAGAGAGCTCTCCCTTATAAAGAAGATTGAAAATTTAAGTGAGATATTTTATATAATTAAAAGAGAGAAAGTTCTTTTAATTAAATAGGAAATATTTAATTTAATTAAAACAGGAGTTTTTCTCTTAATTAATTAAATGTAGATGAATTATTTAATTAAAAGAGAGGTTTTCTTTTAATTAAATGGAGACTTATTTTATTTAACTAAAAGAGAGCAAGTTCTTTTAATTAAATTAAAAGAGAGGTTTTTCTCTTAATTAATTAAATGTAGATGAATTATTTAATTAAAAGAGAGCAAGTTTTTTTAATTAAATAAGGCTTAGGATAAAATGATCAACCTTAGAAAAATACATAATTGAATTTGATCAAGGAAATTGATTTAAATTGATTTAATAGAATATTGCAAACTATCGATTTAGGAAATTTGATAAATTGATAAATTGAATAATGGGGGTCCATAGTCTAGGCAACCATTTTAGAGTGCATAGACCTCTAACAAGGAACTTATATATCAGTATATTATCTAGTGGGTATCATCCCCACTGAGGTTTTCCCTTGGCCAAGGTTTCCCTAGTTAACAAAATATGGTGTTATGAGTTATCTTTGTGCATGGTTACTATTACTATTCAACATTATTTTATTACTTTTTTATGTATGGTTTAAAGTAAGAAATAATATCCAGTTGGTGAATAAAATTTGTATATTATTGATTCACGGCCCCCACCCCCGTGCCCCTAAGTAATCCATATTTCTAATAGTCAATATTTGATGTTTGTTCAGTTGTAATAGTGGGCACTAACCCTTCTTCATTTGTTTGAGCTTCTTTGTTACTGACCTTAAAGATAGGCCTAGTAGCATTTTTAAATTCTTTTATTTTAGTCTCCACTTCTATGATATTTTTCTCCATCACATATATTTTCTTCATTTCTTCCTCATATTATTTTATAATGATAGCATAGTCTTTAAAATCTTGATCCAATTAATCCTCACTTTGGATAATCGTATCAGAGCTCATTGCTAATACTTCCTACAACAAACCAAACATCTCCTTACCATGAGTATATTTCTAACTCCATAAAATTACATTTACTTGAGGTGTATCCTTTACCTCCATCAATTTTGGTATATTTGATTCTAAAGCTATACTCCATACAACCATGGTTTGAGAATCTATGTTGTATCATGATCCTCTTTCTAAACCACCTTGGTCCAAATCTTCAACAAAAATGGATTTTTCTTGTCTTCTTATTTGGTCTAAAATAAAAGAGGAACTTAAGTCCCAACCAAGCAATACTATCATTCCACTTCTCTTCACCAAATCTCTAGCCTCTTCAACAATAATGGTTTCACTTCTAGGGTCATAGGCTTGCAAATTTTCATCTAACTCAATGACCTTTTCATTTGAGTCTCTTGGTTGTAATATCATAGATTTAAAAAAAATCTTACTTTAATTTGAATTAAAAAAAACTTAAATTCATCACTCTCATAAAATCATCATCTTTTGAAAATTCTTGGATCTATCTCAATAGGAGCCTTCTCACTCTCAATGGTCTAGTTAACAAGAAAATTCTGCCTCATGTTAGCAAAATATTGAATTTTCCTTGGAAAAAATTGTAAGGCTTTTCCCTTCACCTTTTGGGGAATTTCAATTAATTTTTTCTTCTTCTTCCTCTGCTTGCCCAAGATGAAGTTTCAAGTTGTTCTTCTTCTTCATCAATTTCTAGCACAACATTAGGTTTAAGGGAATCTAGGTTTACCTTTTCTCCCTCCTGATCCCCTACTTTAGCTAGAAAATGTGTCATTATCTCCTAATAATTCTAAATATATTTATTAATTTCATCAAAATACTTCTCTTTATGAGAAAAACCTAGGAAAGAGGGGTCATTTCTTCTCATTTCCTCTTCTACCCTCATAAGGTCTATCCATGTCATTTGCTTATCTCTATATTTTTTAATAGCATCCTCCTCCCACAAGGTTTTATAAGGAGGTAAATTATATCCTCTCATTTGCCTTTGTGTAGTCTCGATCACATGATTAGGGTCATATATTCTAGTAATTAAGGATGGTAGTTTAAAATGTCTTAGGAAAAAAATCAATTAAATCTGTTGCATCCTTTCAAATATTAAAATCCCTAATTTTAAAGTTTATTCATAGGAAGGTACCCTTTCTCCTTGCAGTGCCTAAGTATTCTTTGTTCATTAAAAGTAGTTGTGAAAGTAATTCCATGATTCAAAATCTCTCTGGAACAAACCTAGGCAACACATGTGGTGGTTATGGACATGCACAAGCTCTCATAATAGTATATTTATCAAATAATAAAAGGTCTCCTTAATCATGTTCCAACTTGTAGTTATCATCAAAACATGTAGATGGTTTGAGGAGTTTTCTTATGTTTAGTGGAACTCTATCTAAATAATCAGTTATCATATTCAAAACGAGGAACACAAAATCATTGTAAAATAAAATAGAATTTGCATAAGGGTAGAATATATTCCATACCCTTGTCCATAACTGCACTCGTAAAGTTTGTCCCATTTTCTTAGTCTTCTCAATAAAACTTTGACTGATATGACCAATGTTCATATACAAGAGGAAATGCATTAGTAGTGAGTAGTGGTGGAACTTGAAATTTCCCAATTCTCCTTGTTGTGTAGATACAATCTCATTATGTATAACTATAATGATGTGTCTGACATAGGCATACCTAACATTCATAAATGATCTTGAATATCGATGGCTATCACATATGTCACACCAATAGAATTCATTACTCCATCAACCTATAATAGTATGTCTAAGCCAAAAATAGTATTCTAGAAATACCTTCTAAAGTATTCAAGAGGCATAAATTTACCTTATTTCTTTAGAATTTTTCCCTTCTATTTCTTCCACATAGGGATGTGATGTCTCATGACACATCAAGTGAAGAAATTATTTTATGATTTGAAGGTATTTTCAAGCTTCTTTAAGTAGATTTCTAAACCTATTACTCATTCCAGACCAAATATTTCTATGAGAGATTCTCTATCCAATGAACAAAGAACACTCCTATCTTTCTTGTGAAATGAGTGAGTAGTAGGGTTGTATGATTTTACCAAAGCATTGACAAAGTCTACATCAACAAAACATTTAGTCACAATTATCTTACCTAACTTTCTTTACCAAGGGTTTTCAGTTGGGGGATTCTTCAACCTATTTTTAATAAAAGAACTAGAAAATCTCTATCATATTTGTATTTGGCATAGTTGCATCTCTACATGAGACATAAAGATCCCTTATCATGTGTAAATTAGCATCTTGTGCATTTGAAGACCTAGGGAGAAAATATACACATTTGTCAGTGTAATGGCTCTGGCTTTTGTCTTTACCCTGTGCTAGACTTGACAGATCTTCTTCAACCTTTATTTGTGAGATTAATGCATCTTTTTCTTTTGCCATATTTGAAATTTTTTGACCAACTAATGTATGTGAATTTTTTGTTTCCAAAAATCTTGAAGCTTTGGAACTATAACAATGGCTCCTAGTGTGGTAGCCTTAAAAGATTTTGAGAATTAGAATTGCATTAACTACATTAAAAACTTTGCATACATGAAATATTTAAAATTCTTAGAAAACTCTTTAATTCATAGTTTCATAAATTTTCCTTGTCGTCACTATACCTTTCTTCCCTTTTCCTCTTTAAAAATGTTTTTCTTTATTAGTGCTACATTAAAATAAGAGGCTGCAATATTATGACTGACCTTGCATCAATCCTAGTTGTAGCCTCAAAACTATTGTTTTAGAAACCATTCTAACCTCCATGAAGTTGTGCCTTTCATTATTTCAGATTCATCTCCACTTTGTGGCATTTTCTTTCTCATACTCACTAACTACTATGATGTCATGCAAAACTCCAACTACTCAAAACTTCACACCCCTAAAGAACAAAGCTTCTCAAAACCATGTGAAATAATGCTTTCAATTTATCTTCACTTCTCTATAGTTAGTAGTAGACCATATATGAGGCTAAGATAGTGCACTTCACTATTCATAATTTCTATGCAACATTGTAATGTATTACCTTGACCGCTTAACTTAGGTCATGAAGTTGCACTCATATTTCTCATCATGAATATATCTTATTATTTAAAATTTACACTTGTGAAACTATACATAGTCATCTTCTAAATCGTGATTGCAACATCAAAGGGGTTAAGAGGTTAAGATACTTTGGAGGAGAGATGTTGTGTTTAAAATTTTATCCAACTCATCATGACATTGCAACCCTTTTAAACAATAATACTATAAAGCTGACAATGATACGCTATTACATAGTTAGTCACTTACTCACCACTTCATAGCTCAAAATCCTTAACCTTGAGAAATCATAGAGATGTAGTAATAAACCATCTTATGACCATTATATTATTGAAAATTGAAATATTATTGAGTGTTAACATTGGATATGTTGTTCCCTTACACTTTATTTAATCCTACCGCCACTTTGCAACTTCCATATAACTATCATTTATGAATGCATAAATTTAGCACCTCTAAGGAAAAAAAAAGTGGATCACAATATCAGAACTTAAAAGGTAACCATTAGGAAAACTCTAGAGATGTATCACCCTTGTCAAAATATTCTAGATCATAGCTTCTCATCTTAAAACCAAGCTATGAGAAAAGGCAAGCAATATAGCACTTGATAGCCAATCGCCACTTCATGACTTAAAGTTTGAAACATGAAATTGATATTGAAAAGTTGCACAATCAACATATCACTTGATCATGACCTTAATGTTATAGATTGCAAATAAACTAAACATACCACAACCCACATCACTGCTTTTCAACTTAAAAACTTAAATCTAAAAACCTCTTGCAAAGGTACAAACCCGTTAAAAGGTAAACATAAACATGGGACAAGGCATGGAAAAATCATCAATTAATTCTAAGGGGACCTAGGGCTTGAAATTTAGGGTCAAAATATAACAATAATAAGCTCAAGGTAGACTCCTTTTGTAAAATAACAAAACTTTAATTTCAGGTCAATAAAATTTAGCTTATCACAAAATAGGGCTAACAATTTGTTCAAGACTAGCTATATGATTGATGGAAAATATTGAAAAGTAATCATTGATAGTGGTAGTTTTGATATTAATGCTTTTGAGAAGTTAGTTAACAAGTTGTACTTGTAGAGGTTGAGACATCCTAAACCTTAGATCATAATTTACTTGTAAGTGAACAATGCCTTGTTAAATTCAAATTTTGGAGTTATCATGATGAAGTCTTGTGTGATATTATGCCTATGGATTATTGTCATATTATTTTTTGATGACCTTGGAAGTATGATAGATAAGTTTTGCATGAAGGCATAATAAATTAGTATACTATTTAGGTTTATGGAAAGAAGAAAGTATTATTTCCTTTGGTTGAGAAGCTTGAGGAGAAACATTGTACCACATTTAGATTATGTTTTTGTCAATGGAAAAAAATTCTAAGGATATGAGAAACATAATGTTTTTTTTGCTTTAATTCTTAGAAAGACTAAGAAATAAGATGAACTAGAACATGCACCTGATATTAAGTCTTTTTACCTAATGTACCTAATTGTTTACCTCCTATGAGAAGTATTAGTCACTATATCGATTTGACACCTATATCTAGTTTCACTAATAAAGCACCGCATAGATTGACACTTGCTAAAAATGTTGAGTTGAATAGATAAGTGCAAGAATTTCTTAAGAAAGGTTTGATTAGAGAAATGTTGAAACCTTGTGTAGTACCTTCTATATTAACACAAAATAAGAATGGGGAATGAAGAATGTGCACTGATTCTAGTGCTATAAACACAATAGCATTGAAGTATAGCTTCTCGTTGCCTAGGATGGATGACATAATGGATTGTTTGAGTGGTGCAAATTATTTTGCACAGATTGATTTGAAAAGTGTCTATCATTATATCCAAATTAGAGAAGGAGATGAATCAAAAAATTCTTTTAAGACTAATGAGGGTTTGTATTAGTGGTTGGTTATGACTTTCAGTTTAACTAATGCACCTAGTACTTTTATGAGGCTGGTGAATGAAGGTCTAAAAATACCTTGATCACGTTATAATATTTTGTAAGACTAAAGAATAAAATTGTGAGCATATCACACAAGTTTTGTAGAGACTGGAGGAAGAGAAATTTTTTATTAAATTGAAGAAATGTTCATTCATAAAGGAAAATATCGTGTACCTTGGTTTTGTTCTTTTTGGTGATGCTTTGAAGATAGATCCCAAGAAGGTAAAAGATATTCTTGATTGGCCTACATCTCAAAATGTTGGAGAAGTTACATCATTTTATGGATTGATGAGATTTTACACAGAGTTTGTCATAAATTTTAATTTTATTTGGAATGGTATGATTGAAACTTTGAGAGAAGATTAAAAGGATTTCAAATGGACACATGGAGCACAAAGGAGTCTTAAAACATTGAAACAAATAATTGTAGAATTATCTACACTTTTTGTGTCATATTTCAATAAATTTTTTGAAGTTGAATATGATGCTAGTTAAAGCATCCTTGGAGCCATTTTGAGTCAGGAAGGAAGACTTATAGATATTTTAGTAAAAAGTTGATGATACTATGAGAAAATATTTAGTTTATGATCAAGAGTTCTATGCTATTGTCCAAGCTTTGAAGAAATGGAAACATAATTTGATGTATAAAGACTTTATGTTATACATTGACTACAAAGCTTTGTAGTATTTAAGAAGTTGGAATAATTTGAACTAGAGACACATGAAGTGGTTTAAGTATCTCTAGAAATTTTCTTCTTCATTGAAGCATAGGAGTGAACAATTGAATAATGTTCTTGATGCTTGAGCTGAAGAAGGAATTCACTAACAAAGTTGAGAGTTAAGGTACTTGGTTTTGATTATTTGAATTACTTGTATGAAACTTATCCTCATTTTGCAAAACATTGGAGAGCTTATAAAGGTAACTTGGTGAAGGATTAGTGGACTAGTTCTTATTTCATTTAGGAAGACATGTTGTTTAACAAAATTCAGTTGTGTATACCTAGAGGATCTATGAGAGATAACATCATGAAGGAGAAGCATAGTTGCTAACTTTTAGGAAACTTTGGGATTGATAAAAGAGTAAATTTAGTTTCTAATAGGTACTTTTGGCCAAAAATTTATAAGGATGTGCAAAGATTTGTGAGAAGTTACAAAAATTTTCAAACAACAAAAGGAAGTAGTGATAATTTGGGATTGTATTAATCATTTCCTATATTTTGTAAACCTTGGACTTTGTTTTTGGTTTTCCTACAACTTGGAGAGGTAATGATTTTATATATGTAGTGGTTGAAAATTTTTAAAAGATGACTCATTTAATACCTTGTAAGAAGAAATTTGATGTAGTACATGTGGTTGAATTATTCATTAAGAAACTAGTAAGATTGCATGGTCTACCTAAGACTATTATTTCAAATAGAGATACTAAGTTTACTAGTTATTTCTAGAAGACACTTTAGAAGAAGCTAGTACATAGTTGATGTTTAGTTCTACATTTCATCTTCAAATAAATGTATAAATTGAGGTTGTGAATATAATTTTGGGTGAATTGTTGAGATGTTTGGTTGGAGACAAGCCTAATAATTGGGATTTTGTTTTGGCACAAGAAGAGTCCAAATATATCAATTTTTTGAATGGAAGCACTAAGAAGACACCTTTTGAGATTGTTACTAGAAAAAATCCTAAGGGAACTACTAAACTAAGGGATTTGGCTATTGACATTAAACGAAGTGTTAAAGGTAAGGAATTTGCAGATTTCATGAAGACTTTACATGGTAAACTGAAAAGACATTCAAAGGACAGTAATTTAATTTGGAGTATAAATAGATATCAAATAAAAGGAAGCTACATAAATATTTTGAAGTTGGAGATGAGGTTATGTTTAATTTGAAGAAGAACCTATTTCTAATTAGTACCTACAACAAGATAAAAATGAAGAAGTTTTTTCCTTGTAAGATTCTGAGAAAGTTTGATAGTGGAAATTACTTTGAAGTCAAATTACCAAAAGACATGGATATTTCACCTATATTCAATATTGTGGATAAATATGAGTATTTTAAATTAGATGACAAATTGAAAGGTAACCAATATTATCTTAAGAAGAAGATAAAAAATATTGAGAGGTTCTTGAATAGAATAATATGCAAGAGTATAGAGGAAAATAATATATGGAATACCTAGTTCAATTGACAAACAAATAGCTCAAAACTACACAAGCTAGTTAGATCTTATTATTCCAGTCAAAATATTAGGAATGCATGATTTAGACCACTAGTTCTTATTAACCCAAGGTGTTTGATGTAGGAGCATCTTGAATCTTTGAGTAATCTTGAATCAACTAAAAACATTTCTAATTTTTTGTACCGGTCTATTATTTGTGAATTAGCCATTGCCTCTTTTGGTTTTAGCTTGTGCACAGTTGATATCATCTTGAGGACCTATCCTTTATCCCTGTCCTAAGTGTGTGTATCCTAATGTTTCATATTCTTCAAGATTTGTTATTCTTTTTTCTCTCATTTTCCTACAATTTTCATCCAGTGAGGTGTGTTATTTCCTTTGGCAAAGTTTTATAAGTTGGCATGGATTCTTGCATAGTGGGGAACTAAATCCCAACTCATGTTTGGAACTATTCCTAAGAGTACATCATCTTTTGATTTTATTTTCTTGGATTTTAGTTTACTCTTCCAAGACTGAACCTATAATGTGATTAAATTCTTGACTAGACAACTTGTGGCTTAGCTAGCTATAAAAAAAAATTGGATAGATTTAAGTAATCATCTTACAGAAGAAGGTAGAAAGTGTGAACTTTTATTTTATTTTTGGAATTCTCATTTAATACAATCATAATCTAAAAGGTCATACAGTTGGGCATGTTGCTTTATTATATGTGAAGTGAAATAATTATACCTATTATGATGTTGCATATGGCATCTTATTCCTTTTTAATTATTTTTGTAAGCTTTCATATGTAACTCTTAGCAAAGGTAGCTCTAGTTTTCCCTTTTTTGGAATCTTGGCCTTGCATCAAGTCAAAAGGTCTTGAATTAAAGGTCTCTCCTATGTGGCTGACAAGTGGGCCAAAAAAATTCCTAATGTACTTAGACAATTCCTTATTTGAGGATCTGAGCTGAGCCTTAGATATTTTCATCTTTTCCATCTCTTTGTCCACCAATTGGTTGAGGAGTCTCCACATCTTGACCTTAGTATTATGTCTAGAAGGCCCCAATATGTATTTTTGAATGTTGAACTTCATTGGGGAAATATCAATTAAGCTCTCATCTATTTGAGCTTAAGCAATCTTCATAATGAAATCACCAATATTAACATCTTTCCCTAAAGCATTCAATGTAAAAAATTTCCTAGTCTTCTTGGTAGTGGATGAATGTTTCATAGCTTGGGTGATTAGGTCCTTCAAAGGTGATCCTTCTTCTATTATTTTCCTTTTCCTCTTAAGAGTTCTCTCATGCCATGACTCTGAAGTAAGCACATTGAGGGAGGATTGGAGAATTGTTGCATCGAAGAGTTTCTTGTACCATACGAGGAGTGATGGTTTTCCTAAAAGAGAAAGGAAAAATAATTATCAAAGAAGAGTAAGCAGTGGTGGTAATATGACCTTGACTTTCTAGTGCTTGAGGTGTCTCTTGTGGTGGTGTTTCTCCATCAAGTCCATCATCTAGTTAGAGCATGTCTTAACCATCTAGGTTTATCACTAGGATTGAGGCATCTTTATAACTTGTACCTTCTGACTCTACTTCACTTTCCTTTTAATTATCTTTCTCCAACTCCTATATTGATCCTATGACTAGGACTAATCCTCATCCATAGGTGGGGGTGATCATAATATTTTTTTCTAGAGGTTGGTCTCCACCATCCCCTCAGATGGTTTGAGATGGCCCCAGGGATGTAGATACATTAGCCACCACAGTTCTGGTAGAAGTTGTAATGGATGACTAGGTTGGTTGAGACCCTATAGGTAATCCCCCTATCCTCTTTCTTCTGTCCTTAGTCCACTCCACCCATTTTTCAATCCTTTGACCAATCCATCTATTAATTTCTCAAGATTATCAATGGTAGAACATGGGTAGGGGATGAATCGATGGGATTATTTTCAATTTTCTTCATATATGTAGAAGACTACATGTATAAGCCATCATCATCAGCTCCTTTCACATCCAAAATGACATTGTAGAGTTTCACTTATTGTACTATAATTTTAGAGAAGAATCTTTTTTTTTCATGTTCATCTATCTAGTTTGCCTTGTAGTTTTCCAACATGGGTATGTGCTTAAAGGTTGGGCACAATTGCAAATTGTTCTTAATGTAATCCACTAGGTCAAAATTCAACTAGATTACTTCATATGAATCTTTATTATAATTCTCTTCAAAATCCTTGAGTGTATTCTTGGAATTAGAATAGGAAGCACATGAATATTCTCCCACAAAGATAAGGAAAGGAATGCCCACCTTTCAAACATATACACATAGAGTATTCACCTATAGAATCTGACAATATAGCTTTGAATGATCTGATCATTAGGATACCTTGGGAGCTTCCAAGGGAAGCCATCAAAACCTATGATTCTAATATAGGATAATATCAAAAATTGGATGAAATAAATATGAAATTGATTAAAAAAATACACAACTTTAGGGGAGAGATGCCTCTATGAGCATCCCTAAAATATATGGCATAGGCTCACTATGAAGGCATCATTCACCTTCATAAACTTTGTGTAATTGTGATATTGTTGCAAGTATGACTTAAATTCATACACCTATGTATTTGTTAAACTCTTTAACATGTGGCAACCTAGGACATAGTTGAATGGTAGAAAGGGCATAGGTTGGATAAGAAGACATGAAAAACTACTTCTAGACTTCGACAATCTAAAGACAATTGGTCAGATTGTCACTTATTATTTGAGTCTAGTCAACATACTCTTTCTCTACACACACCACTTGGACTACATAAAAATATTTCTCTACAAAATTGAGAGAATCCTCATTCCCTTTTATCCTATGTAGGACGATGAGAATATCAATAATCCCCCTTTAGATTAGTGCCATAGAGGGTCTTGGGCAACTTTCTCTTGTGAATCCAAGGGGATTAAAACTAGGTGTCCATCATATCACCTCTCCTCACTAAATTCATCTCATTATAGAGGGAAAATAAATTCTATAAATTTGTGTCATTGTAGACCTCTCTCTCTAACAAATGAAAGAAATTATATAGAATGTTTAGGTCAAGAATGAGAAAAACTTTTTTTTCATAGTTTTAATCTGATGGTTGTTCAAGTCATAATGGGTAATACATTTGAGAATCAATTCTAGTTACTTCACCATCATTAGAGAAAATTTCTCTTCTAATAGACCACTACCATTCATTCTTTTAGTGATGTGGTGAAGTTGATATGCCTACAATCTCCTATGTGGATCACCCAAATTGTAGAAATGCAGTTGGGTATCACTCACACTTTTTGGTGTGTATTTTATCCCATTCAAGATATCATAACAATAAAATTGGAAGCCATGGAAAGCTTATAACCATGTTAGTGACTAACTTGTCTGCAAAAATAAAAAAATGCTCGTTGAAAGTGAGATGATGAGGAAAAATAAACAAATCTTGCTTTATAAATCTTGACTTAATGATTGTTAGTCAAACTTTCCTACACTACACAAGTGAATGAAATTGTGTTAAATTAAAAGAGACATCAAGAGGATTACCAATTATATTTGAAATAAATATAGGGTTTAACAACCAAAAGTGACATCAACCACATCTTATTTTTGCACATTTTCTTTCAAAAAGAAAATCTTTCGATTTTAAGAGAGAAGAAACACCTTCAATTTTTTCACTCCAACTTCAACACTAAAACAAGAGAGGGCCTCTACTAGACTTAAAATTTGATTATGCATTTAAGAATTCCCCCTAGGGTACTAGAGAAGACACTTTTCTACTTTTTTGCAGGGATATGGCTTTCACATACTTTTTATTCATTCCAAGAATTACTAAAATGAGGTTCTCCCTAAAAATGTGCCTTAAAAGAATCTTTTCTAAAATATTCTTCAAGCATTGGATATACCTCTCACTGTAGAGGCCAATTTGTAGTTTTCTAGAGTTGTAGAGAAATTACTTCTCCTCTAGTCAAAAAAGAAATGGGGGAGGGGAGATTCTAAACTCCACTTCATGTCAAGGAACTTAGACTTTAGTTCTCTTTAGGGGGAAGCATATGATTCATCTAAGTAGAAGACATGTCATCTAAAAAATAACTTCTCCTATGCACCCAGCTCAAGTATTTTCTATAGGGGAGAAGTGAGAGCACTAGAACCTTGAGAATCCACATAAAGGAGTAAAGTGAACTCTATGAGAAGTGAACTAGACAAAAATCAGCATTGGAATTAGACCCAATTTGAAACATGGGCTTGGTAATTCTAACATACTTGGGAAACAAGGAAGGGGGAAAGGTTTGAAAATTGGTAGGGATAAGATTAGGGTAAAAACTAGCTCTAACTAGAGAATTATACTTGTGAGGGCTTAGGAAAGGGACCTAGATATCTCTAGTTTTGTAAAAGAATGGCAAGAGGTGAAAAAAATAGGACAATGAAATAAATGCAACAAAGCAAAGTGGAAAGGGAAAGAATATAACTAACCTACTATGATACATTTCAGGGATTACCTACTTTACTTAGATATGGTAGAGCTTCAAGTGTTGACCATTGTATGACAATGGTAAGAATTCTCTAGTTGGATACATGATCTTGATGGAATTATGTTGATTTTCTTGATGTATCTTAAATGAACCCTTCTATAGGCTCTCAAGTTTAGAATTCATTCCTTTTGGCTCCCTTATTTTATCCCATAATAGGACCAAATCACCCTCCATGAATTTATTGGTCCTTTTATTTTTTTAAAAATAGTATTCACTCATGTCTGGTGTTGTGTGAGCTTATCCACTATCTCTTCTCTTTCTTCCTTCAGCCAAGATAGGTACATGATCATGTTTTCTAGTCCACCTTGGAATGTGTTATCCTCTACTACAACCTACAACTTACAAATAGATAATTTGAGAGGGAGGGCAAGGTTAGCCTCTATCCCATACACTAACTCAAATGAATAGATTATTATAACCCTATTAGGAGTGACCCTATCTACCCTCAATGCTTCATATAGTTTTTTGTGCCAACTCCTGTGGTTATCAATGATGATCTTTTTTCATGATGTTCACTAGGTTTTTGTTTCTCAACTCAACTTACTTGTTGACTTGCAAGAAATAATCAGATGAATAACTAAAATAAACTCTACAATCATAGAAAAAATCAATGATCTCCACTAAGAAGAATTTTGTAGCATTATCCATAAACAATTTTAATGGGACACCAAATATCACCAATATGTTCTCTTTAAAGAATTCACACACTACCTTCAAGGTGGTTTTCTTGGTGGAATTTTCTTCAACCTATTTAGTGAAGAAGTTGGTAATAGTTATGATATAAGTGCTCCCTAAGATAGAAGGTGGGTTAATTGGTCCTATGAATCTACTCCCCACTACTAGAAAAAACCTTTGATCACTATAGGTTTTAGTAGAAAGGCATCCAATTGGGGATTTCTAGCTAACATCTTGCATGTGTTACACTATGACACCTAGTTGTAGGCATCTTTGAACATCCTCAGCCAATAATAGAATTGACTCAATATTTTGAAGGCTATAATGGAAGAGGAGAAGTTCTTGTTCCATGCTTCATCAAGAAAAGCTTGGATGAACTTCTCCTATTGTTGCTTGTCTATGCTTTTGAGAAATGTTCCATCAATAACTTTCTTGTAAATTTGATCTTCCCAAATCAAAAAAAAAAATTCCTTCATTCTGAGGTCTCTTTTATTCTTGGTAGTGAAGCATTTTGGGCATTCTTTGTATGTGAGGAAATATGCTATACTAGACAACCATGGATCTTGAAGACTTCCTATCGGGACTCTAGGCTTGCCTTCATCCCCTCCTCCCAGTGTATTTTTTAATGGCTTGGCACAAACTATTTCCATGGACCAACTTGGTCAACTTGATTTCAATGTCATAATCCTAGACATTTTCCACCCATGCACCTCAAATATTGTATCCTACATCTTTCTATGTGAGAACACATTTTACTAATGACTCAAGAACATACACACCACCATGAGAGTGAAGGATATAGGACCTTAAGTTCTTCAAGGCTCACACTATTACATATGCATATTTTCCACATGTGAGTACTTGATCTATTGATCCTTGAGAGGGATGTTCATAAAAGTGATGGGAGATTATACTCATTCTTTGTTCTCTTGCATGAGGATAGATGAAAAAGTGTGCTTTGAGGCATTAGAATAATTAGGAAAAACCAAGATAGGGGCCTTTACAATGTCAATTTTGATTTCTTCAAACACTTTCTTACCAAAATCACTCCATCTAAAGTTGTGACTCCCTTTCATCATATGCACAAATCTTCTCAATAAGTTAACTTGTTTGAAAGACTTAACCCCTATTTTCTTGGATGGAAGACTTAGTTGTTGGATAGATCGAACCCTCTTAGTATCTATTTAGATTCCCTCCTATGAGACTATATGCCCGAGTAACATCCCCTTAGTGATACAAAAGATAAATTTCTTCAGGTTCAATGAGATCACATTCTCCCAACATCTCTGCAATACATTGCCCATGTCTTTTAGATGGTCCTTTCTCTTCTTGGAGAAAATAGTTAAATCTTCCAAATATATGATGATTATTTTATCTTTTAATTCATTTAATGTTCGATCTCCCATTTGGGTAGTAAAAAAAAAATTATGTCGGACTCTCTTCTCCACTTCAATTTGGTTATAATCTAAGAAACCATCTAGCATGGACATCATCTTAGACCCACCCATCATTTGCAATAGGTGATCCATATTGGATAGAGCATAGTTATCTTTAAGAGATGCTAGATTGAGATTTTTTAAGTCAACACAAATTCTTATTTTAGTAATATTTGGATGAAAGAGCACTTCTACTTTGTATTCTAATCCTTGAAATTAGGATGTGGAAGAACCAATGAAGCCAACATATTTAAAGATTATTCCCTTGAATTTTGATCTCTAGGAATGGCTTGAATGGAGAAAGTTGTGAACACTTCAATCTCATTCGATATGTGATTTATGTGGATTCTTAGAATGTGGTTCTTGACTATGTATAAGCCTCAGACCTATTTAACTATGAGCTCTATGTCTCTAAGAGATTTAAGGACTTTTACCCCTTTCTCTTTGGTATCTTTTGTGCCCAACAACAACACCTCTTATTTTTTATTATTGTTGGTTTTTCTAAACTCCAACTTATAAGCAAGGTTACTTATTTCTCCTTTGGAGGAAACCAATATGATGCCTTCTCTAGAACTTGTTGATGCAAAACTACCATAAAATTTGAGTGTCCATCTGCATGTTCCATTGGGTGATTTTGGTTCTTCCTTGCCTACTTTTGAGTCACTAAAGAGTATGTAAATCCCACACTCAAGCTTCTGATATAGGGTTAGAGCTTTAGGATCATCTAAATTAATCAGGATGTACTTCACCTTCTCTTCTAGGTCAAGTTTAATCATCTTGTTCCCAAATGGAATAGATGCATGTAACTATTTCAATTTGGCCTCCCCTCCTATATCTCTATAAAAAATCTTGATCAGCAACATATTGTAGCAAGTTGAGATGTTTACCACTAAGAAGGTTAGTTTTAATCTTTTCAATAGATGAGCTGCTAGGGCCACTTATGCGTCATTGATCTAATCAACCAACAAGATTTTTTTGGCATTCATCAAATGACAGTAGCCAAAGCTCTTGGTCAAAGGAATCTTGAGAGTATGAGCCATGGTTTTTGGCATGTTACATTATTTGAAGCCCCCAGGTCAATTTTTTATTTAATTTATATTCATTGATAAAAAATGACACATAAAATTGGTCAAGTTTTTTCCTTGGAGAGGTGGACAAAACACACATCTCACTCTCTTGGAAGAATTCCACTAGGGAGGGCTCTTTTTTAGATGGGGAACTCCAACATGAATTAACATTATTATTACTTCTATAATTTTGCAGGGTTTGATCTTAAATGGTCCATTAAGGATATTTTTATGTGAGTTTTCTTACAAAATTGAAAAATATCAAATGAGATTGAGTTCTTACCTGTATGTGTGGTATATGATGAAAATTTATTTGGACCAATCTTTTGAGTGAGGTGTATGTTGCTTCAAGGTTGCACTGATGCAGTTAGAACTTTTTTTTTCTCACTTCTAGTCAACATAGTTAGTAGTGTCCCATCTAGAGTGATGAACTAATCCCCTCCTCTCTTTGAATCCAATTTGTACTCCAAATAAAACTTTATAGAGTCACGATAAGTAGATGAACCATCTTCACATTTAATTTTATCTTCAACTAGATCATTCAAAGTTCTCATCTACATATGTCTTGTCATCTCAGGATAGGTTTCTTTATCATGATTAGTAGTAAGATGGAATACACACATGTTCCACTTTTTAGGTGTTTCTTTAATCACTAGCATTTTTGCATCAAGGGAAACTATAACATCTTCCCTAGTTATTTTTCCTCAAAATTGCATGATAAGGTTGTTGAAAGCAAGACCTAGGTTTAGAGATTTTCCACTTTAACATGATCATTTTGTCTGAGAGTTTCTATAATGTGGCTTCTGATTTTCTTGTATTTCTACTATTCACCTTGGTTTAAATTTCCTTCTTCCATTTTTTGGTGAAGATTAGATAATCTTTGAGCTCGATCACTATACTTTGGGTTATCATTAGGTTTTCCATGTGCAATATTCTCATATTGAAGCTTATATCTAAGGGTATATCTCATAAGAAGAAGGTCTTATGATTATTCAAAGTAGACCTACTAGTGGCCAAAATATAATTGATGATCTTATTGAAAATTTTAATGAATTCTAGCATGGTAATATCTAGCTCCTTCTTAATTTGTGTGATTTGTGCCAAAAATGTGTGCTCATCTTTTGTGCTCTTGAATCTTGATTTGATGTGATGTTTCCTATTAGCCCAACTAGTGTTACAACACACTGGAAAGTATCAAAACCAATCTATTGTGTAAAATACCAAGGTTTCTATGAACATTCTTACAATCAAATTTTCATTATAGGAGGCTACCACACTACATGCTACAAGGAACAAAGTGAAGTGCTCTTCAGTTGACACCTTGCCATCTTTGTTGAACTTGGGAAAGTTTTTTCTTAATGCTTGTGGCAAGTCATTATTTATGGCCAAGCATAGAGGCCCTATATAATTTCCCCATGGGACTTCCATAGCTCTTGGTAAGATGAAAGGGATGGGTCAAAATTTTACCCTCTATAATGTGGTGGTATTGTGTAAGGTTAGTTCTTGGCAAGTTGAAGTTGTGATGTTCCATACTTTTGGAGGTGAAGCAGTTTTGCTTTTATTTCAAAGGGTGGGGTTCTTTGTTAAGGAGTTCACTTCCAAAATATCTTTGAGGATTATTTTTATCCCCTTCTTCCCTTTAGTTCTTTATTGAATGGGTTCCGAAAGTGGTAAATTAGCCTCTCTAAGTCCTTCAAAGTTTGAATCTGACTCCCCACGTCCCTTAGCACTTTTAGTGTATTTGGACTCTAGATTGGATTGATTTATTTCTTTTACTATTCCAAGAAAAACTAATCCTTTGATGCTTTTACTAATAAGCCTATCTTAGCCTCTATTTCTAAAGGAATCTTTCCTAATTCTTAAATATGGCTTATTCCCTTTCCAGGACCCAACTCACTCTTATATAATCTTCATAACTTCTTATTGACCTCCAATCCAAGGTGTTCAATTATCCAATAATATCTTCTTGATCATCCTTAAAACCCAAGTTTGGTTGGAGGAATGGGATTATGCATTCATGAGGAAGTACTATTTTTCCTCATATTATGCATGAATGGTCAACTAAATTTTTTTCATCTCCCTAATGGAATCACCAAAAATTATTGTTTAACATTTTTTTCTTCCTCTTCTTTAAGTAATACCTCTCTCTTTTTCCCAATGACTAAAGAATAGCTAGCTACCAATAGATGGGAAGATTCTTCTTATTCTTCTTCTCCTTTTACTTCCCTCTTAATTTTAAAGATGTAACTCACTTAGAATATATTTGTAAAAAAAAAAATTTAAGTATCCTATTCTAAAATGAGTACTTTCTTAACCAAAGAGGAGAAGAGGTGTTCTTTTGGTTTTCCATAACCACAAAACACTTGGGTGTGGTTTGATTCTAATCGGCCCCACTAGATCCATGACCATGAGAGAAATAGACCCTTCTTTAACACACGATCTTTAAATCCTAAATGTATACATCTAACTAAAATATTGCTTATGTTGTTCTACCTGCTAAATGCAGTTACAAAATAGGGGAAACAAAAATATTCATGAAATCAATGTAACTCTCAGATTACCAAAAACCACCAAATTTGAATATATAAATTAAAAATTAATGATTTATAGTTGTTCCATAATCCCATTTTCCAAACACGTAAAGAAAAACATGCAATGAATTAAAAAATATGATGATAATTTTTGGGACTCACTCAATTGTCTCTACAATAGGGGGAAAAGTCACACTAAAAATTTCCTATCCTTTAATTAAGTTTTTAAGTATTACATATAGGCCCTTTCAATTCTAGTTGTTAAAAATATTTTCATCTTAGAGAAGATCGAAGAGATACCCCAAAATAGGAAAATTGATAATTGTCATTATAGAATAGAACATGATTAGTTATAGGGAGCTAAATTATTTTGGATTATGCAATTAGTTAGTTTGGTACTTTCCTAGATTTCTTTATGTCATTTCATAGCTCCTATGATGGATGTGATATCCATGGCTAGCCCTTCTATAGCATCGATTCAAACATGCAACTTTTCCAATTCCTTGGCTATCATTCCATTAATGGCACTCAACTTGTGAAGTTTTGAAATTTTGTACTTAGCAAGGCACACTAGTTCATCTATGTAGTATTGATAAGAAGTCTTCACATGATCCATGTCAATCACTTCACAACCCTTTCTCACATGGGAATTTTTATATATCTCTCAAAGATACCCAAAAATGGTTTCTTCTATCATTTTCAGTGACTCATAGATTCTTTTCAACTTCTTCTCAGCTTTAACCATGCTCTCTCTTTTGAATTCAAGAACTTATATCCAATGGTAAAGGGGTTCGTCACCATCTTTCAAGATGCTCAAGATGGTGGAATTATCAATCTTTAGGCTCATGACCTCATGTAGGAAAGACATGAAATATTTGCATTTCTCCAAGTCTATTTGGAGAGACTCTAGATTGGTGAACATAAACTCTTTTCCCTTCATAACCCTCATAGAAAAGGTGCCCATCTTTTCAATCAAAGGTAAGATCCTAACCTTCATATCTTCTAACCACCTATGTCTAATTTAGCCAAAATGCCTTTCTTCTAGAATCTTGATGAGTAAAGATTTATTCTCTTCTATAGATGGGTTGAAAAGTGTTGAATTAAAGGGCTCTCTTGCGTGAAACAATTCCTTATTTGAGGCTTTGAGATGATCCTTATATATTTTCATCTCTTCCATCTCTTTTTCCATCAATTGGTTGAGTAAACTCTACATCATAGCCTTATTATCATGTCTAGAAGGCCCCAAAATGTACTGCCAAATTTTGAATTTGATTGGGGTGAGATCAACTAGTTCCCCATCTATTTGAGCCTAAGAAATATGTGTTATAAAATTTTTCATATTAATATATTTTCCTATAGCTTCCAATGTAGGATCTTTCCTAGTCTTCTTGGTAGTGGATGGTTGTTTCACAACTTGGGTGATCAGGTCCTTCAGAGGTGCTCCTTCTTCTTTTCTTTTCCTCTTCCCCCCATATGTGTTGTGTATCCATGAATCTAAAGTAAGAACATTGAGGGAGGACTAGAGAGTTGTTTCATCAAAGAGTTTCCTCACCACATGAGGAGTGTAGGTTTTCTTGGTAGAGAAAGGAAAGAAAGTATTTGATATGAGGAACTAGTGGCAAGAATATTAACTTGAGTTTTTGGTGCTTGAGGAATCTCTTCTGATGGAGGTCCTCTATCAATTCCATTATCTAGTTGGGCCCCATTTGAACCATGTAGGTTGATCACCGATAATGAGGCATCTTTTTCTTCTATACCTTCCAACTTTGCTTCCTTTTATTTATCTTTCTCTGGGTCCTTTTTTGATCCTATGATAGGGACTAGTCCTCCTCCATAGATGGGGATTATAGAAATTTTCATTTTTGGAGATTGGTCTACACCATCCCCTCAAGCAATTTGAAAGGGTCCCATAGATGTGGGTATAGTAGGTGTCATGGTGCTAGTAGAAGTTATGGTATATGATTGGGTTAGTTGAGACCCTATAGGAGATCCATGTGTCCTCTTTCTTCTAACCTTAGTCCACTCCACCCATTTTTCAATCTTTTTGATCACTCCATCTATTAATTCCTATATATTATCAATGGTAGGACCCAGGAGAAGGGCTAAATTGGTGGGAGTTCCTTTAATTTTTCTTCAAATATGTGGAGGACTTCATGTATGATCTATCATCATCAACTTCTTCCCCGTCTAGGATATTGTATAGTTTCACTTGTTTTACTATCATTCTAGAGAACAATAGGTCCCTTCTTTCATGCTCATCTACATAGTTCACCCATTAGTCTTCAAATATATGTATGTGCTTGAAGGTTGATCCCAATGACAAATTGTTTGTAATGTAATCCACTAGTTCAAACTTCAATCGGATTACTTCGTATGAATTTTTCTTACACTTATCTTTGAGATCCTTAAGCATATTCTTTACATTAGAATGGGAGGCACATGAATATGTTTCCATAGATATTAGGAAAGGGATGGTTATCTTTTGAAAATCTCCATAGAGAATATTCACCTATAGGATCTAACAAAATAGCTCCACTAGAAGGATTTGATCATCACGATACCTCGGGCTCTTCAAAGGGAAGCCATAAAAACTCACAATTTTGATATAGGAGAATGCTAGGAATTACATAAAATAAATTTTTAATTGAGTAATAGAAGATATAAGTTCGAGAGAGAGTCACCTCTCTAGGAATCCCTACAATATATGACATAGGGTCATTAGGAAGGCGACATTCATGTTCATAAACTCTAAGTAATTATGGCATAGTTACAAGTAGGGGTAAAAGTCATGCACCTATATTTCTTTGTCAAACTCTTCAACATGTGGTAGCCTCAACCATAGTTGGATGGTAGCAAGAGTATATATTAGATAAGAAGACATGAAAAACTAATTATGGACTCAAGTAGTCTGAAGTTGACCAATAAAATTATCATTTATTATTTGAGCCCAATTGGCATACTCTTCCCCTGCACACACCACTTGGACTAGATAAAATTATTGTTCTGCAAAATTGAGAGAATTGTAATTCCCTTTTAGCCTTTGTAGGAGGATAGGGATATCAATAATTTCCCTCTTTAGATTAGTTCCATAGACGGTCTTGGGAACCTTTCTCTTGTAGATCTAAGGGGTTTGAATCTAGGTGGACTTTAAAAATAGAGGGTGGTCAAATTCTATAAATTTGTGTCATTATAGATCTCTCTTGTTGGAAAATGAAAGTAGTTATGTAAAACATTTAGCTCGAGAGTGGGCAATGCTTTATTGTCGAGAGTTTTAATCTAATGGGTGTTTGGGTTGTAATGGGTAATTTATTGGAGAATCAATTTTGGTGCCTACACTTACATCAAAAAACTACTTGTTTCTAATAGGCCTGTCTTTTTAGTTTATTGATAGGGTGAATATGATCTACTTGCAATCTCTTGTCCAAATTAGCCAAATTTTTGAAATGTAGCTAGGTATCACTCAGACTCCTTAGTGTGTAGTCAGTCCCATTCAAGATATTATACTCAATAAACTTGGAAAGCATGGAAAACTTATAACAACTATAGAAACTAACTTATCTATAAAAATTGAAAGTGCCCATTGAGAGTGAGATAATTAGGGAAAATAAAAAAATCTTACTTTATAGATCTAGATATTATAATCATTAGCTAGAGTTTCTATACCACATGAGAAAACAAATTTGTATTAAATTTGAAGAGACATATTAAGGATTGATGATTAGATTTGAAATAATTGTAGGATTTAATGGCCAAAAGTGATATCATTCACACCTTATCCATGCATATTTTACTTTATAAAGAAAATATTTCCCATTTTTGTTGTTTTAAGATAGAAGCAATACCTTCAATTTTATGACTCCAACTTTAACACTAAGACAAGTGATAACCTTTGCTAAACTTAAAATCTAGTTATGTGTGTAAACATTCAACCTAGCACACCCAAGAAGAGACTCTGCTACTTTTCCCTAGGTCTATGGCTTTCACATACTTTTCCTTCATTGTAGGAATTACTAAAATGAGGTTCTCCCCAAAAATATGCCTTAAATAATCTTTGTTGGAATCTTCTTTGAGCGTCGGATATACGTCTCACCATAGAGGCCAATTTTTAGTTTTAAAGAGTCACACAAAAATTACTTTTCCTCCAATCAAAAAATAAGCAGAGGGAAGATTTTGCACTTTTCTTTATGAAGTAAAATCTAGAATATTAGACTTCATTTCTCATCAAAAAAAAAGCTATGACCCTTCTAAAGGGAGGATACATAATATGAACAACAACTTCCTACAAGTACCTAACTCAATTATTCTCCACATAAAGAAAATGGGAGAAGCGGTAGTACTGGAATCACGAGAATTCACATAAAGGAGTAGAGTTAATGATGAGAAGTGGACAGGACCAAAACTTGATATTGGACTTAGAATCATTTTGAAACACAAGCTTGGTAATTCTAACATACTTGGGAAAAAACAAAAGGGGAAGGTTTGAAAATTGGTAGGGCTAAAATTAGGGTAACACAATTTTATGGACAACTCAATCAAAGTTGTAGGGGGGGATTCATTTGGTGAGGTGTTTGGTTAAAGATTTATGTTATGTTCACTTAAAGGAGTATTTAGAAATGTGTTGTGATTCTATGTCTATGTTCATGGAAAGAGATATTAAGATTTCCATAAGTTACATAAGATTTTGAGAAGATTTCTCTAAGAGAAAATTTTTGGTAAAAATTTTCTAGTATTTGTGTTGTATCTTTTCAATGAGGCTATAGATCATTCATTGTGATTGGATTATGATAGAAGACATGTTCAATGTTTTATGCTTAACATGGCAGAATCAAATGTATATTCTATAATGAGTTGTGAAGTTTATTCAACATGTTATTCTCAGTAAGAAAATGTTTGTTAAAATCATTATGAAAAATGTTATTTGTAATATAATGTCTAAATGTAGTATCTTAATATGGTCCTATATAATGTAGTGCCTCTTGTGTTTGCATTCTATACCTTGTTATTTATTCTGATTTGAGAGATACTTGATACTCTTATTTTGTACCTTGTGATGACCCGAGGGTCAGATGTTATACTTTGACTCAGTTCCATAGATGCTATGCTACTATGTTGTTCAGTTTAACATTTTTCATATTGATGCTATTTTGAGATGACAGTAGACCTATGATAATATCTAGTTTTATGGTTTATTGGACTTGTTTGTTGAGTATGTTATGAGATGGATTCTATGTTATGGTTATTTACTTCATCCTTGTATCTTTATGCTTTCTGCGAATGTGAGTGATGTAAATGAATTAAATAGGTATTTTAATACATGTTGCTTCAGCTATGATATAATATGCAATTGCACTTGATCATGTGTTTTAATGTGTAGGAATTATATCCCTGGCAATGGCACATGGAGTTAGTGACTCAGTTGTTCATATTTTTCCAATGTCATCCTTGTATGGTCAACATACCCTTATTTAGTTGTTTAAATCTAAACCTTTTGATGATTAGTAAATCTGAATTCATCTACATTATGTGATTAGACTAGTGAGCATGTCTGTGCATTTAGAAGTTTGCATTTGTTGTGAAAGTGTTAAGTTATTTTATGTGATTTTGGGTTTTCAAGTTTTAAATCTTTTTGGATTTAATTTCTGGCAGCTTTGCCTTAGGTGAAATTTCATTACAGATAATAACCTATTTTCATTTGGATTGATTCGGAGTTTAATTACTCCAACTGGCTATTTTCCATAATCGATTATTCACTCAAAAAGGAATAAGTATTGGAAAAGTGGATGCATTATTGACTTCTCACTTTTAGAATTGGAAAATTTGAGAGCTATTTTAGAAATCCCCTTTTGAAGGTTTCTTGTTTTGTTCATTCTGGGAGCTATGAGTGTGGGATCTTTGCGAGATTGGTCTCATTGGATTCAGCTTGGGGAGTTTATGCTTTGCTGTCATTTTTAGCAGATTTGGCTAGTGATTTATTTTATTGTGCGAGTTACTATTTCTGCCCCTTTTGTTGTCAGGTAGGGCTTTCTTGTTTTATTTTTTTCACTCTATTATAGCTTCCAATTCTTGTAGCAATTTGTTAGGAGGTTGAGAACTAGTGTTCCCCTCTATTTGTATTTGTTGGTTCTGCCCAGTTGGTCGGGTATGAACATTTTCCCTATTTTTGAAATGTGGGCTTAGGTTTTTGGGCCGTTATGCTAGCCATTTTTGCATATGGTGGCTGATTTCAATTATTTTTGGATTTTTGTAGTTTTTACACCCAAAGGCCAAATGGGTTTTAATTTTGGAATTTTTCCAAAATTTGGGGTTTTTGCCTCGTTTTGTGTGCCACCCTATTTTCTCAAGTTTTTTTGGCACAATGTGGGTCGTGGACTTGGATGATCTATTTGGATATCTGTCAGACCACTTTTGCACTTTATATTGCATTGGGATGCATGTAGCATCTGTCATCGCGATTATGTTTCGGTTGTTTGATTTATGTTTATGTTCTCATCTTGTCCTTGTGTATGATCTTTGTGATGGTGGTGCACTACACATATGTACATTTTTCAAGTGACTTGTGGGGCTCAATCTTCCATGACACTTATGGAAGTTGTGATCATTAGGGTTGGGTTGGGATTTTGCATGCTTATAGGCACTCATCATTGGATGAGCATGGGAAGGGTAGGGTAGCATATGGAGGGGGCTTCTATCTCACAGTTCAGCATTCATGGTACCGGAGGTTGGAAAATGAAGCTTTATATAAGTGATAACTAAATAAAGCATTAGGTGGTAATAACTTTAAAGATTAAAAAAATAGTACTTCATTGTATGAGCCTTCCATTGAGGGAGTTGAGTCTACACAGTGTATGAGCCTCCCGTTGAGGGAGCTGAGTCTGCACAGATCTGAGCTTGGGCTTTTTGATGCCAAGCAACTCTCCATGATGTTAGTCCCTACATAGTAGCCCATTGAGATGTCTAACCAAGACCTATAGTTTATGCATTGTTTTTGTCTTGGGTTCAATCATCATACTACTTGGTGTGTGTGTTAGCCATGGATGTTGTTTTATGTGTGTTTTTGGTTGGATCATTATCTCCATCAGCATAATGGGTGTGGACCTATGGGTACCACATGGTTGGGAGGCGTAGCTACCTTCACCACTACTAGGGATTGGTGTACAAAGACAGTCTTATATCCTAGTGTGACTATTGCTGGATGTGCTCACTTTGTAGTTCAGTTTACATAGTATGCTTCTTGTGATTTATGCTTTCATTGGGATGTTGTTTATCATATTTAGATGATATTAGCTTTGACGCATACCTTATTATGATGATTAGCATGCGATAGGCGATGGTATCTACTTGCAAGCTTATCTTTTGTTGTACTACTAGCATGTTAGATTTCTTTATGCTTTTGGTTATTAGCATGTTTAGTCGTGATGTCCCTATCATGGTAGTACCAACGATTTGATTGATGGCTTGGGATGTTACGTACGGGTGATGGTTAGGGCCCATGATGGCCTTATGACGCCATTGATGGTTAGGAGGAACTACATACTTAGTTTGGTTGTTTTGTACATTGCAATGTTATTTCAGTTATTGTGATGTTGCTTTAGTTCACTGTGATGTTCCTTCAACACTTTTACTCTAATCTGTTAGATGGTTAGATGTTGTTCTTTCCATATTTCCTTACTCAATTTGAGGGTTCTTGCCTCAATATGTTGATCTAGTACTCCCCAGTGTGGAGGTTTTGAACTTTGTTTTACTCTGTTTTTCCCCTTTTGTGTTTTCCTTAAGTGTTCTTTTATTTCTATGGGCAACCTTTTATTAGTATAGTGTGACACAAAAATGTATTGCACACCCATTGAAACTATATCATGCATCCCCTGATTCTATCACATGCCTCTTGGAGAAATATCACACGATACTGGAAAGTATTGCACCTCCTTGTAATAAATGTCGTACGACACCCTTAAAGTGTTGCACACCTTTGAAAGAAGTATTGCCCAATCCTTGAAAATGTCGCTCTCCTTCTTTAGAAATGTCGCACGATACATTTTTGTGCTATATTAAAGTATCGCCTAGTTTTTGTAAAAGAACCTATGTGGGCAAGTAGCGGGCACTTTTCGGTCTAGTCTGAACTTTTTGACAATTGATTTAGATACCCTCTTTGGCGTTCTTCCACCTTATGGTCCCACATTTTGTATCCAAGTTGTTTCTATTGTAATCTAGTTTTGTGTCTTTCCATTGTAGCCCTTTGGGGTTTAAAATATATCATTTAAGTATAAGTTGAATACTTAAGATATATTTTAATATATGCAATGATTTATTTGAGATGGGTTTCAGACCTCTAAGAGCTAAGATAAAGATTCTAAAAAATTCTAGGGCTTCAGATTTCAGACTTAGCCAATTTTCAGGAGTCTTCTTTGGTCTTTTAGCTTGGTCGATCTCTTGTGCTTTCTCTTTTGTGGTTTTGGTAGTAGTGGTGTTTGGAGATCCATTAGTGTTGGATTGTGTGTCAATCTTCTATTGTGATCTTTATGATCCATGTATGTTGTTATCTTGTACACTTACACTTGGTAAATTTTTAAAAAAAATTGTCTTGCTTGTTTTTCATCTTTTTTCCCAAGGATCTCTGGGTGGGGCATTACATATAATTCATTGTAAATTGGGAAATTCTCAAGGTTTACTTAATTAGTTATTAGGACTTGATATAAAGGAAAGTTTGTTTCCTTGTGGAAAAATTTCCATGTGATCCAATGTGGGTGATTATTATGTTATGCGAGCTTTGGATGTGAATTATGTATGATCATAGTAGATATTGATTTTGTTAATGTACTATGAGATTCAAAGAAAATACATTGACAAAGGTTTTTTTGGTTAGTTAGTTTGAGATCTTGGATATGTCATCTTGAAGATTAATTAGTGAAGATAGTTTGAGGTTATTTGAATAATGGGTTCAGTTGTCCTCCTTTCAACTCCTAAAAGGGTTGACATCTCCTGACATGAATTTGAAGTCTCCTAATAGGGACTCATGTGTATTGATTGTATTCCATTTCACTCCTAATAGGTCACATCCTTTTACAAGGAAATCTCTATATTGGTACATCATATGTTACTCACATAAATATTCATGTTACCAATTAGTGTCAAAAATATAAGTGAAGGAAAGGAGAATGAGTTAGTTAGTGAAAATTATCACTAAGTGTCATTATATAACCCAATCAATGAACAAGGAGAATTGTTTTTATTATAGTTATACCTGAGTTCACTACTTATCAAGTTAATTCCATATTTTCTAAGAAGAGTAATTATCGAGGAAGTTCGGTGTAACCAAGCAGAGTTATCATTGAGTGACATCATTTCTACCAAGAAGAGACTATATATTTATTGAGTGGAATGAATGTCACTCAAATATTTTAATTAGAATTAAATACTATGTGGAATTGTCATAGTGAGTGGGAAACAAGATTTCCACTAATTGAGGTAAATATTTGAATAAAAATATTGGTATAAGAGCATTGATTTTTAATGATTTCAAGGTAGAGAAGGCCAATAAAAATGCAAATGGGAAAAGTATGGAATGTGAATTATTCTAGATCATTTATTTTGATTAGTGATACATTCTAGAAAGTTCCAAAACACTAATTAGGTTAGAGGTTGAAGAGGAAAAAGTAAAATATAAAAGAACCAATAAGGAAACATTTGAAGTTGTTGTTGAAGCAAGAAAGAAGGGTATTATTATTGTTATTGAGAAGATTTTTAATGTCAAAAGAGTAAAGTGTTGAGTATATCAGAGATTAAAGATTCAAGAAGAGTTAAGATGTATTGAAGATCTGTTAGAGATTCAAGAAGAGTTAATATTTATTGAAGATCTATCAGAGAAGGTGATATATAGTTGTGTAGAAGAGAGATCTGACTTGCAAAGTAAATTGCATTCTACAAATCAATTTAATGCTATTTTATAATCATTATAGAAGACAAAATCCTTTCACAATGTATACTTAATAGTCTTTTGTAAAATCTCTTAACCAAGTACACGCTTAGAATACTATTGTAAAATCCTTGAAGAAATAAACTCTTAATAGAGTAAGTCACTAGAAGTGACAAAAAAATTGTAAGCCCTAACAAGGCACCCTCTTTCTATAGTAGTGATGGAGTTGTGGGTATCATCCTCACTCTAGTTTTCACTATAACCAAGGGTTTCTACATGACCAAATATTTGTGTAATGTGTTATGATTTTATGCTTATGGTTTAATGGGTAGTGCAATTTAGATTTAGATAAATTTATTTTCATTTATATGTATTGTGGTTAGTGATAAGTAGCTACCAAGCTGTGAAAAAGAATAAGGGTGTCACTGGATTGGTCTAATATCAATGTTTTAGAGGATGTTGATTCACTCCCACCCCCCACCCCACCCACCTCTCCCTTCTCAACATCATCCCTCTCCTAATATCCCAACAATTGGTAACAATGTGCAATTCTATTGTTGATTGTTTTACCACCTAAGAGAAAAGATATGAGATATGAAAAGGTACAAGCTTGACAAAACCATTGAGAATCAGAAATCAGAGTTAAGGATGTCCATGAAACAACTCAATGAGATGAAATAAAAAATGAAGTCGTTGAATAGAAGGAAGGAAATTTCTCAACAAATGAATGAAAGTACATATCAGGACAAGGTGATTGAACAATTGTCTAATGAAAACATGTCTAATGAATTTGATTTTTCCATAGACAATTTAGTGGAGAAAACCAAAGACTTATAAGTAGATAAAATTAGTGAAAATAGAACATGAATTGAAATCTACAAATATGTGTGTAGTTCTAAAACAAAAGAGAAAATCTAAAGATGAGAAAATGATGATTGAAGAAGATAAGAGACAAATCACAATAATATTGGATGTAAAGGATGAAAAAATCATAAGGTTGGCTTAGGACCAATATAATATAGTAAATTAGTTACTCAATGCAAATCATGAGATTGGTAGAAAGATCAAATAGATTATGGAACTTAGAGTAAAGAATGAAATTTTGAAAAGTGAACTAACATCAAATAAGAAAACTAATGAAATATTGAAGAGATCAAAGGAGAGCATAAACATATTGGATGAACAAATTAGAGGACAAAGGCAAATGAGAGACACATATGTAATTGGTTATGTACCAAGATAGGAGAATCATCTAAGCAACTTGAACAAAAGAATATGTATACAAATCCCAAGCTAAAGAAGCCTACATGTTATCATAGTGGAAATCTCGGGCACACAACAAATGTTTGTAGGAGAAAAAATGGTAAGTCCAATGTTACTCATAAATTTAACAATTACTATTATCATTGCAACAAGTATGATCACAAAGAACATGAATTTAGATCCCAATTTAGTCAGTCCCCTAAGAAGTATGCATTAAATGGTTACTACTATACTTGTAATAAGTTTGTACATAAGTTTGAAGACTGCAAATCATAGAATAAGTTTAACTAGTCATTATAAAAGAAAAGTAATACAATCAATTGGGACTATAATACATGGTATTCTTGTACTGCATGTAGATAATATGGTCTAATTGTTGCTAATTGCATCAAATTACATTTTGGAGGAAGATATGGAAACAAGAGAAATGATGGATTGGCATGTTATCATTGTCATAGGATTGGTCATTTAAGAAAGAACTGTAAGTATTGAGTATCAGCACATAAAGAGGAAGATCCAAAGGGTAAAGGGAAAGTCAATGTTGATGAAGTTTGTGAATAGATGAAAAAGAAGTTGATAAGGAAGATAGAAGAGGATGAGACATCAAATGCAACTAATGGTGGTATCTCATCCAATGGATTAGGTGAATTCTTTACTTCCAACTAAACCTATAAGAAGGTATGAAACTACACTACTATTAATATATCTTACACCATTTCCTAATTCAAAATAGAAGGAACTCCATGTCTACATAATAAATGATGCATATGGACAACTCATGAAGCTTGAATTTAGAAAAGTTGGTGAGTTACACAAAGTTGGTCAGTAAATGAAGGCATATTGTTAACCAAGTGAAGTTATTGGTAGATTTGGTGTGCTGATAAATTCTAAGATGACACTATGGAGATAAGCAAGTAGGTGATGGAGATGAAGCTTGACCAATTTATCTATGGTAATCAAGTATGAGGTATGAACCATTTAATATGTCATGATAAGCATTAAAAGATATATTTTTCATTAAATAGTGAAAGTATTGTTCATTTGGTTGCCTCGCATTCATGAGAGAAAGAGAAAATTTGAGCTATCTATGCAAGTGATTGAATGTGATTGAATTCAATAGCTTGTGAGTGCAAAAAAAATTTAGAATTTTTAGTGTAAAGGTGGATTTGGAGGGAATTGAGTGAAATGTAAAAGTTATTTGTACCAAAACCCTAACTTGAAATAATGGCTTCAAGTATTGCATCAATAAAGAGAAATACCAAGGTGCACACTATGAAATTGGTTCAAAATGAAGTTTGTCAAAAGTTGGAATATAAACCATATCTTGAAGTGGAAACACAAAAAGATAAGATGGGTTAATTATCATCTATTCCACATATGGTTTTACTGATATATTATATCTATTTTTTTCATCATTGAAAATTTGTTGAAGTTGGGGATCATGAATTGCAAGAGGTATATGATAAATTATGAATTGATGGCAAATTAAAAGAACACAAATATTTAGAGATTAAATCTCCCATCTATTCCCTTCATTTCCCAAAAGTGTTTAAAGAAAATTGGATTTGTATTATGTTAAGAAGAAACTACAATATGTAAATGTGGCTAGATGAACTAATTAAAATTACAAAGGATTTAATTCACATAGTCATAGGTTACCTTATTATTGAGAAGGTGAAATCTATTTGTATGGCATCAAAGATTGATATTCAAAATAATAAAGCTTAGTTGATGGACATGGTTTAAATATTTCCCCAATATAAGACTTGGAAACAAACTTTGATGTTAATGTTGTTTCCTACAATTTTTTTCAATCAAGTAGACCCAATAGTATGTGTATATGAGAAAATGTTAGTATGCTAATAGAAACCAAATTTAAATAAAGCTTCTACAAACTAAACAAAATTCATAAACTTCAAGATAGACTAAGATGAGCTCTTAATTGAGAATATGAGCCATTAATGGGCTCTCTCAATAAGAAGCTCTCTTGTTGAGTAGCTTTGTCTAAATAGATAGGATGTATGCTCAAGCTTTATGCTTCAAAAAGGGCTTCAATGGATGATTGTGGATTTTTGGTGTGGATAGATGGCTTTAGTATGGATTTGGCTCTCAAAATAGCATTATAACTTTACTTCATGGATTGTGTTCTTTTGCAAAGGGGAAGGATCCAATTTATAGGCAAGAGGCTTGAGGGATTGAGGGCTAAGATGCAAGGATGGGAAAAAGCTCATGGAGGGCTTAGATTGCATGAGAGGAGAGCAAATGGATTGTGCTTCCTTACAACCAATCAAGGAGTGACACATGTCACATGGTGAGAGGATGGAGGAAAGGGGAAGGATGAGTCAACAAAGGAGGCTCAAGGGATAAAATCTTCATAAAGACCCTCATAATGACTTGTAAGAGCAATAAAAGGGCTTGTAAGAGTCATTTATGGCCTAGTGGACTTCATAAAGTTTTATGGTTGAGATATTTTGAGGGTGATGAGAGAAATTTCAACTTGGACTTGATTAGGAGGGTTTTAAGCTTGCTTAGGCTTGTGCAAATGATTAGAGGATGGATTAGGATGGTTTAGGATTAGCTTAGGGATAGGCAAGTGGATTGCAATTAATGAGGGTGGGTGAAGGAGGAGATATTTGTTAACTTTGGCTTGGGTTAGTAATTCTTAACCCATGTTTAGGGAATGTGACAAGGTTAGGAGGGGATTAGGATTAGGTTTAAAGACATCTTCTAGAAGAGTCTAGATTTTGGATGAGGATAAAGACTTTCTAGAATAGTCTAGAATTTCCTAGGATGAGGATGAAGACTTTCTAGAAGAGTCTAGAACTTCTTAGGATGAGGATAAATTAGATTTTTAAGAAATAAATAAAGTTTTATTTATTTCAAGGGTTTGGGTTGAGGAGATATTTATTAAAACTTTTTTAATAAACATGAGGATTAATATTTAACCTTAATTAAATATTTTGAGTTGGGATTAGGGGTAGGAAATGATGGGATTAGCCTTTAATCAAAATTAAAGAAGGATTAGAAGATTTTGGAAGAGGTTATTGGTCATAAGGAAATTGGCCAAGTTTTGGGCAAAAAATAAATTTTTTATTTATTTTGGGTTTTTTGGTCAATTTATTAATTAAATAATGTTTAAATAAGAAAATAATGTTTAAATAAGATTTAAACATTTTTGAGAGGGATTCCTTAATTAAATATTTTTAATTAAGATAAAGGGATTTAATGGCATAAAAATTAATTAATTAATTAATTAATTAATAAATGATGATGTCATCAGAACTTTTTCAGAAAATAAAAAATACTTTATTTTCTAAAGGTTTTTAGGTGTCTACAGTATGTTGTGTGTAGCAGTTGATCTAGGTTATAAAATTATGAAGAAAGCTCATAAATATGACTTAACTAAGCTATAGTTTTAGATTATGGTAAAAATAGGTTTTGAAGGGACCCCAAAACCCTTTCACATCCTCAAAAATGAAAAAGAAAAATAGCCACCAGGAAAAGAGTCCTTAAACCTACTAGAAATAGCACCAAAATCAGGTTTTATAAGGACCTAAAACCACTAACATAGTCCAATTAAAGTACCTAGGTTTTATAAGGACTTGGAATGTCCAATACAGTATTAAACTAAAAACTAGAAAATAAAACCAAACACAGGAACCAGATCTAACAACCAACAAAAAGGACTTGAACAGGAACCAACCAAAAAAGAAGATCCAAAGAAACTATTGCAGTTTCATGATCATCTTAACTACCTCCTTACCAATCATAGTCATATCTTGGATGGAGTTAGTGGCCAAAGAACCAGTAACAATCAAGAATTTCTTCCTCATACTTTATCTTGTCCTCTTGCTAGGACCCTCCAAAGATATGGTTCCTTTATTTGCTCTTTTTCCCAGGCTTGTCGTAGTAGCACAGATGCTTGAAGTAACGTGCTCCATTTTTGTTCCACTTTCCTTGATAAGCATTCTAAGATTCTACTCATAATCCTTAATTTTTTTTGGGATGTCTCCCATTTGCACCTCCAAGTGATTGATAATAGCCCTATCAGCTTCCTGGTTATGTTGCAAAGTTTCCAATTTCTTCTTCAACCCCATTATTTCATTATAAATCCAAGAATCAACTTGGAGAAAAGAATCAGCTTTAAGTTTGGCAGAATGCAAGAAGGAAAGCTTGGTTTCCCTCTCCAGAGAGTCACCCACATCTTCAGCAATGGTGTGTGGAGGGGACACAACTTTATTAATTTGTTCCTCCCCTTCTAGCGGCTCCTCCTCTCCAGTCTCCATAGGCTCACGTTGACTAGGGACCTCCTTATCTTGTGCCTTGGTCTCCTTTGCAGGAGTAGAAGCCTTCCCCATGTTTTTCTCCTCACTCATAATGGATCGATCATCAATTAAATTATCTTTATCTTTATCACCTCCCCTGGACACATTCTAAGTACCCTCTTTATCAGACATGCTCTATTCTGAGTTATCCTTAGTTGTTTCTTCCTTTTTCCCTTTCTCATTTTTGCCTTTCATTTTTGTATAACCTTGTAGGTTAGAGCTAAACTCCCTAACATCTATCCCTTTCTCTTCCTCTGGGATATCCTTATCTAAGCCTTCAGTACTCTCTGCCTTAGAATCCTCTTCAACAATTTGTCTTCGAGACCTGGAGGGTTTCAATTTTGCCTTATCTTTCTCTTTAACATTCTCATCAATTTTATATTTTATGGATTGATAATTCTTATGTTTGCCAGTGGAGGGAGATGAAGCAATGGATTTATTTTTACAAAAACCCTCTATGAGCAATATTAGACCTTCATGTAAAATGGGTCGTGACTCTTTCATTTTATGGGCATACAAGCTTTGAAGCAAAGAGAAATGCAAATAGAAAGGGAAGGAAATTCTATCCTTGTACCTAAAATGGTTAAGAAAGACAAAGTGGAATTTGTGCACTCTTTTATTCCTACCATCAAGGATAAAGTACTCAGGGATATAGCCAAGCACATCATGCCAAATATCTTTAATTTGTTGCACATCAAAGAAGTCTCCATTCTTCTCCAATTTCTTCTCATCATCATCCATCTTTGAGAATTTTTTGTAGGCCGCATTGGAAATGCTGGTCTATTTTGAGAATTTAATACCTTCCATGGGGAGCCTAGTAACCTCAGCTATGAATTCCTCAATAAGCTTCATAGTGACTCCATGGAGAGTAACTTTTTCATCGACACAATTTTTGAAGAAGGTGATGGTGACATGGGGTTTGAATCCATGCAAACACTCCAAAAAACTAACCACCTTCCGTTTCTGGAGAATCTTCCAAACGTCCTACCTTGTCTTCCAATCATCACATTTTTTGGGCTCCTACTTCTTCAATTCACCTCCCATTTTATAGAGTGAACAAAAAACTAGAGGCACCTAGATATCGATAGCAGAGAGGTTGAAATGAGATCAATTTTTTGTAACTCAAGAACAAGGTCACCTTTTCAATGATACGTGCAGAGAGAACATAACCTTCACATGAATGTACCTCCTCGAGGAAGGTAATTTGATAGTCTTAAGGCTACTCCCCCCCCCCCCACTCATTAAATTTCTAATCCAAACAAATCTTTCCCACCTTATAATGAATAGCATCATAATTAATAATTGCTTTAAGATCCACATGCTTGTTTAATTCATCAAGCCACCTCACCTTATGCCCCGTTTGAACTACATGATTGGCTATCCAGTCAGTGGCCCCATTGGCTTCTCTATAAGTATGAGAAATGACCACTTTTTCAAATTTTTGAAATAAGGTTTTGATTTCCATAACCATAGCCTTTATAGACCATTAGATAGAATTTTTATTATTTAGGGTATTAATAATATTCAAAGAATCACCTTCCAACCATAATTTGGAGTACCCCAAATCAATAGCTAGTTTAATGGTATAGAAGGCTACAGTAGCTTCAGCAATATGGCTATTCGAGTGACCAATAGGGATTTCTATAGCATCAATAACATTTCCCACATGATCTCTAAGAACACCTCCACATCCTGCTCTTCCCAGGTTTCCCTTAGCAGCTCCATCAAAGTTCCCTTTAATCCATCCATTAGGAGGAACAGACCATTTTATGATCGATCTAGGATTATCAATTTTCAACTTAGATCCTTGAGATCTTAAAGGGTTATCAAGTTGGAAGGTTTGACTAGACTTCCTCTGGGATTTAAAATTCTCCTTGAAGGCTTTGATGATATTCTGACCAAGCACCTATCCTAGAAGATCTTTATTTCTGAATATTCTATTATTTCTTTCTTTCTAGATGCCCCACCAAAGGTGAGGGAGGGGTAATTTCCAAAGAAATTGAGCATCATGATCCTTTGAGGGGCAACTCCAACTTATGAAAGAAAGATCCACATTGTTTTGATGGACCCATGATGTCATGACCCAAAAATTCAAAATCTCAGTCTAGACTTCCTGGGTATAAAAGCAACTCAAAAACATATGATCTCTATCTTCAAGTCCATTTTTGCATAAAATACATCTATTAGCCACAATTATACCTCTTTTTTGCAAGTTGTCAAGCGTAAAAATTTTGTTTTGGAGAAGAATCCAAAAGAATATGTTAATTTTGGGTATGAGACCCTTAATCCAAGCATGTGACTAGAAAGGTTGATTACCCTTATCTTTTGAAGCATAGATAGAAGAGACTTTAAATTGACCACTAGGATCAGCATGCCAGATAATCTCATCCTCAAGATAAGGGTAAAGAGAGATATCATTTAGGGATAGTTGGATATATTTGAAACCTTGATCAACATCAATTAAATTCACCCATGAATCATTTTGCCAATAATGACTAACTAGAGACCCAAATCTCTGCTTGCATCGGTCAACTAAAGCCTTGTCATGAAAGTCACCAATCAAGGGATGGTCCTTAAGCCAAATATCATCCCAAAAATTCACCTTTAGCCCGTTACCAATTTTCCAGGAGCATCCTTTTCCTAAAGTTTTCTTGGTCCCCTCAACTGCTCCCCATATGGAGGAAGAATGAATAACATCAGGAGAGGCGAAGAAATCAAGAAGGGATTTAGCAATTAAGAGGTACTTATGTTTCCAAATGGTGCTCCATGCTTTTTTGTCATAGTAAACTCTCCACCCTTGTTTGGCTAAAAGGGCTTTATTCATGCTTTAATTTTCTGGATTCCCAATCCCCCTTCACTGCAGGGTTTACAAACTTGATCCCGAGAAATTAAAGGCATTCTTCTTTTTTCCTCAGAGGCAGTCCATAGGAAATTTCTTTGAATTTTATCAATAGACTCAAAAAATTTAAAAGGAATTCTGAAAAGACTTACAGCATAAGTAGGTATGCTTTGGAGATAGGCTTTGAGAAGAGTTAACTTACCAGCCTAGCTTAAAAGATTTTCTTTCCATCCCACCAGTTTCTTGTTGAATTTTTTTATAAGATCTTCCCAGAAAGCATGAGGGACCTTCAATCCTAGGGGAAGCCCCAGGTAAGAGGATGGGAGAGATCCTATAGAACATCCCAGGATTTTAGCAATTTTAATTTGTTTGTGGATTGGGATGTTAATAAAGAACATAACACTTTTACTCCAATTAACCAATTATCCTATTGCAGAAGAATATAAGTTAATAGCTTGCTTTAAAATTTTGGCTTTGAAGTAACTTGTTGAGAACATTAGGAAAATTAGGGTTGTAAGGACAAATATGTGAAAATTTGGCTCGAAGCTAGTATGCTTTTTCTTTTACATGCAAAACTATTTCCTCTCAATTGTTCAAGTGAATTGAAGACCAAACACCCTTATTATTTATCAGATCAATGAGTTTATTCAAAGTTTAGAAAACAATCTTGAAATTTTTATAACTATATAATTTGACAGTTTTAAGGAGAGAATGAATCAAAGGTATAGAATTCTACCCAAGCTAGTTGAGAATTATCATGATGATGTTTATTTTGTGGTTGATACTAAAACCACACTTTTGAAAGTGGTGAATCCAAGAGTTGCATGGCTTGAACCCTTGGAATATGAGATAAATATTGATTAGGATACTAAGGAAATGGAAGCATTACTCAATGAACCAGTAGACAAGACTGTGAAATAATTTGGTACTTATGAATAAGCCAAAGAAAGGATCAAAATAGATATTGTCACATGCAAAGTGCATAAGAAAACCAAAAATATGATTGACACAATAAAAATTACACTTATTGCAAAAGATAATAATCAACCTTTGATGATAACTAAAGGAAAAGGTTAAGATATTATAGAAGAAGATGAAAAGGGTAAAGCAATTATTGTTGTAGAACCTAAGAGGAATAAAGGCAAGAAGAATCCATTGGAATCCCCAATAAATCCCAAGAACACTAGTCAAAAGATCCAAGTAGCTCTGTTGATTACACCACCTATTAGGAAAGAAGTTGGAAAAATCATTAAGACAAAACTATAAAAAATTAGAAGAGAAACAATGCTATTGAATCTACTAGCAATCCAACAAAGAGAAGATTAAAAATGGTTCTTAAAAATGATAAAGAGGTTGACAATAATGAAGGGACGGATTTTCATGAAGGTAGTCATTTAAGATTTTTTGTACATAAGAGACCCAAGACTATTGATGAAATAACTAAATCTATCAAAGAAAGTAAAGGTCTATCTGCATTTAGATATATCAAGAACAATACTATGAATGACAAGGACAAGAAAAAGATAGAAGATGCCCTTATAACCATGATGAATAGAATCAAGTATATACCTATAGAGATTATAAATTATATTCCAAATGAGCTATATCAAAGAATTGACAACAAAGGGAAATATGCATTGAAGACAAAAAAGGAAAGGAGTGGTAGTTCACTTGCTACAATTATGTTCGACTTTGGAAAGGAACAAATAAATGATGCATTGGAAAAAATATAAAACTAGATTTATATAAAAGAGAAGAGATCTCTATGTTTTTTCAAGACCCTTGGAATACATTGATGAAAATTCTCAAATGATCTAGAAATAGGTATTCAACATCAAATATCTAGAACAAATGATTCAAGTTGATAATATTGAGCCTAAGAAGAATGTTGAACTGGATAACCAAGAGGATGAGCATGAAGGTATTTACCTACAAGAATTAATTGATTATGTACATCAAATGGTGGAAGACATCATTAGGAGAAATCAAAATGTTACTATTGAAGACCTAAGAGGAAAAGATCCAACTGAAGAATTGAATATGGTTAAACATTTCATGGTAGACATTGAGTTGAGTATTAAAGGTGTAACGCCACACTAGGGAACCCAAAAGAAATTAACTTAAGGTTTCACTAAGTTTTCCAAACTTTTTTTTTGAAAGATAATAAATAACAATAGATAATATAGCAGAAGAAATAACAACAAGAGATAAATAGCAAAAGCAATAACTCACATACATATAACCATCATAAATAGATTACATCTCCTAAGGGTCTCATGATGTTGAATCAAATTTAAGTTTAATATGAATTAAACCTAACACAACCAAAATTCACATCATGGAGTAATCACCGGTACAAAATCCAATTAGATAATATACAATTACAAAGGATGTCACTTGGCATAATATAGAATCCATGATCATCAAATGTACAAGTTACAAGGTATGAATAGCTCAAAGAAAAAACATCATAAATAAATACATCATCTCATAAGATATTTGATAATCAAGTATAGTACAATAGAATATAATCATCTAATAGAAATGCAAGATCAAAAAAAAAAAAGGATCAACTACACAAGTACATCGTGCAACAACATCCAATGATCGGATCTCAATGATATAAGAAAATGCACTACCAACCAACCTCATGGAACCTAAATGGACCACTCCCATCATGCTAAGGAGATAGACTCAAGTCCCATAGAGATATCAGAACACAAGTCATAACCAACATCTAGGTTCAATGAATCACCTGAAAGAAAACTATCTCAAAGGGTACCAAGACACAAGTATCATCTAATCACAGAGGCAACACAGACACATAGGAAATCTACTATGCAAGTGGGCAAGTTTCATCACTTGGGCCAACTCTAAGGTTACTCTAGTAGCCTTGCTAGACTCTGAGCCCCTAGTTTCTCTATGTGGCATCAATATAATTTCGTATGGATAAGGAATTCTAACAAGTCAACTCTAAGGTTACCCTAGTAGCCTCTATGGACTTCGACTCCCTAGTGACTTTATGTGGAACTAATATCTTATTAATTCATTTTAAACCCATTTAATTAAATTTTATCACTTATTAAAACAACCTAAAATGGGTTACCTAGGTAGCCCCTTTAGGGCTCTAACCTCCATTGCAAGAAACTTCCCAACATGACATACAAATAACCTACCTTAAGCTCAAAAAAAGAAAAAGGTCTCATTCGACCATAAACCATATATTAGTTCTTAAACAAGAAATTGGAAAGTATTGAAATATCACTTATCAAAATTATAGATTTCACCAATACAATCATCCTAATAGGACTAGTCCAAAATCAAGTACACATAAACCAAATCATGACATGACATGACATCAAGAAAAAAAATCACATAATCACCTCAATCCTATACAAGAAACTGGGAAGCAATCCAAAGATAATTGATCAAAGACCCAAAGGTTATACCAAAGAAGTCACACTATTCAATTTAGTTCTACACAAGAGAAACTGGAAAGCACAACAAAACATCTAATCAAACTTGGACCAAGGAGTGAGGCATGACAACTAGGGCCAAAGTTACACCAACTATCTAAACACCCTGCAAGAGTTAACATAGTGGAAAACACAACACAGGAACAACACCAAGGAGAGAGGATAGGATTTTTCTATTTTCATTAGATAATCAACATGCATGCCCAGTTGTAAGGCCTTCTAAGTTATGGCCAATTACAATATACAACTTTTAGATTCATGATCCAACTTCAAGTTTATACCTCTAGACACATAACACCTTATATTGATCCTCTAAGTTTCTACCTAAAACTTAATCCTAGACTTCCTTAAATACTTGTGCAGCTACAGGTCAGCCTATCACAAAAGTAAACCTTATATTAAATGCATGTGCAACCACAAGTCAAATCACATCAGATATTAACTACCTATATTGAAATTAAATATAAGCAAGGTCAACCCAAACTAGAACCATACATAGATAACTTAGAAAATAAAGACTCCATGAAATACTAGCACTCAACAACCACATGAGCTCGGCATCTAGAGAGTCACTCAATAGCAACTATGAACTTGGCATCCTCCAATGCTTCACAACCACATAGGACTCAACAACCAAAAGATTACTCAGCAACTAAAGGAATCACTCGGTAGCAACTAAATACTTGGCATCAACTAATTCTTGGCATCTACCAAGAACTTGACAACAACTAGTAGAATGAACAAAAGTGTAGCATTACAAGGAAACCTAGGATGCTCCTGCATCAATTAATGAGGGTAGAAAGAAATGATTCTCCTGAATCATGAAAGTGTCACAACCTAAGCTGGATCTAATTAAAACTAAGAAATCCATGTAGCATCTTCAATAGGTATCTTCTTCCACTTCACCAAATATTCATAGTAATCTTTTCCTCTTGTGCTCTTACCAACTCTTTGATCTAATATCTATTCAACTTCGTCAACTTTCTTCTTAGGATAATCACCTAACACATCCACTTCATCATCTGACTCATGATATATATATATATATATAAATTAGGAACATTGAATATAGGAGATATATCCATGTCATCAGGTAACTCAACCTCATAAGTATTTCCACTATCAAACTTCTTCAAGATCTTACAAGGTTCAAACTTCTTGATCTTTAGCTTGCTATATGTTCCAACAAGAAACCTTCCTTTCTTCAAATGAACCATCACCTCATTACCAACTTCAAAATCGTGATGTATTCTATACTTATTAGCATTCTCTTTATACTTTTGGTTACTTTGTTCCAACCTCACCTTCACTTCCTTATGCAAAGATTCCATAAAATCAGAAAATTCTTCCCCTACAACACTTCTCTTTTCTTCACCAGCAATATCTCTCAAATTTGATACTACACTAGGCTGCATTCCAATAACAATCTCAAAAGATGTTTTCCCTATACTCCTATTCATAAAATTATTGTATGCAAACTTAGCATGTGCTAATACTACTTCCCAATTACTTGGCTTGTCTCTAACTAAACATCTTAGCAAATTACCCAAGCTTCTATTCACAAACGTTGTCTATCCATCTGCCTGTGGATGGAATGTAGAACTAAACTTCAACTCAATACCCATCTTCTTCCACAAAGTCTTCCAAAAATAACCAACAAACTTACTATCTCTATAAAAAATAATACTTCTTGGTAGTCCATGCAATCTCACAATCTCTTTAAAGAAAATTTCAGCAACATGTTCAGTATCTGATGTCTTCTTACATGGTATGAAATGAGCCATTTTAGAAAACCTATCCACCACAAAAGATATAGAGTCATACCCCTTTATTATTTTAGGTAATCCAAGAGTAAAATCCATACTGATGTCACTCCAAGGTTTCTCAAGAACAACAATAGGTGCATACAAGCTAGTATTCTGGCTTACTCCTTTTGCAACTTGACAAACTCCACAACTCTTCACAAATTTTTGAACATCCTTATACATTTGTGGCCAATAATACTTATCCTTCAATTAACTCAATGTCTTATCAATTCCAAAATGTCCAACCAATCTACCACTATACTTTATTTTAATCAAATTATCTCTCATAGAACTTCTAAGGATACACAAATGAATTCTTTTAAACAATATACATTCTTGAATGAAATATTCATCATACTTACTTATGTGATTTGTTAGATTTGGTACTCTACACTCTCTTCATGCCTCAGAAAAATCAGGGTCAATATCATACAACTCTTTCATTTCATCAAAACCAAGAACTTCAACCTTCATCTCAGTCAATAAAGAATGTCTTCTTCTCAATACATTAGCAACTTTGTTAGTAACTCCACTCTTATGCTTGATCACAAATGTAAAACTTTGTAACTACTCCACCCACTTCATATGTCTCTAATTCAATTTATGTTGACTTCTAAAGTACTATAAAGCTTTATGATCAGTATACAACACAAACTCCTTAGGAATTAAATAATGTCTCCACTTCTTCAAGGCTTGAACAATAGCATAAAAATTTTGATCATACATATAATACTTCCTTTTAGCATCATTCAACTTTTCACTAAAGAAAGCAACATGTTTACCTTCTTGACTCAATATAGATACTATTCAACTACCACTTGCATCACATTCAACTTGAAACACCTTATTGAAATCAAGAAAAACCAATATAGGTAACTCAGCAACCTTTTGTTTCAAAGACTCAAAACTCTTATTAGCTCCATGTGTCCACTTGAATTCCTTTTTATCTCCCCTCATTGTCTCAATCATAGCATTACAAATAGAACTGAAATTCCTTATAAACTTCCTATAAAAACTAGCCAAACCATGAAATGATCTTACCTGACCCACATTCTTATGTGTAAGCCATTCCAAAATTGCTTTAATCTTCTTAGGATCCATCTTCAAACCATTAGCTGAAATAACAAATCCCAAATACGCAATCTCCTCTTGCATAAAAGAAGACTTCTTCAAATTAATCATCAACTTCTCCTATTTCAATCTTTGCAATACTTGTGTAACATGCTCAAGATGTTCTTCCTTAGTCTTATAGAATATCAAAATGTCATCTAAGTATAAAATCACAAACCTACCAAAAAATCTTTTCAGAATTTCATTCGTCAACCTCATGAAAGTACTAGGTGCATTAGTCAAACCAAAAGGCATAACCAACCATTGATGTAAACCATATTTTGTCTTGAAAGCAGTCTTCCATTCATCACCTTCTCTAATTCTAATCTAATGATAGCCACTCTTTAAAGTAATCTTGATACAATATTTTTCTCGACTTAAATAATCCATTATGTCATCCATCCTCAACATAAGAAACCTATATTTCACTATGATCTTGTTAATAGCTCTAGAGTTAGTGCACATTCTCCATTCTAAATTCTTTTTAGGTGCTAATATAGCAGGTACAGTACGTGAGCTCAAACTTTCTCTTATCAAACCTTTCTTCAACAATTCATGTACTCGTCGGTTAAGCTCTTCATCCTCTATAGGTTTCAATCTATATGGTGCTTTTTTTGGCAAACTAGTTGTAGGAATCAGATCCATACAATGTCTTATACTTCTCATTGGAGGTAAACCATCAAGTATATCTTCTTCAACAATCTCTTTGTACTCATTTAGCAATTTTGTAATTTCTTCTAGTGTTTGGTTAATACTACTAGTTGTCACTCACTCACCACTGACTGGTACTCACTTAACACTATTTTCTGGCACCCGGTTGTTATTAAGACAACTCAATCTCCATGGAATTATAGAAAAAAAAACTTGATTCTTTTTCATTTCCTTTTGAAATTGTTTCCCATTAACCATGCAAATTTTTACAGTGGTACAATTAACCTCATCTATACTTTCAATCAAAGGCATCAATATTTGTTTCTTCTCATTCACCCAAAGAACATATTGATTCAATCTTCCATCATGTATAGTATATATATCATATTTCTAAGGTCTACCCAACAAAATATAACAACAATCCATAGGCATAATATCACACAAAACTTCATCAAAGTAATGTCCAATCTTGAACTTCACCAGGCATTGCTCACTTACCAATATCTTATGTTCATCTTTGATCCATGAAACATGATAGGGTTTAGGATGCTTTAACCTCTGCAATTGTAACTTTATAACTAGCTCTTCTGATGCCAAATTTGTAGAATTTCCACTTTCAATGATCACTTTGCAACATTTTCCATTCATCTTACATCTTGTTTTGAAAAGACTTCTCCTAAGGATAGGTTCCTCATCACTTCCCTTATTACATAAGGTTCTTCTCACCATTAGATTTTCTCCAGCCTCAAGTCCACTCAGTGAACCCTCATCATCTCCTTGAATCACAACATTTTTGTTACCTTTCTCACTTTCAGAGGATCTACATTCAAAAGATCTATGGCCCTCTTTATTACCTCTTTCTTGATAAGAATTAGTACCTCCTTGATAATAATTACCACCTTTCTATTCTAGGTTGTTTCTATCATCAAATTTCCATTCAGATTTTCCCTTATCTTGCATAGAATTGTCAGATTTACTACCTTCACCATAAGATCTAGCTCTACCTCTCTAGAATCTACCACCTCTACCTCTTTGTCTTTGTTCATGCTTCTTTGTCCATATCTCCTCAGCCTTCAAGGCATATTGGTATGCTTCTTCCACACTTTCCAACTTCACAAAACCTATTTCATCTTGAGTTATAGATCTCAATCCATTTATGTATCTTGCAATTTTCCCAACATCATCATCCACATGTCTAATCTAACATAGCATTATTATCCAATTTTCCATCATAAGGAACAACTTCTATAGTAGGATTTGAATTTTCCCAAGACAACACTCTCAACAACTTTGGTCCATCTTGATCTTCTTTAGGTTATGGATTAGGGTTTTTTGCTACTACTTCATCATCACTCACATCATCAAGATGTGCTTCTCTCCTCTAAGCTATCTCTACAGTATCTAATCTGGCTACAATTTGTCTCAATGTATCCAATACTACAATATCAGCATTTCCTCTACCACAAACCATCTTTACAAATTAGGTTCTTGCAAGATCATAACCCTCTTCAAGTTATAGGTCAAATTTGTAGATCTTCTACCCCACAACCAAATTCACTTAGGGTTCTACACAACCCAATCACCACAAGGATGAACCTTGAGCAATGATACCACCTAGTGCAAGGAGTGAGGCATGACAACTAGGGCCAAAGGTACACCTAGCTATCTGAACCACCCTACAAGATTTAACACAATGGAAAACACAACACAAGAATAACATCAAGAGAGAGAGAGAGAGAGAGAGAGAGAGAGAGAGAGAGAGAGAGAGAGAGAGAGAGAGAGAGAGAGAAGACAAGATATTTATATATTCATTAGATAATCAGCATATATGCCCAGCTATAAGGCCTTTTGGATTACAACCAATTACAATATACAACTTCCAAATTTATGATTAAACTTCAAGTTTGCACCTCCAAACACATAATGCCTTATTCTGATCCTCTAAGTTTCTACCTAAAACTCAATCCTAGACTTCCTTAAATACTTGTGCAGCCAGAAGTCAGCCTATCACAAAATTAAATCTTATATTAAATGCATGCATAGCCACAAGTCGGCTCACATCTGATATTAACTACCTATATTGAAATTAAATACAAGCAAGGTCAGCCCAAATTGGAACCAAATACAGATAACTCAGCAAATGAAGACTCTATGAAATACTGGCACTCGGCAACCAGACGAGCTCAGCATCCAAAGAGTCACTTGGCAGTAACTACGAACTCACCATCCTCAACACTCAGTAACCACGAAGGACTTAGCAACCAAAGGATAACTCAAAAACCAAAGGAATCACTTAGCAACCAAAGGAATCACTTGGCAGCAACAAAATGCTCAGTACTTACTAAGAACTCAGCAGCAACTAGCAGAATGAACGAAAGTCTAGGATTACAAGGAAACCTAGGATGTTCTTGCATCAAAACTCATCATAGAACACACATGACACATCACCATGATTAGGTATAAAAGATTATAACCAAAATAAGCCATAACATCATCACAGAACAAAAACCCCCAAGCCTTTGGTAAACATTCTGAATTGGTCAAAGCTATGTCAAACCTGAAACCCATAGTAGTAAACTACATGTCATAAAGAGTACATACAAAAGTAGGTTTCATAATTCATTAGGTTTTGAAAACCCAAAGGTTTAATTTTCACTTATAGGTTTTCAAGTTTTCATGTTCATTTTCCACACAAAAGGTTTGATTTACAATCAAAGCTCAATTTTTGTCTTTTTAAAGTATGATAACTACTAAGATTTTTGAATTTACAAAATGTCAAAAAGACTTAAAAATTCATATAGAAGTCATTTAAATATGAAACTCCCATTTTGGACAAAAAGGATCTATCAATTTAACAACACCAACATCCATTAAAATTTCTAATTAAAATATCATTACATTTTCCAAATTTTAAAATAACCTTATAACCACACTTTTAATTATTATTATTAAAATTAAATAACAATTATTAACTATCATTATAATTAAATTATAATAAATAATATTTAATCTATTAATAACTATTATCCTTAATTTTAATAATATAATAACAATAATTTTTAATTTTTAATATTAACAAGAAAAATTTATATTAAAAATCTTATTAAATTAACATTTAACAAAATTTAAAAACTTAAAACCAAAGCGTTGTAGGCTTGTCAGCCAAGCCCATCAAAGGTTGTCACACCAAAGTATTGTTGTTAGTACTACTATTGCAACAATACATCATCATTAGTGTTAGGAAGATAAGATGGAGAAAGGGGGGATGGGGTTGGTGGCCCCCACCCACCAAAAACATTTAATAAAAAAATAATTTATTTGTTTAATATAACAAACAAACACATGCCCCATGTTGGCTCTTGATTTAATAGATTTAAGAATAACCAAGAAACCAAACCAATACATCTAAGGCTAGAAAATTCCCATGATGGATGCACTTGACTGCAATCTTGGGCCAACTATAAGGCTAGACCCTTCTACTTTAGGCTAAGCAAAGCCTAGGTAGGTATACCTTGAGGTTCTGATGTATGGTACTAGTGCAAATAAACATAAAATTTGAACCTATTAATAGTAGATGAAACCTTATATCTTTTGATACTTATGCAATAACATAAGAATGAAATAGCTATAAGTCATAACCTATAAACCCATAAGCTAAGTGAGGGTTAATTCCTTTCAGCCCACTACAAAACATGAAAAAGTAAATTGATTTGATTAAAATGATTTGTGAAAATGACCTTCATCTCAGCTTGCATCTAATTTAGTGATTAGTGCATTATCCATTACAACATAGAGTCACTACTAGTAGGATGACCTAACTTGATTGCCTTACAATTAAGTTTATCAACTGAAATCCCCAAACTTTATTCTTACTAGCATCTCCTCCATACACCTAGAAACCCTATGAAATCATTGAAGCATTTACTTAACTCCTTGAATTAAAAGAAACAATAGATCTGACACACAACTCATCCAAGATGTATTAAATTAAATAAACCTTATTCATTCCAGCATAAAGTTAATAGCATATGAAAAATTAGGAGATAGGATAAGAGAACATAGGTAATTCATTTTAAATCCCCTTCTCTATTTATCCTTGGAAAGATTTAATACATTAACTAGTAACACTAAATGAAACTCAAGATATGTTAAATGATCTATCATCAATTTTCATTATCTCAAAGAAAACAAGACTTGAAATGAAACTAGAAACCTACACAAGAATGGATGTGTGACCTCCACAACTAGAGCTCTACTCAGTAGAATGGACGTAAAACCAACCAACAAAATGGTCTCACAATAAAAATTGGAACCCTACTAGTCTTACTATGAAAACTACCAACCCTTACCATGGAAGAGAAAAAGGAAGACATAGACAAGGAATGAATTCTGAGATCGGCTCTACAACCACCAGGTGTCCACTTAGACAACTTCCCCAAGAAGTTAAGAACATCTCTCTAATCTCTCCTAGCAACTGGTGAATCAAATCCTCACTCATTTTGCATCCTAAAAGAATAAAATATCTCAGATATTTGATGGAACAATAACTTCTTGCACAAGACAAAAATCTCTAAAAAGTTCCATCTAAAGGCATGAAATTTGTGAAATACTAGAGGCAAAATACATCATTATGTATCACATTTCAAACATACTGAGCCAACCAAACATATCAAGTGTATCATAACTAAATTCTATAACTACACTGATGAAATCATTGCCTACAATTGAGCATCCTATTGAAAATACAAAACCCCCTGTAACAGTTATCCCTTAAGACCTATGTAAAAACTAGCTCCAAAAATGGATATCTCATCTCTTGTCGATTCCAACGGTATATTAGAGTCCATATTTTTGTTCAGTCTCACCCCTTTGATAGCCACTTGAAAAATTGGCCCAAGGCTATAAAATGGACTATTTAAATGAAAAAATTTGAAAAATTTTTAATATCTCTATAGTCTGAACTATAGAAAAATCATCATTTAAAAAAAACTTTTCAACTTGGAGATTAAATACTCAAAATTGGAATTAAAATATTCATTATTAATATATCTCCTTATACCTCCCTTAACCATTCAAACAATGCCACATGTCGAAACATGATAGGCCCCCTTGACCACTGGCAGGTCCCACAACTCACACCATGTTTTTAATTTCTCGGGAGGTTGCCATGTTGCTACCAACAAAATTTTCATAATTTTTGGTGGCAACATAGCAACCACCAAAAACTTCACTAAAATCTATTGAATCAAAAGTCATTGACTTTACCGTCTACCTAGCTGAGCAGGCTCCACCATGCAAGTCGTTGCCTTTCAAAAGGGTGGTGTCTTTTCAGACATTTATTTTATAGAGTGGAAATGCATTTAAACAACAAAAAATCCCCCAACCTAGTGCATGTTGGATAAATGTTTTAAAACTATGATCTTTCAAGACCGAGTGGCTTACGATGTTCTCCATTTACTACCACCTCAACCTCCTTGTTAGAAATGACCATTACCCATAATGGTATTCTTTGTGTTGTTGAGGATGAGCTGATAAAATGCATTATTGGGGTGCCAAAATTGTTAGCAACTAACCTTCCTTCATATCTGCAAGAGCGAGATTATTCAATGCCAAAGCATTGAATTACATACCATGCATTTCAGTCAGCCTGCATTTTAGAACCATCTTAGCTCATGGCACATGCTCACATCTAGTTCTTGAAGGCTAGGAAGCTTTTGAAGGCCTTTCAACCTTTTAAAGTTGTAGCAATGTTTATCATAAAGCTTTTTCAATAAGATCATGAGTTTGAGACCCTTCAATTGCTCGCATCTTCCAATGTAAACTTCTCTAAGTTGAACAAATTTATGCAACCCCAAGACCATCTTTACCACTCTACAATCGCTCAAATCAAACTTGAATAGGGTTGTTGGTTTCTAGAAGAGAGTAAAGAGTGGGGTTTGATTATTGAGTGGGTTTCTCAAGTGGATTTTTTAACCCATTCTTCTATGGGTGGATTTCTATAATGGAGAGCCTCTAGTTGGGAGTTCCCATGCTCACATTTCATCTTCTTCCTATTGCTATGCCTCTATCTTCCTTTAAAATGTTTCTCCTTTCATTTTGTGGAATTTTACATGCATCTCCTTCTTCTTTTATTAACATTGGTCTATGCACAAGCTTTGATAACAATCATGGCAAAAATGATGCTTGTTCTTCATGCCAAGAACAAGTGTTCAAAAGTATCAGGCACACTACCACTATAGTCAAACACAAAGGTGGGTTCAAAGGAAATTGACAATGGTTCATATCTCCTTAGATCGACAACTAATCAACCATTCATTATCTGCCTTTCAAAAGTGTACCAATCCATTATAAACAATTTAATGTCACTACTTCACTTATGTTGCTAATTGGCCCCATTAGGATGTCACTAAATCCTATTTATGATTTAGCCCCTTCATACAATTTTGATAGTATGATCACGCTGGTGCTATATTATCTTATAAGGAATAGTTTTCAAACCACATTTTTAAAGAGGGCTATTTGTGAATTTATCCTAAAAGATCATTTCAAAATGACAAATCTCATCAATAAGCTCAACTCCCAATTTTATTTATTTTCTACACATAACTCCACAAACCCTTTTAATCTCAAAATGAAAGTATGTGATTAGTGAGGAAATTTGACCATCACAATCATTATAGTCTTCTAAAAGTATCTTTTATTATCTAGACATCTTCTTGATCTAATAAGATTTGCCATGCCCCAAAACGGATCCAACTAAAAAAGAAATTGTTTCCAAACAATTGAATCCTCAAAGTGACCTACTAAATATCTAAAATTAACTGAAAACCAATCAATCATTTTTTATTCAATTTTTACATCTTGATTAACCTCTTTTTGCAATGCGTTAATTTTGTACTAGGAGGTCCTTCGACTAGCTTTAAAAACTAACAAAAACACTTGACCGGGCTCCAAATTTGAACATACTAATTCTTTGTTCTGCATTCTTACACCATGTCAAATCTCATCTCATGAAAAATTATTAGTCAAAATATATTGACTATCAAAGTTGCCCTATTAGAACTGCCTGCTAGCAAACATGTCAGAAAATAATAAATCGTGTTCTGTTTTGACTTTCAAAACTAGGCAAACTAACACTTAGAGGCACAAAAATTAAGCCATTAGTTCACTATAATGAGGATGGCATGAATCTATGATTAGGTCTCATGATAATTAACTAGATACATTTGGAAAATGGTCAAAGTGGGGTACTCAAATTTGTAGGACTAGAAACACTAGCAAAAAGGTAGTTTTTGCAAAGGAAATGGATCTGGGAAGGTGTGCAAGCAAATTCATCAAGAATTGCAAATTGGCATACTCAAAGAATTTTTAGAGTAGAGCACAATGGTAGAATCCATTCAATCTCATCTATCATGGGTTTAGAGTTATAACATCATGAATAGGGGCACTGGCCAATCTGCATTTTATGACACCAGTAAAACATCACAAATTGCATTTGGAATTGCATTCGAAAATTGATCAAAAAAATTCATCATAAGCTCAAAATTGAAATGTAGCAATTCTCTAACCTCTAAAATGAAATTAAAAAGGAATTTTCTCATTTTGGTCAACTGGATCAAAGTTATAACTAGTCAAATAGGGCCTCCAAGAATTCTAAATAATTTGCATCAGCATTGCAACAATAAAGGACCAACTTTGAGGGATCAAAAACCTAGTCAAAACATATCAAAATGACTCAAAATCTAGAACGTAGATTCTCTGGTATGGATATTGAATGCTCCCAAAGTGGTGAGTCATGAAACATTACTTGGTGAGATATATTTAGATGCAAACTAGGCCTTTTGTTGCTCTTTGATGCTTAGGCAAGAATGCAGATTTGGACATTGCTCAAAAAGGAACTTCTCATAATAACTCAGAATGGTAATTTATCTTTATGGAACACATAGACATAATGAATGCAAGGTGTTAGTAACATTAAACACCTCTTAGGCTTCACAAGTATATCCGGGTATGCATGCATTTAAAAGCACTTATAGGGCTTGATTTTTTTAGATGGCACTCAAAATTAGGGCTTCAATTTTGAGTCCCAACACCCCCCTCATTTTAAATTAATTTTTTTTTATTTTTTATATTATATATATTTCTATAGTTATCATAGTAATCAAATTACTATGGTAATTATATAAAAAAAAATTCTCAATAAACTAACAATACAATAATGGTATAGCAACCTAGATTAAGTAGTCAAAACTTATTAAAAAAAAATGGTTTTCTTTTCAGAACCCACATCCCAATTTTAATAAATCCATATTGAATCACCCAATTTAAAACAAATAAGGGTTTTCAATATTAGATTTGTCTACAAAAATTTTGGAAATGAAAAAACCATAAAATCACAAAAATGGTTTTAGATTCTCAATTCATATACAAAGGTTTCTCAAACAAAGAATGATAAAATCACATTCAAGGGTTTTAACCCAATTGAGTTCTAAAAACAAATTCACAAACATGAAAAAGATAGATATTCTAAAGAAAAAATCTACTGCACAAAATCCACCAGATCCTACCTATATCTGATGCTAAAATGACAGATGCACAAAAATTGCAAGCAATTTCCTTTCCTTTTGAAAGCCTCTTTTCAAAAATTGGCTCCTCCAAACCTGTGTATGGAAAAATGAACTCTAATTTCTTGATAAAGAGGATTTTCCCCAATTTAGGGCTTTGATTGTGCAATCACAGAAAAACCCTTTTTCTTTTATTATTTTATTATTTTTAATTTTATGCATAAGCTTTATGCAATTTAATTAAAATAAACTTTATTAAATCAATTCATTTCTCTTTTATTAAATCACAAGATGTTTTAAATCAAATATTTATTAATTTAACTAATTTTTGGTGTAAATAAGTATTTACTTATTACACATACTTAAGTTTACTTAGGTTAATGCATTATTTAATCATTTTGCATTATTTTATTATTTTTATTTGTGAGACACTTAGGAGTTTGCGCACCTTTTTGAGTTGTCATGTAGACAACACAAGAGTATGCAACGCTATTTAAGCACATGGTGTCTACAACACTATTTTGCATGTCACACCCTTGTAGGCTTATCCTCTCATCACCACACTTACTTCCATGCTTAATGGAGGATAACCCATATCTGATGGACATGTGCTTGGTTGTATGAAACTTCATGGTGCTGATTATGAGACATTCTAGAAGCTCTTATGAGGCCTTCATATTCAGGCACTCCTAGTGTACTCTTAACCTATTATTGAATGAATATCATCATTCTGATCACACTCTCTCTCTCTTTGGTCTACTATGTGCTTGTGTTTGAGTTCTTAGTTCCTGGGTAAATTTTTCCCTTAGCTAAATTCTTACATGGTATCAGAGCAACTTGGAGATTTTCTCATCACATAGTCATTCAAGACTGCACTTGCTTCATCACCTCAGCTCGAATCTAGAGTGCTACAAAAATTGGGAGTGTCTAGCACCAGATCTAACCTTGCCATTACGTCCAGAACGCTAAACTAGTGAAAATTGACTATAAACTTGGCTACCTTGGCCCAAAGTCGACCGTGAGGCAAAAAAATTTTGCAAATCAGAACCCAGAGGCCCTAATTTGCAGCGTGGGTATGATCTTTTTCAAATCTAATTAATTCATTTTTTGGATCTGTCATTTTTTTCTCTGTATTTTTGTCATATATTTTGTCCAAATTTGCAAAAATTTATTTACCCAGCAAAGAAAATTTTTTTAGCAGACCTGGGCAGTGACACCCTAGATCTACCATTTGGAGATATTTTTATTTGGCACAGGGTTTTATTATTTTGGTCAGCGTAGAGCATATTCTCTACAAACCATAGAGTGTGGACCGTATTGTGTACACTGTACAATTAAAAGCAATACGACACTGGCCACCCAACCTCCATCACCGGCAGCTCTCTTTATTTATTTCCACATCCATGGCCCTTTCTTAATAAAGTCCACAGAGAATAGTGGTATGATCAATGTGGGATTAATATCCCAACTCGCGCACGCTGTCTACTACATTCTTTGGCAACCACAGACTTCAAATCTGGCACGCAAGTTGAGGTTTTTGGCATCCTTAAAACTCCTGACCACACAGTGAAGGGTTTTCAATCGATTCTTTCGACGCAGGCAGTGACTGGTTTTCTGACATCGCATAGGTCATCTCTGGCAACCATTCACGCATTTTCGATGATCGCTGAACATAATCCATCATGTGACTAGAGTTCCTGGCATCATTTTTTGCAGATCCTGGCATGTTCAAAGTTTTTTGGCAATTGTTTCTCACCACAGACTTCTCACCCTAGTCAAACACGCAGACTAGTCTTCATTGGCCACGCGGCATTTTAAATTGCTAGCAAAGTCATCAGTGGTGACTTAGTATGCTTCCAGCCTGTAGCAGCAACACGTGGTCGCGTTTGCAGACTGCCACGCAGTCAAATCTGCATCTGACAATTCATCCTCTGCCCTGCACATTTGTCATGTCAGCAGATTTGACCAGGACTACCATGTCACCCGTGGAACCGGGCAGTGCCACATCATCATACAAAATTTTTGACACGTGTTAGTCCGTACAGTACAGATAGTTGAGTCATTTTCCATGTCATCCCAAGGCGTGAATTTCTTGTTGATGTCATCTTTTGCCTAAGTTAAAATTGACAGTCGTCTGATCATCATTCTCAAGCAATTTATAATTGCATTAACAGCCATTTGATCATCAAATTTAGACTCGCATTTTTCCTTCCAAACCCCTCTCTAGATTATTTTTTAGTTTGGCAGCCTGACTTTGCAAGCTCGTAACTTGGACATTCAGACTCTAATTCAGGTGCAATTTTTTTTGAATTCAAGTAGAATTTTTTGAATTTTCTAGTGGTGGTGTTTTTTTCTAGTTTTGGTTCACAAATTTTATAGAAATTGCATTTTTTGGTGACTGTACCTGCATAATCCTGCATTTTGCAACTTCAAAAGCTCTATACAGGAACATCTGATCACTTTTTTAGGTTCCATTTTTTTTGAAAGTACATATTTTTTGTCTACTTTCCAAATTTGAAGTCAGATTCTAGGGTTGTGTAGACAAATTTCTCACTTTCAAAATTAGGCCTTCATTGGCATTGTAAAGCTTTGGTTCTTTTTCAAAGTTGTTGTAAATCTGAGCTACAGTTCTTAAGTGATAGATTTTAGCCTCATAAGGCAGTTGTAAAATAAAAATTATAAAGTCCACTTTGTTCATTTTAACAAGTGGCCCATTGTAAACACACTACTTATAAAGTGACAAAAGCATCTTTTTTTGGGGGGTCTTTTGATTGAGTGAAAAGGGGGCATGTGTACTGTGTTTCTTGTGTCTCTATTGTGCTCTTTTCATTTCTACATCATGGGTTTTAAATTTCCTCCTCTAACTTCATGCAACTATTCTACATCGGAGTAGCTTCTTCATCGGAGCAGCTTTCACTTATCGGCATTCTTCTTTTGGGGGGGGGGGGGGGGGGGGGAACCTATTATGTCTCTCTTCCTTCTCTTATTCTCCTATGTATATACTGGATGTATTTCATAATAGGGGATCTTGATTACTCCATCCAACGATGCATCCTCTTTCATCTCTCTTTTTGGGGGAAGGTTTTTCCCATTAGGTTTTCCCTCTTTCCTTGCTTTATGGGAGATTGCATTTTCATTATGTACATGGGTACCTAATATGGCCTAGTAGCTGAGACCCATTCTGCATCTTCACCCTAGTTCGTAGGCTTAAGGGCATTCCCCTAAGTTGCACTTAAGGGGGGGTGTTGGTGTAAATAAGTATTTACTTATTACACTTACTTAAGTTTACTTAGGTTTATGCATTATTTAATTATTTTGCATTATTTTATTATTTTTATTTGTGAGACACTTAGGAGTTTGCGCACCTTTTTGAGTTGTCATGTAAACAACACAGGAGCATGCAACTCTATTTAAGCACATGGTGTCTACAACACTATTTTGCATGTCACACCTTTGTAGGCTTATCCTCTCATCACTGCACTTACTTCCGTGCTTAATGGAGGATAGCCCATATTTGGTGGACATGTGCTTGGTTGTATGACACTTCATGGTGTTGATTACGAGATATTCTAGAAGCTCTTCTGAGGCCTTTATATTCAGGCACTCCTAGTGTACTCTCAACATGTTATTGAATGAATATCGTCATTCTGATCACACTCTCTCTCTCTTTGGTCTACTGTGTACTTGTGTTTGAGTTCTTAGTTCCTAGGTGAATTTTTCCCTTAAGTAAATTCTTACACTAATAATATTATCTAGAGTTTAATATTAAAATGAAACTCTTAAATTTTCATTATTAAATTAAATTAAAAAATAATGCCAAAATTAAACTTAATTAATGTTGGAATATTCAAATGGGAAGAGTACTTTTGAGAGGGGGGTGAATCAGAAGTATCACACTTTTAACCTTTTTAATCCTTTACAACAAATAATTGAAAATGTGATGCATGCATGTAAACATATTAAGTAAACATAAAGCAAACACATGCAATAACACACATAACACCAGATTTGTTAACCCAAAAACCCTCCAAGAATAAGGTAAAACTAGGGTCGGGATGATACCCACAAAAATTACTGCAACAATAATTGTTTGACCACTTCTAATGGTTTGTAGTGTGAAAGGCCTGCCCTGTTAAAGGCTTTACACTATGTCAATAGTGACTTGGTTAAAGGATTTACAAACACTTTACATGAAGTGTCACCCTATTAAAGGATTTAATTACCTCTTCAAAGGATCTACAAAATAGTTGTTAAGCTAACCTATCAACATAGGGTTTTCACTATCTAATACAATGGCTAGAGAGTATTAGAAACCTTTGACCTGATTGCTTACAATCTTCAATTGTTGATTTTAGGCACTTGATCTACTCACTCTGATGTGATCCTTTCTTGATCTAATATCTATTTGTATCTCTTGATTTTTTCTGACCAACTAGATGTGAAATTGCTACTCAATTCACTAAGTTTGTGATGCCCCTGTTGTTTTCTTTGTTCTACAATTTGCTATCTGCTTAGCAACTTCTTTGACTTCTCTTCAACAACATAAAATTGTGGGGTCTAAGCCTCCTTATAAAGACTTTGTAGGCTTAGGGTTAGGTATGAATCTATGATCCATATTGAATCTTGAATTCCTACTCATTCCTTGCATTGTTATCAGTGGTTGCATGCCTTCTCCATTTTTCTAATTGGTTGCATGTTGATTGCATAGGAAATATAAAAGATTCATTCTTATCCTTATCATCCTTCAAAATCTTTCTATGTCAGCTCCTAAAATGGTTTACATCTAATTTTATGAGGGCACAAACTCATATGCTAATTTTGTGTTACTCGGTGCATATTGGACTACTGGTTCTTGGCACATATACTATCCTACTTTGCTCGGCACCTATTGCATTTTTAATGCTTGAAACATGTATGACTCTAGCTCACTCAGCATATGTAACATTCTAACTTGCTTAGCATCAACTATGTCTTGACACATATATATCAGTCGGCACCTGTATAATGCTCATCACCTAAAGTCACTCGGCACTTGTTGGAATTTTGACTTGGCACATACTGTGGCTTGTCATACATAGTGTACTCAACTTCAATGTAGAAAGTGGTTAAGTGTGTTGATACCCAAATGTAAAAACCATTCTAAGACCAACACTCTCCCCCTTTGACATGAGGGTCAAAAACACTTAACTAAACATTACTAATCTATCCTTATAAGTACCCTATCCAATCTATTTTGCATATGGACAAAATTTCAAAATTTCAAAAATACCTTATAACTCCCTTGAGTTGATTTTACCATTTCATTTTTGTATCCTACAATTCTGTGTTAGATGTGCCTGATGCACTTTGTCTTTACCCTATACCTGTGTGCTAAGTAGTTTTATCGACTCTATATGTACTTGCTAGTTTTATTCATATTTCCTTCAAAACATTATTTCTCCCCATGAAAGAATGTAATCAAAACTTAGTATTCTCCCCCTTAGATATATCTTCCTTACTATTATTTCTTCCCCCATCTTCCTTATTATTATTTCTCCCCCTTTTTGACACTTATGTCAAAGGGCTCTAAGGAGTAATACCATATTTTGCCAAAAATGTGTTGTTTGCCTCCATTATTATTTTTAGAGCTGTATCCCAAAAAAATGTGTTGTTTGCCTCCATTATTATTTTCAGAGCTGCATCCTAATTCTCCAAAGCAATGTCTAGTGACTTGTACTATATGGCAATCTCTGCAGCAAGATGTACAAGTCCATCTAATGTAGAAAGATTAGGATCTTTCTTTAAGACATTTTTAGCATAGACTTTCTCTTTGTGGAGGACCTCCAAATGTGGAGTTATGGAGGATTGAATCTACATTAATTTGGCCTTTATATTGGCCTCTTCACTTGCTAATGTAGCTAACTCTCTTTGAGTGTGAAGCAATTGGGAAAAATGCTTCTCACTTTGAGCTAGATCCCTTAGCAGTTGCATGCTAGAAATATTCAAATTTCTCTCCAAGCTCAATATCCTTTGATTGGTTTCTTGTGTGAAGTTGGAAAAATCACATAGCTTCTTGTACAATGAGAAAATGTTCTCAAGTATGGCTTTCACCTTCTCAATTTTCTTGGCCAATTCAACCTATTCAAGTGCTATACCACCTAATATCTTCTCATTCACTTTCCCCTAAAATTTCCTCTCAGATCATTCCATAAGTGTAACATTTGTATCCTGGTCTTCACTAGTCACCTAGTCAACTAGATTAGATAATTGTTCTATTATGGGCTTTGCTTCATCTGGTGACTACAAGCTGAAGGCATCCATAAAGATGTCCTTAATCTCAAGTAGTGCTTGCTTGTGTTTATACTCTTTTCTGTGATGGTCTTGGAGTCATAAGCAAGTATTACAATGTCTTCATCTAACTCAAGGTCTTCATAGTGAAGTACCCTAGCTACTCTAGTTAAGCTCAAGCCTAGTGTTGAGATTTGCAAAGGTATGGCTTCAGTGCTTGGCTTCTGAAGGGTTCTTATAGGAGTGCCAGTTTTTGGTAGTTCTACCTAAGTTTGGATAGCAACCTACTCCTTTTCCTTTGGTGTATCTTCCTTCTCATTTGACTTCCCTTTTTTTTTCTTGGCTTTTGTAAAGTATCACTTGCTATTTTAGGTGGTGGAAGCATCAAAATTTTAGTGCTAGTAGCTGTATAGGTGAAAGGTGGTTCTTGTGGTTTCACCTTGTCTCATTTTGGTTCAGAGACTACCTTCTATAGCTCATCTACACTCACCAATACAAGGTTTGTGCATAACTTTTCCTATAGAGTGGATTGGTGAATGATCTTGGAGAGATCCTCTGGAGTTAGGGGATTGATGTTCTAAGATGAATTGTCAGGAACATCCTTAATAATTATTGTGTGTGTAGGTGTGATGGTTGCATGAGGAGGGCTAGGAGGTGGCATTTTTGTGTCTTGCACACTTTATTCCTCTTGTTGTTGTTGTTTAGCTATTGCCATAGTTTCTTCCTTTTGTGTTTCTTCCTCCTTGCCTTTTTCTTTATCATCCTAATCTTTCTTATCTTCCTCCTCTTTCTTCTTTTGTCCATATTCTCTTGTTGTTGCTTCCTTCTCTTCCTCTTTCTTTTTTTCCTCTCCTTTCTTTTCTTCTGTTTCCTTTTCCTTGGTACTGGCTTTTGCCTTATTTTCTTCCTCTTGCTTGTCATTAGTTATTTTGTAAATTGTTTTCCACAATTGTGTGAATTTATTTATCACATCCTCAATCTTGTTTTGTAGGATGTTGAAGGCTCTATATTTAGGTGCAAATTTTCCACCATGTTTTTTATTAGCCTTTATTATTTTACCTTTTGTTAGATCAAGCATCACTTGTGCCAAGGTGGATTCTCTGATCTCCTTTTCCATTTTTAGACAATAATACCATTTATTTTCAATTATCTCACATCGTTCTCTAGGCATGGTATTGTCTAGCTCTAGAGGTGTAATTTTGAATTCAGCCATCATGGCATATACTAATTCCTCTATTCTATTTTGTTCTTCTCTACTTAGCTTATTGAAATCAAGAACTTTTAGATCATTCAAATCTGCATTCCTAACTTTTTCACAAATTTTGTCTAAGGCATATTTGGGAGGATGACTTACCACTCTAAATTGGCTAAGATCTTCTAACTCTGTTCTTTCCTCATCATCTATGTTTCATTGTGCCACATATTTTCTTCTCTTCTTTAGTTCTTCATTAGGCTATTCAATGGCATTCTTCTTCTCTTTTGTTTCCTCTTTGGCCTTTTGTGTAGATGCCCTTATTTTAGCTCTTGTTGCTAGTGTTGGCTTGGCTTATGCAGGCTTAGTGACCTTTCTTGGGCTTGGGCTAAGCTGGTGGCTGAATTTTAGCCTTTCTTTTCTTTTGCTCAGCCAGTGTAGATGCTTTAGGCTTCTTCTTCCTCAACACCTTCATCCTTGTCTTCTCTTAAGCCCTGGGTCAACTCCATTGGGCCTTGCCCATGCTCTTCTTCTTCTTCACTTTCTCTTTCTTCTTCTTCTTCTTCTTATTTGCCACCTGCTTCTCCTTCAATATTTGCTCCAAATTTCTTCTTTATCTTCTTTACTAATTTATCTTTCCTCTTAATAATAGAGCTTGTCTTTAATTTAGTTTCAACTTTGGATTTGACAACATCATATGTGCCAAAGTGAGGATCCTCCTTATCTATCTCTTCTATAAACAATGTTGTGATTGCTGCTAAGGCTTCATCTATATCAAGCTCATATCCCAATGGCCTTAGCCATCTTACTCTTGGTATTACTACTTGGATGTAGTTATAACCAATGTCAAACAAAAAGCATATGTCATTGATGTGTTTTTACACTAGGTAAATTGGTATTCTTACCCTTTGCTTCATGGATTTCTTAAAATCCTCAAAATAGCTTGTCATTTGAGCCTCAAAATTGTCACCCATCTGATTAATGAACTCATTGATTTGTGTAATTGCAATTTTTTTAGGGTTCCAATTCACCTTTCCAATAGAAGGAAACTCTTTCATAACATAAAAGAATATACACATAAGAATTGAACCAAAAATGCATTGAGCACCTTTTGATCTCCTTATTTCTCCTAGGTTTTCATTTATTTGCTGCAACATTAGTTTTGACAGATCATATGTGTGATCTTTCTTTACTAGTTTGTAGGCTACATCAACAGCTATATGTGGCACACTATTCAATCTACTGGATTGATAGAATTTATGAGAAATCACTCACTACAAAATCTAGATGAGGATCACTTATAGTATCAATAATCATACCCCTCTTATTCCATTTGGCTCCTGTATTCTTTTCAATGATGTCTTTGGAATCACCCCACAGTGTCTTAGGTTGATCTAGGGTTAGGAAACCTATAACCCTATGTACTATCCTTTTTGTAATCTTTACTAGTCTTTTTTCTAACCATAAACATCAATTGTGAATTCTATTGAGGATAATCTATATCCATTCAATTTTGAAACATGTAGGGTAAACTAAGGCATTGGTCAAACCCTTTTTCTTGACTATTTGAAATTCATCCTTCAGAATTTTGTTTTCACATAGTTTGTCATATGCTTGGAATATCTCAAGATCACCTACTACACCTATCTTGTAGTTATAACACTTTCTCACATCTTGTACCATGACAACTTGTTTTTGGAATGATGGACAATGCGCCAACTGGGTCATTTTTGTAGGAAACTTTAGGGATTGGCCTAAACTTGGGTTGTTTTACCTCATTACTAACTAAATGAACCTCATGACCTTCATTTCCTTTGGGGTTTCTTGAACTAGAAGCCATTATACCAAACTAGGGTTTTAATGTATTAAAAACTTTAACACTACATAGCTCGGCACTTGATAAATACCTTAGATTGTTGAAATGTATGTTGAATCATTGTTGAGATCGATGCAAATGGCTTCAAGTTTGTTGTATGATCACTCTTGCACTCCTTTTTGTCATTTCTCTATGTTCAAATGGCATGAAAATGATCAAAATTTGACCTTATACCTATCAAAACCTAGCATTAAATACTTAGTGCATACAGTTGTAAACTTGGCACTTGAAAGTTTCACCATGACTCGGCTCCCATTGTATTTTGTTTACTTGGCCTCCATTAGATTTCTATTTCACTCGGCTTTAGCTATTAACTCAGTTGCTATTAGAAACTTGGCATCCATTGGAGCTTCACTTGGCATCTGAGGGCAGTTTAGCAGTATTTGCAAAAAATTCAATTTTTGTCTTGGCATCTTTTCTCATGCAAATTTCTTCCTTGTAGTACTTCTTTGTCTTGGAACTGATGTATGATATAGCTTTGTATATCAATCACATACACCTATTCTTGTTTAATTGGATGAGATGTGATCACTTGACCCCTTGGGTGAAGTGATCTCTCCATTTGATGTGTTACATTCATCTTTCTTCTTCCAAGTTTTGTTCATTTTCCCTCTTATTTGTTCAACATCAACCTTCTCTTTTCCTTTTTTGACTTCTATCTTGGGTACTTTTGACTTTGTTGGGAAATTCCTACTGATATGACCAACTTTCAAGCAATTGAAACATGTAGTTTAACATAACCATCTGCTATAATTCCCTCTAAAATGTGTCCTTATGCAATTTTCAAGAATGTGTCCATACTCCTAACAATAGTGACAGCTATACCTAGTGTTGTAATGCTAGTTGTAGTGATGAGCATGGTTGCTTCCTTTTATAGGCTGATTAGATGTCCACATAGGCTTTGATCTGCATTCAAATGCTCTATGTCCATAATTTTTGTAGTTGTATTAGTGACCTTCAAATTTTGGTTTCCTCATGGTCTTGGTTCTACATTCATGTGCTTGATGTCCTTGTTTTTTGAACTTGTGACAAAAGCTTGCATTTTTAGGCTTATCATGCTGATGATTGTCCTTGCTCCTACATAAATTAGAGGTATGTCTCTTTTTACCAAAAAAATGACAAGTAGGTTTCGTGTTCTTACCTTTGTTACTCCTTTCTTTTGTAGTCTTGGATGATTCTCCTTGCTCAGTGCTAGTGTAACCAAGTCTTGAAGTATCATTACTAGCCCTTGGTGATTTTAGTAGTTGTTCAAAGTACTTGATAGCCTCATTGTGTTTGTTGAAGGTTTCTACTATCTCCTTCTCTCTTTTCAATTCATTTTGCAATTGCTCATTTTTCATTTTCAAGGTGGAAATCTCAGTGTCCTTTATGTTTAGCTCATGATAAGCATTCATCATCCGACTTAAGGTGTCTAGTTGCATGTTTGAGATTCTTTCAAACTCAATTGTCTTCTCCTCCAATCTATTGGTAAGATTTCTCTTGTCATCTTCTATCATGACCTTGTCTTCAATGGCTCTCTTCTTTTGTCTAGTCACTTCACAAACCATTATGGCTTGTGATTCTTGTTCAAGCTTGAGTATTCTAATTCCTTCAAATTGTGCTCTATTTTTCTCCATCAATTCAACTAATGCTACATCAAATTTCTTGGAATCTCCATTGGAAAACACTTGTGCGGTATCAATTTCCTTGTAGTGTATGTCATTTTCAGCTATGGCTATATCCTTCCTTCTTTTTAAGTACTTTCTCAATTCCTCTCTGGCTTCTTCCAATTTGTGTAGAGCGAGGTGCACATCAATTACTTGATTGTCTATGATCTTTCCAAGTTTGAAGACTTCCATCTTAAGACCTTTTCTCTAAGCTATTAGGCTTCTCCTTGTGAGAACCTTGTGCTCTAATACCAATTGTTGGAATATTCAAATGGGAAGAGTACTTATGAGAGGGGGCGTTAATTAGAAGTATTACACTTTTAACCTTTTCTAATCCTTTAAAACAAATAACTCAAAATAAGATGCATGCATGTAAACATATTAAGTAAACATAAAGTAAACACTTGGAATAACACACATAACACCAGATTTGGTAACCTAGAAACCCTCTAGGAATAAGAAGGTAAATCTAGGGTGGGGATGATACCCACAAAAATTACTGTAGCAATAATTGTTTGACCACTTTTAATGGTCTGCCCTATGAAAGGCCTGCCCTGTTAAAGGCTTTACACTATGTTAATGGTGACCTGGTTAAAGGATTTACAAACACTTTACATGAAGTGTCACCCTATTAAAGTATTTAATCACCTCTTTAAAGGATTTACAAAATAGTTGTTAAGCTAACCTATCAACATAGGGTTTTCACTATCTAATATAATGGCTAGAGAGTATTAGAAACCTTTGACCCGATTGCTTACAATCTTTAATTGTTGATTTCAGGCACTTGATCTACTCACTATGATGTGATCCTTTCTTGATCTTATATCTATTCATATCCCTTGATTTTTTCTAATCAACTGGATGTGAATTTGTTGCTCAATTCACTAAGTTTGTGATGCCCCTATTGTTTTCTCTGTTCTGCGATTTTCTATTTTCTTAGCAACTTCCTTAACTTCTCTTCAACAACATAAAAACATGGGGTCTAAGCTTTCTTATAAAGACTTTGTAGACTTAGGGTAAGGTATGGATCTATGATCCATATTGAATCTTGAATTCTCACTCATTCCTCGCATTTTTATCAATGGTTGCATACCTTCTCCATTTTTCTAATTGGTTGCATGTTGATTGCATAAGAAATATTAAAAAAAAATTCTTATCCTTATTATCCTTCAAAATATTTCTATGTTGGCTCCAAAAATAGTTTACATCTGAGTTTGTGAGGGCACAAAATAATATGCTAATTCTATTTTACTCGGCACATACTAGACTACTAATGCTCGGTACATCTACTATCCTACTTTGCTTGGCATCTATTGTATTCTATCTTGCTTGGCACATGTATGACTCTGGCTCACTCAGCATATGTAACGTTCTAACTTGCTTGGCATCAACTGTGACTTAGCACCTATATATCACTCAACAGTTGTATAATGCTCGACACCTAAAATCACTCAGCACTTGTTAGAATTTTGACTCAGCACATACTGTGGCTTGGCATACACAGTGTACTCGGCTTCAATGTAGAAAGTGGTTAAGAGTGTTGATACTCAAATGTAAAAACCATTCTAAGACCAACAATTAATTCCTTTATTTAATTAATTTCTCAATTAATTAAATATAAATAAATATTGAATTTTCTTTATAAAATTTCCATTAAATTGTCTTTTAATTTGATTTAATTATAACATAAAATCATCATAGATCCACAAGAGAAAATATGAAAACTCAACGGAAGACAAAGAATGGAATCAAACTCCAAGGTCAAAATCATGAATTCATGGCACTTGACAAATTTGGATAAGTAAACAATTCAAATACGTGTCCTACTTTCTAGAACAAATGGCTTAAGTTAGGATTTGGACTCAAGAATCATCTCCCCACTTATACCATTGAGATACTGCAATAGGGTACGCTCATCTTGGAAATTTAGGGAAGTCGATACCCAATACCTGCAATTTGCATAAAATCCATGCATGTACATACACATATAATCTAAACTAAACAAGAAATGGAGGGGAGTGGTGTATCATGTAGATTCTGACTAGCAGGTGACTATGACTCCCTCCCTCAACCACATTAGAAATGTCATACATAAAGTAAAACATACATGTACACCATACACATGCAAGTATGGTGTAAGCATCCATAGAAACCATATATAAATAATTCATCTAATTAATCATCGTGAGATAATAAAAATCACTAAATGAACATACATATATCATCATCAAAGTAATCTTGAATACATGAAATAACTAAGTAACTCATCACATAAATCAACTAAGTATGAAATAACATTGAATCAAATCTAGTAACCAAGTATTGATAATTATAAAACATAATTATAGAACATGCCTAAAAAAATCTAGCAAAAGAAATCTAAAATGTCAACTAGGGGTAGGCATTACATCCACTCCCCTAGACTTAGGCTTACTCTTGGAAGCCTACAAGAATCCGACACTACAATCCAAAAAGTAAACTAGGGTTAGGCATTATAAAAGGTTTGACATCTATCAAGTCATTCCATGATCACATTCCAAGATTAGCACTAGTTATTGTTCCAATAAAAGACTATCCTAATCCTGAGGAAAAGAATGAACCACAAAATCAGAAGGATATACCTATTGGTTCTTTTTATATCTTAGCCAACATTATTCCAATTGACATCAATGTACATAGTAAACACATAGATATTGAGCAACAGGCTCAAAATACACAAGGGGGAGACAATACATGACCCGAGAAAACAAATGCAAATGCTCACACTAGAGGAGACTCTACTAAGCATAAAAAAGATGATTCTTCTATAGGTGATAAAGCACTAGCCCAAGGAGCTCTGGGTGAGGGAAATATTGGTCAAGGACAACCAAGAATTGTAGAGGAGAAAAACATAAAGGATTTTTCACTATTAGCATGTACACCAAAATTTGTATATACTCCCATGTTGTTTGATCTATTCACTATAGGACCACTAAAAGAGAAGAAAGAGGAGAAATAGAATGAAGAGTTCAAGAAATATGAAGTGATTAGAGTCCAACCAAATCAATCAAAGAGTATGGATCTTGTGCCATTTATGCAACGTATAATAGTTGATAATGTTAAATAGAAGGACAAGAAAGATGAAACCAAGAAACAAGAAAAACCTAAATAGAAAAAATTATAAATTCAAGTTCATGTTCCACATGTATCATCATTGAGTACCAGTGCTAGTGCTATTGACTCCAAAGGAAGGAAGTTAAAAAGGGAGAAGAAGAAAATTGCACCTACTATAAATTTCAATCCAATAATTTTAGAAGTTATAGTCATACATAACTAGAATCCAAATACCTTATATGTTGATGCTATGAATGTATATGCTTCCATTTACAATAGAAAAGATAAGAAAGAATGACTAAGGACGGAGCACAAGCAAAAGCAAGTGTTACATGATCTAAAAGACGTCTTATTGGATGTTGAGCCAAATATTGTTTTGAATTCAAAAACATCTATCTTAGACTGGCTAGTAAAAATTATGGAGAATATCAATGCGCCAAAGATTGATACATAATACAAGCTTACAGAGAGAGGGGAAAAGAAGTTTGAGAACAAAGTTCTAGAGAAGATTGCTAGTGAAATCACCATACAAAAAGTGGCATTGTCTACTCATATTAATGAGTTGGATACTATTTTATGAAATGTTTAGATATTATTATAGAAGCTATGTTATATTCCACTCCTTACCAATGAAGTCAAGAATAAACTACAGAAAGTAAGTGATGACATGAAAGACAATGTAGAAGAACTAAAAGTTGATCACTGCACTATTCTCTAGTGATATTTTTAATGGGATTCCAACATAAATTATTGCAAGAAGAAATAAAACTCAAAACTAAGATCAATGAAATGCAAATGTTTTTTTTAACTATTTGGGTTTCACAACACATACCCTATTTTGAGTTCAAAATGGGGACCCCATCTTTTCTTTTAGGGTAAGGAATCCCATTCTTTAGAATAAGGCTCCTACTCATTGACCCATGTACCATGAGTAGTGATTCACACATGAATCAATCTCTCATGAGAATAAATGGAACACTCAACACTCATTGGATCTAGGTGATGCTCATAGAGGTGAAGCACCAAGACTTCCAAGAGGTCACCCATCCCAATTTACTCCAGCTTGAGCATGCTAACTATGGAGATTCCTCCATGGTTAAACCCACTCTACTATCAACCTAATTTCCAAAACCTTCACCAAGTGTTTTTCCTTATGAACCATTCATTAGAAATCCTGTTAAGCTCATCAATTAATGAGAAGGGGATATTGTTTCATAGCAAATCAAATTGTGATATTGCTATCAGGATTTAACTTCACCAAGGAGATATTTATATCATAAGGTACAATAATTGGTGAAGGTTTTACAAATGGGGTTACAAGAAGAGTGGATTTAACCATGGAGGAAACTTCATAGTTAAGTGCGCTCAAGCTGGAGTAATACTGGGATGGGTGACCTCTTGAGAAGTTCTGGTGCTTCACCTCTATGAGAATCATCCAGATCCAATGAGTGATGAGTGTTCCATTTATTCTCATGAGAGATGGATTCATGTGTGAATCACTACTCATAATTCATGGGTCAATGAGTTTTTCTCAAAAAACTACATAGTTAGATCATGGTCGCAATATGATACAAAGGTAAGGGTGGTGGATGATTTTCTTAGTTATAAACTTACCAATTTGTGAAGGTAAGTTTCCCTAAACCCTCAAGTGCTTCTATGTCTTCAAAACCAATAAGTACTCTTCACAAAGTTCTCAAGTGGTAGGATTGATGTTTTTAGATGTTATTTACTTGGACTAAAGGATTCTTAGGGTGTCAAACTATTCTAAACTCACCAACTCTTCAAATCTCTTCAAACTTCCTTCTAGGCCTAGTTGTCCCTATTAGGTCTCTAGTGAGAAATAAGTTTAGATTACTCTCAATTTTTCCAAAGCACTAGCCTAACTCTATAGGTTTTCAAATACTCTTTTGGCCATATTGCAACATATCAAAAGGGTTTTATGGGTTCTTTTTTAACATACCCTACTATTACTATATTGTGTCTCTTAAATGCCTAAAAAGAGGGTGATTTAAAAAAGAAATGATAAGTTCATTACACTCCCCAGGATCCAGACCCTAGACAATCTCTTCTTAGGTCAGAAATGTCATAAATCCAAGAGGAACTAGACCCAAAGTTTCTATAACACCAAAATCCTTAAATTACTCCTCAAAATCCTCTTAAACTAGGGCTTCCTAATTAAATGTTGTCCTCACACTTATGGGATCAAAAAAGGGTGGATTCACCTTGTCCCCAACATACCCAATTATTTCCAATAATTAAAGGCTAACTCCTAATGGCTAGAACTTCTACTACTGCTCCATAGCCATAAATTTAATGCCTTTTACTTCACAAACTTCAATGATGATCACCAATCCTCAAAATTTCCTATCAAAAACCTATTAAATATTATTCGTATATATTGTTATAAGATCATTCCATTAGAATCAAATTGCTACATCCATGGAATGATCAATATTTTAATTAGAAACTCAAACTTGTCAATGAAACAATGAAATCCTTCAAAATAGTAAGAACAAACATGAAATAAATAAATTTCACAAGTCTTAGTGCCTTAGGAATTGATCAAAAATCATGTATATATTCTTAATAGATCTCAAGACTATATGAAATCAATGAGAATCAAACTACCATGCCTCAAATGCTTGACAATTTTTATTGGCTTTCTTCACACAGTTTGTACAAAATGATCAATCATAAGTGTTGTTTCCCATACAATTCCTCCATCTAGACTTAATAACCTTCCTAACAACCATCCCAACTGATTTGGATCAATTTCCAAGCTTAGTTATGCCCAAAACTCCTTAAAAATAATTTCCCTCCAAAATGACCTAACATTGGGATTCAAACATTTGAATTCTCCAACTTACAATTTATTGAATAAAACAACTATTTAAAATTTCAAACTTGCCTATTAGGTCCTGAAGGCTAATTTAACCAATCCTAGACCTTCCTAAAACTCCTTAGAACTTATTTGAATTCATATTTCCTTCCAACCCCTATTTCATCATTAAAGATCCTAAGGTCCTTAAAGGGCCCTTTAGGATTCATTACATTTTCATTATCCTTAAAGCCTCCTAAGGCCATGATTGGCTTCAACACATGCCAATTTATTGGTTCATACTCTTCCTTTCCTTTAATCTATCCTTTGTCTTCTATAGGATCCTTGCATGTCTTGATGTTCCTCCATCACAATACCACAAAACTTGGTGAAGGGTTTTCAAATGGAGTTGCAAGAAGAGTGGGTTTAACCATGGATAAAACTTCATAGTTGAGCACACTTAAGCTCGAGTAGTATTTCTATGGGTGACCTCCCAGGAAGTCTCAGTGCTTCACCTCTATGAGTGTTACCTAGATCCAATGAGTGTTGAGTGTTCCATTTATTCTCATGAGAGATGGATTCATGTGTGAATCACTACTCATGATACATGGGTCAATGAGCTTGACTCAAAAAACTACACAATTAAATCATGATATTAATATCATAATTTGACTCGTTGTGGAAAAATATATCCTTCTTATCAATAAGGCTCCTAGTCAAGTTCCTCAATGAATAGGGTCTCTCTCTTGATCTTGATTAGTCTCAAATTTCTATTCAGTCAGTCCTTAATGAAGTTAGGGGGTTCGAAAGTCAAAAAAAAACTAGGAATATAAATTGTGTGTACATGCACACAAATTATGGGTGTGATAGATGTGCTCAAGTTCCTTACTCCAAAGAGGTGCACATGTGTACCCTTGGAGGTGTGTTATGCATTCCCTCACACCTTCAAGTTCTTATAAATAAAGCCCCCCCCCCCCCCCCCCCTGCCCCCCCTATTTTTCTCATTTAGCTTTTGGAGATCCTAATGCCACTCATGTGCACCCTTGAACATCCATAGCCTTGTAGTTACCATCAACTCATCCTTAACTTTAAACCACCCAAGGTAAACCCCAATGCCTATGATGTGTAGATACACATGTGCACACCCCATAATGGTGTGCATGGTGTGATATGTGTACAATATATGCATAAATATGTTGAACACCCTATCAAAGGCATCACACATGTACACCTAAGAATGTGTATGATGTGCACTTATCAAGCACATCACAAGCCCAGAGCACACACCATGTGCACATGTACAAGTGCAACTAGTGTGAAATGTGTGTGTATTCTATTTTCTATCCCTTTTAGTTAAATTTATTATTCTTTAAAATTATTTATCTATGTTCCCATCAATTTTTGCAAGTTTGGTCATACCAGTTAGTGTCTTTCAAGATTTTGACATCAATATATTGACATGTATCTTTTGTGTTGGTTAAAATATCATCATCCTTGTCATCTATGGGGGATAAGCTAACACCTAAACTAGTCACCTTTAGTCTCTAAGTCATTCCAAAGAAATCATCATTTGTGGATAAGCACTCAGAAGTCCACAACACAAAGATGGGACACATTGATTGGAACACATTCCTAGCTTTGTCTAACAAACTAAGGGAAAGGTTGGAGATGATCTCATCACTAATTATAAGTAGTTTAGTGAATCGGATTCTCACCCAATGTCCATCCAATATTTAGAATTGATCATGGCACTAGCCCACCATTATGTGCCATAGTAGAAGGTCATAAAAAGTGTTATAGGGGAGATGGTTCTAGCTATATGCCCCAATAATATAGAGAAGGTTTTCTACCTACCACATGTAGACCAATTCCAGAAGATAACATATGACATAAAAGAAAAGTCATACATGGAGCATGAATAAAAGGAAAAAGGAATAGTATAGGAGAAGTACCTTATTACCCAACACACTACTAACAAAAGAGCCAAAAAATTTGACATGAACTAGAGGTATATGATAGATAATATTAGCTATAGTATAGTGCTCTTGAGTAGAGTCATGGGACTCCTTACAGCCAAACATATTGAAACTTGGATGGTTCATTTCATTGAAACTATCTAGGGGAGGGAGTTGTCAATTGGCTAGGCAACCATCATGCCCAATAACTTGGAAAAACAGCTCAATTTGCTGAAGGTTGACCACCATTTCTACATGAATTATTATGTAATCTATCTATTGGTAGCTATACCCACTCATTAGCTAGGATTTGTAAAGAAAGGAAGTATGAGGGAAGCCAATGCCTAGCCATAAATAGTGTACAGACAATTGGTATGGAAGAAGCTCCCATTTAAGAGCTTGAAATATAGACTAGTGAATGGTGGCTTCATCTTTTATATAATTTGGTTCATTGAAGGGGGCTATGCAAAGATATTGTTTGTAGAGGTTGTCTCCCAAGTAGCACAAGTGGGTGCTTACTTCATTTAGTTCAACACATTCATATACATCGAAGAGGAAAGGACTCTCCTGTGTCTAAAGAAGTCTCCCTACTATGTGTCTAACAGATTGATATTACTGGAGATAGCTAGGGAAAATGCCTTAGCCTATTATAAGGTCAGAAAGAAATATAAGAAGACATGGTTATGGCCCATTAATATTGGAGCTTTCATAGTCAAACAAAAATAGGGTATTGCTACATATGAGCTAGAATTGGATCAGTATCCCTTAGGTGATTACCCAACGGCTTGCCCCTACTTTGACAACACTAGGATGGTACAACATCTTATAGGGAACAAATTCTAATATGATTCCATGATAGAGGATAATTAAATGAATTGTATAGATGACTACAATGTTCAAATTAGGAAATATTGTAGGATGAGTCTACAAATACCAGAGAGAACCCTCAATTTGAATATACCATTGAATATATTCAAGAAAAATACTCCAAACAAGTTAGACCCATTGTATAACATGGATAGAATCTTCAAGAGGCCCATAATGAATTCCAAGATTGGCTAGGATGAGAATGATTATTTACAACATAGGGTCATGCATGTCATTTAGCTAACTAGAGATTGGGTAAGGAAGCCTTTTAACTTGGAGCCAATTCCTAATGCACTGACATTACAAGCTAAAACTAGGCCCAAGAAAGGAAAAGAGTCCAAATTCACTATCTTGAATTACTAAGAAAAGTTTGAAGTATGACCAGAGATGGCCTATAGACATTAGTGAGAAGTGGCCTACTTTCATAGTGACAAGGTCAAGGGGAAGAAGAGAAAGAAGGTAGTCTAAGAAGAAGAAGCCTAACCAAAAGAGGCTCATGGAAAAGAAGTATTAGTTCAAGGGGAAGAAGCTCATACTCCACCTATAGAAAGCCCAAGCCAAATGAAATCCTCTCCATCAATACCCAAGAGGGATAGGACTAAGATAGTGGTAATAGGGGAGAAGAGGAGGAAGCTAAAGAAGAACAATAATGTCTCATCCCCTCAAATCCCATAGACTATACCTAAGGTAGAAGAGGAAGTGTAAAGGGATGAGGTTAAGTATCTCCTACTTAATAAGAGAACTCAGTCAGCTAGGGCTACAAAAGATGAGAGATAGAGGATTGCAACCATGATGCCTCCTTCCATTCTATAACAGTCAATTTAACTTGAGGAGTTCACTGACTAAGAGGGATGGATACCATCCATAGAAGGAGATGGCTCTGATTTCCTTGACCTCTTAGAGTTTTATTTTATGTCGACTGGGACACATTTGGAGGGTAGAGTGATAAGGGACAAACCTCAGAGAGAATCTCTAGGTGATGATTGGAATCAATTTCCTCTACTACTACAAGGACCATAGGATATACCATATCCACCACAAGGAAATCTACCTTTACCTCCTCATGCTCCTCTGACAGAGAAAGAAACCACCCTTATTCCACCACTAATCACCTGATCAGATAGTCAAATAGCTAGGGGGGATGACTTAAAAACTTACATACTTATGAGGTTTAAAAGGAGGAAAAAAATTATGAAAGAGAGAGAGAACCACTCATGGAAGGGTCAAAAACTTTTCCTTTGAGGACAATAATAACTCCATTAGTCAAGCCATCCAAGATAGAAAAGATCCCAAAAAGGAGTGACAAGAGTAAGAGGTCGGTCTCTGAAATGACCTCATCATCAATCCATTATATGTATCCCATGGGTACCACTCTAGCATGGTTGAAGAAAGAAGTATTGACTTTCTAATAAAGGCATATAGAATATATAGAGGTTGAGGGGTTGGAGGCATTGACGAAGACAATGAAGATACTAGTACCTATTGAGGATGATTTGAAGCAACTAGCTTTCATCATGAGGAATAAAAGAAATGATTTAATAGAACATATACTTATTCCTCCTCCACATGTGTATATTGAAGACATTTCCCCCAAGGAATACCAAATGTAGGACATCATGCTTAGGAAAGCCACCTAGGATACAACCAATTTTTTTACCATGAAAGACCTTAAATAGGTGTTTTGACACCTAGATGAAGACGAGGCCAAGATTTTGGAATTGAGAAAGCATAATGATCTACTCTAGTAGTACTGAATGTGGTAGTCAATCTACTCAACCCTAATCATCCTGAGTTTACCCTATTGACTACTCTCGAAAAACAAGCTCTAGCCCTGACACCCACAAGCTCATTTTTTTAATGTATGCCAAAGGCAATGTCAAAGTTTTGAGGATAGAAGAGTATAGATTATTTAGTCCAACATGGACACACTACTAGGTATATAGAGTAATGTGGATAGACTAGTTACCATAGTAGACCAATATTTTGGGTCAATGGACAAAGTGGTGACATGCACGAAGGACCTAGAGGTATTATAAATAATTAAGGGTCAGAGGTGTCGTGTGCTACTAAATATTTATTCTATGAATGAGTTAGATAAATTAGATGGTTGGATTGAAAAGGTTGTGGCAAGAAATAGAGTGATGATCATATTGCATGAGGATATTAAGGATGTAAAGAATAGATCCATGGATCAAATTTTTTAAGCTAATAAGAATTATAGTTCAAGAAATCTAAAGACTTTTGAAGATGAATATAGGAATCAAGTGTGTTCAAGAGAAGTAGTGGTGCAATATTTTAAAACTTCAATTAAGACTGCATCCTTAGAAGATGATGTTAGGCATATTTTTAGAACTAAGGTAGCACTCACTGAGTTAGACACCAAATTGGAGGATTTTGTAGAGATCGGACAAGAGGTAAGTATTGTCAAGAAATGAGAACAAAGTATAAATATTTGGACTTGTTGGATGCCCTCAAAATCACTACTATTATTCAAAAGTTAAAAGTGGCATATCTAGACATCATTTTGGTTTAAGGATCACAAAACCCAGATGCTAGAAATTGAAGTTTTGACACTTAGAAATATTTTGTCAATTTTGGTCCTATCACCTAAATGCGCTAGTGCAAAGGTATGAAAAACACATAGGTGTAATTTCATAAGGTGTTCCAATCACAAAGGTGTGCTAATAGTTTTGGGAAATTATGGTGGTGCCAAAAATTAACTTCCAATTACTATTATTGTACATTCCACACACCAAAAGTGTATTTTGACGACAGTTTAACTCCTAGAAACACATAGAGAAGGCTAAGCTTGCATTCTTTGAAGCTCCACTAAATTCCAAGTCATATCATGGCTTCCCTCTTCTTGTATTCATCTTCTTTTAACATTTTTATTCATGTAAAGGCTCATGCACCCATTAATTGATATAAATAAGGGTTGAGACCTACTTAGCACCATTTAGAGAGTCAAATTGTATATAATTAGCTTTATTTTATTAGTTTTTAGCACATAGTCTTCATTAGAATAAATCTCATCCCTAACAAAACATAGGGAGAGGGTTTCTTATAAATACATGGATGTAATATGTACTCTAGGCTGATATTTTGATGTAATAATAAATTCTATTAGTGCTCTCATTCTAGGTGTAGTAAATCATGTCGAAGTTTGTTATTTTTATGAATTCACATTCATGAATAGTAAATTTGCCAATGGTTTTATTATGTTAAGATAATTTTGTGATCTTTTAGTTCTTGTGTTTTCCATATGTTAACAAACTCTACTATTGTGATAAATTGGAGAAAGGATCACTATTGTTCTTGCATAGGATTTTGTCTCATTTGTGTGCACTTTTCATGGTTGCACAATTTGATGAATCATGAAACATATTTCAATTTTTATTAAAATTGCCATCAATGATTATAGCAATGGAGTTGAGGAAGCACTGCTACTAATTTCATTGGTTTCCTACCAAGTCCTTTTGATAATTTAATTTGAAGACATTTTGTTTCTTTGGCTTATGTCCCTTAGGAATTTTCCTTTTATTAGTTTGTTTAAATCTCTTCTTACTCTATTGTTGTTATTTTCTTTTCAAATATGTGGTTAAAAATAGGAATTCATATAGTTACATTGATTAGAAATCGCATTCATCATAAAATTAAAATTACAAAAATACATTGATTTTGTGGTTACATTTCATCAAATTTGTGTAGAATTAACTGATACTAGCTACAAAGGCCTTCTTGTAAACACTCACCTTTATCTTCAATTGAGCTACTTATCAAGTCATAAAATAACCATCCAAAACCTTGGAGTTGGTAATTGATTGTCTTTTCAAGATAGAGATTTGAGAGAATTTATGTCATTAGCATTGTGTCAAATGACCACTTAACAAAAGTGATGCTAGAAGGAGGACCCATAAATTATTCTACAAAAAAACTATGTTTCTATTTGATAGTTCTACAAATTTTGTAGTTCTATTTTTTAAAATTCTATTTGCAGTCACAAGGTGCACTTTTTTAGAAGGTATACTTTTCACCAAGGTGTGCTTTTCAAAAGGTGCATATTTCATCAAGCTGCATCCATAGTGTGCTTCCCCAAAGGTGCACAAACTGGAAGATCTTGATCCATCATCTCCCTTTCAGTGAGCATCAAGGTCTTCACTCAACAGACATGCATTCTTAGAATTCAATCACTTTCTCAAGCCTCACAGAAAGAAAGGGATACCTAGGCTCCAACCACTCACATTACAAATTCCATCATCTTCACCTATTATGCATTCTACTTCACCCCCACCTATCATTCCACATAATCCTCCACCTATATCTTTCTTTGCAAATGTAGTAGATTCACCAATCAACCTACAAGTCCACTCAATGATCTTCTCAAGAACCCTAAGAAATTTTGCCTAAGGTTTATCTATAGAGAGACACAAACAATAGAAGATCACATCAAGGTTTTCAAGGAAATATGTAATAGAAAACAAATTCAACAAGAAAATGTGGCCCTTAATCTATTCCCATACACCTTGGGAGAGGTTGCATTCAACTAGTATGTGAAGTTGTCATTGGGATCCATTCCAAACTGGGCAGCTTTTGAGAAGTTTTTCTTAGATCAATTCAAGACATTTATCAATCCATTCATTTTACATCACTAGTTTATATCTATCAAGAGGAATCTAGTAGATACTATCTCCCACTTCAATCATTATTTTCACATGGCATACCAAAATTTTGAAACCCCTTACACCATACTAGTGGGGACTACAATTCAAATATATTTGGACTCTATGGATCACCTCACTGCTATATTCCTAAGGAGACTACCTACTATAGACATTGATACTCTAGAAAAGGTCTTCAAAGAAGCAGTCACTTTCACCAAATAGGATAACTCCAATGCACTGGGCATGATGATTTTGTCTAATGTTGATACAATGGTACCATCATACCTCATAGGAGCATAAGTGATGGCCAATCAATTCATTCTATTGTATCTAGTCCCAATACAATAGGCACCTGCTACCTCAGCTCCAACTATAACCTACCTAGGGTACAAACCTACAAAACTTCTTTCTTTGAGAAAAATATTACACTATCTACGGAAGTAGAGAGCAACATTACAATCGAGATGAACCAAAAGAAAAAGACCATGTTTCAGATAACCAATAAGATAACTTGTCTTCGGTTATCACAAGGGAAAAATAACAATTTCCAAAGAGCTAATACAACTCCAAACAATAATACTTATGGTAAAAAAGAAAAAAAGAATTTAAGTGAAAATAATGTTGTGAGAAACATTCTAAACACACCAGACTAAAACAATGATTTTAAAAGGCATACTCAACAATGGAATGCTCATCTAAACAATGGAAGTGTTGCTATGAACACTAATAATAATGCCTAGTTGGTCAATATCAATCAACTTGATAGAAACTAGAATGTACCAAATGACAGTGGTGTGTTCTTTGGCAAAAATCAAGAAACAAACTATAATTCACACAATGCCAACAATGAGTCCCCTATTCAATTCAACATCATGTTGTTGGAATCTTATGATTCTCCACTGAATACTAAAATGGGAGACCCAGCCAATGAAGAATTTGTGTTCCCATTCAATTAAAAATTAGATCCTAATCCAACTAAGATGTTCTCCTTCTACAATAATAATTAAAACAATTACAACCTATGCAACTAAAGGGAACTCATGACTAGTGGAATTTCTCTAGGATCACAACCAACACCACCTGATCCAAGGGTGAGTAATAATCTAACACCTACAAAAGAACCCTTCCCAGGACAACAAACTTAGATACAAGGGAGCATGGCCACTATACTGAAGAATCATGCTTGGTCAATAGAGATGTATAGTGCAATTGAAGAATTAAAAAGGACTGAGCCAATATCTCAATGTATGATATTTTACAAAGTTTTCCTAGCCAAAGGGAAGCATTGTTGAAGACCCTTGATCATACAAAAGAAATGGCCAACACTAGCACTCAAAAAAAATTTACTCCACATATTAATAACACTAAGGTTATGCCCACTATGTGAAAAGACAAAGCAAAGGTACACTCCTTTTTGATAAGTCTCCAAATTTTTGGGGAGAATCTTCAAAATTGCCTCATTAGTTTAGTTTTTTTACGCAATGTCATGCCATTTTTAATATCCCAAAGGTTAGGGATTACTCAACCACCTATGAATTGGATTGTAATTAAACTTGAAAAAATGGAAGTAAAAGTCATTGGAGTGCTAAATGATGTTCACATACAGTTGACTATAGATCCCAGAATCCATGATGTCATTGACATTCAAGTGGTGGACATCCTAGCAACATATGACCTTCTTCTAAGAAGAGAATGGACTATGTGTTTGAGAGGATGGTTCTCAATGAATTTTACTAAATTATGGCTACCTTGGAAGGGATTGAATAACCAAATAAAAATAGAGCCTAAGCTAAAATTAAAGACAATAATCATAGAATACAATGCTCCTAATGAAGTTTCATTTTTCAATTATACCTAGGCTCCTATAGAGTGATGGAATTTGATATATCCCAGATAAAAAAATCCAACAACTAGGCTACTACACAATCACAAGAGCCCTCCCTATTGGAGGAAATCAATACAAAATATGTGAACTATATGGTTGCAAACTTACAATGTTTAGGAGAAGATGCAAATCCAAATATCTATGCAAATCCAAATATCTTACTCCTAAGATTTTATAGGTTGCACTATACACATCACTTAGAGTTTGAATCATTAAATTGTCAAGATGTGATTTCCTGGGTTTTAACTTAGATAACATAATTTGCAACTAGAAAAGTTATAAGTGGCATACCTATAGATAAACTGGTTCACCTAGGTGAGCCTAAAGTCACGAATGATGTCCTTATGGAGAAAATTGAAGAGTATTTGAATGCTTTGTACAATGATGCATCCATAGGTGGTGGATCTTTATCATCTCTTCCCAAAGAAATGATAAAATTTTATAGAAGGAGATGCTTCATGAAAGGTCAAGGTTGGGCCTTGGTGGGCATACATCCTAAACTCTAAACTTCCATAATAATGGAGTTGATTGAAGAGATTGAGGATAAGAAAAGAGAACAAGAAATCCCTATGTCAAATGAAACTACAAGTTGCTCATCAAGCCAAATATGGGGAAAAATGTAGTGGGTCCCCAAGAAAATATCTTTCAAAGACAAAATAGATGAAAAGTTTCAAACAAATAAACACAAGTCAAGGAAACCAAAAGAAGAAACAATCTAGACTCTCACATTTGATGATTCCAAATGAAAACTAGGAGTTGAAGCTGGAATTGAGTTGGTTAATCCCAAAGGTAAGTCTTTCAATGTTGCATATCATTTACAATTTATATGTACTAAAAATATGGTAGAATATGATGCATTGATACAAGGAATCCTTTTTTCATTGGATTGAATATCAAAACTCTCATAATCAAAGGAAATTTCCAACTAGTGATTCAATAAGCCAAATCAATCTATCCTTGCAATGACAAAAGATTGGTATCTTATCATAAAATAATTTAGGACTTGATGGAATATTTTGAAGCACTAAATATCAAATCAATCCCAAGAAGAAGGAATGCAATAACTGATGCACTTGCAATCTGTGCTAGTGCACTAAAGCCTATGGAAAGGAAAAAACTCAAGAGGTTCTCAATATAACTCATGTTGCCCCGTCCATTCCTAATAACATTATAAACTTCCAAGTTTTCCAATATGACCAAAACATCCTTTAATTCATCCTGTACAATAGTTTGTTCAAAGGATGAGAAATTGATGACATGTCTAATGATGTACTTGAAGGGGATTAAATAGAAGATTAAAATAGGGTCATAAATCTGAAAACTAATACTATTCCTAAGGGGATGGTGGAGTTGGATCACATCTTTGATCAAGATGAATTAGCATGCCATTAGAGAATCTCTAAACAGAAGGGAATTTATGAATGTGACTCATATAACTTGAGTACTAAACATGACCCTAAGGTGGTAAAGATTGGAAGGGCTTGTAACTACCAAGAAAGAGAAGACATGTTGCAGCTACTCACAGAATATAGAGATTTTATCACCTAGAGTTATGAGGAGCTCAAGACATGTGATCCCAACATTATTACCCATGATATTCCCTAGAAGGCTGACACAAAGCCTTTTTGCTAGAGTTAGAGGTTGATAAACCCCATTATTGAACCTTTAATAATGAGAGAATTTCATAATTTGTTGGATGATAAGGTCCTTTTCTTTATTCGACACCCTAGTCGGGTCACTAAATTAGTACCAGTACAAAAAAAATACTGGAGTAATTCGCCTTTGTGTGGACTTCGGTAATCTAAGTCAAGAATCTCAAAAAGATAATTACCCCATGCCTTCTCTTGATAGAGTATTATAGATTGTAAATGGATCTAAGATGATGCCTTTTTTAGATGGATAATTAGGATACAACCAAGTGATGGTAAACAAAGAGGACACTTTAAAGAAAATATTCACCACCAAGTGGGGAACATTTAATACAAAAGGATTCCCTTTGTCCCAATTAATGCAAGAGCTAAATTTCAAAGAGAAATGGATGAATCATTTAAGGGATTGGTAAGCATATGCATAGTCATTTGCATGGATGACCTCACCCTTTTTTCAAAAGAGAGAAGCACCCATACTGCCGACCTGAAGCAATTTTCCAACTAATGTAGAAAATAAGACATATATCTTAACCTAAAGAAATATTCATTCAAAGTTACAAAAGGGAAACTCCTAGGAAACATCATCTCTAAAGTTGGTATTTCAATTAATCCTAAAAAGATAGAAGAAATTATGAAATCATTGCATCCTCATAGTTACAAAGAGATAAATCTTTCTTTGGCCCCCCTAAATGATTTACTAAAGAAAGGAGAAAATATTGATTGGGTTCCTAAAGTCAAAAAATCTTTTGAAGATATTAAAGTGGATATTTGTACTACCACAATACTTGTGAGTTTTGATCATCAACTTCCATTCATAGTCTATTCTTTCACTTCAAAACACTTATGTACATGCCTCCTTGCATAAAAGAAAGATATAGAGGATGAAAGGCCCATCACATTTATGGGTTTCCCCTAAAGAATGTCGAGTTAAATTATCCTAATCTGGATAAACAATCATTCTTCCTAGTGAAATTAATCAAGAAGTTTCGCCATTATATACTCCAGAATAAAGTCTATGTCATTGTACTTGACCCTACAATCAAATCATTGCTTATATAAAATGACCTTGGGGAAAGAAGAGTAAAATGGATCATTATCCTATAGGAATTTGACATAGAGATTCAATCAATGAAGCTAGTAAGAAGATAAGGGTTAACTAAGATGATAACAGATAATTAAGAACAAAGCATGGTGTCTCATGTGGACACTAATGAAGGGATGATAACATATGTATGGTATCAAGACATTGTATTTTACCTCTTCCAAAATCAATATCCTCAAGGGAGGAACAACCCAATGAAGAGGTTTGAAGATGAAATGTGAATCCTATATGCTTCAAGATGGAAGTATATACAAGAGAAACTATGAATGGATTTACCTAAAATGTTTGGTTTGTGAAGAAGCAAGAGAAGTGATAGAAACATATCATGAGAAGTACAGTACTAGACATAGATTGGTAGAGACCATGACCCATCAGATTCTAATATCAAGATACTTTTGGCCTAATATTTTCAAAGACATGTATGAACACATGTGTTCTTGTCACATTTTCCAAACAAGTGCCAACAGGGAAAGAAACTTGCCTATGCCATTGTAACCAATTTTTGAGGTTCGTCATTTTGCCAAGTGGGGGCTAAATTTCATCAGGCCTGTAAACCCACCATCTTCTATAGGAAATATGTTTATTCTAATGGCTACCAATTATTGTACACAATGGACTATAGTTGAAAATTTTAGGAATTGTACTAAAAAAGTGGCCACCAATTTCCTAGAAGAACATATTGTGACCAAGTTTGGGATTTCGTTCTTTCTAGAATGTGATAATGGATCATCTTTTACATCATTTTTTCTTACCCAATGGGCATTGGATAATCATGTCATAATAAATGTTCCATCCAACTATTATCTGCAAGGGAATGGACTAGTTGAGTCTACCAACAAGAACATGATAATGGTCATAAAGTGCTTTCTCACACAAAATCCAAGGGATTAGAACACACAATTGAAATATGCCTTGTGGATTGATAGGGTCAGAGTGAAAAAATTATTGGGAACATCCCCTTATTTTCTAGTCTATGGCTAGGAACCCATATTTTCCTTCAACCTCAAGATTCTAGTGTCAAAATTTATTAGGGAATATGTTGAAGATGCAAATAGAGCCCAAATAATATTGATGAACCTTTTGGAATTGGATGAGGGAAGAACATTAATATTAGAATATGTTTCAAATCATCAAGAAAATGATCAAAGGTTGATTTGACAAGAGAACCATGATAAAGTCTTTGAGAACCTCTTACTTTATTCTCATGTGGGACAAGACAAAAGAAAAACTTGGTAGTCATACCAAGTTTCAATGCTTGTAGATCGGTCCTTATCAGATTGTAGAGGTCTTGGGAGAAAATAATTTTTAGGCTAAGTACTTTATAAGGAGACTTGGTTCCATTACCAATCAATGACCATTTTCCAAAACATTATTTTGAAGCCTAAAAGAGAAAATGTTACTCAAAAAAAAAAATTAAATGTTTGCTTAGTTTGTCATGTCATAGTTAAAGTTAGCTTCTATTTGTTTGCTTGGTTATTTTGGTCTAATTTGGAGGAAGAATAAGTATAACAAATCAATGTACAACCCCAACTAGTCTCAATCTTTTGGAAGAGGTATTTCCTTATCAAAGTAGTATAATGATGTTATTTCTTACAAAGGCTAAATATTGGTATTATGTGTAGAAAATAAGGGGTTTGTATCTTAAAAGTTAGACATTAGAATTATCGCTCTTAGCACTAATCATTCATATATAAAAAATGAATAACAAATTTGTTTATAACCTAAGTAGACGGTGATTAAGGTTCAGCCTAAAACTCTCTAGTCTGAGCAGAAAATAGTTTCCCTCATAAATTAGACCAAGATCACTTGTTTGCATAAGAGTTTCTTAAAATTCACTAAAAGAGGAACGTAGAAGACATCCAAAATAGGAGATCAAGAAATCAAGCACCACCTATTTCTCATACAGTCTAAGTACAAAGAGAAGAGTGCAAAATAAAAGAAAGAAATTTGAGTGTCAAAAAGTGATCTTCTCAAAAGAAACAAGTCATACAAGGTTAGCAATGCTTAATTGATACCTTGCTAAAACAAAATAAACTCCAAGGGTAAATCAAATGGAAACATGTGAGCCCTACAAAGTCGATAAGGGACCTGCAAGATAAATATTGATGTCTCATTAAGATCCCTTTGAAGGGATTCTCAGAGGGGACTCTAGAATCTATTGTTGGTTAGTGAAGGTTTGTTCTGAAATGGATAGACAATTATGGAGACAATGCTTGGGAACATCAATAGAATTAACAGTTTTATTTTTGAGTCAAAGCCCTAAATAACCTCTCATAAATACTACAAATCAAGTCCTAACTTAATACATGTCTAACAATTTCTTTCTAATAAAGAAATGTCTACATCATTTCTTCCATTTTGTTGGGCTATTTTTTGTGGCTTCACAACACATGTCCAATTTTGAATTCAAAATGGGGACCACGTCTTTGCTTTTGGGGTAAGGAATCTCATTCTCTAAAATAAGGCTCCTATTTGGGTGCCTTCATGAATCGGGTCTCCCTTTGGGTCTAGGTTGGTCTAGGATGTCTAGTCAGTCATTTCTATAAAAAGTCAATTGGTCAGAAAGTCAAAATTTTCACAAGGTAGATAAATGGTGCCCACAAAGACACCAATTATGGGTACGATAGGTATACACAAGTGCTTAACTCTGGAGAGGCACACATGTTCATGTGCACACCCTCGAACCTCTGGGAACCTCTAAATAAAGGCCCCTCCCCCTGTATTATGCTCATTTAGATTTTGGAGATCCTAGCACCACACCTATGCACCCATAGATATTTGCACCCTTGCAATTACCATCAACTCATCCTCAGCTTCAAACCACCCAAGGTAAACCTCAATTTTCATGTTCTATAGATATGCATGTGTACATGGTGCACATGGTGTGATATATTTTCAATATGTGCATAAATGTGTTGAACGGCGTATCAAAGGTAGCACACTGCATACACACCTAATAATATCCATGACATTCACTTATGAAGTAGGTCACAAGGCTAGAGCATGCACCATGTGCACATGCACAAGTGTGCTTGGTGCATAATGTATGCATGTGCACTTTTTTGGCCCTTTGTCAAATTTGTTAGTTTTTTTTATTCTTTTTATATTTTCTTGTCTATTTTCACCAATTTGATCATACTATTTAGCATCTTTCAATATTTTGACATCAACATACTAACACATATCTTTTGTGCAGGTTGAAATAACACCATCCTCATCATCTATGGAAGAAAATATAGCACCTAAACTAGTTGCCTTAAAGTTCCAAGGCACACCAAAGAAATCATTTTTTGAAAATAAGCACTCAAAATTATATGGCATAGATATGAGCCTCATTGATTGAAATGCAATCCTAGTTTTGTGCAAAAAATCAAGAGAAAGGTCAAAGATTATCTCGTAGCTAATATTAAGCATGTTAGTGAATGCAACTTCCCACCCCATGTCCATCCAGTCTTCAAAATTGATCATGGCACTAGCCCACCATTACATGCTAGAGGAGAAGGTCATAAGAAGCATTACGAGGGAGATGGTTCTAGATATACACCCTGATAATATACAGAAGGCTTTCCACCTACCACCTCTAGACCAATTCCAAAAGATAACATATGACATAGCAAACAGGTGGTACAAGGAGCATGAACAAGTGGCAAAAGGCATAGTACAAGAGAAGTACCTTATTACCCAACCCCCTACTAATAGAAGAGCCAGAAAGGTTGTCATGACTTAGGAGTATATGATAGATGATATTGGCTATAGCATAGTGCTCCTAAGAAGAGTTATGGGACTCCCTACAATCAGTCATCTTGAAACTTGGATAGTTCATTTCATTGAAACACACAAGGGGAGAGGGTTGCCTACTGACTCAACAACCATCATCCACAATAGCCTAGACAAACAACTCATTTTGGTAAAGGTTGACCCCCATTTCTACATGACTTCTTAATTGGTCTATTTGGTTGCCATTTATTATCTAGGATTGGTAAGGAAATGAAGCATGAAGGAAGACAAATGATTAACATATATAGTGTACCCTTAATTTGTATGGAAGAAGCTCCCATTTAATACCTTAGAGTACAAACTAGTGAATGATGGCTTTGTCTTTTCTATAACTCAATTCATGGAAGGGTATTGTGTAAAGAGGTTGTATGTAGAGGTTGTCACCTGAGTAGCACAAGTGGGGTGCTTATTTCATTTAGTTCAACACATTCACATACATCTAAGTGGAAAGAAATATACTATGTCTAAACAATATTCCCCGCTATACATCCAACCATTTGATATTACTGGAGGTAGCTAGGAAATTGACCCTCAACCTATGATAAAGTTAGAAAGAAACATAAAAGACATGGGTATGGCCCATTACTATTGGATCTTTCAAAGTCAAATAGAAATAGGATATTTATACATATGAGCTAGAATGGGATCACTATCCCTTGGATGATTACCCAGTGGCTCACCCATACTTTGACAACATTGGGATGGTACAACATCTTGTAAGGAAGAAATTCATACCTAATTCCATGATAGAAGATCACTTGATGAATTGTGTAGATGACTACAATGTTAAAATTAGGAACTATTGTCGAATGAGTCTACACATAGTAGAGAGAGCCCTCAATTTGAATATACAATTTAAGATATAGAAAAATGATACTCTAGATGTGTTGGAACCACTGTATAATAGGGATAGAATCTTTGAGAGGCCCATAATGAATGTCAAGATTGGCCAGGAGGAGTATGATGAAATATGACATAAGGTTAGGCATGTCATTCAATTGACTAGAGATTAGGTAAGGAATCCTTTTCACTTGGAGCCAACTGCTAATGCACTTATATTATAGGCTACAACTAGGCCCAAGCAAGGTAAAGGATCCAAAGTCATTGTCTTGACTTACCAATAAAAGTCTCCAGTACAACTAGAGATGGTCTAAAAACATGAGTAGGAAGTGGCCTACTTTTGGAGTGAAAAGGTCAACAGGAAGAAGAGAAAGAAGGTAGGCCAAGAAGAAGAATCCCAACCAGAAGAGGCTTGCGGTGAAGAAGCATCAGTTCAAGGAGAAGAAGCTTAGGCTCCACCTATAGAAACCATGGATCAAATGAAAGCCTCTTAATTAGTACCCAAGAGGGCTAGGACTGAGATAGTAGTAATAGGGGAGAAGAGGAGGAAGCTAAAGTAGAAGAAGAGTGCCTCATCTCCACAAATCTTGGAGACTATACCTACAAGAGAAGAGGAAGAGAAAGGGGATGAGATCAAGCATCTCCCACTCAATAAGAGAACCTGGTCAGCTAGGGTCTTGGACGAGGAGAGACAAAAGAGTACAACCCATACACCTCCTTTCATTCTAGAATAGTTGAGTTGATTTGAGGATTCCATAAACTAGGAGGGATGGAAAGAGTCCATAGAAGGAGATGGCTTTGATGACTTTGACATCTCAAGATTCAATTTTATGTTGTTTGGGACACATTTGGAGGGTAGAGTGATAAGGGACACTTTCGTTCAGAGAGAATCTCTAGGTGAGGATTGGAATCAATTGCCTCTACTGCCATAAGGATTAGTGGGTATATGACCTCTATCACCTGGAAAGCCACATTTGCCACCTCCTCTTCTACCATAGAAAGAAACCTCCCTTTTTCCACCACTAATTATTGGATCATATAGTTAGATAGCTAGTGGGGATGATTTTAAACAATTATATACTGAGGAGGTTTCATAGGAGCTGGAGAGGGAGGGAGAGAGAGAGAGAGAGAGAGAGAGAGAGAGAGAGAGAGGACACGATTCATGGAAGGGTCAAAAACTTCTCCCCCAAGGACAATAATAGCTACTCCATTAGTCAAGCCATCTAGGATAGAAAATACCCTAGAAAGGAGTGATAGGGGTAAGAGGCTAGTCTCTAAAACAACCTCATCATCAAGACATTATATGTCTCCCATGGGTACTACTCCAGCATGGACGAAGTAAGAAGTATTGAATCACCAATGAAGGTATGTGGAATATACAGAGGTTGAGGAGTTGGAGGAATTGATGAAGGTAGTGAAGATACTAGCACCTATTCAGGGTGATCTAAAGTAGCTAGCCTTCATCATGAGGAATCAAATAAATGACTTAATAGAACATATAGCTATTCCTCCTCTACATGCAAATATTGAAGAAATTTCCCCTAAGGACCACCAAATGCAAGAGGTAGTGCTCGAGAAGGCCACTTGGGACACAACCAATTTTTTTACCACAATAGGCTTTAAATAGGTGTTTCAATACCTAGATGAAGATGAGCAAAGATTTTGGAATTAAGAAAGAAGAATGGTTTGCTCTAAAAGTACATCAAGGAGTTAGTTGGTCTATTGGACCTTAATCATCCTGAGGTCACCCTAGCAGTTGCTCTCAAAAAATGAGCTTTGGACCTAACACCATAAGATCATTTTTGGACACATGCCAAAGGTGGTGCCACAGTTTTGAGGATATAGAAGTATAGATTATTCAATCCAACATGGATAAAATACTAGTTATATAGAAGAATTTGGATAGATTGGTTACCATAGTAGACCAAAATTTTGGTTTAATGGACAAAGTGGCCACATGCACCAAGGACCTAGATGCATTACAAACAATTAAAGATGCTACTAGATATTTATTCTACGGAAGAGATAGATAAAGTAGATTATTTCTTTGAGAAGATAGCAATAGGAAATAGGGTGATGATTGGACTATACAAGGATATTTAAGATGTAAAGAATTGAGTTCTGGATCAAATTTTGGAAGCTAATAAGAATTATAGTGCAACCAATCTAGAGATTTTTGAAGATGACTCTAGGACTCGATTTGTATTTGAGAAAAGCATTGGTTCAATAGTTCAAAGATTTATTTGATGCTACATCCTCAAAAGATGATGTTAGGCATATTTTCATAACTGAGCTGGTACTCACAGAGTTAGACTCCAAATTAGAGTATTTTGTAGGAACAGCCAAGAGTTAAGCAAGTATTGTCAAGAAATGAGAATAAAGATGAATCTTTGGACTTCTTGGCTAGCCTCAAAATCATCACTATTATTCAAAAGTTCAAAATGGGACATCCATAATTTTGGTGGAAGAGTCACAAAACCAAGATGCTAGAAATTGAAGTTTTGACACTAAAAAAAATTCTATCAATTTTGGTCCTACCACCTAAAGGTGGACTAGTGCGAAGGTGAAAAAATTACATAGGTGGGCTTTTCATAAGGTGCACCAACAATTATGATCAATTGTGGTCGTTCTAACAATTAACTACCAATTTCTATTTTTGAACATTCCATGCACCAAAAGCACATTTTGACAGCAAATAACTCCTTGAAACACATAGAGAAGGTTGTGCTTGCATTCTTTGAAGCTCTAGTGACTCTCATATCATCTCATAACTTCCCTATTCTTATTTTCTTCTTCTTTTAGTTTTTTTAACTATTTAAAGTCTCATGCACCCATTAATTGGTATAAACAAGGGGGATACTTACTTAGCACCATTTAGAGAGTTAGTTTATTTGTAATTAGCGTTATTTTATTAGTTTTTAGCATATTGTTTGTATTAGAAGAGCTCTCTCTCCTAACACAGAATAAGGAGAGGGTTTCTTATAAAGACATGGATGTAATATATACTCCAGGCTAACATTTTGATACAATAATAAATGTTATTGGTGCTCTCATTTTAAGTATAGTAAATCTTGTTGGAGTGTGTTACTTTTTATGAATTCACATTCATGAATAGTAATGGATTCAATGGTTTTATTTTTCTGTGATAATTATGTGATCTTTTAGTTCTAGTGTTTTCCTTATGTTAACAAATTTTGCTATTTTGATGAATTAGAAAAAGGATCACTATCCCGGGTAATGAAGGAGGAGATGTATGATTTTATAGTTATACCTGAGCTTAGTACTTACCAAGTAAATTCCATATTTACCAAGTAGAGACATTACCGAGAAATTATGATTTAACCGAGAAGAGTTATCACTAAGCAACAACACTTCTGCCAAGAAGATATGGTATATTTACCGAGTGCAATAGAGGTAACTGAAATGTTTGAATTAGCACTAAATACTATGTTGAATGATCATGCCAAAAAGAAAATAAGATTTCTATAGATCAAGGAAAATATTTGAAAAGATTTATTGGGAAAAAAACATGTATTGTTTTATGATTTCAAGGTAGAGAAGGTCAATTAAAATGCAAAAAGGAAAAGTATGGAACATTGATTATTTTAGATCATTGTTTTGATCAAAGATACATTTTAGCAAGTTCCACCTAAGCATTTGATTTGATCATAGATAGATACATTAAATATTTTATAGTTATACCTAAGCTCAGTACTTACCAAGTAAATTTCATATTTACCAAGTAGAGACATTATTGAGAAATTATGATTTAATTGAGCAAAGTTATCACTAAGTGACAACACTTTTGCCAAGAAGATATGGTATATTTACCAAGTCCAAAAGAGGTCACTCAAATGTTTAAATTAGCACTAAATACTATGTTGAATGATCATGCCAAGAAGAAAATGAGATTTCTATAGGTCAAGGAAAATATTTGAAAAAATTTATTGGTAAAAGAGCATTGATTGTTTTGTGATTTCAATGTAGAGAAGGCCAATTAAAATGCAGAAAGGAAAAGTATGGAACATGGATTATTCTAGATCATTGATTTTGATCAAAGATACATTTTAGCAAGTTCCAAATCCTTAATTAGGTTAGAGGTCAAAAAGGAAAAAGTAAACTATAAAAGAACTGAAAAGGAAACAATTTGAAGTTGTTTTTGAAGTGAGAAAGAGGGGTATTGTTGTTGCTATTGAGAAGAGTTTTTTTGTTAGAAGAGTAAAGTGTTGAATATATCAGAGATCATAAATCCAAGAAGAGTTAAGAGGTATTGAAGATCAATCGCAGAAGGTGATATACAATTGTGTAGAAGAGAGATATGTTTGGAAAAGTAAGTTGCATTCTACAAATCAATTTACTGTAATTTTCTAATCATTGTAGAAAACTAAATCCTTTCACAAGGTAGACTTAACAGTCTTTTATAAGATCTCTTAACTGGGTACACACTTAACATAGTGTTGTAAAATCCTTGAAGATCAGATTGTATACTCTTAACAAATTAAGTCACTAGAAGTTACAAAAACATTGTAAGCCCTAACAAGGCATCCTCTTACTGTAGTAGTGATGTAGTTGTGGTTACCATCCCCACCGCAGTTTTCCCTCTAACCAAGGATTTCTATGTGAGCAAATACATGTGTTATTTGTTATGATTTTATGCTTATGGTTTAATGGTTAGTATGATTTAGATTAGATAAAGTTATTTTCATTTACAAGTATTGTAGTTAGTCATAAGTGGTCTCTAAGTTATAAAAAAGAATAAGGGTATCACTAAATTGGTTTAAGGTCAAAGTTTTAGAGGATACTAATTCAACCCCCCTTTCAGCATCCTAGCTTTCCTAATACCCCAACATCATCTTGTGGACATCATTCCCACTAAGGTTTTCCCTATGATCAAGGGTTTCCCTAGTTGACATATCTAGTGTTATTGTGTATGGTTATTCTTCTATGGTTTTTGCATCTTTTGATAATATGTTTCAGATTTGATTAAGTTATCAAGAGTTTTTATAAGCACATAACTGATTTGCCAGTATCCCCCCTCTCCACACACCCCCTCCTGCACTCACCCTCTTAACTTTATCTCGATGGAATGTACTTTCTAGCAAGGACAACCCCAAAAAACACCAACGATAAGAAAATAGAAATTTATCAGAAACCTTTCTTTATTTTGTAAGTCTCTTTCCAATACACTTACGATATGGTGAAGCCTTTCTCTATTTCGCAAGTTCCCAATCAATAAACCTGCAAAATAATGAAATATCAAGAAATTTTCATGGTTTTTCAAGTTCCCTTTTTGCACACTTGTAAAATAGTGTAATATTCATAAAGCCTTCACCATTTCCCAAGCTATTTGTTTTCATACTTGTGAGATAGCAAAAATTCTCCATTTTGCAAGTCTCCTTTTAACACACTTGAAAAATGGTGATATGCTTCAAGAAAAACATTGGAATCTAGTTAGGAATACTCATGGAATGCCATGGAGTATAAAAGGTGTATGAGGAAGTCCAAATGGTTGGTTTGTGGATATTTGAATCCAAAATTTACGTTGTATTTGTAGGTTAATCTAGTATGTTTATCCATTTCACAAATTGATGATGCCTCTTGGATCTTGAGTTTTTCAAATGTCGTGTTGAGATGTCATTAGGATGTTTAGTTGGATTGTCAGTCGAGTGGAAGGCATTTATACAAGATAAACAAAAAGACAAGAGGAATTAACTCAAAGATAAAATCTTGCAATGTTGTCAGAATTCCATTTTAACAACAATGCAAACAATTAAGCATTTCTCACTGAATAGATATGTAAGGTGAAGAGTCTCTGATAGAGAGAATATGAATGGCCTGGATTCATTATAGTATAGATTGGGATTAGCTGTATGAGAAAGTAGTAGTAAAATAAGAGAACAAGTAGTACAATTTTTTTGTAATCTGTTATTCATTATTTTATGTTACCTTTTGTGGTGTTGATGAGCCATTGAATTGGAATTTTTTGTACTTTCTTGTAGAGTAGGAATTTGACTTTTCTTTGAACCAAAATTGTTGAATTTGACAAAGTTCTAGTATAGCGTATGGTCAGTTCTTAAACCCCCACTCTACTAAGGGTTTTATAGAAAATGCCCCAGTAATTGAAGATTATCCAGTAGGTTTTATCATCATTTTGGGGAGTTCAATAAGTAGATATGCCCTCTCAAATAAAGTTTGTTTCATTTTCAAATTTTCTCCAAGCTGGAAGAAACTTGATGCCCTATTTGAGCATTTCTATGTGACCGACTGAATGAAATTATTAATTTAGTGCTATAGTAGATACAAATGGTGGTAGGGTGGATGGAGATTGGTGAAAATGTGTTGTTTTAGTAGGGCGGACCTAGGTTCAAATTGAAATTGAAGCCTCAAGCTCAAATATTAGTAGTTATCATGCAAGTGAGACCTGATTAGACCTATTAGCCCATTGTCCCAATAGGTAGGTTACTAGTTAAGTGTGGAAGTTGGGACATGAAATTCTGGATTTGCTGGTCACCCAAAAAGTTAAGCCTTGAAAACTAGTTTGTGAGACCTGATTGTCAACTAGGTTTGTCCTTGTTCTATTTTGTGCAGAATTTGGTTATGTCATAGAGGGTGAAACCTTGGTAACTAGAAATTAGTCATGATGGTGTCCTCATTGTGATGAATGAGTGACGATTTCTGATTCTCAAGAGTATGTCCATTACCTTCCAAAGCACCTATGTGTCTGAAATGTCCCTTTTTTGATTTTGTATGATATTTCCAACCTCTAATCAGATTTTCAAGATCGAACAACTAATATCACAAAGATCCACCAAATTTCTCAAGAAACCCCAAATCGGGTATGCCAGAAATTGTGCCAAAAGCTTCACAGCTTCACCTATTATTAATAAATTTGAAAGTGGACTTTTTTATAGAAATTTCAGCAGCATAACAGCCTAAAAAATGACATTTCCAGATCTGTATAGCCTTTACACAAAATTTCTCAAATGTAGGACAAAAACTATGCTCATCGGGCTCCCGAAATTAACACAAAAATGCCCGAAAATACCACAAAAACATTAATAATATATCTCATAAGTTTAATCACATCCCAATACATATATTCAGCTCTATTTTAACACCTTAAAGTCTGAAATACAACAGCAACCCAAACTGATATGAAATATTCAACTGAAAACACCAAACTCATACAAAAAACACACCCCAAAACTCACAAATCTGCACTATTCAGCACAAAGGCAAACTCTGTATGAGCATGCACATGGAATGGTTTCAAACTCCCATCCTTAGCCTTCCTGGAAACCTACAAACTCCCATTCTTGGGTTTCCTTGGAAACCTGCAAACTCCTGTTCTTGGGTCTCCTTCTCCACAGGTTTGGCGGCCTCTGAAGAATAAAAAAGAATGAGCAAAAATCAAGTTCTGGAATGTGCCCAAAATGCCTCCAAACCCCTTAAAAGAGGGCATAACCATAACTCACTTCCAAGAGAGGTTAATGAAACATATTTTAATAATAATTTTCATTTATTAGTCCAACAGTTTCCAAAGATTAACCCCCTTTTTCCGAAACTTCACTTTCTTGGGCCTGTCTGCCTTAGCAAAGATTATTATTTTTTAATTATTTGAAAAGGGGACATGACAAGTCCTCCCCTCTCAAAAATTTCTTGTCCTCAAGAAATGGCTAAACAATAAACCAATCAATCCACCTGGATCCCATATGTAGTCATGAACTATACTACTGCCAAATAACATAGGCTCCTGCAATATCCTCTGCAATATGACCAAGGGGAATCCATAATCAAACTGACAATTACAACTCAACCAAACTCCAAAATCACCACTACCACAATCAGAAACCCATGAGACACAAACTCTTAGAACATTAGAACCCAAGTAAAGTGGACAAATCAAACTGCCAACACAATAAATACCATCAACGCATCCCACTGGCCTATACTGAATGTACAATCCAACTCTGCAACAATGGTGAATGCTCTCAAATGAAACTATACCAAGTATGGAGAATCCACACACTGTACAACTCTTGCAGTCAACACAACTCTGTAGATCATTGGCCACTGTCTCATAACCATAACTCCCATGCACCCCTAATGGTGAAAAGCCATCACAAGATAAACAACAAGAAATGGAACCCAAACCAAATTTTTCTGCCATCAACTCCTCAACACAAGGATCAATTGCTAACTGATGTACATACCCTGCAATATAATGTTGATTAAAAAAACCAACCTCAGTCAACAACTCACCATGAACAAGTGATACAACCCACTATGACTGATCACTAGCTAAGTCAGGAGATGTCATAGCCAAAGGAGTAGAATCAATAACAACACCTGCTGAAGCATCACTCCAAAACTCCTGCTCTAAGTCATGTATTATCAAGCTATCAACTGCAAGACCTATCACCATGTCGTGCCCATCAAAACTCTCATCCCGAGGCATCAAACTATTCCATAACTAATGCTAAGCACTAGGAACCAAAGTACATCTCTGTATCATAATCTCATCAACATGGTCATCAAAGGTAAATTGATGAGCGTACCTCACATTGTAATACCGATAGAATGTGCCAATCTCAGTCAGTGGCTCAAACTGTAATCTAGATGAAACTAACTGCAATTGATCATTAACCATGTTGGAACTAACTACTACCTCTGAAGATATCACCAAGGGAGTAGTATTACTAGCAAGAACCATGCCAACTGTCGACTCACCAACATCACACATGATCTTTGATACATCTCTAGTCTCTGTGCCATCAGTACTAGAGGCCACCACCATGTCAGGCATACAACAATCTGCTACAACACCCAACTCAACTGAACTTGACTCTAGTGGGAATGAACCTGATATGCCAATGTTAGTATCAAGGATGGATGCATCCCCATCTCCACTGTCTCTGATAATCTCGGCCATGGACATCCTCGGATCACCAAACACCATAGCTTGTGACTGTATAGAATCAGGTAAAAACTATAGCCGCTCTAACTCCATGGTCACCTTAGCCAAATGAAACTTTGACTCCTTGAAAGCCAACTGTGTACTCTCAAGAATCTCAGAAGTCACCTCAAGCTACTTAGTAAGCTCACTCACCTCATCTTCCTTGGCCAACAATGCATCAGATGCTGTACTGCCCCACTCCATAAGATAATCTCTGTCAGCTACCAACTGCATATAATTTTGTCTCAAAATCTGAAGAGCCTCCCATAAAGAGTGGATCTCTGTCAAGGAAAGATAACTGCCTTCCTGCTCATCACTAGTAGGAGAACCCCATCCATAAACTGCTAACAACTGATGAGCAGCATCAAAATGCTGGCAAGTGATAGCAATGTCTCGATCACTAACTCTTAACTGATTAGACACATGATGGCACTAGCTTGACTATCTCCTACAAACCTCCTTTGATGCACTGTCTAAAGGAGTATCCTCAAAGTCACTAGTCTCTAGAGTATTACAATCCATACCCTGTGAATCAAATCTAAAGCTCATATCAACATACGGAGTATCAAAAACATTGGCACTGTTGTCCAACTCCTCTGTACCCAAGGAAACTAAGTCTTCAAAACTGCCCACTACATCCTCCTAGATGTCATCAATGCCAATATGATCCTGGGACTCATCTGTACACACTGCCAAATATGAAATATCATCAACACATTCCAGAAGGTATGATCGACTAGATATATGAACAAAGCCCAACACCAGTGTATAAAAACTAATACCAACATCGGATAAGCTCCTAGTACAAGAAAAGACAACACCGTGCAATCTGCTAATCAAATTCATGATAGCACCCAAACAATCACTGCTACCAAAAAGTGTTAAAGATTTACAGTCAACTGAACCCCAAATGCCAATATAACAATCTCGAGTCCATATCTGTAAACTAGAATTAGCTGGTAACTCAAGAAAAATCCTCACTTGAGTAATATGACCAATACCAACTAACTCCACATGCCTGTCATGATGAGATAATGTAGTCACAATACTATCTTCACTCACCTTCAGCTGGCAGGATAAATCATGTGAAGTACTACTAGCCTCAACCTCATGTGACGAAGCATCTAATTGTGCCTGGTACTCTCTCTCAGAAAAGTCATGAATGCTCAATGTCTGCTCATCTCCACCAGGTATCTCACTATCATGCACAACAACATCCTCATAATCATCATCCTTGAGGTCAAATCTATCTATCACTCTTTGACTAAAATCATCAAATGTAGTTACCTGATCATGACCTTGAGTAGTCATTCCATGATACCACCAATCATAGGTTGCATCTTCCAAGTATAGACTTGCAATTTGAACAACATCACTCTCCTTCATGGGGTTAAGTGTGAAGAAGGTCTGTAATTTTTGTAGCCATGCTCTAGCTAAAATTTTATTTGTTCCATCAAAAGTAGGTGTTATAAACTTGCTTATTTTATTTTTGAGCTCTCTTCCACTTATGTCATGCTCCCTTCTGTACTCTTTCTTGGCCATCAAAGTGTTCATCATATCCACATATTCTCTAAAAGGAACCGAACTAAGAAAGTCATCATCTAAGCCATTATAAGTAGCTCTTAATGTAATCAAGTTACCTGTAACCTCTTCCACAGGATTAATGGTTGGATTTGGTACTGGTGGCTCATCTGCAGGCAAGAAAATAGTTTTGGTTGATTTAGATGGTGTGGATTTCAGATTTCTTGGCTCCTCTGAAGTGCTCCCTTTCTCATTAATAGATGCAACTCCTTGTAGTTTTTTTGTCAATATTCGCAAAGGCTCTCTAGTTTCTGCCAAACTATCCACTGTTTGCTTCTGAGTATTTTGGATGTCTTGGAAGAATTTCTTTGCCATCTCATCTGGATCAGCCATACTTTTCCCTTCCTTGGATTTTGTACTTTTACTTTCAACTGGAGGTTTGATCAAAATTTCTTTATTCTTTTCTCGCTGCAAATATCTTTTTTCTCTTTTACTTAGTTGCATGCAACCATAAATTTTGACATGCAGCTGATTAGAAGCAACATGCAACCACCAAATTCACCAAGAACTAACATGCAAATGATTAGAAGTAGAATGCAACCATAAATTTTGACATGCAAGATTTGGGATTTGGGTAGTTATCAAAACTAACATGCAAGATCTGGGTAGTTGTCAAAACTAACATGCAAGATCTGGGTAGTTGTCAAAACTAACATGCAAGATCTGGGTAGTTGTCAAAACTGGCATGCACGATTTGGGTAGTTGTCAAAAATGACATGCAAACTTCTACAACCACCAAATTCACCAAGAACTAACATGAAAATGATTAGAAGTAGAATGCAACCATAAATTTTGACAAGCAGCTGATTAGAAGCAACATGCAACCATAAATTATGACATGCAAGATCTGGGTAGTTGTCAAAACTAACATGCAAGATCTAGGTAGCTGTCAAAACTGACATGAAAACTTCTACAAACCCTCAGGCTGGCAAGATCATGGCTCTGATACCATTGAAATGTCCCTTTTCTGATTTTGTATGATATTTCCAACCTCTAATCAGATTTTCAAGATCAAACAACTAATATCACAAAGATCCACCAAATTTCTCAAGAAACCCCAAATCGGGTATGCTAGAAATTGTGCAAAAAGCTTCACAGCTTCACCTATTATTAATAAATCTGAAAGTGGACTTTTTTACAAAAATTTCAGCAGCATAACAGCCTAAAAAATGACATTTCCAGATCCGTATAGCCTTTACACAATAGTTCTCAAATGTAGGACAAAAACTATGCTCATCGGGCTCCCGAAATTAACACAAAAATGCCCGAAAATACCACAAAAACACTAATAATCTATCTCATAAGTTTAATCACGTCCCAATACATATATTCAGCTCTATTTTAACACCTTAAAGTCTGAAATACAACAGCAACCCAAACTGATATGAAATACTCAACTGAAAACACCAAACTCATACAAAAAACACACCCCAAAACCCACAAATCTGCACTGTTCAGTACAAAGGAAAACTCTGTATGAGCATGCACATGGAATGGCTTCAAACTCCCATCCTTAGCCTTCCTAGAAACCTACAAACTCTCGTTCTTGGGTTTCCCTAGAAACCTGCAAACTCCCGTTCTTGGGTCTCCTTCTCCACAGGTTTGGCAGCTTCTGAAGAATAACAAAGAATGAGCAAAAATCAAGTTCTGGAATGCGCCCAAAATGCCTCCAAACCCCTTAAAAGAGGGCATAACCGTAACTCACGTCCAAGAGAGGTTAATGAAACATATTTTAATAATAATTTTCATTTATTAGTCCAACGGTTTCCAAAGATTAACCCCCTTTTTCCGAAACTTCACTTTCTTGGGCCTGCCTGCCTTAGCAAAGATTATTATTTTTTAATTATTTGAAAAGGGGACATGACAGTGTCAATCTACTTTTCCTGTGGTGCCCTCATTGTGTGATGCAATTGCAAAATCCAAGAAAGGTTCATCAAGCAAGAGAGCATAGTCCCCACCTCCATCAGACACCATAAGAGTTGTAGAGTTTGAAATTCAAAGTGAATTGCAGAGAGTAGAAATTGTGTAACATGTGACACTTAATTATTTCCTTTTTATTATGCTTATTCATGGTAAATGACAAATTTTACTCTCTACGCTTTCGGAAATTGATTTGGATGAGACAATCAAATTAATTGCTTCAATATATTTTTATCAAGTTAATTGCATTAATATGTTTTCTTTTTAAAAAGTAAGCACCACTTTTCCTTCATTAACGCTTCCCTTATCTAAAAATTATGATAAATATTTAAATTTATTTACAAATTTCTAAATAAAACAATTAGAAAATTTCTTAAGTCTAAGAAGTTACTTTCTTTTTTTAAAATTTACCTTATTTAAGTAAAAAAAATCTATACCTTTTAAGAATTGTTAGTCTTCCACATTAAATAATATAATATATAAAATTATTTAAATTTATAAATACTATTTTCTATATATATTATTTTGGATTATTTTTTATAGAATGTTTTCAATATCCTTTTTAAATTATTAATATTTTCTAAATTATAATAGTAATTTAATATTAATATTGTTTTAATTTTCTATTGTATTTTAATTTTTTTTAAAGAAAATGATTAATTAAATGTTTTAAAATAAATTTATAATTTATAAAAAATAGAATCTTAATAATTAGTAGTCATTTTGACTCACCAATGTATAAGCATTGTCATGATCCTTCAAATGATCTACTAAAGAGCTCATGTAAATCAACTACCATATCTATTATAGGAACCCACTTTAATTCCTTTCCTAGTGACGTGGCTATGTGTCCCTAGAATGAGTCAATGAACATTTGATAAAGTATGATCTCCTCTATAAGAACCTACTCCAGTATAAGACCCTCTCCTCTAGGAATAACTATCACACCTAGAAATGACTATCATGCCTCATTTCCATCAACTACTTTTACATTGATGTATCCCAGAAAATATTTAACTATTTATTTCCTATAAAGGTTTGTTCTCCTCAAAATGACTATATGATTCTAGGATACACTAATGATCATTTCAATCAACTATTATTTCCATTGTAGAAACCCACTCCACTATGAGACTCTTTCTCTTTAAGAATCACTATTCCATTCAGAAATGACAATTACACCTCATTTCTATCAGACTATGTGCTTCTAGGATAAACTAATGGTCATTTCAATCAACTACTATTTTCATTGCTGAAACCCACTCCACTACGAGACTCTTACTCTTTAAGAATCACTATTCCATTCGGAAATGATAATTACACCTCATTTATGTCAGACTATATGCTTCTAGGATAAACTAATGGTCATTTCAATCAACTACTATTTCCAATGGAGAAACCCACTCCACTATGAAACTCTTTTTCTTTAAGAATCATTATTCCTTTCATAAATGACAATTACACCTCATTTATGTTAGACTAGGTGCTTCTAGGACACACTAATGGTCATTTCAATCAACTACTATTTCCATCGTAGAAACCCACTCCACTATGAGACTCTTTCTCTTTAAGATTCACTATTCCATTCAAAAATGACAATTACACCTCATTTCTGGCCATATGCTTCTAGAATGCACTGATAGTCATTTCAATCATCTACTATTTTCAATGCAGAAACCCACTCCACTATAAAGCTCTTTTTCTTTAAGAATCACTATTCCATTCAGAAATGACAATTACACCTCATTTCTATCAACTATTATTTTCTAGAAAAGAAATAACCATTATTTCCCTCCTTTCTTACATTCATATATTCTAGAAAGTAGATAACCATTTCCTTCACCCTAATCACTTAACCATGGTCCTTTACCACACAATGTGCTTAACCCTTTGAGACACTCTTCATGAGTTCCAATTGCCGTCACTTGACACCCTCCACAACCTACGTAGTATTATCCAAGGAGTAGAGTATTAAACTCAAGGAATACATAGGAATTACCACTACCAAACCGTATGTTTGCCATGTGAAGCCTAAATACAAAAAAAGAAATCCGGTCAACGTGGCAGCGTAGAAAATCAGTACACGAGATGACTCGTCCACGTCAGCATCTCGAATGTCTGGGGAGTTGTGAAAGATGCGCATTCCAAAACATGACGTGGCACTGGGCAGCGACAGCTTTTGGGAAGGAACAATGAATGGCCTTCAAAATTCGGCATCATCTGACAGAAATAATTTGTTCTTCCGGACGCTTCTTCACTTGCCGCCCAAATTCCCGTCAGACGGTACAAAAACAAGCCTATTTTAGGCGTTAGGCAGTGCTAATATATTAAGTCCAAGTGAGGAAACTTGTGATATGTTCACTGCATTTCCTTTACCAATTTCCTCCACTATATCTGATTCCCATCAAAACAACTCCCAAACTAGAATATTTTATATATATATATAAACCCACACCTCATGTATATTTGGTTGCATTTCTAATATCACTCTAAAAATATATATTTGATTTGGGAAAAGAGTACCATTATAGTCTGTGTCTCAATTATTGTACGTTAGATCTTTATTTTTTCTTTTTTTATTAGATTTTTTAAATGGTACAATATACAATGTTTCAATTATAGTATATTATTAGATTTAGTAAATTTTAAAGTTTACTAGAAAATTATCTATGGACTAATAGCAAGTCTATCTTACATTTATATTGCATTAGATTTAGTAATTAAAATGTTCTTTTGCATTCTAGTGTGATTCTAAATGTTATATAAAAACTTGTACACTATGTAATCAAGAAAAAATATATGAAAAATTATAATGGATTGTGGAAATCTCATTGTTCTAATTGAAAAGCTCACTAAGAAATCATCAATGAGCTCTTGGCCCACCGATTTTGGGAAGAAAAAATTAATAATTAGATCAGTTGTACACACTTATTGCGATGTTTGTGGAAAAGTATTAGAGCAATTGTGCAAATATTTTGGTAGTAAAAACAAACAAGGAATGAAACAATATAGAATATGTCTCACATGCTCTTTGAAACTACCATCTTTTTACCCTTGCACACATAACGAATCCTTCAATATTTGTCTTCACTACCTAGAAACCAAAATAATAGCTATTCACAACTCAGTCTTATATGAAGAGAACCGAAAAATACTATTGAAATCTAATATACCATTTAGGATCTATGGGCACATGAAGTTCACTATATAACGACTATTGGTGCACTTTTCTCTATTTCCAAGATTTTGAATAAGTGTTTCTATAAAAGGTAGCTACAATGTGTAAGAAAAACAAAATGCTAATATTATAATAATTGATGAAGATACACTCTTTTTTTATGGATGACACTTTTACTTTATGGGGAGTAATGTTAATGAAGCCATGCAAATTAAGCAGACCTTGGATCTCTATACTTTAGCCTCAGGGAAAAAGCTTAATACATTCAAATCAAAAAATTATTTGTTCAATACCAATCAGTCCATTTCAAATAGAATCATCAATATTTTGGGCTTCTCAATTGACACCTTGCCATTAGTTTATCTTGGTATACCTCTTTTCATAGGGGCTAATAAAATTAGTTATGGGCAGCCCATTATTGAAAGAATTAAATCTAGAGTTGTGGCCTGGAAGGCTCGATGGTTTTCTCTTGTAGGTAGAATTCTTCTTATAAAATCAGTATTGTTAACTATTCCAAATTATTATTTAGCAGTACTCAAAGCACCTGCAACAATGATTCAAACAATTCAAAAGTTGCTTAAGGATTTCTTATGGACTGGGAATGTGAATGACACGAAGAAAATCTCGCTTGTTTCTTTGAAAGAAATGGCACAAGCAAAGTCATTAGGTGGTGCAGGGGTTCATGACTTGGTAAATCGTAACAAAGCTTTTTGTGGGGGGGGGGGGGGCAGGGGAAGCTAGTGTGGCACATGTATTCTAAGCCACATACTAAATGGTGCCAGACTATGCAACAGAAATATCTTGACAACAATTGCCCGTCAAGAGTGCTATCTATTTTGGATCTAGTCAAATGTTCAACCATTTGGGATTTTATGATGTCCTCAAGAGATGTTGTGGTCAAACATGTTACATGGGAAGTGAACAATGGTGTGAAGGCTAAGTTTTGGAAAGGTTCATGGAATGGAGCCCCTCTGCTCATTAAGACTAATTTAAGCCAGCATTTGGTAACACATTTAGAAAGAGTGTGGGGTTGTCACTTTGTGGATTTTGTCTCAGTTGTATGTTTATTTTCTAGGAAAGTGATATGGAAAGATCTGGATGAACTACCTTTAACAGATCAAGATAAGCAAATATTTTTTTAAATACTTTTAGGGAAAATGGTATACTTGTTAGATAAGGAAGACAGGTTACTATGGATTCTAGGTAAAAATGGTAAGTATTTAGTTAAGGAGGCCTATAGACTTTTACAGTAGCAGGAGGTCACAAATGTTCCTTGTCAGGCATATTCTTTTTGCTAGAATCAGGTCACTCTCCCTAAGGCGGGATGCTTTGCTTGGATAGCCTTAAAGAAAAAGGCATTAACAAGTGGCAGGTTAAACAAGCTTCATATCTCCCAACCTTTTAATTGTCGATTGAGTAACCAAGAGATTGAAGATGTGGATCACTTATTTTTGAATTGTTCATTTGCACAAAAATGTTGGCTTTTTGTCCTCAGAAAACTACAATTTTCCACCCCGCTGCCCAACAAATTATGGGACCTTTTTCAGTCCTGGCCAAAGCTATATTCCTCTTCCCTCTTCTCTAGTGTATGGAAATGTATTCCAGCACTTGAGGTATGGGAAATTTGGTGGGAACGTAATAAGAGGATATTCCAACACAACCCTTCAAAAATTGACATGGTTCTTAAAAATCTAGAAAGATCTATTTATGATGTAGTTAATTCTAGTCATTCGAAGGTCCAATGTAATCCAGTAATATCTAATTGGGACAACATAGTCATTCATTAATGGAAAGACATATATATTCCTATTGGTTGGCCTCACAGCTCTTTAAATCAAGGTGTCCAAGATAGAGTTGTAGTGCATTGGCATCCACCTAGCCAAGGTTTTGTAAAATTAAATTTTGATGGATGCCTGTGTGGTAATCCTGGTATATCTGGAATTGAGGTATGCATTAGAGACAATCAGGGTGATGTATTAGCAGTTAAGTCTTCTCCATTGCAACAGGGCACTAATAATATGGCTAAAGTGCAAGCGTTATTTGTAGGATTAGTTCTTGCTAGAAAAGGTGGATTTCAACACATACAAGTGGAAGGTGACTCAATGATTATTATTAATTAATTTATTAAGTGAGAATCACATAATTGGAGATTAGCATTTATACTACAACAAATTTGGCTATTATTAGATAGCTTCCAATAAATATGCATATCGCATACTCTTCGCGAAGGGAACATGGTGGCAGATTACATGGCTAACTAGGGGCATGATGGTCTAGACATTCAAATAGATAATTCAATAAGTGTTTTTCAACATGACAATGATCTGCAAAAACTAATCGCAATTGACAAACAATATACATAGCGTATGTAAAGTGTTTTGTGGCAACATATGTAATGATTAGTGTAGTTTGGATTATCTTTGGGATTTTCGAGGGTGACTCAAGATGGTAGCTACACTAATTTTTTTGATTTCATTTTTTTATATATAACATTTTGTATAAAACAGTGATGTCAAGTTTTCTTTATGGTTCTTTCCCGATTGAGTTTTTGAGCCATTTTATTATATAATAATATATATAGTGGCACATCGACTTTTTCTTTTTCTTTTTTAAATGATGAAGATGGCGTTTGAAATATGTTTTGGATAATTTTTGTATCAATGTTTTGATTGTGGTATAATGTTCTATTGTAAGGATGAGATAATTTTTTTGTTTTTTTAATTAAATTATGTAAAATAGTGATACAAAAACTTACACACAAACTAATTCAAAAATTATCTTCATCAATTTATAAATTGTGAAAAAATAATGTATTTAATAATTACAAATCCTAAATAAAATAGATTAATTACAACATAATAATATGGTAATGACTTAGTATCAAAATATATTTCAACATAAATTTTCTAATATATTTTTTATTAGAATCATTTTTCAATTTATCAACACTCCAATTTTTGTACTTTTAATATAAATATATTTTATTTTTCTACTATAATTGTGTTTTGGAAGACTTTGATATATATGTATATTTTTGATATTTATTAATTGTATATATAAATTAATTTAGAAGAGGAAAGGGACTCTCAATGCGTTTGGGGAATGTCATACCCTACATATTTTTCTCCTTATTTGGAATTGTCTTTTTAAGATTATAAATTTTATAGATAAGAATACATTGTTTGATTGATCTCGACTTAATAAGTATAATGAATAGTTTAATAAAATATTATATTTAATATTTTAATCCATTCTAGAATAAAATATTTTATAGGTAAGAATATTTAAGTATAATAGAGCTAATAAGGATAATGATTTTTTTTTGGTAAACATTACAATTAATATTTTTCTTAAGAAGGTTGATTTTATTATTATTTTGTGTTCTATTGTAAGGATTGTAATCTGGGTTTATGTAGTGTTTCTTTAATGATAAATTAATTCATTAACTTTAAGAATTAAAGTTTATCTAATTAAAGTTGGTGTAGCACAAAAAAATAGTTTATAATTTGATTAAAAATATTATATAGTGATTTTTTCAAGAAAAGGCATATAAATGTATTGTTCAATAATATATTAATAAGAATGATAAAAAGTCAGTTTCTTTTAGAAATTTTTATACTTAAGACATTGATTAATCTTCTAGTTGATTTTTTTTGGGAATTTTTTTTAAAATTTATTAATATAAATATAAAAGTCAATAATTTAAGTCATTTATCCATTAAATATAAAAGTCAATCATTTAAGTCATTTATCCATTAAATATAAAAGTCAATAATTTAAGTCATTTATCTAGTATAGGGGAAGGCTAGACTATGGACAAACTTCATGCCGATCTAGAACTAGACGAATTAGACAAATCAAGAGGCATTAAATAATCAGATGTCCGTCCATCATCTCCTAACTTGCACAATGTTACCTTTAAAAGGGGAAGGAAACCTCTGAATGAACTTAGATCTTAGGCGGTTGAAGTTGTACATCAGGGGAAATTGATTGATCTCTTTGAAGTAGGGAAGGGGAAGTGTCTTCCCAAGGGGCCATGTTAGTCCTAACCTAGAATGTTAGGAGCCTTAATGCCCCTAACAAACAACACCTTCTAAAGTGTTGTCTTAATAAATATAAACCTAATAGAGCTATTATTCAAGAAACTAAAATGAGCACAAAAGAAATATCTAATTTCAAAAAGAAATTGGGTTTCAAATGTATCTAGGGAATTCTAGTAGAAGGGGCCTTGGGGGGTTTGGCCTTCATCTAGAATCATCATAACATTAGCATCTCTCCCATTTATGCTGGTAAACAATTGGTGTATGCTCAAGTTATGGATCTTAATATGAATCTAGCTTTTTTATTGATCAATGTATATGGCTCTACTTCTACCTCTGATAAGACAAAGTTATGGTTGGATTTAGGATCTCATTTAGAGGTGCTCAACCTCTTTTTTCATTATGCAAGGATATTTCAATGCCATAACCTCATCTTCAGTAAAAAGAGAAGGGTAGTCAAATCTCCCTCAAACCTCTGAGATTTCAACCATTGGATAAGTACCAATGCCTTGGTGAAAGTTACATCTATTGATAACTCTCTTACTTGGAACAATAGAAGGCAAGGCTTTAGTCAAATAGTAGAAAAATTGGACATGGGGTAAGTGCACCAAGTTGTGGTGCCAAAAGGGGGTATAAGTGGCCACTTTTTTTTTTCTAAAATCAATAATTTATGAACTTTGACAAGAATTTGAAGATAGTTATGCTCAAAATTTTAAGATATGACAAAAACAAAAGTAGTAGTTCTTTGAATCTAGTTTCTAAACTACTATTTTTTTCCAAAATGATTTAGTCTTAGGTCCTCAAAAAAGGGAGCCATAGAAAGTGGTACTGTGTTTTCAGAAAAAAATATAACATAATGCAAAGTGTGGCCTCCCTGAAATTTTAACTTTTTTTTTTGAAATTCTTTAATTGCTCTAGTCAAAAGTTACCTAACATTGTGTAGTTTATCCCATATTTTTTGGGTAATTTTATAATGTTTATTACTTTTTATGAATTTTGTAATTGGACACATCCTAAAAATATGAAATATCTGTGTGCTCCCCCTAGAAATGATTGAAATCTAATCTAAAATCAAAACTTGTCTTTTCAAAGTGTGTAGAATGGAGTCTAGTTTCTAAAAAACTAAGTTATTACAAAATTCAATGAACGAGCTAAAATCTACACCCCAATTAGTACATGTTGGTGTTTGAGAGAAAATGGAAATACATTCAAAAGAAATTATAGTTGAAAGGCTTGAAATAGTTCAAATTTGAAATATATTATATTGTTATATAGCTAACATAGAGATCTACAATATCATGTAACATGATTTTATCAATGCTCAACCACAAGGAAACTTGAAGGAGAGCACATAAGAAAAATCAATCATTTTTTTGTATGCTTGCTGCAAAACATGTCTCAAACCATTTTAGAAACTCCAAACCTTTGGGTTGGATCCCCAAGGAAAATCCAAGCATTAAGCTTGGTAGAATCCAAAGATTTAAATAGTATGTGTGTGCTATTTAAAGCATTTTTGAGTTCAAGCTTACATAGCATACACACACTATAGTTTGTATGCGCTATAGTAGGCATGCACTTTGTAAGCCTAAATTTCAATAGAGAGGGAAGTAGAGAGGGGAGGGGAGGGGGAGAAAAGGTAGAAAGTGAGAGAGAGTAGAGGATGGGGAGAGAGTAGGATATGGGAGAGGGTGGGATATATATATATATATATATATATATATATATATATATATATATAGAGAGAGAGAGAGAGAGAGAGAGAGAGAGGTGTTTGTATGAGAGAAATATATATTAAAAGAGAGGAGTGGAGGAGAGATTTAGCTAGAGAAATATGGAGATGAAGATCAAGATAGATACATGAAAATATGTAAAGAGAGAGAGGGAGAGAGAGGGAGAGATAGAGATAGAGAGAGTAGGGGGATGGGAGAGGGTGGGATAAAGAGAGACGAAGGGAGAAATGGAGAGAGAGACTAAGGGATGGGAGAGGGAGAGAGAGAAGGGGGGGATGGGAGAGGGTGGGATAAGAGCAGAGAGAGAGAGAGAGAGAGAGAGAGAGAGAGAGAGAGAGTAGGGGATGGGAGAGTAGGGGGTGGGAGAGTAAGAGTGGCAAAGAGACAGGGGGGGGATAGGGAGAGGGAGAGAGGGTAGGAGGGAGTGTGTGTGTGTGTGTGTGTGTGTGTGTGAGAGAGAGAGAGAGAGATTTCACATAGTACGTGTGTGCTTTATAGTGCATATGTGCTATAGTGCATACACACTATGTGAAAACACCAAAAAATGGTTACAAGGAATGTTTGGGCCCCTACTGACCCATATTCTCTTTTTTGTCTATTGTCTATTCTGTTGTTCCAATAGAAAATACAGGTTTCATGCTATTGAAAGCTAGAAAACACCAAATCCAATCATTGGATACATTATTTGAAGGATTTTTGAACATTCTTTCTATAGAAAAGGTTAGTGGAGTCCTTTTTAAATATTCTTTGTTACTATAGAGATAAATTTCATTATAATTTGACAAGTTGTTTAATATATAGTGAATTCACTAAAATTTGTATGTTTGAATGAATTCTTATTTGGAAATGGGCTAAAATTTGACAAGTTGTTTAATATATATTATGTATTCATTGAAATAATTGTAATTTGTATATGTATTTGAATGATTTGTTATTTACAAATTGTAAGTAATTCATATGTTTGAATAATTTGACATATAGAAATCATCATCATTCCAAGGAAGAAACCAAAAACTCAAACAACAAAAGAGAGGGAGAGAGATTTGACAATTAAAAGAGATAAAATGAAACTACTACATGAACAAAGAAAATTGCAATTCAATAATGAAGAATTTTCTTTTGAGGAGGAACACAAACCATCGATACAAAGAAACAAAGAGGTACAATTGGAAAGACAAAGAGAATGAATGAGACTCTTACACTCAAGAAGACAATTGAATTGTGAAGCTACAACATCTTCCAATGTTGGAGTTGTTGGGACTAAAAATTGCATGATCAATTTTGAGTACCATTGAGAAAATTGAGCCCTGTAAATGCTTTTTAATGAGATTGTACCCAGTTATCAGTCTGAGGCCTAAGAGGTGTTCATTGCTTCTAGCACTTTCCATTCAACCTGTCTAAGCATTCCATGAAGTTAAATTGAGATTCTGAGCCATTTCGTGAAGTCTCATTTTGAGCTAGTTTCAAATCTGCATTTTCACCTGTCAAATAGTGATAGGAGGCCATGTTTGTGATTGAATATCTCGCACCCAAAAATGTTTCATGATTCACCACTTTGGGAGTGTCTAGTGTCTGTACCTAAGAATCTATGTTTCAGATTTCGAGTTGTTTCAAGCTCATTTGACTAGGTTTTGAATCCCTCAAAGTTGGTAATTTACTGTTTTCATGCTAATGCACTTAATTCTGAATTCTGGGAAGCCCTATTTGACGAGTTATAACTTTGACCCAGTTGATCGAAATGCTAAACTTCCTTTTGCATTGCATTGTAAAGGTCAAAGACGTGTTATGTTTCAAGTTTTAGCTCATGACGAATCCATTTGATCAGTTTTCAAACGCAATTCATAACACAATTTCTATCTTTTTACTGTGTCAACATTTGCAGATTTGTCGAGACCCTTGTTCGAGACATTATAACTTAAGATCTGTGATAGGTGAGATCGAATGTATTGTACCACTATGTTGTCCTCTAAAAAATACTTTAAGTGTGCCAAGTTTCAAGTCATGACGAATCCATCTGCACACTTTTCGAAGCCAATTCCATTTGCAAAAATCACCTTTTTGATAGTGTTTCCAGTCTGCAAAATCCAAGTAGCCTACTTTGACCGCTCACCATTTGCGTCCTGTTATTCATTATGAGCCCAAATCATAGACTTATACTCTCCCCATGAAAATGAACCAATGCCCTAGTTTTCATTCTCCCAAGTGTCAGTTTACCCAGTTTTCAAAGCCAAATCTAAACCCAATTTATTGTTTTTTGACTTGTTTTACTGCAGGCAGTTTTGAGAGGCCAACTTTGACAACGAATATCTTTTGACCCCAAATTTTTCATGAGACGAGATTCGACAAAGTACAAGTGTGTGGAACAAAGAATTAATATGTCAGATTTTAGAGCCCGATCAGAGGTTTGGATCAGTTTTTAAGGCTAGTCAAAGGACCCTCTGGCATTAATTTGGCAGTTTGCAAAATAATGGTAAAATTAGTTTTGAATGGTTGTTCAGTGGTCGAATTTGTTCTGAATTAGTGTCAAAAGGTTAATGGGCCAGTTTGAGGTTCAGTTGTTTGGAAACAAAAAAAAAATTTAGCCGGACCCACTTTGGGGCCTGACTAACTCCGTCAAATTGACAGGTTTAGAGGTGAATAAAGGATGTTTTTAAAAGTAAAAAGTTATGCACGAAAGTTCATATAATCAAAAGGGGAATATGAAAGATCCATGCTTTGAGTATCATGATATTTTTGAGATACTGGAAATATATAACAAAGGGGTTCTATTATTTGATTTGTTTTATACATTTACTTCTTAAGAAGAGAAATTAAGAGCTATGACAGAGCTCTGCCATCGCATTCTTCCTCCTCATTTTCTATCAGAATATCTAAGGTAAGTTGACATTTTTCTTTGGCTACTACACCTTGATCCTGCTTCAAGACCAAGGGATAAAGAGATCATTCATTCTAAATTCCATAACGAAGCCCAGGATGCATTAACCAAGAGACAAGTTGCTATCACAGTTGATGAAGTAAATGTAGAGTCCCCATTTTATGACTCTGAGCTAATATCATCTATTGGATCTATTCTGTATATTATCATCACCTAGATTTGACATTTCTAACACCTCCTTGAAGATCATAACTTAGGTGGTCTATGCAAGATTCTTATCACCAACTTTGGTGTTCTAGGCAAGTTTTATTAGAAACTTGTTTGTATCTCAGAGGTAGCATTAATGATCATAAAAGACATGGGTTACGCCAAACAAAAAAAAGGGAAGACACTACGCAAGAAGCAAAGGCTAGTAAGATAAAACCCATGCAATCATAGGCAAGAGACGCCATAACCTGCCAAACAAGAGTAAGGTGTGAGCAGGAGCTAGAAAATGTAAAGAAATCCTCCCACAAAGAAGTAGATGTTTCTTGAGAGAAAATCGCAATCAAAGAAGGGAATTTACCATGAAAACAATTTATCCCACATGCCCCACGAGTAAAGATAATAAATGCTTAAATACTATTGTAGATAGCATAGAGGTGTCTTAAAAGAACGACGCTTTTGTGAAGCCACATGATGTGTGGTGGGTTCGACTTAGACAGCTAGAGGCGAGTAAATTTTGATGTGGTACGCAAAACGAAGTCACTGGAGATGAAGTGCCAAAAAAGTTGGAAGAGGTGTCGAAAAAGCCAAAGTTTTTGGTGCTCGCCATGTCGCCATTGGAAAACAGGAGGGTCTCACTGTTAGCAACATGGTGACCTCCCAAAAAATGGAAATTCTAGCAAGTGACCCACCTGAAAAAATGAAACCCAGCGAAGGAAGATGTGGGTCTTACCTGAATGCGTTAGCACGAACCAAAGAATGACAAGTGGCAATCGAAAGTGATGTGGCGAACAAGTTTCAATGATGCATATCTGGAGGTGGTCATTATGTTGCTAAGGTGAAGATGCTTGAATGTTAACATAGCAACATAGCAACCATGACGTGGCGTGTTGACATAGTAGCAAGCAGGACCAATAATGTTGTGACATGGTAGTAAGGTGGACCAACCTGATGGTGACACATGGTAGAGGCCCCTAATGTGGCATGCTTCCTGAAATGCTGACATGGCAGAAGGTGACACATGTCACAATGTCGCTATGTCGTTGATGACATGGCAGATGTTGACTTTGATAGCGACATAGCGACCATGATGAGGTGGCATGCTAACGAGGCAAAATAGAGGGCCAATGAGATGATGCCACATGGCATCCAGATGGTAGGTGTCATAGTAGTCAGCCAATCACATGTTGACATATGGCAAAAGATGGTCAAAACCTATTGACCTGAATTTGGAGGCTAGGAGAAAATAAAATGATTCTAAAGTCTCATTTTAAAATTATTTTCTCAAATGGGTATGCCACATCAGACATTTTAAATTCAAGAAGGCTTTTAAACTAAAGTTTGAACTTTACATTATTTTTAATTTTTTGATTTTTTAATTCAAAGTTGTAGACAAACCTAAATTTTCTAACAGAGGGGCATTTTTCAAACTAAGATTTAATGGGTTTCTAGGAGGTGAACATAGCAGTATTATATATCGCCAAAATCATGAGAAAATGAACTTTTCAAATATGAGGTCAGATTGTGCACAGGTATTCACCAGTTCATGCTATAGGTCAATTTGTAAATTTTGGGGCATTGGCAACAGAACAGGCAAATTTGATCATTAATCATCAGAGTTTATTAGAGGGTAGATTTGATGACTTTTTGGAGCATGAATGTGGTAAAAATAAGCTAGAAAATATTATATTGCATTCTAAAGGCCATATTCAACTGATTTTTCACTTTTACCGTGAGTTCAACTTTAGCATCAGAAATCAGTTATGATGGTGAATCAAATATCTGAGATATTTCTACCTTGTAGAGGCCAAATGATGGGATTTGATATGTAGTTGAAGAGAGAGGGTAGAAAGAGGTTTTTTCATCTTCTTGGGAAGGAATTTTGAGTGGACACTTGTCATCTCCTAATCATATCCAAGATTTTATTCTTCCTATATCTATCTTTTTCTTTCTCATTGTACAGGTTCCAATTTTTGGAGAAAAAATCACTCACTGCTGTGATACCAGGTTTTGGTTCCAATTTTTGATGTGTTCCCATGACTATGACACCATTCTTTCAGCATAATTCTCTTGTATGAACAGCATTAGGAAAGTTAATACAGATAGTTTAGATCTGTTAGGTATTTCCATGTTTTCAGTTTCATGCATATGACTATATTAATTTCAAGGAAATAAATGCAAAGAGTAGTAGATGATTGACTTTCAGTTGAATCTTGTCTCCAATCTCAGTGAATTTTCAATGTTTTATGATCTTTGAACAAAGAGCTTAGGTCATAGTTATAGTCCCTTAAGGCTGTATGTTATTTCATTGTTGCTTATGACTCAAGGAGTTATGTAAATGCTTCAGGGAATCAATGGGGTTGCAAGTTTATTGAGAAGGATATCATGTAAGAATGAGATTCAAATTGAACATGGATGTCTATTTACAAGGTAAATGGATAGATCATATATCTAAAGATACAAATATGTCTTAGATATCCATATGTGTGTTTTTGATTCATAGATTTGCCCAATGGTTAAGGCACTGATAAGTTTATAGGATCATTAGGTCTTACTGCTACATATCTAAGGTTTTGTTGAATTCAACATTATTAATCAAACTTTCTTTCCGTTTCATGTTAAAGGACTTAAAGGATTAACCCTCACTTAACTTATGTGATTCACAGATTTGCATTTAGCTATTGTAGATCTGTGTCATTTCATGAGTTACTAGGAGATATAAGGGGTTTTCATCTGCAGTAAATAGATTCGGGTATATATTTTGCACTGGCACAATATCAATTGAATCTTAGGTCTACCCGCCTAGGTCTTGCAAAGCCTGAAGTAGAAGAAGGGTCTAGCCTTATAGTTGGCCCAAGACTGCAATCAGGTGTATCCATCATAGGAATTTGCTAGCCTTAGATGCATTTGTCTGGTTTCTTGGTTGTTTGTAAAACTGTTAAATCAAGAGCCAACAGGATTCATATCATCATTGCATGTTGAAGAGATGCCAATTTCTACATCCAATGATGTACACACTCCATCATGTCATGTTGAATGCACAACATCAACATATCAAGTAGGTGATATTCCATCTTTTGCATCTTATTGCCAAGGCACATCATCTTCAGTTCAAGGTACATGAAACACTCAACCTTATGTTGATGTTCAAAATGTTGACGGAATGGAAGAGATTATAACACCTTCTAGAATTCATTTTAGAAGACCAAAATATTTGATTGATATCGATACTAACATTTTGAAATCAATGCCTAACAAGCTTAGCAAGTGTACTTGTCAAAGAAAAGTTAATCATATATGGAGATTTTTCTTTGAAGAATTAAATAATACAGGTCAATGCCAATTATTTTTTGAAATGATGAAGAATTTGAAACCCATCATGAAGATTCTTGGGTTACCAACAATGGATGGTTCAAATAAAAAAAAGCATTGTAAAGAATCTAATGAGTGCATATGACAAAGTGGATTCTAAATCACACACTAAAGATAGTAATATCACAAGATGCTTACTTACATCAACAATAGTAAGTACCCAAATGAAAAAATCTCGAGTCATGAGAAAGACTAGAAAAACATTGAAAATCGGTAGAGGTACTCTAAGGAGAGCCATAGTAAGGTGTGAGAGACTAGAAGATCCAACAAAAAATGAGTTATGGACATTTAGCAATAGACTACCACAAAAGGATAAAGAAATTAGTGAAGCTTTGAAATCATTGATTGAAGAATCTTGAACAAATAACGCACGTGTGTTTCCCCTAGTCAAAGAGATGTTGTAAGGAGGACTAGTAGTTGAAATCGCGATCTACATGTGAAACATTTTTTGGACTCAACTTACACATAATTTTTTGCAAAATTTATTAGTATGTATCCTCAAATTAGAATAAGTCAACGATTTTTTGAGATGGGTAAACCTTTTTATGTGAAGATAAATCACACATGCACAACTTGTTGTTGTGGGATACATATTGAATTTTCTAACCATTTTGATGTTTTTAGGCATCCATGTGTGTTTTTGCATTATAAGTTTTTTTGGAAGATTGTGACATGACTGAGCCACCTAGATCTTCAAGGGAATTCATATCCAACATTTTATGTGAAATAGGGGACAGTCAACAATTTTACAAGATGTCATGCTTGGATGGAACATGCTTATTGTGGTTCTTTGCAGCTTTTATCAACTTGGGAACATATAGATAGTACACATGCAATTGGAAATGAAATAGTATATTACAAAAAAATAAGAAAGTGACATGTGCTCTAAAATATGGCAAATAGGGTAAAAGATGCGATTTAGTCATTGAAAATATTGTTAGTGTAGTTTTTTATTTTTCTTATTTTGCTAGATTTTTCCTACACTTTTAATAATCTTGCTTAGGTTAATAAAGCATGTCTTATTAGGTGAATGGTTGTGAGGTGTCACCTTCCTACATGTGAGCATCCATTAGCTATCTTGGGAAGATACTTTGCTATCTTTAGTCCAATAGATGGTTGCTCCTCATTGGTTGGTGTTGCCACCTCCTCCCTCTTCCTAGCCTATATAAGCATGCTACCTGGCTTGTATTTGCATCTCTTATTTTTGCATCCTCTTAATGCTATTTTGCTTCCAGCATTTGCATTACTCTCTTGGAGACTAACTCTATGATGCTATTTTGATTTTGTATCATTTGCATTCATAGTTTAGATATTTACTCTTTGCACTAGTTTTCTGGGTTATTAATCTTTTCAGATTCTAACATGGTATCAGAGCTTTTCTATGTGCAAGAGTAGATTTTAGTTTCCTTATTTGAGAGATTCGGGGGGGGAAAATAAACTTTATTGTAGTTTTTTGAAAAACGAAGTATGCTCTTCTCTTGCATCTTTGGATGATCCTGAGAATCAGAAAAGTTTTGACAAAAACAGTTTTTCTCTGGAGTTTCAATCTCAAATTTGACAACCAACTTGCATATTTGGAGTTTTCAATCAGTTTTGCAGGTTCCAGCATGCCATTGATGGACTTAAGAAGCTGATCCAGCATTTGCATGTCATATTTTGGTTGCTGGGGTCGTTTTCTGATTTTTGGAGCCGGTTTTTACTGTTAAAAGCGTCTGATTTACACTACAGCAACATCTTCTGTTCATCAGCAAGAAAAACGCTTTCTGGGTTTTGTTCGCAGCCCCGAAAAACCATCTGGGTATCTTTTAGATTTTGCATGCAAGTTGTATATTTTTCATAATCGAGCATGCAAAGCTACAGCCATACCCCTCTCCGTTGGCAGCCGCAGATCTGAATGTAGTTTTCAAATGTCTCGTTCTTGCTCATACGGACTCCAATTTTGATGATTCTTGTTATGAACTTGGCTATTTTTTTGTGCTCTATCCACTAATGGAGTTAGTTTTTGATTTTCATGCATGAATTCTTCAGAAATTGCAAATTCTCAGCCGTGACTGTGCACAGTTCTCGTTTTGGAAACTTCGGAGGATCATAACTTTCTCATACGACCTCGTATCGAGGCGATTCTTTTTTTGAAAGTGCATGATTTTTCGAGTAGATCACATTGGTGCTATTTTTTTCCTTGATTATTGTGCCCAAGTTTCACTTCTAGCATATGCTCTTCATGAGGGTTTGTAATGCATTGAAATCAAGACCACTAAGTAATTCTTTCTAGCGGTAGTTGTAAATGCACTAAAATAAAGTGCCAAATCATATTTCTTTGAGGGGGGGTTCTTTGATTGAGTAAAGAGGGGGGGGGCATTGTTGTGGCTGGGTTCTCTTCTTTTTAGCATTTCTTCTCTGCATTTCTTCATCATGGATCAAAAAAATATGCCCATCCTAACTCCATACAATTACTTTGAGTGGAAATCACGCATGACAATTCACTTAAAGAAAGCTGGATTAAATAGGATAACTATGGGACTTGAAACTGAACCTACTAAAGATGAAGACAAGCCTAAGTGGTTTAACAAATGTGATGAGGCATATGGAACATTGTGTTTGTCTGTTTCTCCTGACTTGCTATTTCACATTGAGTCTTTGGATACACCAAATGAAGTATGGACAAAGCTAGAGACACTATTTGGCACACAAGATTCAATGAGGGGTCATATGTTGGAAAATGAATTAATTAGTTTGAGTCCAGGCAATTTCAACACAATCCAAGATTTCTTCACCAAATTGAAATCACTAAGGCTGCAGTTAAAACAATGTGGAATTGAAAAAAAAGATGAACAACTGATTCTTAGTATTCTCTCTAAGCTAAGTTCAGAATATTTTGTGTTTGTTTCTACCTTCTATGCTACTAAGGGTGCACTTGGTACTCAATTCACCATGCCATCTTTACATGATTTTGCTGTCAATCTCACTCGAGAACATGACAAGCTAATCTAGATGGGCATTCTTAAGTCCTTTAAGTCACATGCCTTGGCTGCTAACCAAGGCACAAAAGAACAACAAGGACAAAGTAGTAACAACAATAGTAAGGACAAGAAACAAAAGAATAGCGAGGAGAAGAAGGATCAGATGCCAGTTTCTTCAAAAGCAACTATTGATACACCATCTTCCAAGGGTGATAAGCCTAAGAAAGAAAAGGTCAAATGTGCCTATTGTAAAAGACCTGGTCATGATGAACATAAATGTTTGCAGAAACAACTTGATCACTTAACATACATTCTTGAGAAGAATAATATCAGTGTTCCTGAGTCTATCAAACAAAGTTCTAATGAAGGGTCTAACAAAGAAAAAGAAAATAGCAAGGGGAAAGGAAAGGGCAAGGCCCTTTTTGCAGTTGCTTCCTCACCATCCACTTGGGTTCTTGATTCGGGTGCTTCACACCACATGGCTTCATCTAAGGAAGAACTTGCATCCTTGGAGCCGTGTACTATGCCTTCTATTTTGATGGGTGATAACACTCTTGTTGAGGTGTGTGGGAGAGGGTCTGTTGATGTGGGGGATGGCACATTCCATGATGTTCCTTATTTACCCTCATTGTCAACTAATCTCCTATCGGTACACCAGATCACTCACACAGGTTTAGGCAAGTGGGTTGAGTTCACTCCTGATTCAGTGGAGATATGTGAGTTGCACATTGATTCTACAGTTGCAGTTGGGAGAGCAGATCATCAGTCACGACTCTATATGTTTTCTCACTTTGTTCCTGATCCTCCTTTGACTATTTCACTCATTCACTCTAATAATGTGAGCAGATTATGGCATGAGCAGTTTGGCCATCTTAACTTCCACTACTTGCATCGGCTTAACCAGCAGAGCATGGTCATAGGGTTGCCTTCTACTTTGACATTGGAGTCACTTGGAATACATGATAGATCTTCTGATGGGTCATATTCACTTGAGCAGTCTTCTACCTCCAATTTTGATGCAGAGAGTGATTCAGAGGACTCACCTCCTTCCTCTCCTAGTCATCATTCACAGGTTGATGATTCTCCTCTAGATTCTCCATCTTCCGGTCCACTTTGGGCTAGACAGACTTTGCAGTTTACAGGTGATTGGGTTGGGGATCCATCAGACACCAAGCAGACTCGTTCACAATTCCAGGATGCTCTACATATCTTCTTGCATTGTACTTGGGTACCTAACATGGCCTCCTTGCCGGGACCCATTTCTACATCCACCTAAGCTTCGCTTATGGGGGGGTGTTAGTGTAGTTTTTTATTTTTCCTATTTTGCTAGATTTTTCCTACACTTTTAATAATCTTGCTTAGGTTAATAAAGCATGTCTTATTAGGTGAATGGTTGTGAGGTGTCACCTTCCTACATGTGAGCATCCATTAGCTATCTTGGGAAGATACTTTGCTATCTTTAGTCCAATAGATGGTTGCTCCTCATTGGTTGGTGTTGCCACCTCCTCCCTCTTCCTAGCCTATATAAGCATGCTACCTGGCTTGTATTTGCATCTCTTATTTTTGCATCCTCTTAATGCTATTTTGCTTCCAGCATTTGCATTACTCTCTTGGAGACTAACTCTATGATGCTATTTTGATTTTGTATCATTTGCATTCATAGTTTAGATATTTACTCTTTGCACTAGTTTTCTGGGTTATTAATCTTTTCAGATTCTAACAAATATTCTAGTGTATGAGTTCATGAATATTTTTTATGAAAAGACTATTTACGAGTATGTAAAGCATACACATAGAGCTCGATGGTTGGATTTGCAATTCAAGTTGTGCAAGGATACATTTCCACTAGATACCATTGTTTTGATTGTAGACTTCACAGAGAACTACACACTACAACCAAAAAATGAAGTGCAAGCAAAGTATTATACTTCTCAACAAGTTTCCTTATTTGTTCACATAACATTTATGCATTCACCTACAAGTATAGAGGATGATAGGAAGATATTTAGGGAGTACCATTTTTACAACAATGATGATTGATCACATTCTACAATGTTTGTACATCGTTGTTTTCAACTATTTTATGGAGATTTGGCTAACAAGGGCATACCATATTGCCAACACATTATTTAGTTAGACAATTGCACATCTCAATTCAAGAATGCAGAGATGTTCTATTGGTTGAGTAGGATGCACAGGTTGTCTAGAATTCAATATATGTGAAATTTCATATAGATTGGTCATGGAAAGGGAGAGCACAATGGTGGAGGCACATGCATCAAAAGAGCCTTATCTCATTAAGAATTAAAGTACAAAGATGGAGCAACATTGATAGATGCAAAATCTATCATCCAGTGGGGTAATAGTACAATGGGTCCTGGTAAGGAAGGTGAGTCTATGGTTTGTAGATTTTTTTGGTTGATAGATAATACTAACATTGCACCATATGACGATTGTTGCAAACTAATAGGATCAAGTGAGTTGCACTCTTTTAGAAGCTCTAATGCAGGTTCATAGAGTATCCACACACAAAAAATGACATGCTTTTGTTCATCATGTGTAGAGGATTGGGATGAGTGTGAGTCAACTAAATGGGTGGACAAATGGGATATATGGGTTTTGGACCCAATTAACACCTATCATCCCCCACAAGCACTGAAAATGGTAGAGATGGATTCATCAATTGACTTTGACCACTTGTTTGATCTAGTGCAACCTGGTAATATATATATATATATATATATATCTTTGTAAATTCAATATATAACTTTATAACTTTTACCTAAGTATTTGTTGAATTAATGACTACATTTTGTGCATTTATCACTGTAGGCCATGTTATTGTTATTATTACACCTAAAGACAATGAAGAAGGGACAAATTATTATTTGTGTCATTGTGTCCAAGCCAAGAAAAAATTGGATCACTCAGTTACAGATGGTGAAGGTTTAGAGTACCATATAGGTGTGGTGGTTATAACTGGTACATGGCTTAGACAATATTCTATGAAGAACCCTAACTTGTGGTTAGTCGAGGATTGGCAAATAGAGAGGAAGATTCTTTGTTATTTGAACCTTATTGTCGCTCAAATGTCCACTTGATAAAATATGGTGGAAAACCACATAATAAGACTCTTTGGAAGATTTGCGAGTCAAACCACAAGAAAATACTTGAGACATTAAAATTTAGAGAAGATCTAGCTAGTTCATTAGATTGAATATAATTACAAAAACATGGGCCTCTCTCACTTTTTGTGATGAAGAGAGCACAACTAAGAAGCTTCAAATGGGCTTCCCACTCTTGAAATCAACCAACTGGTTATCAACTCTTCAACCTCGTTACAAGGTATCAGCACCCTCCAATCCTCCAATGGATCAAAGAAAAACATTCTCCAATTTCACCAAGAATTCAAGGACAAAGAACCAATCTTTCCCACTTTATGGGTTTTGCACCAATCTCCCTCAACTAGTTCAATAATAGGAAAATACAATAGAAGTTTGTCCTAAGGATTCTAAGGTCTGAAATGAACATAGGGCACTTAGTTAACATAGAATACACTATTCATTTGACTCAAACACTTGCACAAAGCCTCAAACCCCCCAATTTGGCCTAGTAGCCCTATGAGCCCCTTTTAGCTCTCCTGAAATGGCTTTTTGGATCTAACTTCAAAAAGTTCCAAAGAAGACCCAAAAAAAAAGGCTTTTGAATACCCTTTTCAAATTTTCTTCAAACCCCAAAGCACCAAGTTATAGTCCCACTCTAGCATTCCCTTCCCTTTACTAGTCAACATAGACCTAATTGCTTAGGTTAGGCTTGGTTTACAAAGCAACCAGTAGGAAATGGGGTCATGGAAATGAAATCAATACTCAAGAATGATTGGCAACACTAAAATAACTTATTCCCAAATGTCCATCCCTTCACCAAGTCCCAAACTCATGTCATTCACCAAACAAAACACTACAAAAGGTCAAATCCCTCAAGGCACTTGACCTAGGGCTTGGTTGGAAAAATAACAAAACACATCCTCTAGTTTTGCAACCATGGAATATTAAATAGGACCCTACTAACTACCATTTACCAAATGGCCATGAAATTCCAAGCAGGGAGATTGCAGTTAGAGGCCCATCTTTGCTTAATGCACCAAAATATTGTCCTAAAAACCTTGCTTCACTAAAAATGCAATAACTTAAACAAGAAAGCACTTAGAAAGATGAAACCAAAAGAAAATGAAAGTTGATTCAAAGAGATATCTCAAAAATTCTTCAGATCTAATTTAAAAATCTATATAGTATGGGAAGTGTCCAAAAAATAGAGAAAATGACTCCAAAACTAAATTATATTCCTTGTAACTTCTTCCAATCTGTATATTAATGCCTCCCAGACCTCACAAATGAGGTATTTATCTCTCCCATGTATTTTCCAATGGTTACAACTAATATTTGAATTTTTATAACCAATTTTCCACTAAGTTGCATTTTTTAGCAACTTTTACAATTTTTCAACTATGCAACTTTGCACAAAAAGTGCATTTTTTGCATTTTTCACTTGATTCCACTTCTAGGACTTGGAAAAGTTCCAACATACCTAAAATAGAAAAAAAAACCACCTAATCCTAGGCTTTCTTGACCAAAAAACATTAAAAAACCCAAATTTTCTAATGAGCAACTTTTGCTTATAAATTGCATAAAGTGCCATAGACATACAAAATGGTATCTTGCATTGACAACTATGGACTCTTCATCCAAGGTCCTAGGGTCCTAGAATGGTCCTAGATGGACCCATTTGATCAAAATATGCAAAGAGAAAAAATTTCTCAAAAGTTGCAAAGTTGCTTGAGCAACTTTTGAATTTTTTGCAAAAAGTTGCCAATGATAGTTTGGGAAGTTGTAACTACCCGTGTTTGGGTATTTGAGCATGCGAAAGCATATTTTTGAAGTTTAGAAGGGTTTCAGTCAGATTCCACACATGTGTTTCTATTGTACGGACTGTTGCAATATTCTATATTATCTTTGCAATGCTTTAATGCCTTAGGATGGTTGTGTACAGATTGGGATAGAAGATCGACTTATGGTTTTTGTAGAGTAGTCTTTCCTTGTTATTTTGCATATTCAAACTAGGATTGAAGTTGTTAGATTAGCAAGTTGTGGAATTTTCTTGGTGATTGGTCTATGATACTCATTCATAGGGCTACTACCATAATAATGGCTCTAACCTAATCATCTATGGTGGAAAATGTGTGAAACCTTGTGGGATTGTAGGCTAGACTCTATAAATAGTGGTTTTTCCTTTTTTTTTCATTTTTTTGACTAGTTTCAAAGCTATGGAATGATGTCCTAGGTTGACTGATAGGGGTAGGTGAGCCATGACAATTTGAAGATGTTGTTGCAGAGCACACCCATGATCAATTTGGGTCAAAGCAATGGAATGCCTAGAAGCGCTAGGATGTTACCTTGAATGAGAAAGTGGTTTGGGAGATTGATTTAAAGTTTGAAAGGAACTAGAAGCTTTTTAGTGAAAACTAGTCTAGAGGCCTAAAAGAAAGGCTAGAAACTAGGGCTTGAGGGTATTTTGAAGCTCTGTAAATTTGGAATCTTGAAGTGCTAGGAGATAGCTTTCAGATTTCTAAGGTCTTCCAAGAGGTATTTATCCATCCTAGGCCTATTCCAATAGTTACAACTATTATTTGAATAGTTATAACTCCTTTCCAACCAAGTTGCATTTTTTGGCAACTTTTACAACTTTTCAATTTTGCAATTTTGCACAAAAAGTGCAACTTTTACAAAGTTCACTAGATTTCACTTCTAGGACTTGGAAAAGGTTCCAAATTATTCAAAAACAACTAAAAACACCTAATCCTAAGCTATCTTGACTAAAAACTCAAAAAGACCCACTTTTTCCTAATTAGAAACTTTTGCTCATGTCTTGCACAAAGTGGCCTAGGCATACATATTTTACTCATATCTCTCTAACCATTCATCATGGGACTTAACTTTTTTCTTTGTTAGCTCTGAGTGACCAACTAAACCCTAGTCCCAAGCTTATCTCACCCTATTGATCACTCAAACATTCTCAGGCACACTGAACAAAATTGACCCTAAGAGTCACTAAATGTCATAAGGCAACGATCTTTGATAAGGCATATCTCAAAGCTCGTGTGAGGTATGAATGCAATTCTAGGTTTTAGATTATCATGTTTTTGACACCTTAAATAAGCTCTCTCTCTCTCTCTCTCTCTCTCTCTCTCTCTCTCTCTCTCTCTCTCTCTCTCTCTCTCTCTCTCTCTCTCTCTCTCTCTCTCTCTCTCTCTCTCTCTCTCTCTTCAGAGATTGGATTCCATTTTGATTTTGCAGCGCCATCTTGGGTGATGCTAAAACTTGTAGTGTTGGCTAGTACAAGGTCACCAACTGGCGAATCTCTCTCACCATTCAGCATGGGATCAAACTATCTACTTCATTAGCTCCAAGTGGCTAGGTAAACCCCAGTCCTAAGCTTGTCCCATTATGTTGACCACTCAAACATTATCAGGCATGCCAAATAGAATTGACCTTGAGAGTCATTAAATTCCATAGGGCAACAATCTTTAATGGGGTATATCTCAGAGCTCATGTGAGGTATGGATGAAATTCTAGGTGTTATACAATTATGTTGTTGACACCTACAATAACCTCTCTCTATTTATGGAGATTGGATTCTACTTTGATTTTGCAGCCCCATCTCAGGTGATGTTGAAACTTATAGCATTGGCCAGTATAAAGTTGTCAACAAGTGAATCTCTCTAACCGTTCATTGTGGGATCAAACTATCTATTTTGTTAGCTCTGAATGGCTGATTAAACCGTGGTCACAATTTTTTCCTATCCCATTGACTGCTCAAACATTATTGGGCATGCCAAATGGAATTGACCCTGAGAGTCACTAAATGCCATAGGACAACGATCTTTGACGGGTCATATCTTGGAGCTTGTGCAAGGTATAGATGCAATTCTAGGTGCTACAAGATCATGTTTTTGACACCTACAATAACCTCTCTCTCATTTTGGAGATTAGAATTTGTTTTTATTTTGTGGCCCCATCTTGGGTGATGATAAAACTTGTAGTGTTGGCCAGTACAAAGTCGTCAACTGGTGAATCTCTCTCACTGTTCATCGTGGGATCAAACTATATGCTTCATTAGCTCTGAGTGGATGGGTAAACCTTAGTCTGAAGCTCATCTTGTCCTATTGACCACTTGAATGTTATCGAGCACGCTAAATGGAATTAACCCTAAGAGTCGCTAAATGCCATATGGCAGTGATATTTAATGAGACATATATAAGAGCTTGTGTGAGGTATGGATGCAATCTTGAGTGCTACAAGATTGTGTTGTCAACACCTACAATAACCTCTCTCTCTTTTTGGAGATTGGATTCCATTTTGATTTTGTGGCCCCATCTCGAGTGATGCTAAAACTTGTAGTGTTGGCTAGTATAAAGTCTCCAACTAGTGAATCTCTCTATCTGTTTGTCATAGGATTGAACTATATGCTTTGTTAGCTCTAAGTGGCTGGGTAAACCTTAGTCCCAAGCTCATACCGTCTTGTTGATCACTCAAATATTATCAGGAACACCAAATGGAATTGAACCTAAGAGTCACTAAATGTCATAGGGAAGTGATCTTTGACGGGGCATATCTTAGAGCTCGTACAAGGTATGGATACAATTTCTAGTCCTACAAGATCATGTTATCAACACCTACAATAACCTCTCTCTCTTTTTAGAAATTGGATTCCATTTTGATTTTGCAACCCCATCTCAAGTGGTGCTAAAACTTGTAGTGTTGGCTAGTACAAAGTTGCTAACTAGTGAATCTCTCTAACCATTCTTTGTGGGACCAAATTGTATGCTTCATTAGCTTTGAGTGGCCAAGAATTGTGTGTCAATACTTGGAAGAATGAAAAAGATACAAGAAGTTGAACACTTAGAGGAAAGCTTAATGAAGCAAAAAGTATTTTACAAAAATGAACTAACTTAATCGAAGGTAAAACTTCAACATTCAATCCATTATCTCAAACTTCCTTTGCAAAATCCAAAAATTGTTCAAGGAAATGTGAGAAAACATTTTTATTCAAATTCTAGAATGTACTCTTCCAACATCCAACCAGTAGATTTTTCTTCTTCCGGGTCTTATAGGACCTCCCAAGGCATGCATTTAGCTAAACCAACCATCTTTCCTTCCTTTCATGCCATAACTAAAAAGTTGCACAAAATGTTGTGGAGAAACTTTTAAAAGTTGCTGACCACATTCAATTTTTTGCATTTTTAACTTCTAGACCCTTGAAACATTTTTAAATGAAACCAAACATATTCATTAAAGGTTTTTAGACATAATGTGGCTCCTTGGTAACCAATATGCCTCTTTTTGTCCCCTAGACCCATTTGAGAAACTTCTTGACAACTTAGCAACTTTTGGCATTTCAAATCCTAATCAACCAACATTACATTTTATGAGTTCCAAACACTTGAACAAGATGAAAAATCACTATTTAGGACCTAGTTGGGTCATATTCCACTTACCAATGACTTGTACAAACTTCGACCCACTTTGAACACCTGGTGTCCCCCCTAGTGTTTATTAGCTTGCACATACCTAAACAAGGCTTAGTCAAACCAACTTGATCTAAGCACACCAACACACCACCCTAAATTGGCTAGAGTCACAACAAGCCTTAAAGAAACAACAACAAAAACTAAGCCAAAGCAAGGGTTGTGAGGTGCCCTACACTAGGATAATGACAGAAAAAGGATATCCAAGAAAAAATGCAACAACTATAGCTATAGGAATCATAAGAAGAGTATATATAATGTGTTTCCATGAATGAAGCTCTTGAAGAGATGGATAAGCAAGCAATATTGATAGCAAATTTCATGAATAAATTAAAAACTTTATTTCAAGTCTTCTTGTGTTTTGAAGATAAAGAATATATAAACTCTTGAAATGTTTATGATGACACTAAGATTCTGTTGGATACAATTTTTCAATTGTGTGTTGTCTTTGATGTCACACAAATTTTATATTAGTCATCAGATAGTGCCTACCTAGCTTAGAAGGTCAGCAAGGCAATAGACAGTGTCTATCGAGCTCAGAAGGTTAGCACAGTAATAGACAGTGTCTACTAAGCCCAAAAGGTTAGTAAAGATAGCTTGCAGTGTCTACCGAGTAGACAGCTGATTATCGAGCCTTCAAGGTAATCAAAGAAATTTAGTTCTTATCGAGCTCACTCAATAATCAAAGAAAATATGACAGAAATAGTTCTTACCAAGTTCACTCGGTCATCAAAGGTAATTTGGTAAAAACAGTTCTTACCGAGTAAACTCGACAGCCAAAAGATTTTAAGATTTTGTAATGTTAACCAAGTCAAGAAGTTTAACTCTAGAAATTCTTGGAAGTAGTATTTATCGAGCAGGGTCAGCCAGTAAATGATGTTTATTTGTTTAAGAATAATATCTGTAGCCGACTAATGAATGGTCTATTGGTAAATATAACATGTAAATGGGCTGACTTGACAACCTAAATGGTATAAGTAAGAAGTCAAGCTGGGAATTCAAAACATGATATCGAGATATGAGAAGTTAATGTGATATGAAGACTGATTATTGTGGAAGAAAATTTGAAGAATGATTAGAGATCATTAAGGAGCAGCAGAGTCATATTTGATCAAGGAAGATCTAATGATGTTGAACAAAGACCTGTATCTAGCAAATTCAGTTGCATCTTGTTCAGGTCAATTCATTGTTGCTATCTAACCATTGTAGCAGTGATTTCAAATCTCTTAACAGAGTTGGTTTAATAGCCATTTTGTAAATCCTCTAACAAGGTGACAATTCAGTTGAATTGATCTAAAGACCTCTAGCAAGGCCACTCCTAATAGGGTGATTAAATCCTCTAACAAGGTCACACCTAGCAGTGTGAATTGTAACCTTTAATAGGGTTGGCTCTTAACAGGGATCACTTCAGAAGAGTGAAAATTGGTGAATAGTTACTTGGTGGTTTTTCCCATACTGGGTTTCCACATTAAATCTAGTGTCTCTTGTGTTCATTTTATTTTTAGTTACATGTATGAATTCTTAAAGATAAGTAATAGCTTAATTTACCGAGTTGCAGCATTTTTTTACCAAGTATCTATAGTAACTAGTTCATTAAGACATCTAAGGGGGAATTGTGGATTAATTTTAGAAAGTAACTAATTCAACACCCCCCCCCCCCCGCCCCCTCTCTCAGTTACTTTATCTTTAATTCCAACAATTGGTATCAAAGCTTTTGGTGCTTACAGGAAAAGATTTCAAGGATCTAAGCTAAAGATTAGGATGTCTTATAAGAGGGAAATTCCAAGACTTAATAGGGACAACTTCTCAGCATGGCAAGGGTTGATGAGACTTCATCTATCTTCTATTGGAGACACAGGACTAAAATAAATTGATGAAAAATATGCAGAACCAGCTAGTACACTATCTGTCAATGATATTGCTAAAAAGAAGACCCACAACATTATGATGATAGATATAGCATCTGCTCTGAGTTATGAAGAATTTGATGACATCAAGGACTGCAAATCTGCCTTTGAAATGTGAGAAAAGCTAAAAGAAATCTATGGAGGAGATGATAATGTAAGAAGATCCAAAGCAGAAAGTTTGAGAGGACAATTTGATCAAATGAGAATGAGAGAGGATGAAAACATTGCAAAATATGTTGAAAGAGTCAAAGCATGTGTTAGTGCAATCAAAGCATCTGGAGGAGACAGTCATAAGTAAAGTTCTTAGAACTCTACTTCCCATTTATGCAATCAGAGTCTCTGCAATTCAAGAAAGGAGATGTGAGGCAAATCATAAAATAAATTTAGAAGGCATAGTTGGAAGATTGACTGCATTTGAGCTAGACAACTATGACAACTATTTTCCAGCTGCCAAGAATGTTGAATCCGCATTTGCAGCCAAGCTTTCACTCAAAGAAAAAGGGAAAAAGATGAAGGAACCACAATAAAAAAGTGATGAAGAATCAAAACAAAGTTCAGACAATGATCTTGAAGTGGTTGAAGTTATACTAGCAAGAAAATATTCAAGAGGCAAAGGAAAATACAAAGGTAAAGTTCCTCTAATCTGTTTCTCTTGTGAAAAAATTGGACATATTGCTGCTAGGTGCCCAAATAAATAGAACAAAGATGAGAAGAAAGGTCACAAGTACAATGGCAAGAAAGACTTCAAATCATTCAAGGATAAAGGTAAGAAAATATGCTTTGTGGCTAAAAATTCAAATGATTCTGATGATGAAGAAGAAGATGAAATGGTCTACATTGCTATAAAAGATGAATATGATAATGATGAGGAAATGGCACTAATTTTCCATATGAGCAAAAATGATACATGGATCATAGAAAGTGGTTGTTCTCATCACATGACTAGTGATAAAACTAAGTTTGAATACTTTGAAGACTATGATGGTGATAGTGTAAGATCTGGTAACAATGAACCTTGTTGTATAAGAGTAAAAGGAAGAATCTCTCTAACCAAGGAACTTGTGTGTGATAATGCATATTGGGTAGAAGGACTAAAAGACAATTTGTTGAGTGTGGCACAGCTACTCAATAATGGATTCAAGGTAGAATTCATGCATGGAAAAGCAAGATTGTTGGATGGAAAAATAAAGCTGATTGGATCTGGCACTCAAGAAAAAGGTAACTTATTTTATCTTGAACTTGGTGAATGTTCATGTTTCATTTCTCAAATTGAATAAAGTTGGTTATGGCATAGGCACTTGTGTCATGTAAACTTTGACAACTTAATAAAGATCAGTAAATTCAGAAAAGTAAGAGGTATTCCTGACATAAAGAAACCTGAGGTTGGTCTATGCCAGAATTGTCAAATTGGTAAAATGGGAAGACTAGTTTTAAAAGCAAGAACTATCAGATTGAAGAAGTTCTAGAAATTGTGCATACTGATTTGTGTGGACCTATTGGCATTGAAAGTTATACTAGTGAAAAATTCTTCATTCTATTTGTTGATGATTATTCAAGAATGACGACTGTCATGTACCTTAGAGAGAAATTAGAAGCATTTGAAAAGTTCAAATGGTATTTGCCCAAAGTAGAAAAGAAAATAGGCAAAAGACTGAAATTCTTAAGGTTTGACAGAGGTGGTGAATTCATTTCACATGAGTTCAATAACTTTTGCATTGAAAGAGGAATCAAAAGACAGGTTTTAGCACCTAGAACTCCTGAACAAAATGGAATAGCAGAAAGAAGGAACAGATCTATAATGGATTGTGCAAGAACCTTAATGATTAAGAAAGGTATTTCTATCAAATACTGGAAGGAAGTTATCAGCACTGCAGTTCATACCTTGAACTGAGTACAGCTGAAAAAGGACTCATTCAAAACACCCTATGAGTTGCGGTATGACTACAAACCCAATGTAAGCTATCTAAAAGTATTTGGAAGCAAATGTTACATTTTGAAAGAATCTAGAAAAGGTAAATTTGATGTAAAAGGTGATGAAGGAATATTTTTGGGATACTCTTGCAAAAGCAAAGCATATAGATGTTTAAACTTATCTACTCACAAAGTCATAGAAAGTGCACATGTGAAAGTTGATGAATTTGCAGAAAGAACGGAAGAAGAAAGCAAGAAGGAACCTAAAGACTATAGAAGATTTGTTTACATTGAACTTGATACATTACCAAGTATACCAATCAATCAGGAATCCTCAACTCCAGAATCTTGATTAACCAAGTCACAGGAAGTTCAAACTGAGTCAACATCTATCGAGCTACAAGAACTCAAGTTGCAAACAGAAGCTACCAAGTTAGCATCTACCGAGCCTAAGCAACTTGAATCAGAACCAGAAGTTGAGAGACAGAAGGATAACAATGCAAGTCATTCAAAAGGAAAGGAACCTGTGTTGGCCAAATATGTCAAAAAGCATCATGCACCAGATCAGATCATTGGTGATAAATCAAAAGGAACAATGACAAGAAGTAAATTGAAAGGCACTTGTCTACTTGCTGATTTTGAACCTAAAAATGTCAAAGATGCACTACACAATGAAAGTTGGATTGAAGCTATGAATGAAGAGATAGAATAGATGGAGAAAAATAAAACATGGACTCTTGTACCTAGACCCAAAGACGAGAATGTGATTGGAACAAAGTGGGTATTTAGAAATAAACTAAATGAAGATGGTAAGGTATCAAGGAACAAAGCTAAACTAGTATGCAAAGGATACTCTCAAGAAGAAGGTGTAGACTATGGAGAAACTTTTGCTCATGTTGCAAGATTGGAAGGTGTCAGAACCTTACTTGCATATGTTGCATACAAAGGATACAAAGTTTATCATATGGATGTCAAGTAAACATTTCTCAATGGCATATTGGAGGAAGAAGTTTACATTGAACAACCTGAAGGTTTTGTTGATCCAGATAAGAAGGACATGGTTTGCAAGTTGCATAAAGCATTATATGGTTTGAAAAAAGCCCCTAGAGCATGGTATGAAAGATTGCATAACTATCTTATTCAGATTGGTTTTCAAAGAACTAATGACAACATCAGTTTGTACATAAAGGAACGACCAGATAATAAGATTGTTTTGGCAGAAATATTTGTAGATGATACTTTGTTCACAAGAAATGATGATCTTTGCAAAGAATTTTCAGAACAAATGAACAAGGAATTTGAAATGTCAATGTTTGGTGAGATAAAATTCTTTGTTGGTCTTCAAATTCAACAGAATAAGAATGGCATCTATATCACTCAATCTAAATACATCAAGGAGATACTGAAAAGTTTGGTATGGAAGATTGCAAACTAGTTGGGACTCCTATGTGTACTAGATTAAAACTCACCAAGGATGATGAATCAAAGGAAGTGGATCAGACACTGTATAGATCTATGATTGGAAAGTTGCAATATGTAGTGCATACAAGACCAGACATTTCCCTTGCAGTAGGGATTGTAGCAATATTCTCAGCAAAACCAAAAGAAAATCACATGATGGCAATCAAAAGGATCATGAGATACTTGAAAGGAACTGAAGAATATGGATTATGGTATAAACTTGGAGGAAAATTGGATTTAAAGTGTTTACTGATGTAGATTGGGCATAAAATATTGATGACAAGAAGAGCACAAGTGGAGGTTCTTTCTTTCTCAGAAAAAGGTTGGTTTCTTGGACAAGCAAAAAGAAGAATTGTACATCTCAATCCACAACAGAAGTTGAATATGTTGCAACAGCAATAAATTGCTCAAACATTGTGTGGTTTAAACAATTATTGAAAGGTATGAAGCAAGAAATCATAGAACCAGTTGTTATGTTTTGTGATAACACTAGTGCAATTAACATCTCCAACAATCCAGTGATGCATTCAAAAACCAAACATATTGCCATAAAGTATCACTTTGTTAGAAAATTGGTGCAAGAAAAGGAAATAAGATTGGAATATGTGCATACAAAGGAACAAATTGCTGACATATTCACAAAGCCTTTGCCTAAGGATGAATTCTTGTATCTAAGAGGTAAGTTAGGGGTTATTCCCATATCTGAAGCTCACTAAAATACAGTTTTAGTGATGCATCAATAGGAACAGAATTGAAGATCTATTAGTTGATGCAACAAACCAATGAAGACATTGCATATGAATCAGTACGTCAAGTACAATGCTATTTAGTTGTTTTGTCTTTGGTATGTGTTGTCAAAGAGGGAGAATATATTTTGTCATATCTTTCTAAAATTTGCAAATAATAAGAGTTTGCATAAGAGAGAGAGAGATTACATGTAAGAGGGAGTTTTGTCATTAAAAAGACTTGTTTTCAAATTTCATTCTGCTATGGCATGTTGTGTTGCCATCAATGCCAAAGAGGGATATTGTTGGATACAATTGTTCAATTGTGTGCTATCTTTGATTCACACAAATGTCATATCAGTCATCAGATAGTGCCTATCGAGCTCAGAAGGTTAGCAAGGCAACAGACAGTGTCTACTGAGCTCAGAAGGTTAGCAAGGCAATAGATAGTAAAGATAGCTTGTAGTGTCTACCGAGTAGAAAAATGATTATCGAGCCTTCAAGGTAATCAAAGAAATTCAGTTCTTATCAAGCTCACTCAATAATCGAAGAAAATATGATAGAAACAGTTCTTACTGATTTCACTTGGTCATCAAAGGTAATTTGGTAAAAATAGTTCTTACTAAGTAAACTCAACAGCCAAAAGATTTTAAGATTTTGTAATGTTAACTGAGTCAAGAAGGTTAACTCTAGAAATTCCTCGAAGTAGTATTTACCAAGTAGGGTCAGCCAATAAAGGATGTTTATTTGTTTAAGAATAATATCTGTAGCTGACTAATTAATGGTTTATTGGTAAATATAACATGTAAATGGGCCAACTTGACAACTTGAATGGTAGAAGTAAGAAGTCAAGTTGTGAATTCAAAACATGATATGGAGATATGAGAAGTTAATGTGATATGAAGATTGATTATTGTGGAAGCAAATTTGAAGAATGATCAGAGATCATTAAGGAGTAGCAGAGTCATATTTGATCAAGGAAGATCTAATGATGCTGAACAGAGACCTGCATCTAGAAAATTCAGTTGCATCTTATTCAAGTCAATTCATTGTTGCTTTCTAACCATTGTAGCAGTGATTTCAAATCTCTTAATAGAGTTGGTTTAACAACCATTTTGTAAATCCTCTAACAAGGTGACAGTTCAGTTGAATTGATCTAAAGACCTCTAGCAAGGCCACTCCTAATAGGGTGATTAAATCCTCTAACAAGGTCACACCTAACAGTGTGTATTGTAACCTTTAATAGGGTTGGCTCCTAACAGGGTTCACTTCAAAAGAGTGAAAATTGGTGACTAGTTACTTGGTGGTTTTTCCCATATTGGGTTTCCATGTTAAATCTGGTGTCTCTTGTGTTCATTTTGTTTTCAGTTACATGTATGAATGCTTAAAGATAAGTAATAGCTTAATTTACCGAGTTGCAGCATTTGTTTACCAAGTATCTGCAATAACTAGTTCATTAAGACATCTAAGGGAATTGTGGATTAATTTTAGAAAGTAATTGATTCACCCCCCCTCCCCCCCCCCCCCCCCCCCCCCCATCAGTTACTTTATCTTTAATTCCAATAGATTCAAGCTTAGACATTTACATAATGCAGCCAACTCAAGAGTCAAACTTCAATGTTAATTGTATAACAGTAATGAGAATTCAATTTTCACTATTCTCATCTTTAAAAAAATTCCAAATAAGTTACTTATAATCAAAAGTACTCATAACTTGTAAAATTTAAATACAAATTAATATCATAGCCTTATTCACATGTTAAAAGATACTATTAAAGCTTATTATAATGATTCCTACCCTTATTTTGGATGCAAATTACATTAAAATGAAATCCTTAGAACGTAAAAAAGAAAAACAAGATATATATTATGATAACAATTAATGTCATACATGAACAAATTGATGCATCAAAGTTGTAAGTGTAATGATGTCATACATCAAATATATGTTAGACATCAAATATAAAATGTCATATATACATCAAATGTATGTCAAATATGTCCACTAACATAAAATCCAAGATATATGTCCATTAATGCCTATACATGTGTTCATCCCTATATCTTCTCCTTCCCATGAGGGGAAGGAAACAAATCCATAGAGGTCTTTAGTCATTGTGTGGAGGGAGATGATGGGGATTATGGGGTCTTCCTCACATGCTTGCTCGTCCTCTTGTTCAGGTTCCTCTCTAACTTGATCTGATAAAAAAAAAGTATATATGAATCAATAATTATTATACATTGAAATCAAATATATGTGCACACAAATTTTTTTTTTTTTTACCGCCATCAAATAGTCACTCTGTACATCCACCTCAAAGGAGCATGGATGATCGAGAGTAACAAGGCCCTACAACAATTTAATTAATATAATCACTCAATCATGCTTATTAATACCATTTAAAATTTCAATACAAACTATTATAAATAACAACTAAAACTATGAAAACTCTTTCATACCTCAGTCAATGGCTCTAAACTAGCCATCATGGCAGCAACTCCATGATCAATGGACTGGTGAAGATGAGGAGTCTTAGACATCAACAATTATAAATCATATAATATAATTTACATGTTTTATTTAGAATATAATATAATCAAATAATTTAAATTAACATGAAAAAAGTGTACCTCTGTGAAGCTCATATCATGCATAGGCTCAGAGTCCCTTATGAATGTCAATGGTCCAGTAGAGAACTAATGCACATGGATAAAATAATTTTGTCAATCCTTCATATGATTACTTAATAAATATATGTATTAATTTATATAATTAAATCGATACATACCTGTCGACTCATCAACAAGACATAAAATGGGGTTAGCGAATCTATACTAGGGCCATCAATACTCTTACCCTAAATTTTGAACATTTTCAAGACATGCTAATTAATTAGTCATTCACTATACATATGAAATGTGATCAAATTAGTTTATTATAATCATAATTTACCTGTGTGTTAATGCCAAATGTGTCACTCATGAACTCATCAGTGACTAGCCCATCATCCCTAGTGTCTCCAACGTTACTTCCAAATGTGCATAAAGATCCACATGACGTGCACATATGACCATTGTGCGAAAGGCTCCTCCTCAAGTAATGGAATGGTGCAATGAATGAGGGTCGGTGTCAAGGCATTGATAGTCACTAGAGTATTGATCTCTACATGTTCCTTCACAACTAAAGGAATAATGACATGCTCACCTTGTGGCTTGACAACAAGTGTCCTAACTACATTAGGGCCACAACATGCCCCCAGCCTCTCAAATGATGACCCCCCACCTCTATCTTAAGAATCTAACATGTCAAAATAATTGGAGATCTCCCTAAGGAAAATTCACAATACAATTTATTTAAGAAATACATTAGAACCTCGTGATTATTGCAAGGAGGTGCATCAAAGACTATCCACCATCTATCCCAAAAGTTATTTCTAATATCATCATGTATGCACTAGTGGATGGGGGACCCTTTACTTGTATATTTAACAGTTTCTTATTCTCCTGAATTTTTAAACAATGCACATGTGTTACCTTTCATTATGTCTTTTTTTCTTACATCTTTATAGGATAATTTTTTTGCATAATATCTTCTTTGTTTTTCTCTCTTAACACATCAAATATCCAACTGATCGCTAACAGAAGCTACATGACTCATAATGGACTCGAGGGAGGATGCCAATTGGGCTCTCATAGAATTAGTTTTTCTGCAAGATTTCAACCTACCAATGATTGCTTCTAATTCATTTTTCTCTCTTTCTATTTCATTCGTTATATTGTCTTAGGTGCTAGGAGGAGGTCTTTCAATTGGTGGAGGTTGTAGAAGTTCTTGCTCTTCCTCACGAGGGTTTTCATTTTGATCTTGTGGAGGGCTTTCATTTTGATTTTGTTGATCAAGATGGGGATTTGGTGTTTGATTATTTACATTTCCTAATAAGGAACCAATTGCATTTTAAATAAATAAAAAAATTTGAAGAAAAACTTAAAAACATACAAAATAATGCTAAAACATACAAAACAATCCAAAAACAAGAGTAGAAAACATATGTGATGATCCTAAACTTGATCGTCAGCGATGAGGAGGTATATTGAGGAGGAGAGAGAGAAAATATTGGAACTTCTACAAAATGTACATGTATGTGTTGTGGGGGTGGAGAAGGAAACAAGTAAGAAGAAACAAAAAAATGATATGGGTGTGGGTTGCAACCCATAAATATTAGTTTCAAAAAGTGCATGCACGCTATGTCTTGGGCTCCATGAGCCTAAGGTGCATACACGCTATTGTAAATATGAAAATAAAAATTTACATGCCATCTTTTTGGAACCACAACTTGGTGCATTCACCCCATGTTTATTTTCTTTTAGAAATTATCTGGATTAAGTCTCCTTTCTTAGCTCTAAGATCTTACCCTTTTCTAGTTCAGATCATTTTCTTGGCCTCCTTAAGATGAATATGGGAGAAACCCCAGTTAGAAACCATTTCATATTTGAAGAAATATAGTTTCTTGATTCCTCTCTTTTACCCATTTTGGAATCTTGGTGGAAAGAAGTAGATGTCATGGGGTCCAAAATATATAAGGTTGTACAAAAACTAAAAATCATCAAGAATCAACTCATTCAGTGGAACAAAACCAAGTTTGGCAACATCTTTGACCAAAAAAGGGAGGTGGAGGAAGAACTAGAACAAGTAAACCTAGAAGTCATTGAAACCTAAGCCTCACCTCCTCCTCCAATGCCCAAGATCTAAGCCATTTCCATCTAGGTAGACTAGTATTCCTTCCTCTAACTCTTTCTTGTCTTATGTGATCCTCCCACCCACCAACTTATGGTACTAGCTTCCCCAATCCCTATAGTTGTACCTTCCTCCATCCTTGTAGTTGTACCTATTCTCCTTGACCAAGTAGTTCATTGATAATGCTCTATTTGGTCTACTTTTATAGTTGCATGGTATCTCCACTATAGAAACCCACCCTCTCTTAAAGATCTAATGCCTCATACTGCATGTCTCAAATCTCATCAATATCTACCTTAGCCCTCCCCCCACCCATTGCTACCTAGGCCCTTAGTGTCACCATCTCCACCAACATCCTATCTCATTATACCTGTAGCTCATCTCTATCTACCTGCACTTCATTCATCCTCCCTAGATCCACATCCCTCTTTATCTGTATCCCATCCCTCTCTACCTACAACCGATCAAACTAACTTTGTAAAGTGTCTTGTTCAATTTGGAACTGATCTCTCTATGCTCAAATATAATCTCTGACCACCTGAGTATCCTATAATAGGTGACTTGTGGCCTCATAATTTGTTGGAGAGAGACCAATTGTGTTTTTGTCCCCCTATCCTCTCCCCTAGCCAAACACCTTCCTCCTCCTGATCCCCCCACCAACACTTATATTTTTAGTGGTTCCTACAGACCCTGGTCACCATCTAAATCCATATATTGTGCACCCTCATCCTCCTCCCCCTACTTCTCTCTAAGTTCTCTATCTAGATGGTTTCTAGACTAGATCCACCCTCTCTCGTAACCCTTAGGCCACACATCAACCTTGTCTAGTTGCCTATGCTATGTCCCTCACCCTGGCTACTACTTAGAGTGTTTGCGATCTCCTGACTAATTGAGGCCTCATAAACTGATCAAGGTACTCTTGTATGGATACCTAAATCTGATTTCACAATTATGTAATCTTATTTAGTCATCTCCTAAAGAATTGTTAATTAAGTATTTAATATTTAATTAATGTTATCCCCTATTTAATTAATTGATTATATTCTAATTAATAATCAAATGATGACCAATAGTATGATTTTCTAATTAAACCCCTATTCTTTTACTAAATTAAATAAATCAATTAATCAAAATACTCCAACCCTTAACCCAATCCTAACCCAATGGTTCAAACTCAACCCAACCTATTCACCCATGCTAACCCATCTCAATTAGCTAATTAACCTTAGTTAATTAAACCATCACTTGCATTTCCCTAACATGCCACTTTTCTCTTAATCCACCCCTTAAAAATTTGCACAACTTTAAACATGGATTAGGAAATCCTAACCCAAGCCAAAGTCTACCCTCATATCCAATCACTCATATCCCCAACCAATCACCTTAAATATCAACCTTAAATGCCCCTTACACATCTCTTATATTCCAATCTCCCTAATAACTTCTTTGTCCCCTCACATTCCCAAAAATGATCACATTCCCTCCAAAATTCCCATCCCCTCATATTCACTACTCTTTTGACAACTTATGAAGCACAATCCATGTGCTTCCATATTCTTGCATCCTAGTCATCCCTCACCATTTCTCAACCCTTCATCTTATCCATCCATTCCATCACCCCTTGGCCTATAAATTGAACCCCTCTCCTCTCATAATTCATCCACCTTTTAAGATAAAGTTATTATGCCCATTTGAGAGCCAAAATATTAGTATTGCACCCTTATTATGCCAAATTTATCTCAAAACTCATCTGGCATCCTCCATTGTTGAATCCTCCTCATTCTCACTTCAATCTTGAAGCATACTTGAGCACACATATGCCATCTTTGGACATCATCTCAAGATCAAGAAGTCTTTTGGAGTGTTTTCTCTAGTTTGCATTTGCCTTTTGTTGTCTTCTTTTAGTCTAATATAAGCGTTAAGGTAGCTTACTTTGATGAATGTTTAGCTTTCTTAATATGTATTAGTGGTACATTTTATCTTATACAATGTGTGCACTGTAAGGCTTGACTCAGTTCATGATCTTGTAGGTCACTTATAATGCCCAAATTAGAACCATTAAAATGTCCACTAGCTAGTTTACTTGATTTGTTTCATTAAAGTAAGATATGAGACTAGGGGATTAGTTAATTCCATGAAAAATCATAAACAAACTAACAAGCTTCACAAAGTTTAGAGGTCCTTAAATTTATCAAAAATCATGAAAAAGAGTTTGTGTGGAAGATATGTAGAAGGGAAGCATTTAATGTGATTTCTTATCTAATTATTTTTTGTTTCAATCTTTTATTATTTATTCACCTCTTATTAGTTATTCAATATAATCGTAAAAATAATTTATTGAAATTTTGTTTAAAATGAGATGATGAGAGACTACAATAGTCATAATAAGAAAACACTTAAAAAGGAGAATGATCAAGATCAATTTGATACTCATAGTTATTGATTTAATATTCATGCCGATTGATTTAATATTCCTTTTTTTTACAGCATTGTAGCAATCATTATGCCTTTAAAGTTGTTAGTACAATGATGACTACCCATAATTGAATGAAATGTACCCTTACTTATAAAAAGAAATTAATGATGTAAAGCCACATCATTTGTGCAAGTATGGATACCTAATATTTGGGTTGTTTTGGACATCTCAGCAAAACCCATGTTGATATGGCATCATAATTGATGGTATGGATTTGAAACCTTCATTATAGGAAGATGACTGATCATGTAAGTTTATGTAACAACTGTGAGTGATTTGAAGTTTCCACATACGATTTTGAGAAGTGCCAAATTAAAGTGCTCAAATACTAGACCTCTCCCCTAAATTATGGATACAAAAGGTTGATAGAAAAATTAAATACATAATCCTTTCTAGACGTATCTAAAGGTTTCATAGTATATTTAAGGGATCCAATAGTAGTGTGTTAGGAGAAGTGTGTTTGGTGGTGTGGGCAGTAACAATTTTAAATTTATCCAAAGAGATATAGGAAAATTATATTTTTAACACTATTAAAATTCAATTCTCTAGTGTTGCAATCACATCATTTTAGAAGATAAGGATGTCTCATGATGTAGTCCAATCATTTGAAAGAGATAAATGCAGAGCCAATCCTGGTACATGGTGTATTGCCTCTAGCCTAAAGGGAAAATTAGATGTTTTTAGTAGATGGATAACTAAAATATTGCTAAATAGTTGTGGAGTATGTTTATATGCATGTGGGGCATCTGCTAAAAGGAAAAAAATTTATTTCCATATCAATCAAAGGGGAGGATTCTCATGAGCTTGATAAAAGTATTCTAAAACTCGAAGGCATTGTCAAGTTACCAAAGGAAATGAAATGCATGGAGACTTGATGAATTTGCCTAAGAGATCTATATGGAGATGTTTGTACACATTAACAGAGCTAAGATGAAGTTTCTTTGTGTCTCCCATAAGAACCAATTGAAAATGAGAAAACTTCCACTAGAGTATGTTTGTTTGCTTGCTTGCTTGCTTATGTGGGTGGTGGTAGATGTTTGGGGAACTCAAAAGTGTGACTAGGATGAGATCTAAGAACATAAGCAAAGTGGTAGTTAAATTGAGTTGTATATGGTTGTCATTTTGATCTAAGATTTATTGGTGAAGGTTGGGGAGATTTGTAATGGCCATGTCTCAGTAGCAATAGTAGCAGCAGCTGGCTTAGCCAGTCAACTTGATTGGGATTGAAGGAAGCAACATTGGGGGTAGCAGTATTGCTAATAGTACAGAACTCTCAACATTCCAACTTGTTTAGATAGTTCTCAAGTTTTTCAGTTTGCCATTATGTTTTGAGTCTCCATGTACCTCTTCATTCCTTTTTTCTATCTATTTTTCTATCATTTAAGATAATAAAATATGTCCATATTTTACATTTCGACAATTGACATTTGATATCCTTTGATTGATGTGGGATTTTGAAAAGATAATCTCTAAAATGTCAGAAAAATATTTGTAGACTGTTTTGAGAAAAATCAATGATTATGAAACTCCAAAAATATTTCTAACATGAAAGGGTGAGGTTTTTTCTTATTGATGTCATAAAATAGAAATTATTTGTTTGCCAAAATTTTATGCTTTTTGTAGAAAGGGGAAAAATTGAAGGTTAGTTTTACAAGTTTATAGGTTTTCTACTTGGCCAACATGAATCTTCCTTAATGCCTAACATAAGGAAAGCACCTTGTTGCTTTACTCTTTGCCCATTTTGTTATGGTTTGTGAGAAATTTAAGAGGTTTCATTAAGACTTTATCCATGTTGCAAGTCTGGAGAAAAATATACACAAGGAAAATGCATTCACCTAGCACTTAACAAGTATGCAAGTTATCGTCATAACCTTCACCTTTTTAGCTTACATATTCAATCAAGGATAGGAGGATTCAATGTTCTATAGGGCATCTTTGAGAATTAATAAATAATCCTCCAAATGAGCATTTCTCTTCTGAGGAAAGATGGGAAACAATGGTATCACAATATAAATGCCTATTTAATTGAGAGAAATGATGGTCCCTAAGAGAAGGGAAAATGAAAATGTTGTTAATGAGATTTTCAAAGGAAGTGAAAGTTAACAACAAGGAAAGTGTTAGTATTATTGTTTCGCTTCAATGTATCATTATTGTAGTTTATTTCCAAAGTTAAAGAATAAAAGACATTAGTACATTTGCCCAAATGAAGATCATGCCATGATAAGTAAACAAAAAAATGTGATTAAAAATAGAGGTAAAGATTGAAGATAAAACATGGGCAATGATCTTTGAGAAGCCCTATCAAACAAAGGAGAGAAATATATCTTTTATGAAACACTTCTTATAGTTAAAAGGAGGTAATTTGAAAGTGAAAAGCACAAATAAAGACTTACGAATTGTGTCATTTTTGTTATTGTCTTGTAATAGTTCATTATCAATGTTTTACTATAAAGTTGTAAGTATTCAAATACGATAAAATAATGAAGGAAGATCTTAGGAAATTTGTTAGCATCCAAGGATTATTTGAAACATAATTCATAATAAACAAAGGAAAAATATACAACCAATTTTTTGTAGTATGCTCAAAAAGAAAATAATTTTCTTTACCAAATGTTTTCAAACATGATTGATTAATCATACACAAGCTACATGTGCCACTATTTTCCATTCGTAACATAACTACAGGAATGACTTCTACAAAACTAACAATAGACCTATTATTATATTTAATCTAACATCCCGTGGAATAGTATGGCCATTAAATTTAAATAGATGGAAATCGTTCTGTGTACATTTTTTTCCTCTTTGCTCTGCATGAATAACCACACAAGATTGTGTTTTGGAAAGGGAACGTTGCTAATGAAATTTGTACAGATGTTTCTTTACACATGTATCAATTATAATGTCAAAGTAACATATTCTAGCTCATGATCAGTATGGATATCCTAATGTTTACCAGAGTTTAGCAGCAAGAAAGAATAAATATTTCTATATCTATTCTAATAATTGCTTAGCGCCATGCGCATGAGGCAACTTCATTAGTGAACACCTTGCACCAATATCTGAAAATTAGGCAAATGATACTAATAATTATTATATATGGTATAATAAATAAATGGAATATGTCAGATTAAACCTAGTGGATTCAATATAATATTGAACAATCAACATAACTCTTGGACCTGTTAGGTACAAGTGCTAGTTATATAATTTTTTAAAATATCATCTTAACAATATTTGGTGTTTTTAAAATAATAAAGATGTGTACGAAGAGAGTAGGAGTTAGCCTATCCAAGTAATTCCTCTACCCAAATCCCAATCAAAAACCTCAATTCCCATCCTAATAATAATACTAGGTAATAGACATTAGCAACAAAAACCCCATTGGTACCCTACATAATAAAAGGGCAATTCTGATAGCACAAAGTATGAGGTTACAATGTGTGGCTTGTCAAACTGGATAAAACGTGTACATTAGCATGTAAAGGGAACAACTTTTATTAAATACAATTGTGATGGTTTTAAAAACAATGAATGACAAGGATCATCCTCATGGTAGTCATTCATTTAAATAGTTTTTGGACTGCTAGATTTTAAACTTCAACTCCTCCTCTTCATATAAGAAACACATTTGACATAAAATTATATGTATCATTCTTTAATTTTTTATTTTATTTATAATTAATTGAGGATAAATAAAATGGTATCCTATTCCATTTAGTAGTCTAAGAAACAGAAATTGACTAAGACACCAATAAAACCTTAGGCCAATACAAATGAGCTAAGTTACAAGTATAGAAAATATATGGAATTGAAATAATAAGTTAGCAAATGCTTGGCTCTTTCATAATTGAATTATGTGAATTTAATAACATAAAAAATGTCATTCTCTTATTATTTTTCCAAAAATATAACATGGATATGAAGTGAGCTACTTCCAACACATAGATGTATAATGTATTTGATCATTGCTAGTAATTAAGTTTTATTGACACTGTGATTCCCAACTTCTCTATAAGAATTCCATCCTCCCTATTATAATCATCTCTAATAGTCACCTATTCTTGATTTATTTTCCTCTAGTTGGACATGTGACTTGATGTCAAGACATTGTTCATGAACAATTTGGAGCTTAAAATGTAAGGATCCTAATGTTAGCCTTCATTTAGCCTAAGTCAAGACCCTTTTTTGCTATTGTCCACAATATGTATGAAAATAATTTAAGTTTAGAATATTTGATCCAAGAAAGCATATATTTTGGAAATATATGTTTGGTTGTTACTGTATGGTTGTGATTGATGTATAGCATTAGTCCGTAGGTGTTTGTTCAAACATTGTGGTCTAAGGTATTTGTTGATGTTGAATGTCCATCCATATCTTTTGTCTGAAATAAGTATTTTGGTTCGGAAAGAAGTAAGGTTATTTATTAGAAGACAAGGATGTATTTAGGTGTATAGAGAAATGGAAGACATATATGTATCCAGAAAAATGGAAGATAAGTATGCATTTAGAATAGTGGAAGATGAGTATGTATTTTGGGGAGTGTGAGAATGATGTTTTTCAATGCTTCATTAAGTTGTTTTGCTTGGTCAAAAACTCAATATTTTTGTTTGGATTTCAATGGTTCAATGAACAAGTTATGAAGTTAAAGATGATAGTTGTTTCAATTGTATTTTTTTGGAAAGTTTCTAATCCATAAATCATGCTAGATGATGCATAGATGTGATTTGAATTGTATTCAAGCTTTGGTTTTGGTTGTGGCTTTTCACAGTGATTTAAAAATCATTCTTGGTGATCTAGAAACATGTGCTAGTTGTATATGAGCAATGTTAGTATGCTAATAGAAACCAAATTTAAATAAAGCTTCTACAAACTAAACAAAATTCATAAACTTCAAGATAGACTAAGATGAGATCTCAATTGAGAATATGAGCCATTAATGGGCTCTCTCAATGAGAAGCTCTCTTGTTGAGTAGCTTTGTCTAAATAGATAGGATGTATGCTCAAGCTTATGCTTCAAAAAGGGCTTCAAATGGAGTTGGAATTTGGGTGTGGGTGTATGGTTTTGATGTAAAATGGCTTCTTAAAATGGCATTATGACTTTACTTCATGGATTGTGTTAAAATGGCTTGGGAGAGGATTCTTTAAATAGGCAAAGGGCTTGAGGGATTAAGGGCTAGGATGCAAGGATGGGAAAAAGCTTATGGAAGGCTCAGATTGCATGAGAGGAGAGCACATGGATTGTGCTTCCTTACAGCCAATCAGGGAGTGACACATGTCACAGGGTGAGAGGATGGAGGAAAGGGGAAGGATGAGTCAACAAAGGAGGCTCAAGGGATAAAATCTTCATAAAGACCCTCATAATGACTTGTAAGAGCAATAAAAGGGCTTGTAAGAGTCATTTATGACCTAGTGGACTTCATAAAGTTTTATGGTTGAGATATTTTGAGGGAGATGAGAGCAATTTCGACTTGGGCTTGATTAGGAGGGTTTTAAGCTTGCTTAGGCTTGTGCAAATGATTAGAGGATGGATTAGGATGGTTTAGGATTAGCTTAGGGATAGGTAAGTGGATGGCATTTAATGAGGGTGGGTGAAGGAGGAGATATTTGTTAACTTTGGCTTGGGTTAGGAAGTTTTAACTCATGTTTAGGGAATGTGACAAGGTTAGGAGGGGATTAGGATTAGATGGCTGGATAGGATGGTAGATAGCTAAGATTATGATGGATATAAAGAGATGGCATTGGGTTTGCATGAGGATAGCCTAGAGCTAGATACCAATGACAAGGGAGGATGGACAAGACAAGATCTCCAAGGAATATAGTGCCCCCAATCAGAAGATAACATGCAGAAGGAGGTCTTATGATGGATGTGATAGGATTGAAGCTAGGATGGAAAAAGCTGAAGGGGCTAGGGAGATGGATGATAGCTGGGATGGTTGGCTGAAGCTGCAAGAGATAAGTGGATGGTGTGATATGGAAGATGGAGGGTGGAGGATAGGTGGATAGATTGGAAGATGGAGGTGGATGTCAAGAGATGACCAAAAGCATGAGGGTGATAGGCTAAGCTGGGGATGGCAGGATTACGCATGACACTTGTTTGCCAAGTTTTCATCATGGTACTTGTCCAAGGCGCTTGAATTGCCAAGTTTTCACCAGTGGACGCTTTATTTTTCTTTTCTTTTTTGAATTTTTGACTTTGGACTTAGCTGGAATGATTTTGGCTTTCTTCAGCTATTTTGGCTTTTTTGGGATTTGTCACTGGCTGTTGGAATGTTCAATTTTGTTGCTAGCTGTTGGTACACCGGATGTGTGATTTATGCAATAGATCGGATTAGATGAGATTGATGGTAGGAGATGGAGAGATGAAAATGTTGGAAAGGAGCATGAGATGGGGATGCTTGCAAGAGCAACATTGGCACATGTTGGGACGGGTGTGAAAAGAGCATATGGGGGATAGATGGTAGATGCCGGCGTGATGGAGGATTTGTGGAAGCGTGCTTGGGGATATAGGCACCCAAGATGGAGTTAGGAGATGGGGGACATGAGTCACTAGATGGGGGATTAGCAATGGTGGATGCCATTATGCATTGGGTTTCAACTTTTTTCTTGGGGATCCACATGGTTTTGGATTTTCTTTTCATAGGCTTTTGCATTGTTTTGCATTCTTTGATTGGATTTTGCCTTTTTGGAGTATGTCTTTTAGAATAGACATATGATTGCCTAGGATGTGGATTTTTAGCTTTATGCATTTTGAAGTTGGCATTCACATTGGTGTGGTAAGCTTTGGGAAGATGGTTAGGAGAAGCTTTGTGAGATGGAGAGGATATGAAAGAGCATGTAGGGGGATGATGATGGATGATGTGCCCTGATATGTGCCTTTGTTGATCTTACATAGAAATGGATGGAATAGGATTTTTATGATGGCTGATAGGAGGATGGAGGATGGTAGATTTTGGGACATAGGGACCCAAAATGGATTTAGCGGATGAAGGGGGGATATGGTAGGTTGTTTTGGGTTGCAAAGATGGTGGAGGGGGGATGACATAAGATTTCCTGAAGGAGTGATGGGAGGCTGGCATGGTGGGCTTGGAGATAGGCTTGGTTTGGGGGTGTGGTGTACCAACACCTTTAGATGGTGAGCCTTTGGATATATATCCAAGACCATGAAATCCTAGATTTTTTTGTGCAATAATAGGCTCTCTGATTCCTTGCTCTTTTGGTCCTAAACCTTGACCTTGATAATGCCATCGATTGAGCATTTGAACAAGCTGAGGAAACTTTTTGCTTACAGAAAATGGTAGAAGTGATTTATTAGGTGTATTGCAATGGGGAGATACTGTTCTTAATTCTTCTACTGAGAGAGGGCCACCATGGATGAATGTAAGTGAACCAAGAGGGTAGATTATAGGTGGTGGAATAGCTTGGATAGGTGGTAAGATGGAAGCATGGAGCGGGGGAGATGGAAGGATAGGATCTTGATGTAGCTGGTGGGATGACAAGATATCTTGTAGTGGAGGAGATATGGCTTGAGGTTTTGGAGATGGAGGATATGGTGACTGCACTATGGATGGAAGACATGGTACGATGATATCTTCATTTATGCTTTGGGGGATGTCAACATGCTTTTGGGCAGGATCTTGATAGGATTGGTTTGGAGTGGATGATGTGATAGGAGGTGAAGGGATGGATTCTTCAAAGGCAGGGGATGGATAGATGGGAGATTCAATAGTGGAGATGGGTGAGTAGAAGATGGATGCATAAGTGTCATTACGAGAGATTTGGGAAATGCTTGGAGGCGATGTGGATAGGATTTGGAGGGATTTGACAGGTGGTGGGATTTTGATGCTTGCGGGAAGTGGAAGGATTTTAAGCAATTTGATGGATGGTATGGGGATAATAGCTATGGGAGATGGAGGTGATATTATAGATGGGGAATCTTCATCACTGACTACTTCACATGGTTGGATTAGATGACATGGCTTATCGACTGTTGGAGGCAACTTTTCTTGTATTTCCTCTAGGAGATTCCTTGGAGACTCGTGTGTCGAAGGTGGAGGTGGATTGACAGGAATAGCTAGTGTGATGGGGGTGGAAGATTGGAAGCTTGGTTGATGGGGTGATGGAGGGGAAGCTGGAATATCAGATGGCATGACTAGATAGTTTGGAATAACTCTTGGATTTTGGGGGATGCTTGGGGGAATGTTTCTAAGGCTTTCAATATACCCATCATAGTCAACAATTTTCATCATCATTGGAATAGGAGGTGGTGGGAGCAAGGACAATGTGACCAAACACATCATGATAGGATTGGTACTTCATGCTTTGATGATGATTTTGATGGGGATGGGGTCTTGCATATGGATGAACACGGAAGCTCATGGTTGGATTTGGATTAAGCAAAATTTTTGGATTGGCTGATGAAAGATTTCCTAGGGAGAGTCAAAGCTGTATGATAGACCTAAGGAGGATTGGCTGGAGATTTTTGGCTTTCTTGTGGGTGGAAGACTTCAAGGGTATGTTATCAAAAAGTGAGAGTTTTTCTTTCCTATGCACTAGATTTGGTGGTGGCTGTGTCAACTTGAGGATAGACTAATGATCCTATGGGCATGACACGAGATTGATCACTTGTGGATCCCAACCTTTAGCTCAAGGTGATGAGGGATAACAAGTGACAAAGCTAGATTACCCTAGACAAAGCTCTGTCAAAGGGATAACCTTGGTGATGCTGGTGGATTGGTCAGATTGATTAGATAGAAAATTCTAGCAGAATGACAACAACTCTCTAAAGGCTTGGGTGTGATTTTGGATTGGGTTGCTAGCTGGCTGGGGGGGATGATTTGGAGAGACTTTGGATTTGAGATTGTTCTAAAGCAAGGAACTAGATAGATTTGGTTGCAGCGGGGGAGCTTGGATGATTTTCTAATAAGGCAGTGACCACGCTAAGTATGCCTTGAGCTGGGAGATTTCTGCTTTTCTGGGATTTAGACCAAAGTTGGCAAACATTCATTCAAAAGCTATGAACAAATAAGCAAACAAAAGTTTTGAGCAAGCATGTCAAACAAACCAACATCTTAGGAAGCTTTCTACAAGGATGAAATTTGGTTTAGCTAGGGAGTCCTCGATATACGCAAGGTATGTGAGGCCCAAATCCGTAGATGAAACCAAAAAGATGTCACACAGCCGAGAGGAGCGGTAACCCACTTCTCCTCTTTCACTTCTCAAGGGTATAAAGTTCCTTGAGGCTTAGCCCGAGTGACAAAATTTTGATCCCAAGAGAGGTGTCTTTGGATTCACCTCCCGATCTTTATACTCCGCTAGAACGCTAGAGTTGAGGTCGTCCCAAGGGGTGATGAAATCCCCAAGAAGGCCTCCTAAAAAGCTAAGACAAGATTTTGGATCCTAATATTATGCACCCAAGATGGCCTCGAAAGACGACAAGGGGAGAGAAGACTTGGATGATCTTGGGCTAAAAAACAGAATTCTTTTCCAACTGATGCTTAAGTTTTATGATCTAGACTTTGCAAGCACTCATGTTTAAGATACAATGTTTATTCCAACTTTGAAGCATCGACAAAAATAAAATCGATCGAAGAATGCGAACAAGAAGAAGAGTTAGGGTCAACAAGAAAGTAAACTCGCACGCCCGGAGGCCCTCCACGTCAAGTATCGATTGATTTTTCTTTAAGGCATTCAAGATTGAGTGTGAGTTTATTTTAAGCCCAAAACAAAGGTGTGTGAGATTCGACTTCAAGCGCGCGCCCGGAGGCCCTCCACGTCAAGATTTGTCCAATTTTTATGCCCAAATGAAATGTGAGCGAGATTAATGCGCATTCAAGGAATTTTCTAACTTAGAAAAACCACTAAAAACCCAAGTGAGTGGAGTTTGATTTGCGTGGAGCACTTAACACCCTCTTAGGTGGACCCATCCCCATAGATGGCACTGAGATTGCAACCAATGGTTAAATTGATGGGTGATTAAAGAGGGTGAGTCCAACTACAAACTTACTCAAAGCGTCTTTATTAGTTTTTATAACTTAGAAGATTTCAAAAATGTGGATTCTTTTTATGCTCCAAAAGATGATTATTTGATCTATGGCATTCAAGAGTGATTTTAGCAACATGCATCCAAAGACAAGTGATTAAACATTCAAGTTTTTTCCTTTGAGCATTCAAGATTGAGATTTTGTGTGTTGTTTTAAGAACTTTTAAGTGCTTTGTTTTAACCTTAGATCATTCAAGATTGTTTTTGGACTAAAAAGTGAAAATGACTCTTTGGACTTTGCTTTTCATTCAAGATTTTGTGTTCTAGTTTGCATGTTTTAAGCCCAAAAATGATATTCTTAGATTGTTTTGATGCATGAAAAACCTAAGAAACATTCAAGATTTTGCAACAAGACATTTGTTTGGAACAAATAACAAAGCTTTTTAGAACAATTTTGGCAACCATTTAGGACTCTTAGTTTTCATGAGATTTTTAAAAGAACTTTAACATATTTGCAAATGAGGTTCATTTTATCCTTGATTGATGCTTTGAGTTTGATTTAGATTTTAGTGTGCACTTAGTGTTGATTTTGAACCTTTTGAAATGGAAACTTAAAGTTCTTTTTAAATTCCCAAAAATTAAGTGTTCCTAACTTTGCATGAATGCATCTAAAACCTTGATGTTGCAAGGATGCAAATGATTAGATTGGTTTAGTTTCACTTGTTAAAAGATTTTTTCTTTTTTGCAAATTTTTAATTTTTTAATGGATTTAAGTATGATTTGGGGGTTCATTTTAAGCACTAAAAAGAAGTGTGTATGATTTTGCTTCCTTAAAAAAAAAATGGCCAAGATCTCCCACAAGAAGAAGAAGAAGAGGTAGATGGAATAAGAAGAATATAAACAAGAAGAGGAAGAAGAATTCCAAGTGCTTTGTCCACCTATAAGCTTGAAAAATCTGCAAATACTATGAGATAGACTATGAGTTCCTTTGTCTTCTTCATGCTCATGTGGACCTACAAAACCAATTTATACAATCCTACCAATCACAAAAACAAGAAAAATTAGCCAAAATCAGCAAATGACATACAAAACTTGACTTAAAAAGCTAATGAAGATAACCCATGCGGGGTCCCACCGGGCATGCCAAAATGTATATGAGCAATGTTAGTATGCTAATAGAAACCAAATTTAAATAAAGCTTCTACAAACTAAACAAAATTCATAAACTTCAAGATAGACTAAGATGAGCTCTCAATTGAGAATATGAGCCATTAATGGGCTCTCTCAATGAGAAGCTCTCTTGTTGAGTAGCTTTGTCTAAATAGATAGGATGTATGCTCAAGCTTATGCTTCAAAAAGGGCTTCAAATGGAGTTGGAATTTGGGTGTGGGTGTATGGTTTTGATGTAAAATGGTTTCTTAAAATGGCATTATGACTTTACTTCATGGATTGTGTTAAAATGGCTTGGGAGAGGATTCTTTAAATAGGCAAAGGGCTTGAGGGATTAAGGGCTAGGATGCAAGGATGGGAAAAAGCTTATGGAAGGCTCAGATTGCATGAGAGGAGAGCACATGGATTGTGCTTCCTTACAGCCAATCAGGGAGTGACACCTGTCACAGGGTGAGAGGATGGAGGAAAGGGGAAGGATGAGTCAACAAAGGAGGCTCAAGGGATAAAATCTTCATAAAGACCCTCATAATGACTTGTAAGAGCAATAAAAGGGCTTGTAAGAGTCATTTATGACCTAGTGGACTTCATAAAGTTTTATGGTTGAGATATTTTGAGGGAGATGAGAGCAATTTCGACTTGGGCTTGATTAGGAGGGTTTTAAGCTTGCTTAGGCTTGTGCAAATGATTAGAGGATGGATTAGGATGGTTTAGGATTAGCTTAGGGATAGGCAAGTGGATGGCATTTAATGAGGGTGGGTGAAGGAGGAGATATTTGTTAACTTTGGCTTGGGTTAGTAATTCTTAACCCATGTTTAGGGAATGTGACAAGGTTAGGAGGGGATTAGGATTAGGTTTAAAGACATATTCTAGAAGAGTCTAGACTTTGGATGAGGATAAAGACTTTCTAGAATAGTCTAGAATTTTCTAGGATGAGGATGAAGACTTTCTAGAAGAGTCTAGAACTTCTTAAGATGAGGATAAATTAGATTTTTAGGAAATAAATAGAGTTTTATTTATTTCAAGGGTTTTGGTTGAGGAGATATTTATTAAAACTTTTTTAATAAACATGAGGATTAATATTTAATCTTAATTAAATATTTTGAGTTGGGATTAGGGGTAGGAAATGATGGGATTAGCCTTTAATCGAAATTAAAGAAGGATTAGAAGATTTTGGAAGAGGTTATTGGTCATAAGGAAATTGGCCAAGTTTTGGGCAAAAAATACATTTTTTATTTATTTTAGGATTTTTGGTCAATTTATTAATTAAATAATTAATAAATAAGGAAATAATGTTTAAATAAGATTTAAACATTTTTGAGAGGGATTCCTTAATTAAATATTTTTAATTAAGATAAAGGGATTTAATGGCATAAAAATTAATTAATTAATTAATTAACTAATTAATTAATTAATAAATGATGATGTCATCAGGGATTTTTTAGAAAATAAAAATACTTTATTTTCTAAAGGTTTTTTAGGTGTCTACACTAGTAAGTGGCATAGTTATGAATAGTTTGTGTATGATCTAAAAATATATTGATATGGCTTATGATGTGGCATTTAGAGGCACAAATACAATTGGCAGGTGATATGGTTCTTAGAGAAGTGTATTACTATATTTTTGAGATGATTGTAGAATTTGTTCCAATAATTGTGGATTTGGTGTTTGACTATGTGAATTTTGAGTTCATGGTCCCTCTCTCTCCTTAAGTAGATCATGCTTCATGTTTTTAGTTTGGATTTTGAAATTAATATTTATCTCTTATCTGAATGGATTTGTATTATATGCGACCTATGTAATTTATGTTTATCTCTTATTTGGATGGGTCCATGTTATGTATAATATATGTTTTTCTCTAAATAATTTTGGTATTGAACCTTATTATATTATTTTGGTGACATGGTTGAGTTGTAACTTAATTGTACTATGATTTTAGCATGGATGAGCTTGTTGTATACTTCAATCATATATATTCTATATGAGTATTCTATGTGCTTTGGAAATGTAAGATAGAAGCGAGAAAGTAAGAGAAGGTCTATAAGAAGAGTCTCAAAAGATAAGATTTTGGTTTATGAGGCCACTATTTTTGAGTTAGTGGCAAAGACTAAAAGAAACTAATAGTGTGTGATTGATATTGATAGTGTTATGCAAATCAACTACATTATTCAGAGAATTTCTCTTTATGCATTGTGAAGGAGTCCATGTACCTTATTCCTAGGACAAGGAATCTTAGGCGCACGTGTTCATTACTATATCTTGCTACTTTAGCAATGAGCCTCTAGTAATGAGTTTGGATTAGTGAGCTCCTTCTATCTTTGTAATCATACTATATACACTAACGAATTATCTTTGAGGGCACGTGCTGACAGTGGATTTTCCTAGTTTGGTTTTTCCACATATAAATGTTTTCAATTAATATAAAAAAATAACTTTCTTAAATGCATTGGAAACTAATAAAAATTATATGGTATGTTTATAAATTTTGTTAGATAGTCATAAGAGTTGGGTGTTTATTAATGAGTGTTGTAGATGTGACTTTCTATGCATATTAATTTGTGGGTACTAGCTAAATAGCTAACTAAAATTTAAAGTAATATAAAGTGGAATGGAATTAAAACTATCTCCCTTGGTAAGATATGTGTTTTAGTTTGTTGTTTAGATGTTTTGTGACATGCAAATGTGAACTAATAAACATGGATTCTCAACATGTGGTCATCTTGATCTTTAAAGTCTCATAAACTTGTAACAACCATGATATTCACAATCATTAACCAATGGAAGCTAGGCAAGTATGCAAAATGTGCATTCTTAAATTAGAGTAATCCTAATTGTCTACCTTATTAATTGTACAAAAAAAAATTAAATATCAAGAAATTGTAAAAATAAATACCAACTTTTTTCAATGCATTTGATGCATATTGATAATATGTACAATATATATTCCTAAATTTTGGTAGATAGTCATAAGAGTTGGTGGTTTAATAATCACTGATCTTGATCTTTGTATGTATAGTTAATTTGTGACATGCAATTTTGAACTAAGAAATATAGATTTGCAAAATTAGTCATTTTAATCTTTAATGTCGTATAACCTTTGTAACTACTATGTTGTTAAAAATTATTAGAGCCAAGTTTTAATGCTCAATAATGTCAAATCAATCGTACAATTATGAGTCAACCTAGTATTGGCAAGCATGTTGTAGATCTAACTATTTTATGCATAGTTAATCCCCCAAATGCATATTTAAATTACTAAACATAGACTTTCAAAACTTGATCATCTTGGTCTTTGATTCCTCATAGACTTGTATCAACAATGTTATTTACAACACTTAAGAGGCAAAACTACCTAGTCAACACTTGTCAACCCATTATATTAGCTTACATTGTTTAGCATTCGGTATCATTAGAAGTTGTATTGGTATAATTAATTTGAAAAAGTAATACAAGTAGTATATTTATCATTTTTCTAATTGCATAAAACTATCACCATATTTTATTGCATAAAACTATCTTAGTATATTTTCCCACAACAATCATGAGCTAAGGATAGAAGTTAGTATCATCATATTTTTATGTAGTTCCTCTACCACCACTCTCAAATGCTCCACTCTTGGGCCCCTCATGATTCCTTCGATGGGGGAAGAGATCTATGGAGGTGTTTCTCAATTTCTCCACCTTGTGGTGGTTTTGTCTTTGATTGGCCTTCTGCTAGCTCTACTCTTGCAACCTCTGGTGGCTCTAGTTGCCTAGATCCTATTGAAGATTCTTCTTGACCCGCATCTTCCAAGTGGTTCTTGCAACTAGCTCTTCCAAATTACCCTGTTGATGTATGGGGCAAGAAGGATGACCATGATCTTGTCCCTTGATTGACATTGCATTGACCAACTATGCTAAAAAAAAAAATTGATAAATAATTGATGTTAATTTTGATTTTTGGGCTCGGTCCCATGCAAATTCTAATAGGATGATCTTATATCCCCATTTTGTGAATATGTTATAAATTAATTGAAAAAAACATGTTAACATGAATGTAGATGATACTACATTGTGGGAGTATCTTGAACATTGGAGAGTATTGATATGTTGCATTCATGATTGTGTTTGTCATTGATGTCAACATAGCATTGATTCTGTAAATACTGGTAGAGTAGCAAATATAGATCTTGATGGTACAAAAAATGGTTTGATTTTCTAGTTACGTGTAGTTATGGACATGTACAACATAGTGTCTTGATGACATGGTTAAGTGCCCATAGTCTAATTCAAAGATGTACAAAAGTTGTACCTGATTTATAGAGAGTAGTTTAGAGACAGGGTATTGGGAAGTAGTTCCTAATGTTTGTTGCCTATCTATCATCTGAGATGTAATGAAGAGATGTGTAGTAAGATAGTGACAGAGGATAGTCAGATGATGACATCAGTGAGTGCACAAGCCTTAGTATCACATGTGTGAATTTTTGTATAGACTATGAGCCGACAATGCTATTATAATTGTAATTAATTAATTATCTTATTTTAATTAATTGAGAAAGCCTTAAGGCCAACTCAAAGAATTATTATGAAGATATGGTATAAAGAAAAGATGTTTTCCTTGATTTCAAAGAGTATCTATGGTAGCAAGAAGTGCGAAGTTTGAAAAGGAGTCAAGTGCTTACTAAATGTGTGTAAGCGATCCAAGGGATTATTGGATGCAAGATTTGAGATTTTTTTACAAGATCTGATGGAGCAAAAGTCCATTTGACAGGATAGAGATAGAGCAAGGAAGTACAATTCAATTCTATTATTCTACAAAGAATAATATAGAGATCATTTAGATAGTGGATTCATTGGTTTTTCCATTGAAGCTACTTCAGTAGTGGGTCCAATTGTCTTCCACAACTCCTAACAAGGTTGGAATCTCCTAATAGGGATTCAAAGTCTCCAAATAGGGACTCATATGTACTAAATGTTGTAACAAAATCCTAACGGGGTGTATCCTCTAACAAGGAATATTTATATTAATACATCATCTTGTGGGTACCATCCCCACTAGGGTTTTCCCTCTGATCAATGGTTTCCGTAGTTAACATATGTGGTGTTATTATGTATGAGTATCTTGTTGTGGTTTTCATTTATATTTCTCATATGGTTAAGATTGTTTAAGGTTGTTAGTTATAATATTAGTTGGGTAACTAATACCACACCCCTCCTCCCCTCTTAGTTATATCAATAGACTATATATTCTAGCAATTGGTATCAGAGCCTTAGGTCCTTGACAGATAAGATGAACAACTTTGAGAGATCTATGGAAAATATTTTTAGAAAGGATAGTCCTAGATTTGATGGGCCAACTATGATAGTTGGAAGGAGAAGATGAAGACTCATCTATTGTGCATGGGTCTAGGATATTAGATCTTGACAAAGAGTGAGAAGACAATCATTGAAGAAGAAAAGATTGAAGGTTGTAGTGAAGAAGAGAGACATCTATTCATGTATAACATGAGAACAAGAGAATCCCTATTGACAACTCTTCTAGAGAATGAATACAAATAGATAAAATCACTTGTAACATCTCATGAAATTTTGAAAGCATTAGAATCTAGTTTTGAAGGTGATGATCATGCTAAGAGAATGAGATTGTAGAATTGGATATCTGCATTTCAAGATGCTAGAATGATGGAAGATGAATCTGTAAGAAGTTATATTGGCAAAATATCAAAAATTATTGTAGGAATTCAATCTCATGGTGGAACTAAGGAAGATGATGAAGTCATATGGAAGATCTTAAAAAGTTTGACTCCACCATTCAAGCTGATAGCTCAGATGATTCAACTAGTGAAGCCCTACACTAAGGCTTTCACAAAGAAAACATTGCTTGAAATATTAGACTCAGTAGAAGAAGATCTAAGATAGTTTGAAGAACTTACAAGAGTCAAAACTACTTTCAATTCCCTAAACATTCGACCTAATTTGACAAGGAGTATAAGCACCCATGGAGATTTTATTGGCAGCAGCGGAGCTAATGAAGACAAGAAGATTGAGGAAGGAATAACCCTTCTAGTGAGAAGAGAAAAAGATGGTAAGAAAATATTTAAATGTTAGACTTGTAATGAATTTGGTCATTATGCATCCAAATGTCCTAAAAGAGAGAAAAAGTATAAGGGAAAGTTTAACCCTAGAAGAGATGAGATAGAAATTGTTTCTATGCAAATGAAGATGAAGAATCTAATGAGAAAGGTCAAAGTGAAAGTTATGATCAATTAGGATTTGTGGCTATCAAGGAAGATGATCTTGATAGAGAAATTAGAGAAGAAAGAGCTCTAGTTACCCAAGTAGAAAAGAAGTCTGAATTGATAATTGATAATGGTTGTTCACATCACATGATTGGTGATATGAATAAGTTTTTTAATTTCAAGATCATGATTGAGGAATTGTTAGAGTTGGTAACAATCATCCTGTCATATAATAGGAATTGGATCCATTACTCTTGAAGATAAAACTAACACTAATGATGTCTATTTTGTTGATGGGTTGAAGCATAACTTTTTGAGTGTTGGATAGTTGGTGGACAAGGGTTATCAGTTGCAGTTTAATGAGAAGACCTGCACTATCAAAGACAGAGATGGTAAGATGACTGGAACTAGAACTAGATCTAGAGGTAATGTATTTTACTTAAATCCTACTAAGATGACATTTTTGGTAGCTAAGTGGATAATAGCTGGTTGTGGCATAAAAGATTCTATCACATAAACTTTGATAATATTGTGAAGGTTAGTAGCACTTTTGTAGTTAGAGACTTTCCTAAGATTGTTAAGCCTACTAATGTTGTGTGTAAGGAATGTATTTTGGCTAAGCAAAAGAAAGTATCATTCCCTAGCAAGAAGTTCACTACCACTGAGAAGCTAGAGATCATTCACACAAATCTAAGTGGTCCTTCTAGAACAAGAGGATTCTATGGTGAAAGGTATTTTATGATTTTTGTTGATGATTTCACTAGAATGATGTGGGTAGCATTTCTTAAAGAGAAATCTGAATCTTTTGGGAAGTTCAAGATATTTAAGAATAGAGTTGAGAATGAATCTAATGTTAAGATTAAGTGTTTGAGATTTGATAGAGGAGGAGAATTCACCTCTAAAGAATTTAATATATTTTGTGAAGAAAATGGAATCAAAAGACAGTTATCTGCACCTAAAACACTTGAGCAAAATGGGACTGTTAAAAGAAGAAATAATTATATAGTAGAGGTAGCTAGAGTGATGTTATTTGAGAATGATCTTTCTAAGACATTCTAGAGAGAAGCAGTTAATACTGTAGTATATACTCTGAATAGAGTATAGATTAGAAAAGGTATGGAAAAGACACCTTATGAACTATGGTTTGGACATTCACCATTAGTCAAGTATTTAAGGATATCTGGGAGAAAATGTTATATTAAGAGAGACAATGGCATTGGTAAGTTTGATCCAAGAAGCAATGAAGGTATGTTTCTTGGTTATTCATTGAAAATTAAGTGATGGGGACACAACCCAAGCACAAAATGGACACAACAAGAAAGAGAAAATTTTATTAACTATGAAAATATGCTAGTACACTTAGTGTAGAGAAATAAACTCCAAAACATGCCTTGTGGGCTTACAATAGCATAAATCTGGAGATAAATTCTTCTCCCAGTACCTTCTCTCAAACTCTACTCTGAACTACCTTTTACAATGCTAGAAATGTTCTTAAATAGACCCCAAAGGGTTAAGGATTAGGAATACATTCTAGAAAGTGCTAGTTGGCATCCACCGCCAAAATGGAAGGTTCCAGAAGTCACTTTAGAAGTCAGTGCAAAATTAGAAGATTTCAGAAACGGTAGCCAAACTTCTGGGAGGCATAACTTTTGAACTGTAGCTCTGATTGACGAACCATTTACATTTCTGAAAAGCTCTCAAAGCACTCTATAGCCCTATGGACAAGCTTCATTTGTCCCCCATTTTTTGGCCCTATTTGAGGTCATTTAATGCCCCTAACTTGACTTTGAAGCATTCTTAGGAGGTCTCCAAAAATCAAAAAATTGCAATAACTTTCAAACCATGGGGCCTTTTGTCTTGTTTCTTTTTCTGGAATGCTCTAAATTACAATTACAATCATCTGACCATTTTACACCTTCTAATTCACCAAAATTATGGTTCAATTAAATACTCCTATTTTTTTGGCATTTACACATATCCCAAGGTGCTCAAATACTCTATCCTAGAACACTGATAGTGGAACTGTGAGAGTTGGAACCTTTATTTGACTCAAATGGGTATCTAGAAATGAAAACACATGAAATAGAAACTAAGTCTAAGTACATTTTTTTGGGTGACACAGGATTGCCCTTATACCTCTGGATGCTCCTGCATCATTAAGGCTTACAGATGCTTTAACTATTGAACTAAGACAATAGTTGAATGTGCAATTTTAAGGATTGATGAGAATTTTGGAATTAAAGAAAAGATGGTAAATTATAATTTAGATGAAGAAGAGGATAACTCTAGAATTGTTAGACATAATGCTAAAGTTTTGTTTAAGACTAATAATGACTTGCAGAATGATGTGCTAACTTTTGAGCATAGAGGAGAACATAGTTTAGAACCTAGAGAAGAGGTAAGAGTTGAGATGTCAACTCCTACCCCTAACAAGAATTTGACAAAGAATTACCCTTCTAAGAAGATAATTGGAAGTAAAGATAAAGGCGTAATGACAAGGAATAGAGTAAATGAGGAGATATGTTTGATATCTCAAGTTGAACCCAAGTGCACAAATGAAGTAGTCAAAGATAATCATTGGATCAAAGCAATGAAGGAAGAATTGGATCAAATAGTAAAGAATGACACATGGGAATTAGTTCCTTGACCAAAGGACAAGAATGTGATAGGAACAAAATGGGTTTTTAGGAATAAGATGAATGAACAAGGAGAAGTTGTGAGAAACAAAGCCAACCTAATTTGTAAAGGTTATTCACAGAAAGAAGGCATTGATTCTGAGGAAACATATGCACCCATAGAAAGAATGGAAGAAGTAAAGATCTTCCTGGCTTATGCAACGAATAAGAAATTCAAAGTTTATCAAATGGATGTTAAATCAACTTTTCTAAATGGAGAACTAGAAGAAGAGGTTTATATTGAGCAACCTGAAGGGTTTTCTTTATTTGAAGATAAAGACATAGAATGCAGATTAAAGAAAGCTCTTTATGGTCTGAAGAAAACACCGAGAATCTAGTATGTGAGGTTAGATAGTTACTTGGCAAAGCTTGGATTTGCTAAAGTTATGGAAAACATTGACTTGTATCTAAAAGAAATTGAAGATGGATTGTTGATAATTGCATTTTTTGTTGATGACATCATTTTTGGGGGTAATGATGAAGCTAATGATAAATTTTCTTTGGAGATGAAGAATGAATTTGAAATGAGCATGATAGGAGAAACAAAGTTTTTCCTAGGTTTGCAGATTGTGCAAAATAATGATGGTATATTCATTTCACAAGCTAAGTACCTAAAAGATTTGTTGAAAAGGTTTGGTTTGGAAAGTTGTAAACCTGTTGACACACCTATGATAACTGGTCACAAGTTATCTAGTAAAGATGAGCCACCCATAGTGGAGCAGAAGAAGTATAGATCCATGATTGGAGGTTTGTAGTATCTAACTCACACTAGACAATTATAGAAAATGTAGTTGGGATTGTAGCTAGATTTCAAGCTGATCCTAAGGAATATCATTTTGTAGCAGTAAAGAGAATATTTATATATTTGAAAAGGAAATCTGACTATGGTATTTGGTATAAAAAATTAAATAATTTCACACTTTGTGCATATACTAATGTTGATTGGGTCAACAGTATGGATGATAGAAAGAGTACAAATGGTGGAGTATTCTTTTTTGGAGGAAGATTGGTTTCTTAGTTAAGCAAGAAGTAATCTATTGCATTTCATAGAGAACTATTGAAGCAAAGTATGTTGTAATCAAGTTATGTGGATGAAGCAGATGTTGAAGGATATCAAAATCAAGATTGAAGAACCTGTTATCATTTACTGTGATAACACAAGTACAGTGAGTATGTCTAAGTGATGCAGGAGCATCCTAGGTTGCCTTGTTATCCTGCTCATTTTTGTTCATTCTATAGTTAGTGTCCAGTTACCTAGTTGATACCGAGTGATGCTAAGTAACCAATTTCTAGTTGATGCCGAGTAACCAATTTCCAGTTGATGCCGAGTGACCAATTTCTAGTTGATGTCAAGTAACCAGTTTCCAGTTGATGTCGAGTGACCAGTTTCCAGTTGATGCCGAGTGACCAGTTTCCAATTGGTGCCAAGTGCCAATTTCCAGTTGATGTCGAGTGATGTTGAGTGCTAGTTTTCAGTTGATGTTGAGTCATCCAATGGGTGCCAAGTTGTTTGTGTCTAGTTCCTATTTGGGCTGACTTTGCTCACATTTAATTTTGGTATAGGTAGTTATATTTGCTGAGAGCCGACTTGTGGCTTCTCTATGTTCTAGAATGTTCTGTAATCTATTTTGGAAAGTATAAATAGAGTGCTTAGGCTTAGATTAAAGAAGACTTTTTTTTTTTTGTGGGGGGGGGGGTTTAGAAAGAGCAGGGTGTGAGTTTGGAAATGTGAATTTGAAGCTGGATCATGGATCTGGAAGTTGTATTCTATATCTGGCAGTAACCTAGAAGGCCTTGCAGTTGGGCATGTATGTTGTTTACTTGATGAATTAAATAAAGATATCTTGTTCTCTCTCCTTGGTGTTGTGTTCGTGTTTTTTTTTTTCATTGTGTTAACTCTTGTAGGGTGGTTTGGATAGTTGGGTGAGCCATTTGCCCTAGTTATTCATCCTACTTGCCTACGTCAGTTGGTATCAGAGAAGAGTTGTTCTTGAGTGTGCAAGCAGATCACTGAGTGTGAGGCAGTTTGTACCAAGACCTTATTTGCATTAAGTTTATTAGAGCTTGAGGTTCATCCTTATGGAGATTAGATCATGTAGAACCCTAATTTGGATTTGGTTGTAGGGTGGCAGATTTTTGGATTTGACCTATAACTTACAGAGGGTTACGATCTTGCAGGAACCTAATTTGTAAAGATGATTTGTGGTAGAGGAAATAATGTTGATAATGCTATATTGGATCAGTTGAGATAAATTGTAGCCAGATTAGATGTTGTGGAGACAACCCAAAGGATCTTGATGATGTAAGTGATGATGAAGCAACATCACCAAACCCTAATCAAGAACCTAAAGAGGACCAAGATGAAGCAAGATTGTTGAGAGTATTGTCTAGAGTGAATTCAAAGCCTACTGTACAAGTTGTTCCTTATGATGGAAAATTGGACACCAATGTTGTGTTGGATTGGATCTCTAATATGGAGAAGTTCTTTAAGTATGAAAACACTCCTGATAATAGAAAGGTGAAGATTACAGTCACTAGGTTGAAAGGTCATGCATCACTATTGTAGGAGCATTTGCAAACTGATAGACAAAGGAGAGGAAAGGAGAAGATCAAAACTTGGCCAAAGATGGTGAACAAGGTAAAGAACAAATTCCTTCTTGCTAATTACCAAGTTAGCTTTTTGAGAAAGATGCAAAATTTGAAGAAAAAAGACATGACTGTGAAAGAGTATACTGAGGAATTCTATAGATTAGACATCAAATCTAGACTGTGGATGATGATGTTGAGAAAATTACAAGGTACATTAATGGATTGAGATCTAGAATACAAGATGAAATAAGTTTTGTGAAGCTGGAAAGTGTAGAAGCAGCATATCAATATGCCTTGAAAGTTGAGGAGATCTTGACAAAGAAGCATGAACAAAGACAGAGACGTAGAGGTGGTAGATTCCAGAGGTAGAGGTAGATCTTATGGAGAAGGTAACAGATCTGATAATTTTGTGCAAGATAAAGGCAAAACTGAATGGAAGAATGATGACAAAGGAAAGACTGAGTGGAAAGGTGGTAATTCTTATCGAGGAGGCACTAATTCTTATCGAGGAAGAGGTAATTCTTATTCTAGAGGTGGATTTCATGGTAATTGTTTTAGATGTGGCAAAGAAGGGCATAGATCCTTTGAATTTAGATCTTCTAAAGGTGGGCAGAATAATAGAAATGTTGTGATTCAAGAAGACATTGAGAGTTCACCAAGTGGACCTGAGGCTGGAGAAAATTTGATGGTGAGAAGAACCTTATGTAATAAGGAAGGTGATGAGGAACCTATTTTAAGGAGAAAGCTTTTCAAGACAAGATGTAAGATGGCTAGAAAATGCTGCAAAGTGATCATTGATAGTGGAAGTTCTACTAATCTAGCATTAGAAGAGTTGGTTACCAAGTTGTAGTTGTAGAGGCTAAAACATCCCAAACCTTATCATGTTTTGTGGATCAAAGATGAGCATAAGATATTGGTAAGTGAGTAATGCCTTGTGAAGTTCAAAATTGGACATTACTTTGATGAAGTTTTGTGTGATATTATGCCCATGGATTGTTGTCATATTTTGTTAGGTAGACCTTGGCAATATGATAGATATGATGTATATGATGGAAGGTTGAATCAATATACTCTTTGGGTAAATGGGAAGAAACAAACATTGTTGCCTTTGATCGAAAGTTCAGATGAGGTTAATTGTACTACTATAAAAATTTGCATGGTTAATTGGAAACAATTTGAAAAGGAAATGAAAAAGAATCAAGTTTGTTTTGCTATCTTTCCTAGAAGACCTAGTTGTATCAATGGTGACTGAGTGACAATAGAGACCAATGGAAGCCGAGTACCAGAAGAAATTATTGAATTTCTGAATGAGTATAAAGAGATTGTTGTAGAGGACATTCTTGATGGTTTACCTCCTATGAGAAGTATCAGTCATTGTATGGATCCGATCCCTGGAGCTAGTTTGCCAAACAAAGCACCATATAGATTGACACCTATAGAGAATGAAGAACTTAACAAACAAGTGCATGAATTGTTGTAGAAAGGCTTGATCAGAGAAAGCTTGAGTCCATGTGTTGTACCTATTGTATTAGCACCTAAAAAGAATGAAGAATGGAGAATGTGTACTGATTCCAGAGCCATTAACAAGATAACAGTGGAATATAGGTTTCCTATGCCAAGGATGGATGACATAATGGATTGTTTGAGTGGAGCAAAGTATTTTACCAAGATTGATTTGTAGAGTGGCTATCATCAGATCAGAATCAGAGAAGGTGACAAATGGAAGACTGCTTTCAAGACAAAAGATGGTTTGTATGAATGGTTGGTTATGCCTTTTAGTTTGACTAATGCACCTAGTACTTTCATGAGGTTGATGACTAATATTCTAAAAAGATTATTGGGTAAGTTTGTGATTGTTTATTTGGATGATATTTTGATATTCAGCAAGACTAAGGAAGTACATCTTGAGCATATTAGACAAGTATTGTAGAGGTTGAAAGAGGAAAAGTTGTTGATTAATCTGAGTGTTCTTTTATGCAAGAGGAGATTGTGTATCTAGGATTTGTGATTTTAGCTAATGGATTAAGGATGGATCCTAAGAAGGTTAAAGCAATTTTGGAATGGCCTACACCTGAGAATGTGAGTGAGGTAAGATCATTTCATGGTTTGGCTAGTTTTTATAGAAAGTTTATAAAGACTTTTAGTGTTGTTTGTAATGCTATGACTGAAACAATGAGGGGAGATAAAAAGGAATTCAAGTGGACGCATGGAGCTGATAAGAGTTTTGAGACTTTAAAACAAAAGGTTGCTAAATTACCTATATTAGCTTTACCTAATTTCAAAAAATTATTTCAATTTGAATGTAATGCAAGGGGTAATGCAATAGGAGCTATATTAAGTCAAGAACGTAAGCCTATTGCTTTCTTTAGTGAAAATTTGAATGATGCTAAAAGGAAGTATTCTATGTATGATCAAGAGTTTTATGCTATTGTTCAAGCATTGAAGAAGTGGAGACATAATTTGATGCCTAAGGAGTTTGTGTTGTATACTGATCATAAAGCTTTACAATACTTGGGAAGTCAACATAAATTGAATCAAAGACATATGAAATGGGTTGAGTATTTGCAGAGTTTTACATTTGTGATCAAGCATAAGAGTGGAGTTACTAACAAAGTTGTTGATGCATTGAGTAGAAGACGTTCTTTGTTGATTGAAATGAAGGTTGAAGTTCTTGGTTTTGATGAGATGAAAGAGTTATATGATGTTGATCCTGATTTTTATAAGGCATGGAGAGAGTGCAGAGCACCAAATCTAATAGATAATATAAGTAAGTATGATGAGTATTTCATTCAAGAATGTATGTGGTTCAAAGGTATTTAGTTGTGTATTCCTAGAAGTCCTATGAGGTTGAATTTGATTGAGGAAAAGCATAGTGGTGGATTAGCTGGACATTTTGGAATTGATAAGACATTGAGTTTGCTGAAAGAGAAACATTATTGGCCACAAATGTATAAGGATGTTCAAAAATTTGTAAAGAGTTGTGGAGTTTGTCAAGTTGCAAAAGGAGTGAGTCAAAATACTAGTTTGTATACACCTATTACTATTCCTGAGAAACCGTGGACTGACATCAGTATGGATTTTGTTCTCGGATTGCCTAAAATAGTGAAGGGGTATGATTCTATATTTTTTGTAGTGGATAGATTTTCTAAGATGGCTCACTTTATACCATGTAAGAAGACATTAGATGCTGAGCATGTTGCTGAACTTTTCTTTAAAGAGATTGTGAGATTGCACGGATTACCAAGAAGCATTATTTCAGATAGAGATAGTAAGTTTGTTGGTTATTTTTTAGAAGACTTTGTGGAAGAACATGGGTATTGAATTGAAGTTTAGTTCTACATTCCATCCACAAATAGATGGAGAAACAAAGGTTGTGAATAGAAGCTTGGGTAATTTGCTAAGATGTTTAGTTGGGAATAAGTCGAGTAATTGGGAGATAGTATTGGCACAATTTGAATTCACATATAATAATTCTGTGAATAGGAGTATAGGGAAGAAACCTTTTGAGATTATTATTGGAATGCATCCTAGAGGTATATCAGATTTGAGAGATGTTGCTAGTGAAGAAAAGAGAAGCACTGTAGGAGAAGAATTTTTTGATTTCATGGAATCTTTGCATAAATAAGTGAAGTTGAGGTTGGAACAAAGAAATTAGAAGTATAAGGAGAATGTTGATCAGCCGAGAAGACACCATGATTTTCAAGTTGGTGATGAGGTGATGGTTCATCTAAAGAAAGGAAGATTCCCAGTTGGAACATACAGTAAGCTGAAGATGAAGAAATTTGGACCTTGTAAGATCTTAAAGAAGTTTGACAGTGGTAATGCTTATGAAGTTGAGTTACCTAATGACATGGATATATCACCTAAATTCGATGTTGCTAATTTGTATAAGTATCATGAGTCAGAGGATGAAGTTGTTATACCAAATGATTATCTTAAGAAACAGATTGAGGAAGTTGAACAGATATTGGATCAGAGAGTTGGCAAGAGTACAAGAGGAAAAGATTACTATGAATATTTGGTGAAGTGGAAGAACAGACCTATTGAAGATGCTTCATGGATTTCTCAATTTGAGTTGGATTCAGCTTAGTTTGGGACATCACAATGATTCAGGAGAATCATTTCTTTCAACCCCATTTGTCTAATGCAAGAGCATTCTGGGTTGTCTTGTTATCCTACTCATTTTTGTTCATTCTATAGTTAGTGCCAAGTTACCCAATTGATGCTGATTGATGTCGAGTAATCAGTTTCCAATTAATGCCTAGTGACTAGTTCACAGTTGATGTTGAGTAACCAGTTTCCAATTGATGCCGAGTGACCAGTTTCCAGTTGATGCCAAGTGACCAGTTTCTAGTTGATGCCGAGTGACCAGTTTCTAGTTGGTGCTGAGTGCCAATTTCTAGTTGATGTCGAGTGCTAATTTTCAATTGATGTCAAGTCATCCGGTGGGTGCCAAGTTGTCTATGTCTGGTTCCTGTTTGGGCTGACTTTTCTCACATTTAATTTTGGTATAGATAGTTATATTTGTTGAGAGCCAACTTGTGGCTTCTCTATATTCTAGAATGTTATGTAAGCCATTTTGGCAAGTATAAATAGAGTGCTTAGGCTTAGATCAAAGGATTTTTTTTTGGGGGGGGGAGAGAGTTTAGAAATAGTAGGGTGTCAGTTTGGAAATGTGAATTTGAAGCTAGATCATGGATCTGGAAGTTGTATTCTATATCTGGTCGTAACCCAAAAGGCCTTACAGCTGGGCATGTATGTTGTTTACTTGATGAATTAAATAAAGATATCTTGTTCTCTCTCCTTGGTGTTGTGTTTGTGTTGTGTTTTTTGTTGTGTTAACTCTTGCAGGGTGGTTTGGATAGCTAGGTGAGCCATTGGCCCTAGTTATTCATCCTACTTGCCTGTGTCACTAAGAATCTTGTATTGGATTTTAAGACTAAACATATAGCTATTAAGTATCATGTGTTGAGAGAGAAAGCAATAGAAAAGGAGATCAAATTGGAGTATGTAAGTACTAAGGATCAAATTGTACATATCTTTATGAAGCCTTTGCCTAAAGATACATTTGAGCACTTGAGAGGTTTGCTTGGGGTTATGTCATTGCTTACTTTTGAGTAGGTGATGTAGAGAGTGCATCAGTCTAGTGGTAAAGAGCAATTTTATTTGACTAGACTAAATGATGATGCTTCTTGTATAGGGGAGTATCTAGTATGTACTGAGTCATTGAGGACTCTTGGTGTTTGATATTTGATATTAAATAGTGTATTTGGACACTTGAGCTGGTTGATGTCTTGGAGCAGCTAATTAATTATTGGTATGTAACAATTGGTAACATTGAGATTGAGACCTTTGACATTGATGTCAATGGGGGAGAATATGCATGAAAAACATTTCCTAAAGCATGGGGGACAGTATGCATGAGATAAGGACAGAAGCAACAATAGAGTACTACTTAGTATTCTTGGAACTTAGATGTTTTCATCTATATTTCCATCAATGCCAAATGGGGATATTGTTAGCATGAATGCCAATGATACTACTTGTGGGAGTATCATGAGCATTGGAGAGTATTGATATGATGCATTCATGATTGTTTTTGTCATTGATGTCAACACAACATTGTTTTTGTAAAGACTAATAGAGTAGTAGACATAGATCTTGATGGTATAGATAATGGTTTGATTTTCTGGTCATGCGTAGTTATGGACATGTACGGCATGGTGTCTTGATGACACGGTTAAGTGTTTAGAGTCTAATTTGAAGATGTATGGAAGTTTAACCTAATTTACAAAGAGCAGTTGAAAGATAGAGTATTGGGAAAGTAGTTCCTAATGTTTGTTGGCTACCTTCCATCTGAGATGTAATGAATAGATATGCAATCAGGCAGTGATAGAGGACACTTAGATGATGATGTTAGCAAGTGCATAGGCCTTAGTATCACATGTGTGAAGTTTTGTATAGACTTTGAGCCAACAATGCTATTGTAATTATAATTAATATTATCTATTTTTAATTAATTGAGAAAACCTCAAGGTCAACTCAAGGAATTATTATGAAGATATGGTATAAAGGAAAGATGTTTTCCTTGATTGTAAAGACTGTCTATGGTAGAAAGACATGTGAAGAGTGAAAAGTAGTAGAGTGCTTACTGAATGCATGTAAGCAATCCAAGGGATAATTGGATACAAGATTTGAGATCAGGTTACAAGATCTGAAGGAGCAAAAGTCTGGTTGACAAGACATAGACAAAGGATGGAAGTACAATTTAGTCCTATTATTATGTAAGGAATAATACAAAGATCATTTGGACAGTGGGTTCATTAGTCTTGCCCTTGAAGTTGTTTGAATAGTGGGTCCAACTATCTTCCACAACTCCTAACAAGGTCGGAATCTCCTAACAAGGATTTACAGTGTCCAAACAAGGACTCATATGTACTGAATGTTGTAACAAACTCCTAACAGGGTCTATCCTCTAACAAGGAATATTTATATTAGTACATCATCTTATGAGTACCATCCCGGTCAAGTTTTTTCCTTTAATCAAGGGTTTCCCTAGTTAACATATTTGGTGTTGTTGTGTATGAGTATCTTGTTTTGGTTTTAGTTTATATTACTTATATGGTTAAGGGTATGTGCAGGATCATGGTGTACCAAACTAAGGCCTTAAGTGGCAATGAAAAATTAGCAAATCAGGGTTATGTCAACTTGACATATAATTTTAAAGTGGTTATGGACTTTATATCAAAAAGTTGTAAGAAAATAATCTATAGGAAAGTGAATGTAGTTTCTAAACTACTAGGCCTTATCTGGAGAAAAAAATAATTGATTGGTCAAAAGTTTGGATTTTAATGTAGTACTACGAAAATTTTAGGGCAAAAAAAAAAGTACGTGTATGTCTGACCACCTTAATCAAAATCAAACGATAATATTTTTTTAAAATAATTATAGATATAAAAATTAGACTTATGCCCAGATGTGATGCATATTTTTGGGTATTTTTATTCCAAATAAATAATTAAATATGAATTTTCTCCCAAAACTTTTTTGAAAAAAAAAATCCCGTGTCTGACCACCTTAACTAATAGAAAATTTTACCCAATTAAATTTTCTTTTTTCTTATACTCAGCGAAGCATAGAATGTGACGCAACTTTTATATTTAAAAAATGTTATACCATTTGAAAGTTATAGCTATTTTTCAATCAATATGTCAATCAACACTTTGCAATAAATTTCATTAAAAATTAACTAATAAATACTTATCAAACTCAAAATTTGATAGAAATTATATCGACAGAATCTCAAGAGTGATATTAAAAAACCCTTTTCGTTTCATTCAATTTCGATCAAAATAACATTGTCAAATGGCTACCTGAAGTCTAAGTTTCACTAAAACCATTTTCAAACACATTTTTTGGGTTGATCGAATAGGCTTGGTAAATACCAGGCCTAATTGGATATCTAATTTGAAATCGGATATCTGATTAGGTCTGGCAAGTTCACACTCATATTTGGAGGGAAATTTCAAAAAGGAAGTTTTTTTGAATTTTAAATTTGGAGGGAGACAAATTTAAAAGGAAATAAACTTCAGAGGGCGACTTTAGACAGTTTTAGAGGAAAATTTATTTCGTGAATGTGTGGACATTAATATTGTTATTATTATTATTACATTATAGTAATATGTATAATTATTATTACATTATAGTAATATGTATAATTATTATTAAATATAATATAGTTCTAAATATAATATAGTGATATATATGATATATATTATTATTATTAAATATATATAGTAGTATTACATGACAAAATTATTCTATATAATAATATATATTGTTATTATTATTATTAAATCTATAATCTAGTAACATGTATGATTATTATTGTTATATAATCTAATAATATATTATTATTATATTAAAATATACAATATAATATAATTATTAAATATAATATTGTCCCTTCGACCCATATGAAGGATTCTAATATGTCCCTAGGGGTCCTACAACCCCTAGGAACATATGTCGTCATGTAATGTGTCGAAGAGGGTCATAGGTCAACCTATGACCCCCTTTGACCCATATACAGCATTCTAATGTCCCTAGAGGTCCTAGGACCCTTAGGGACATATGTCATCATGTAATGGGTCGAAGGGGGTCATAGGTCAACCTATGACCCCCTTCGACCCACATGAAGCATTCTAATATGTCTTTAGGGGTCCTAGGACCCCTAGGGACATATGTTGTCATTTAATGGGTGGAAGGGAGTCATAGGTCAATCTACGACCCCCTTCGACCCATATGAAGGATTCTAATATGCCCCTAGGGGTTCTAAGACCACTAGGGACATATGTCATCATGTAATGGGTTGAAGGGGGTCATAGGATGACCTATGATCCCCTTCAACCCATATGAAAGATTCTAATATATCCCTAGGGGTCCTAGGACCCCTAGGGACATATGTCATCATGTAATGGGTCGAACCCATATGAAGGATTCTAATATGTCCCTAGGGGTCCTAGGACCCCTAAGGACATATGTCATCATGTAATGGGTTGAAGGGGGTCATAGATCAACCTATGACCCCCTTCGACCCATATGAAGCATTCTAATATGTCCCTAGGGGTCCTGGGACCCCTAAGGACATATGTCGTCATGTAATGGGTCAAAAGGACCTATGACCCCCTCCGACCCATATGAAGGATTCTAATATGTCCCTAGGGTCATAGGACCCCTAGAGACATATGTCATCATGTAATGGGTTGAAGGGGGTCATAGGTCAACCTATGACCCCCTTCGACCCATATGAAGCATTCTAATATGTCCCTAGGAGTCCTAGGACCCCTATGGACATATATCATCATGTAATGGGTCAAAAGGGGTCATAGGTCACCTTATGACCCCTTTGACCCATATGAAATATTCTAATATGTCCCTAGGGGTCTTAGGACCCCTATGGACATATGTCATCATGCAATCGGTCGAAGGGGGTCATAGGGTGACCCATATGAAGCATTCTAATATGTCCCTAAGGGTCTTAGGACCCCTACAGACATATGTCATTTTGTAATAGATTGAAGGGGGTCATAGGTCACCCTATGACCCCCTTCGACCCATATGAAGCATTCTAATATGTCCCTAGGGGTCCTAAGACCCCTAGGGACATATGTCATCATTTAATGGGTCGAAGGGGGTCACAGGTCACCCTATGACCCCCTTCAACCCATATGAAGCATTCTAATATGTCCCTAGGGGTCCTAGAACCCCTACGAACATATGTCATCATGTAATGGGTCAAAGGGGGTCATAGGTCACACTATGACCCCCTTTGACCCATATGAAGGATTCTAATATGTCCCTAGGGTTCCTAGGACCCCGAGGGACATATGTCATCATGTAATGGGTCAAAAGGGGTCATAGGGTTCAACCCATATGAAGCATTCTAATATGTCCCTAGGGGTCTTAGGACCTCTAGGGACATATGTCGTCATGTAATGAGTCAAACGGGGTCATAGATCACCCTATGATTGCCTTCGACCCATATGAAGGATTCTAATATGTCCCTAGGGGTCTTAGGACCCTTAGGGACATAATGGGTCCAAGGGGGTCATAGGTTACCCTATGACCCCCTTTGACCTATATGAAGGATTCTAATATGTCCCGAGGGGTCCTAGGACCCCTAAGGACATATGTCGTCATGTAATGGGTTGAAAGGGGTCATAGGTAAACCTATAACCCCCTATGACCTCCTTCAACCCATATGAAGTATTCTAATATGTCCCTCAGGGTCCTAGGACCCCTAGGGACATATGTCATCATGTATTGGGCCGAAGGGGGTCATAGGTCACCCTATGAACCCCTTCGACCCATATGAAAGAATCTTATATGTCCCTGGAGTCCTAAGACCCCTAGGGACATATGTCATCATGTAATGGGTCGAAGGGGGTCATAGGTCACCCTATGACCCCTTTTGACCCATATGAAGGAATCTAATATGTGTATGTCATCATGTAGTGGATCCCCTTCGACCCATATGAAGCATTCTTATATGTCATCATGTAATGGGTCAAAGGGAGTCATAGGTCACCCTATGACCCCCTTCGACCCATATGAAGCATTCTAATATGTACTTAGGGGTCCTAGGACCCCTAGGGACATATGTCATCATTTAATGGGTCGAAGGGGGTCATAGGCTCTTCAACTCATATGAAGCATTCTAATATGTCCCTAGGACCCCTAGGGACATATGCCATCATGTAATGGGTCAACAAGGGTCATAGGTCACCCTATGACCCCCTTCGACTCATATGAAGGATTATAATATGTCCCTAGGGGTCCTACGACCCCTAGGGACATATGTCATCATGTAATCGGTCGAAGGGGGTCATAGGTCACCCCCTTCAACCCATATGAAGCATTCTAATATGTCCCTAGGGGTCCTAGGACCCCTAGGGACATATGTTGTCATGTAATGGGTTGAAGGGGGTCATAGGTCACCCTATGACCCCCTTCGACCCATATGAAGGAATCTAATATGTCATTGGGGGTCCTAGGGCCCCTAGGGATATATGTCATCATGTAATGGGTCGAGGGGGGTCATAAGTCACCCTATGACCCCCTTCGACCCATATGAAGCATTCTAATATGTCCCTAGGGATCCTAGGACCCCTAGGGACATATGTCATCATGTAATGGGTTGAAGGGGGTCATAGGTCACCCTATGACCCCCTTTGACCCATATGAAGGATTCTAATATGTCTTTGGGGGTCCTAGGACCCCGAGGGACATATGTCATCATTTAATGGATCGAAGGGGGTCATAGGTCACCCTATGACCTCCTTCAACCCATATGAAGGATTCTAATTTGCCCCTAGGGGTCCTAGGACCTAGGACCCCTAGGGACATATGTCGTCATGTAATGGGTTGAAAGGGGTCATAGGGCTTCGACCCATATGAAGGATTCTAATATGTCCCTTGGGGTCTTAGGACCCCGAGGGACATATGTCATCATTTAATGGGTCGAAGGGACCTATGACCCCCTTTGACCCATATGAAGGATTCTAATATGTTCCTAGGGGTCCTAGGACCCCTAGGGCTTTGACCCATATGAAGCATTCTAATATGTCCCTGAGGGACATATATATTAATATATGTATTATATTTATAGATTATAATACTAATAACATAATATATTATTATATATTAATAACATAGGTCATAATAATAATAATAATATATTATAGATAATAATAATAATATATATTAATAACATATATATATATATATATAATATTATGTTATTATATTTAATAAAAATATAGTAAAAGTTATAATAATATAGTATAATAATATATATTATATTTATAGATTATAATAAGAATAACATAATATATTATGATATATTAATAGATTATATGTTATATCTTTACATTACGTTATTTGATATATATATATATATATATATATATATATATATATATATATATATAACTTTACATAGTAATATAACTCAAATAATTGATAACTCAAACTATGACCCACATATTCATTTTTCCCTCCAAAATCTTTTTTGCGGCACATCACTTTTTGAGATTTTTTTCATGGGTTTTACAAAAGGTCGTGTTTTGGGGCCTAACTAATCGAAAAAAGTTTGAAAATATAACCCTAGGTGTCTGATATTGTCGTCTAAATGGGGACCAGCAGTTGTTGAAAGGCTAAATGCAAAAGGAAGGTATCCAATGAAGAGATTGCATCATATAGGGAAAGGGACAAAATGGAATGCCGAAGGAAAAGATAAGATATGTTTAATATCAGTCAAGTTGATGATGAATTAGTTGAAGGTGAAATCATAGAGTCAGATAATGAATATATACAGTTGGGGAATGAAAATATACCTATTGAAAATGATAATGTCAGAATTAAAAATTTAGAGAATAAAAATTTTGAGGAAGAAATGCTATCAGGTCATAATGCAAATTGTATAATTGACCATGTTGAACATGACAATGCACATGAACCTAATGCACAAGAACCTTACATATCTCCTAATTATAATCGACATGAAGGTTCTAAAACACCAAAATGGATAATTGAAATTGATGAAATGATCATTACCAGTTTGGAAGAGAAAAAATTAGAAAGAACCATTCGGTTATGGGCTTCAAGACTATATAAGATGTTTTTCAAAAACAAGACAGTGCTAAAGCAATGTCACCTTTTCATGCACTTATTAAAGATGCAAAAGATGAGACCTATGCTTTCCAAATTGAAGATTCATGTCAATAAAAAGTTAGAAAGAAATGTCATTATTGTGAAGAATCTTTTCAGTACTCTCAATAGCATTGGAAAAAATAGTAGGGAGAAGGATAATAGAGTTGCTTGAAGGGTTATTACAACCTCTTTGGTAAGTCATCATTTGAGAAAGGGTAGATATATCAGACAAACTTGTATTGATTTGAATCTAAATCGTACTACTTTGAGAAGAGCACTTAGTTGACAAGAGAAAATTTATGATCCTCTTCAAAATGAAACATGGGCATTTGGTGGGAGACTTTCATGTTTTGATAAGAAGCTATCTAATGATGTGAAGGAAGAAATTACACAATTTTGGCACTCTAGCTCACAAGTATCACCCAATGCTAAAGATGTGTTAAAGTTGAGAATTGGCATCAAAGACCGCATGCCACATTCTAAACACTATTTGGAGGTAAGTCAAACTATGTTGTTCAAACAATTTAGAGAGTCATCCAAGTCTTCATATATCATAAAGGGCTTTTGAATCTTTGAAGCCATTTTATTGTGTGCCACTGAAAATTCAAAATACAAGTTGTCGCAAATATCATGTTGAGTTTTCTATGCAACATGAACTATTATGCTCCATCCATTCTACTTTGCATAGTAAAGAAATGTTGGAAGATTGTGGTGCTAGTGGGCTTCCAAAATCATCAAGAGACTTGCTAGATCAACTTTTATGTCGTAGAGTTGATGGTTGTTTCTTTTATAGAAATGCTTGTTTAAATGAGAAGTGTTCAAAATCTAGTGGCTTATCCAAGTTTGACACATGTTTCCATGAGGGGTGCGAACAAGATCTTGGAAAGACAATAGTGAAAAAAAAGGTATATGAAACGGTGAAATACACATTGAAGAGTGGGGGTGAGAGCTCTAGATATGAATTGGTTGGAAAAGATATCAGTGTGGCTAGTTTTATTTCAGACTTCAAGGCAAATCTTTTCTACAAGTATGCAAGACATAGTCACAGGTCTTAGTGGTTGGATCAACAATTTAGAATGTGTAAGGAGACTTTTCCCATTGGCACTATTATATCAATTGTTGATTTTTCTGAGAACTACACATTACAACCTCAAAATGAGACACAATCTCAGTATTAAAACTCCATTCAGATTGCTATTTTTGTTCACATAACATATAAACATGCCCCCGATAGTGCAGAAGATTATCGAAAGATTATTAGAGAGTATCATTTTTATTTGAGTGATGATAGATCTCACTCTCGCGAGTTTGTGCAACATTGTTTCGAGAATTATTTTGATTTCTTACATGAGCATGCAATTGATATGGATAGACATATCATTTGGTCAGATAACTATATAGATCAATTCAAGAATGCTCGTATGTTTTATTGGTTGTGTAGAATGCACATAGAGAGAGGGGTGCCTCATATTTGGAGTTTTTTTGAGTCTGGCCATGGAAAAGGGGAACATGATGGTGCAGGGGCATGTGTGAAGAGAGCTCTAGTTAAGGAGCAATTGAAGATTTTAGCAGCACAGCTTCTTGATGCTCGTAGCATTGTTGATTGGTGTAGTTTAGCATTATCATAGGGGGGGACTCTTGATTCAGTGGTATGTAGGTTCTTTTGGTTGGTTGAGGAAGGATCCATAGCTGATAGATTAGATTGTGCTACAATGAGAAACTCATCAAAAATGCATTCATTTCGAAGCTCTGATTCTAGTACATGGACCATTTAGACATGACAGCTAGCTTGTTTTTGTCCTAGTTGTTTTTAGTGTGATTGGGATCACTGTGAGTCAAGTGATAAGGTTGACACATGGGCTCCACATTATCTTACTCCATTGTCTATCATACCCTCTATCAGAAATGATGACATGGAAAGTTCACTATCTATCAAATCTACTTCAGCTAAGACATGTCTTTCCATTGGTTGCACCATAAGGGAATGATGAGAAATTTGATTATTGGTTAGTACGTTGTGTAAGAGGTAAACAAAAACTTGCTCAACCAATAACAGATGATGATGGATTCACATATCCTACTGGTTCAGTGGTTGTCGCTGGAACATGGCTACCGACATACATGCTTAGAAGGAATGGAATAACTACATTCAAAGACTATCAGAAGAACAAAATAATTCTCATATATTCACATCTTATTATAGCAACAAATGTAAATTTGTTGAAGCATAAAGGAAGACTAAAAGTAAAAGAAATTTTTACTATTACTAATGCTAATCATGAAGCCCTATTGAAGATCCTAAAATAGAGAGAGGACTCTACTGGGACACTCGACTAGGTATATTTACTTCTTATGTTATTTTCTTCATAATAATTCAATGAACTGATGATTATCTTTTTTAATACAATAAGTTACTAATTTTTTTATGATATTGAAATGTAGGTACATCATGAAGAGTTTTGGAGGGGGGGGGGGGGGGGGGGGTGTGGTGTTGGGGAGAATTCCTAAGATTTATGATGTATTATGATGTAAAATGTGAACTTTTTTTGTATATGATTTTTGTAATAATGAAAAAGACAGGTTAAATTAGTTGCACATTCTAATTTGTATTTTGGTAGGTTCTTTGTAAGGAATTATAAGAGGAAGATATTGAACAAGTTCTTTCAAATCATATGTTTTCTATGTTTTTTGGTTATCTCTATGTTTTCTAGGCAGTCTAGGTGTTTATAACAGTAGTAGGGTCCCTAGGAGTTTGTGGAATTCATTTACAAGCAAATTTGCAATAAAAATTGTCTTAGTGCAAAAATTGCAAAAAGTTGCTTAGCAACTTTTGCAATTTTCTTGACAACTTTTCAAAATGTAACTCCTAATAGAAAAATCCTCATTATGCCCATTTTGAGGGAGGTTGTCATATTTGCATTGAATTGGGTGCATGTGGTTTTGGGTCATACTTTTGGAAGGTAAGTCTAGAAACCTTTTTTAGTGTTTGTTAGGAGGAGTATCCATTCAAGGAAGTAGACCAAGTCTTTTGTTAATTCCTTGTAAAAACCTTGAAGGTTGTGTAGGAGTTGGCTTGATCCTTTCTTCCATTGTGCTATCTTTGCATCATCCATGGTGAAAGAGTCCCCTCCTTTTATTAAGGTAGCTCAAAGTTCATAACAACTATCAACCTGCTGAATGCTCTTGAGAAATGGATCCATCTTGCATTCATGCTTAGAATCATTAGGAAAAATGTATATACTCTGACTTTTTAGTAGTAAGGTTCTCACGAAAAACTTTTACAATACTATAAAAATAATCTTCTAAGCTTTGGTTAGCTACCATCTCCAAATGATCTATTCATTAATATGGTGATTTAACATCACCAAAACATGTTGAGCTCTTAGGCCCACCCCTTGAAACAAGAGTAAAATTGACAAGAATCCCTTTGCATGCAGTCTCAAGCCTCCTCAAATGAACTAGTCATTACCAAGGTGATTCAACATCACCCATTAGTGTTGAACCCTTAGGCCCACCCTTCCAACTGAGAGGAAAACTAGTTCTTAGTCCAATAACATTAATGAAATACAAGGTTGTTGATCATCCACATACCTACTACATCTAATAAAAATAATTTTCAATAATGCATGACATGTTTCCAAATGCATATCCATAAAAATGCACAAAAATGAAATTCTATAATATTAAAGGATGCTAGTCCCTTTGCATACACCCTTTAGCATCTCTAGAAGAGCAAGTGATTTTCGTGTGGATTCAATATCACCCAAACATATTGAACCCTTAGGCACACCCATTTGAAGTAGTAGGAAAATGGATTGGTTATCCAACAATTCTCATGCTAAGAAAGCTTGTTAATCGATCAAATACCAACCACATCTCATCAAAAATATAAAAATCAAGTAACACATACATGAGGTATGCACAATCACTAAATCTATAAATGGAACACTAGTGCAAAGCACCTAATCATTTTTATTTTCTTGATGTAATAAGGTCTAGGGATAGATCTAATGATCTCCCTGTGACCATCCACATTTGTAATAGACACAAGACCCCATGGTGCAACTATAAGCCTTGGCCATCAGTTGGTCCAATAAAGTGGATTTTTTAGTAAATTCCATGTTTTTTAGGTAAGTCTAGATGTTTAGAACATTATTAGGATCCCTAGGAGTTTGTAGAGTCCATTTGCAAACAAATTTGCAATAAAACTTGTCTTAGCGCAAAAATTGCAAAAAGTTGCTTAGCAACTTTTGTAATTTTCTTGACATCTTTTCAAAATCTAACTCCTAACGGCTAGAACTATTTGAATCATTAGTGCCATTAGCTCTAGGTGGGTAGGTGAACCTTAGTCACACCCTTGTTCCATCCATGGAGACCATCCATCGTCCGCGGCCACCTCGTTCCAAGGAGTCTCCAAGGTGCTCTAAGTGTGTTTCAAGGTCGATCTTTCAAGGGTCATAACTTGGAGCTCGTGAGGGCTATCATTGAATTGTCAAATGTTACAAGATGGTGATGTTGATGCCTAAAATAACCTATCTCATTCTTAAGAGATCACATTCTATTTGGATTCAGCACAGCGATCTCGCTCGATGCCAAAACTCATAGTGTGCCTCAGTTCATAGGTGCACCACAGCGTAACTTTGAAATTGTTGATCATGGCATCAAATTGTCAGTGCCATTAGCTTCGAGTGGGTGGGTGAACCCTAGTCACACCCTTGTACTAGCCATAGAGACCATCCATCATCCACGGCCACCCTGTACCAAGGAGTCTCCAAGGTGCTCTAAGTGTGTTTTGAGGTCAATCTTCCGAGGGTCATAACTTGGAGCTCGTGAGGACTATCGATGAATTATTGAATGTTATAGGATAGTGATGTTGAGACCTAAAATAACCTATCTCATTTCTGAGAGATCACATTTTGTTTGAATTTGGCACTACGATCTTGCTAGATGCCAAAACTCGCAGTGTGCCTCAGTTCATAGGTGCACCACAGTGTAACTTTGAAACCGTTGATCTTGGCATCAAATTGTCAATGCCATTAGCTCTAGGTGGGCGGGTGAACCCTAGTGACACCCTTGTTCTAGCCACAGAGACCATCCATCGTCTGCGGCCACCCCATACTGAGGAGTCTCCAAGGTGCTCTAAGTGCATTTTGAGGTTAATCTTCTGAGGGTCATAACTCAAAGCTCATGAGGGCTATCAATGAACTATTGAATGCTACAAGACGGTGATGTTGAGGCCTAAAATAACCTATCTCATTTTTGAGAGATCATATTCTGTTTGGATTTGGCACAGTGATCTTGCTCGATGCCAAAACTCGCAGTGTGCCTCAGTTCATAGGTGCACCACAACATAACTTTGAAACCGTTGATCTTGGCATCAAATCGTCAGTGCCATTAGCTCCGAGTGGGCAAGTGAGCCCTAGTCTCACCCTTGTTCTAGCCATGGAGACCATCCATCGTTCACGACCACCCTATACCGAGGAGTCTCTAAGGTACTTTAAGTCCATTTTGAGGTCAATCTTCCGAGGGTCATAACTTGGAGCTCGTGAGGACTATGGATGAACTGTCAAATGCTATAGGATGGTGATGTTGAGACCTAAAATATATTATTCCATTTTTGAAAGATCACATTCTATTTGGATTCGGCACAGCGATCTCACTCGATGCCAAAACTCGCAGTGTGCCTCAGTTCATAGGTGCACCACATCGTAACTTTGAAACTGCTAATCTTGGCATCAAATTGTCAGTACCATTAACTCTGAGTGGGTAGGTGAACCCTAGTTACACCCTTATTCTAGCCACGGAGACCATCCATTGTTCGCGGCCACCTCGTACCAAGGAGTCTCCAAGATGCTCTAAGTGCATTTCGAGGTCGATCTTCCGAGGGTCATAACTTGGAGCTCATGAGGGCTATTGATGAACTGTCATATGCTACATGACAATGATGCTGAGGCCTAAAATAACTTATCTTATTTTTTAGAGATCACATTCTGTTTGGATTTGGCACAGTGATCTCGCTCGATGCCAAAACTCACAATGTGCCTCAGTTCATAGGTGCACCACAGTATAACTTTGAAACCACTGATCTTGGCATCGAATGGTTAGTTCCATTAGCTCCGAGTGGGTGGGTGACCCCAAGGCTCACCCTTGTTCTAGCTATAGAGACCATCCATCATCCGTGGCCACCACGTACCAAGGAGTCTCCAAGGTGCTCTAAGTCTGTTTCAAGGTCAATCTTTCAAGTGTCATAACTTGGAGCTCATGAAGACTATCAATGAACTGTCAAATGCTATAGGATAGTGATGCTGAGACCTAAAATAACCTATCTCAGTTTTGAGAGATCACATTTCATTTGGATTTGGCACAGAAATCTCACTCGATGCCAAAACTCGCAATGTGCCTCAGTTCATAGGTGCACCACAACATAACTTTGAAACCGTTGATCTTGGCATTGAATCGTCAGTGCCATTAACTCCAGGTGGGTAGGTGAACCCTAGTGACACCCTTGTTCCAGCCACAAAGACCATCCATCATCCACGGCCACCTCGTACCGAGGAGTCTCCAAGGTGCTCTAAGTGTGTTTCAAGGTCAATCTTTCGAGGGTCATAACTCGGAGCTCATGAGGGCTATCGATGAACTGTCAAATGCTACAAGACGATGATGTTGAGACCTAAAATAACCTATCTCATTTTTAAGAGATGACATTCTGTTTGGATTTAGCACAATGATCTCGCTCGATGTCAAAACTCGCAGTGTGCCTTAGTTCATAGGTGCACCACAACATAACTTTGAAACCATTGATCTTAGCATCAAATCATCGGTGCCATTAGCTCTGGGTGGGTGAGTGAACCCTAGTCACACCCTTTTTCCTGCCACAGAGACCATCCATCATCTGCGACCACTCCGTACTGAGGAGTCTCCAAGGTGCTCTAAGTGCATTTCGAGGTCAGTCTTCCGAGGGTCATAACTCAGAGCTCGTGAGGGCTATCGATGAACTATCAAATGCTATAGGATAGTGATGTTGATGCCTAAAATAACCTATCTCATTTTTGAGAGATCACATTCTATTTGGATTCGGCACAGTGATCTCGCTCAATGCCAAAACTTGTTGTGTGCCTCAGTTCATAGGTGCACCACAATGTAACTTTGAAACCACTGATCTTGGCATCGAATCATCAATGCCATTAGCTCAGGGTGGGTGGGTGAACCCTAGTCACACCCTTGTTTTGACCACAGAGACCATCCATTGTTTGTGGCCACCTCGTACCGAAGAGTCTCCAAGGTGCTTTAAGTGTGTTTCGAGGTCAATCTTTTGAGGGTCATAACTCAGAGCTCGTGAGGGCTATTGATGAACTATCAAATTTTATAGGATAGTGATTCTGAGACCTAAAATAACCTATCTCATTTTTGAGAGATCACATTCTATTTGGATTTGGCACAGCAATCTCGCTCGATGCCAAAACTCGCAGTGTGCCTCAGTTCATAGGTGCACCACAGCGTAACTTTGAAAATGTTGATCTTGGCATCAAATCGTCAGGTGCCATTAGCTCCGGGTGGGCGGGTGAACCTTAATGAAACCCTTGTTTTGGCCATGGAGACCATCCATTGTCCACGGCCACCCCGTACCAAGGAGTCTCCAAGGTGCTCTAAGTGTATTTCAAGGTTGATCTTCCAAAGATCATAACTTAGAGCTTGTGAGGGATATCAATGAATCGTTGAATGCTACAAGACAGTGATGTTGAGGCCTAAAATAACTCGAAGCTCATGAGGGCTATCGATGAACCATCCAATCAAGTCTCTTAAGTTGAGATATTTTGAGGTTATGTTGAAATTGAAAAGTCATAGTATGAGGATAGTAACAAAGTGAAGTGCTAGTTAATAAAAGATTATGAATCTATGAATGACTTGGTGGTTGGGAATAGAATCCATGGTTGAGGAGTGGAGTCCTTAACTGTGTTGAGATTATATTTGAAGCCAAGAGTTAGTTTCAAGGTTGAAGATGGTGTTTAAAATCAGATTTGGGGTTATCTGAACCTTGTGTAAGAGGTTAACAAGTGTGTTTATGTCATGATAGCATTTCAAATTATACATTGCATCCAAATTTGATAATAAAGGTTGTTAAAATGTTATTAAAAAATATTGCATTTGAATCAAATATAACAAACATAATAAAAATTAATGATATTCCATAAACATGAACAATACACATGATCTACGATAAATTGAACAATACTAGATACTAAATTAATATGTATATCATTTTGCACATAAATGAAAATGTGGTATATCCCATCTCAAAATGTCTCATGATGCATCCTACGACAACTATACTATCCTAGGGTGCTAGTGGATGATCAAAATGCAACCTCTTCACTGCACTAGGTGGATTGGATGCCTCCTACATAAACAAAAAGGGAAAACCCAAAGTTAGACTACTAAATTTATATGATTCTTTGTATCTAACATTGAATTACTCAAATGCATAATGATCTTTTAATAATGAAGATTTATACTATCAAAATTTCATAATAAATACCTCTCTCGTCAACCTCCTACATCGGTCAGGAGTCCTTTATATGCCCTTGCCAATGCTTGTACCTCATTGATTATGGATTTTATATGTTCAAATATGTTTGTCAGATGAATCTACAATTTAAACTATAACATTATAATTCATATCATGCTAAAATTATAACATATTTAATCATGAATTCAAACTACAACTTACTATTGTAGGCTCCTCCTCAGAATAGAGTGGCCACATCATCAAATCTACATAACTCTCCCGTCAGACCTCATGTGCACTAGGAGTCTCCTATGAGATACAAAATAGTAGTTGAACATTAATATCACAGAAATCAGCTTTGAATTTATTTATGAAGATAAGGAAAATAAAAAATAAATGATACTTATACATACAATGGGGCTCTTAGTGTGAATGGAAATCCCTGATCGTCTACGACGTGGAATCTGTATAGGGTCATCGCCAGTAGCCATGTCCTATATACAATAAAGAATGTAATTAAATGAGATTACCACAAACATTTTACAAGAATGCATCGATATTTAATCAAATAAAAAGCACCTAATTACCTTTCCTTTGTCAATGTGTGTTGGCTCATCCCCCACACTTTGTCCCCCTGGGATAGGTGGTACCTACAAGATAAAAGAAAGATTAGCAACCATATATGCTACAATATCAAATAGAAAAAAAAATGCGAACACAACATAATGTACCGTAGATGTCTCAAGGCCAAATGAAATGGCCGAGAGTGTGGCATCATCAATCTGTCTGAGCTCCTCCTTGGTCATCAACTAAACATGAATGAAGATCACATACATGTAAAAGTCAGTATGCTTAAAAATTAAAATTACTCTATTATAAAAATCAACTTTAAATCGCATATGTCATAACAAAAAAATGTATACATGTATCGACATCGAAGGAGTCCATGCCTCTGCATTCCTCTCCTCTCTCACATTAGGGTATGTAGCCTCTGCACGTGTTTGGTGTATCCTCTTCTAATACAAAATGATACTCAGGAAGATCACCTATGGGACCCAGACAAATATTCTTGCACGTAATGCAAGTGTGAGGCACACAAACGTGTGATGAGCTAGCCGATTATGAACTGGCACCAACATCATCAACACGAGGAGGCAGGACTGACCTAGCCTGAGATATCATTAGGCTACTCAGCCTATGAATGACTCTGATGGTCTGAGAGCTAGCCTCTACCATAATATTTGGATGTTGCACTTGAGGAGTGGGGGAGATATCAGTGGGGGGGACAAAAGTGCCAGCTTTCTTCCGTTGGGAAGAGGGTCTATCCTGAGGAGCTCCTAGTCCTATGCCCATGTTGGGCTTCATGCTCCAATAATTCACTTTAAGTTTCAACACAAATTTCACATATAATTTTCTAAGGAAGTAAAATGGTATGTCTAAATTGCCATGTGGAGGAATATCAAAGACCATCCACCAACGATCCCAAAAGTTTGCACGTATGGCATCATTTGTGCACCATTTAATCGATAGTTTAGATTTTTTTGAGTTGACTGGTAAACCTGTTTTTGGGTTCGCAAAAAGGCTAGCCAAATCGTCTTTGGTTATATTGAGGGCCGCAACCTCATCATAGTCCACACCATCATCAAACATCTCATGCATTTCATCATGCCAACGAAGAGCGGCATTTTGTTGGTTCGTAAGGGTTTCAATGTTATCCACTATGGTGTTTAACATGGATAACATAGGAGCCAATGTAGGTACATTATTATATGTTCTATGCAAACCTCTCAATTCGATGAGATTTTCATTTATCAAATCCTTGATTCGAGGAGGGTTTTGAGGGGGTAGAGGATCATTTGGTGGATGGTTTTGTGGGGGTACTGGATTGTTTGGTGGGGGGTTACGAGGAATATTATTCCCTGCCTCAGTCTCATCATTTTGATCAACCATTCCTATTGAATTGCAAAATGTAATATATATTAAAAAAAAAACCTAATATTTGATATCTGATTCTATATCGTATATCCAAAAGCTGGTGCAAATACTGGCCCCCAAATATGTGAAATAAGGGCCTGCGGGTTTGTGATTTTTTTAATGTAATAGCACAGGTATTGGATATCCGATATAATATCAAATATCCAATATTGTATCGGATATCTGATATTCGTTGCATATATTATATATTAATTATAACATATATTATATATTAATTATAATATACTACCTTTTTATTATATATTATATTAATATTACATTTTATTATTATATTATATTATATATATATATTATATTACATTATATCTTATTTTATATTATATTATATTTGTTAGGAACCTGTGTGTTCCTTCTGTTTATTTTGTTAGAGTAGTGTTGTTGGACGCATATGCTTTGTAAGTCGTCCCGTGAGTATATTTTATTATCCCACATGCATAGGTAGTATTACTTTTCTAGATCGTACTCAGTATATAAGAATAGGTTGAGGCCCTTGATGGGCACAGACGAATTTATTGTATTGAGCTTGCTCAAAGGAGGTTACCCCCTCGAAGTGGCCTGCGATCAGTAGATTCATTCTGAGTTCTGCTATCATTTTGTATTCTGTTATTTCGAGCATTCTCACGATAATGTTATAAGGAGGTTCATCACATCTGGTATCAGAGCACTCTCTTGGGCTCGCTGGGTGGAAATTACATCAATTTTTTTTTTTTCTGTCGTGGCCTTCAGGTTCCTCTCACTTCTAATATCTCTTGTTATTGCAATAACTCTTTTCAGTTGTTCTGTCTGTGAGTGAATTTTTCTAAGTCGATTGTTCAAAAAAAAAAAAAAAAAAAAAAAGAGTAAAAATTTTTCTGTTTTTTAGTCTTAGCTTCCTTGTTTGCTTTCTGTTTCTGCTCATACTTCCGCAGAACGTCTGCAATATCATTTCGCATACTTCCTTCCTTGGCGACCCAACCCCAAATTTTACATATCAAAGCCCTAAATCCCTCATTTATCTAATTTTAGGGTTTGCCTTATCTTTTTCACCTCTCATCCAATCGCCACCAAACTGAGCCACAAGATTCAATTCCTCATTTTGCTCCCTTATCCCTCTTGGACTGTTCGCCTCATTTCGCCTCCCTACCCTTGAAACCCTCATTTTTCTGTTTCCCTTGTCCCCAGATAGTCTCCCACCACCCGTCGAACACCCATTTCCTATCTGAGTTTTACCCAAATCCAAGTTTGCCGTAACTAAAAAAGTTTTTGTTTCTCATCTTCTACCCATTCCAAAAAAAAAAAAAAAAAAAAAAAAAAAAAAAAAAAAAACCTTGCTTTATGGTTGTTACGCGTACAGGAGCAAAAATCATGGAAGAAGAAATGGCATCCCTCAAAACCAAACTTCAAGATCTGGATGACAAAATTCTGGGTCTTAACTTTCAGCAGTCAGCCATGAGCCGAAACCATTCAGGAGATACTGGGTCCTCTTCTGGCAATTTCCGTGGACCAAAGCTTGATTTTCCACGCTTCGATGGTTCTGATCCGACTGGATGGATCTATAGGGCAGAGCAGTATTTCAGCTTGCATAATACTTTGGATAACCACAAAGTCCCCCTTGCATCTTTTCATTTGGAACATGAAGCTCTTCAATGGTTCCGTTGGTACATCAAGGCTAATGTAGGCCCAACGTGGAGAGAATTGTGCACCCTCATTTTGGAGCGCTTTGGCCCTAGTTCCTTTGATGATTTCACAGGAGCACTCACTAAACTGCGTCAAACAGGCACTGTCAGAGAATACCAGACAGAGTTTGAAAAATTAGCTAATCACACAGAGGGCTTGTCTGATGAATTCTTCCGTAGTTGTTTTGTCAGTGGTCTGAAGGATGCACTTCGCTCAGAAGTCAAAATGTTTCGACCTACTACAATGATGGAAGCCCTTGGGTTGGCTAAGTTAGCGGAAGACAAGATTAGTGCTCTACAACGCTCCAGATCTAATTTTGTTCCATTCAGAAATACAGGTTCTCACAACCCTCCAGTCATACCAGCTCCCAGAACTACTCCGATCAAGCAATTGTCTGAAACAGAGATGCGAGTCAGGCGAGACAAAGGGCTTTGTTATAATTGTGATGAGAAATGGTCTCGGGGCCATAGATGTGTTCAGCAAAAGCTCTATCTCTTGGATGTGGATTCTCCACCGGAACTGGAAGAATATGTAGATGCTCAAGAAACAGTGGATGATGAGGTTGAGCCTCACCAGCCTGAACCTCTTTCACCAGAAGCTCCACCAGAGATATCTGTCCATGCTTTGGCAGGAGTCACTACTCCACAAACCATGCGGGTCCAGGGTTTCTTCAAGAAGATCCCTCTTACTATACTCATTGATTCTGGTAGCACTCATAACTTCATTGATCCACGAATAGCCAAACAGGCTGATTGCTTTATCCATCCCTGCTCTAGCTTTGAAGTCATGATTGCCAATGGGGGCACTTTACCTTGTAAAGGGAAATGTCGCAATGTGCGTCTCTCTATTGGAGATTATAACATGCGCTCTGACATGTTTGCCTTACCCTTAGGTGGCTGTGATGTGGTTTTGGGTGCCCAATGGTTACGCACTCTTGGCCCCATTCTCTGGGATTTTGCTGAACTTTGGATGCAGTTTTCAGCCGAGGGGCACCAACACACTTTGAAAGGCTTACAACCAGGGTCTCTCAGCATCATCAGTTCACACCGTATGGAAAAACTTCTTAAGAAGAATTCACATGGTGTCATCGCTCAGCTCCATTCCATTCAGATGCAGCCATCAGCAGTCTCTAGCACTCCTGCCGATCTCCAACACATTTTGGACAAGTATTCTGGTGTATTTGCTGAACCTGTGGGATTACCTCCTTCTCGTCCAGAGGACCACCGTATTCAGCTCCTTCCTGGCAGTGTTCCGCCCAACATCAGGCCCTACCGCTACCCATTTCATCAGAAGACCGAAATCGAGATACTTGTCCGTGACTTACTGAAGCAAGGTATTATTCGCCCTTGTACCAGTTCCTTTTCTTCTCCAGTTCTGCTCGTTCGCAAAAAAGATGGGTCATGGCGACTCTGCATTGATTTCCGAGCACTTAATCATCTCACTATAAAGGACAAGTTTCCCATTCCAGTTGTTGATGAACTTCTTGATGAACTTCATGGGGCTCATTTTTTCTCCAAGTTAGATCTTCGTTCTGGGTATCATCAAATTCGGGTTAATGAGGAGGATATACCTAAAACTGCCTTCCGCACACATGATGGTCACTATGAATTTTTAGTCATGCCCTTTGGCCTCACGAATGCTCCTTCAACATTTCAGGCAGTGATGAATAACATATTTCGACCATACCTCCGAAAATTCATTCTGGTCTTCTTTGATGATATCCTCATATATAGCAAAACTTGGGCTGAGCATCTCCATCATCTGGAGCTTGTCTTGCAACTTCTCTCTGATCATCAACTCTGTGCAAAACTATCTAAATGTGTGTTTGGCCAGGAGGAAGTGGAGTATCTCGGGCATATTGTTGCACACCATGGAGTGCGGGTGGATCCTACAAAAATAGATGCCATGAAAACTTGGCCGCATCCTAAAACTCTCAAGAGCCTTCGGGGTTTTTTGGGGTTGACTGGCTACTACCGCAAGTTTGTCAAAGATTACGGGAAAATTGCAGCACCATTGACAGCTCTGTTAAAAAAGGATGCCTTCTCCTGGACCCCTGTTGCTGAGACTGCATTTGAACAACTGAAACAGGCTATGTGCAGTACACCTGTTCTCGCAATGCCCGATTTTTCCAAACCCTTCACTATTGAGAGTGATGCTTGCGGCAATGGATTGGGTGCTGTTCTCCTGCAAGATGACCATCCTATTGCGTTCACTAGCAAAGCCCTCTCTGGTAAGAATCTAGCCCTCTCTACTTATGAAAAAGAAATGATGGCTATTTTGCATGCTGTACAGAAGTGGCGGCCATACCTCTTAGGGAGTCATTTTTGCATCAGAACCGATCACCAAAGTCTGAAATACTTCCTGGAACAACGGGTATCCTCTCCTACACAACAGAAATGGGTCAGCAAACTCATGGGGTATGATTATGAGATCACCTACAAGAAGGGTAAGGAGAATATTGTGGCAGATGCTCTTTCTCGCACATTTGATAATCAAGCTTCCCTTTCCACTATTTCTATGCCCATTCCCAATTGGTTAGCGTCTGTTCAGCAGGGCTATGACAGTGACTCTTCTTTATCTCAAATCATTCACCAGCTAGCCAATAATCCTTCTGCTATACCACATTACTCTTGGGATGGTGCTTCTCTTCAATACAAGGGTCGGCTAGTGCTTCCTCAGAACCCAGCTCTACATCAGGCTATTTTTTATGAACTCCATGCTTCTCCTTCAGCAGGGCACTCAGGCTTCCTCAAAACTTATGAGCGAGCAAGGAGAAACTTCTTTTGGAAAGGGATGAAACAGACGATTCAACAGATGGTGGCTGAATGTGATACTTGCCAACGCCACAAGGGTGAAACGACCCTCCTTCCTGGCTTGCTCGAACCATTGCCCATCCCTACACGGATTTGGACTGATATTTCTATGGATTTCATTGAAGGGCTTCCTAAATCCGGTGGCAAGACAGTGATCTTGGTTGTGGTTGATCGTCTCTCGAAATATAGTCATTTTTGTGCCCTCAGCCACCCCTATACTGCCTCCTCTGTTGCACAAATCTTCATGGACCAGATATTTCGTCTTCATGGACTCCCTTCTTCCATTGTCTCTGATCGTGATGCAACTTTTACCAGTCATTTTTGGACTGAACTGTTTCAGAAAACTGGCACCAAACTGAAGATGAGTTCGGGCTATCACCCACAAACTGATGGTCAAACTGAAATTGTCAATAAATGCTTGGAAACTTATCTTCGTTGCTTCACTTCCGAACAGCAACATCAGTGGGCCAAGTGGCTCCCTTTAGCTGAATGGTGGTACAATACCTCTTACCACACTGCCTCTAAAATGACTCCATATGAAGCAGTCTATGGTCAGGCACCTCCAGTGCTCCTTCCCTACACTCCCAACAGCTCACCAGTCCAGGCAGTTGACATAGTTCTCCGCAGCAGGGATCAGATTCTTCGTACCTTACAGGATAATCTTCACATGGCCCGTAATCGGATGAAACAGCAAGCAGATCAACACCGTTCTGAGCGCTCATTTCAAGTTGGGGATATGGTTTTTCTTCGTCTACAGCCATACAAACAATCCTCCCTAAAGCTGAAAGGGCGTCATAAGCTGGCCCCAAAATTTTATGGGCCTTATAAGGTTCTGCAGAAGATTGGTTCAGTTGCTTATAAACTGGAACTTCCTCCTTCTTCCCGCATTCATCCAGTCTTTCATGTTTCTTGTCTAAAGAAAGTTCTGGGTACCACTGTCAGAGCACAAACTACTCTCCCTGAAATGGATACAGAAGGATCCATTATCCTGGAGCCGGTGGCAATCATTGACCAGCGCACTCGCCAGCTTCGCTCTTGCTCCATCTCTGAGGTCTTGATTCAGTGGCATGGCATGCAACCAGAGGATGCTACCTGGGAACCCCTTCTTCAGATTCAACAACAATTTCCGCACCTTAAGCTTTGAGGACAAAGCTTTTTTCTAAGGGAGAGGGGATGTTAGGAACCTGTGTGTTCCTTCTGTTTATTTTGTTAGAGTAGTGTTGTTGGACGCATATGCTTTGTAAGTCGTCCCGTGAGTATATTTTATTATCCCACATGCATAGGTAGTATTACTTTTCTAGATCGTACTCAGTATATAAGAATAGGTTGAGGCCCTTGATGGGCACGGACGAATTTATTGTATTGAGCTTGCTCAAAGGAGGTTACCCCCTCGAAGTGGCCTGCGATCAGTAGATTCATTCTGAGTTCTGCTATCATTTTGTATTCTGTTATTTCGAGCATTCTCACGATAATGTTATAAGGAGGTTCATCACAATATTATATATTATATTTTTTTAATACATTATATATATATAATATTACATTACTATATATTATAATATAAAATATTATATTATATTATTATAATATAATAATATTATTATTTTATATTATTATAATGTATTATATTATATTATTATAAATAATATATTATACTTTTTTATTATATATTATATTATAATATATTACTTTTTTTTTATTATATTATATTTTATATATATTATATTACATTACTATATATTATAATATAAAATATTATATTCTATTATTATAATATAATATTATTATTATAGTATAATATTATACGATTATAATATAATAATAATATTATTATATTATAATATTATAATAATAATAATAATAATAATAATAATAATAATATATTATATTATATATTATACTATTATAATATAATATTTTTATATTATTATAATATAATAATATTATTATTATATTATAGTATAATAATTATAATTATTATATTATTATAATATTAATATGTTAGTTATCGGATATCCGATAAGGCTCGGCCTTGCTTTCCAGGTTTGGTACCTGGATAGGTGAAAAAAAGTCAGAGCAGATTTTGAAGCACTTTTAGACGTTTTCAAACTCTATTTTTTTTACATCGCCACTTTTTGGCACACCATGATCCTACACATACCCTTAAGATTGTTTAAAGTTGCTAATTGTGATATTAGTTGGATAATTGATTCACCTCCCCACCCCTCTCAATTATATTAGTGGACTATATATTCTAACAAAACAATTTCCCAGGAATATGAATGGAGCCAACTTCAGTGTCTATAACAAGTATGCTACTTTTTATGTTGCCACAAAAACATTAGTCTAAAATTTGGTATATTGTTTCAAACTACTCAAGGAATTGTGTTGTAATAAATAAGTTTATTATTATATTAGTTTTGTGCATACTAAATCTAGTTAATTCATTTTGGATCAACCTTGTTTCTCTCTATACATAATTCAGTAAAATGGTGGTGGTGATGTAGGATGCTTGTTGGGTCACTTGGGTAAAAACTACTAAGGGTACTTTGTAGGGTCATTCGTTAATTTTGGTGCGAGTGAAGAACTAACTCAAACTGAATCTTTATCTTATGTTTTGGTAACTGAATCTACTCCATAAGGTTCTAGGCCAACAAATCGAATGCTTTGGCTTTTGACAACATCTGAACTAAACTATAGTTGCCCTCTTTTCTATCCCCAAAAAAGATCCATAGCCGGGAGCAAGCATAAAAGACAGAGTAAGAGGCTTCCCCCTTTAATAGTAGGGGGCGATAGAATAGTAGGGGAATAATCTAATAATAAGGCAGAACTATAGTGAAGGGGCCTATGTATGCATGTGTGCAGAGCATCACCCTAACTTGACACAATACACCAGGGGTAGGGGTCATTGCCAATCATCTCAACTATATCCTTCCTATGTGTGTGTGTAGAGTGCCCCTACTATTTGCCAAGGCATCGCCCTAACCCGACACAATGGGTCGGGGGTAGGGGGTCTAGCTAACAACACTCCTACCATTGCATGCGTGCAGAGTACCCCTACTATTATAAGGTGCATTAGATAGTAGGGGGCCTGACTTGACACAATAGGCCAAAGGTTGGGGGTCTAGCCAATGGTCTCGGCAGCCTTTGACTAGTGAAAAAAGTTTTCTACCGCCTGACACTAATATGAAGGGTGGCACGTCTGCAAGCCCTAGAACTATTAATGAAAGGGTGCTACAAAACATCAAATAATTGATGCAACTAAATTAGTTTCTTTAGTAGCTCGATGCCTACTATAATGACTCTTATCGGTAGTTTTCTATGTGTCGACTCAATCTTTTCAGATGATTAGCCATGCAAACTCTCCTAGGTTCCATTGATGTGATCAGAATCTTCTTATGGACCAGGTTCAGAGAGAGAGAGAGAGAGATGCTTAAATAGAACTCAGGTTATAATTTTATGGGCATCAATCCCCCGAGTAGCTAGAATGAAACTAATCAGTCCCCATCAGCCCTTACAACTATTAGGAACCCTTCTCCCTTCTCCCTTCCTTCCTCGACCCCATACCTAACCCGTTAGGGGGGTATGGAATAAGTCGGGCAATATCTATAGATTCCGATAACCTGAAAGATGCACCCTACTATTCTAAGGGGCATGTGAGGCCCCCCCTTCCCCCCTATATATAAATCACACAGAGCAAAGATCATACCCATAGCACTTCACGGGGAATTCTTAACCGAGAATTGACAAGTGGAGGGCCTTGCATTTGCATGCATATTGGATTGAAATTTTCTTCAATGCTAAAGTAATAAGAGTCAATAGTTAGTGGGCCCACCAAATAATAGGATGCCTAAGGCTAACACCTCCTCATGGCTAGCAACAAGAAAGAATACAACCTCATGACATCTCAACCTTATGAATGGAACTAGATGCAATAGGGACAATATATTTGAATTGGAAGGTCCAAAAGGCCCCACCCCCAGGTAGTAAACAATTTATTAGGGTTATCGAGGGCCTACATATTCAAGCACTTAGTTTTTGGGGATGGTCTTTACTGACCTAAAACATCAACACATTGTGTTGCTTTCTCGCAAGCTGCGGATCCATACTTACTAAACCAACTGGAAGCTTATGCCCCATAGTTATGTGCCTACAAACATTCGAAGCTGAGCCACACTTGGGGTTACACCGAAGTGGGACTATCCTATCGATCCCTACCTTTATATTGTTCATTCACCCTCGTACTCCCATCCATATGAAGTAGTAAGTATTAGAAGAAGTAGTGAGGGGGCATTGTTTCACGATCCATTGGTGTAGTTTCAAGAGCTTAAGGTTTGAGTAGCCCAGGTTGCTTGCCTTGCCTTAAAATAGTGGGGTGGGGTGGGGTGGGTTGCATAAGTTTGTCTTTTGATTCCTTTGTCATTATAGAATATCTAAAATTGATTTGATGTGAATTCTCCACCTCTGTCAGATCTTAGACATTTCATACTTTTATCTGTTTCCTTTTCAACTCTAGTAGATAGACATTGGTGAACACATCGGTCATGATTGGTGATTGGTTCCACCAAAAGCCTAAAATTCAATGGGGAACCCAGAGGATTGAGTGGGCAGACCCGATAGGTGGACATGAAACCGAAGAAGTTGCAAACTTGATGCAGAAAGAGTCGCAAGCACCAACGCCCCTTGGCTAGATAGTAGGGCCTTGTTTACTATTGATAGTCTGTCATTATACCTTTCCCACTTATGCTTTTCTCTAATGAATAAGTGCTTTTCTCTAATGAATAAGGGCCCTCTGATCGACCCAGAACAAGCTCTTTCACTAGCCTTATAACCCCATGAACACTGCCATTATGGAAGTAGGGTGATAAAGCCATTCGACACTATAGTGGGGGAAGCCCCCCTTTCTAGAGTTTTACTGCCCTACTAATATTGCTTGCTCTAGCCTATGTCCTTGTTGTTAAGGGCTCTGTTGTCTTTACTCTTGATCGAGATCGAGACCTAGCTTTTGCCTTTTGGAAAACCAAGCTACTGTACATGTTGGGACCAAGCTACTCGTTGATTAGTGAAGCTACTTCGTTTCTTGAGATGATAAAGTAGTACATGCCCCAACAAAATAGAAGTGAAGCATGGCCTTAGAGTGGTGCATGCTAGCATGCATCTACATGCAAGTCATCCAAACTTTGTTTTTGTCCAGTTGCTTTGTTTCTTTCTGTGAAAAAAATCCATCTTTGTTCATACCTAACTATAGAGAGAGGGGTCAAACATCGAGTATCACGCCACTGTAAACATATACCAGAAAACCAACTATTTTTTTCTGCTTGAGAATTGCCACTTTTTTCTACCTGAGAATCCTTCTTCCCACACCACCTAAATGAACTCACCATAGAATAGTGGGGGGAAATGTAGGATCCCATCCCTACCATTTTAGAAGCGTTGCATTCATAGCTACCCTGCAGAGAAGTAGTGAGTATGAGTGGGTGGGGCACTATTTCATAGATGTAAGAGATGCAAGGGCATGGGAGATGGTTCTACAGGCAGATGTATTGAGAATAGTAGGGCCAAGCACCCAACTACTGAGAACTTTGTGAGTAGAGCATCCATAATTTGTTATAAAAAATTTAGGCTAATCAAATAAACTATAATAACAAACAAAAGAAGAACAAGTGGATCTACTTATGCAGTAGTCAAAGGGAGGATAAACAAGTCCTAGTTCAAACCCAATGTGATTGAATGGACCAAGATGGGAGCATGCACTCATGCAGAGGTAGGTTTGCATGCAAGGTAACGAGGAGACTGGGTGGAGTAATATCTATCTCTTTGCTTGTGGGGTATGCATGCAAAGGCCCCCCTTCTAGATTACTGCATAGGCATGGGATTCGAACCCCAGCCTCCCTACTATTCTAAGGGGCACCCTACTATTCTAAAGGCCCCAGAGAGAGCACAAGCACCTACAGAGACTTATAATAGTACACTCTGACTAGCTATTGGTGCTCCCTAAGCCCGAAGCCTCGCACTCGAGCGAGCCTTCCTACGACTCTCTTTTTCATTAGAATAGTAGGGCCATAGAATTGTAGGGGCCCCCTGCTGGCATGCACCACCCAGATATCCCATATCCATAGATGTAGAGGAGCAGTTATAAGGGAGGGAGGACGACTCTGTCTGCACCGGGTGCGTCGCCACCCCTTGGTTTTACTCTTTTGCATAGCCACATAGGTGTCTCTATAGGTGCCTCCCATTGGTAACATAATCGTGGCTCTGTCATTAACCCAGTAACCCAATCAAACTCTCTTTCTTTATACTCAAAATTATTAAATTTCCACTTTTCTCTAGGTTATCCCGTCATCTTCGTCGAACATCCAGAGAGGATCTATCTGGGGCCCATGTGCAGTATATATGGGTGGGATTGGGTATCCTCTAGGTGGGGTTCAAGGCATGTTGGCCCTAGAAATCCAATGAATGTTTCGATTGAAAATTGAATCTCCTATAGGTTAACAACTAACTGGAGAAGGCCCCTTAAAACCAGAAAATGATCCAGCAAAGCCAAAGACAAAGACCATAGACTATAGATAGTCCCCTACTATACTAATGGGGTAGCCATGTCATTTTTCCATAGAACTCGCATTAGCTGGTCGATCAACATCTGCTTAGTCAGCTGCCCCATAGCCCAATTATTCTAGATAGCTCATACCCTACTCTTCTAATGGGCCCCTACTATTATATCCTTTAGAATAGTGGGGGCCGCCTATAAAAATATGGGCAGTTGATCCGGTTGCCCGACCCATAAAAATAAATTAATTGAAAAAACAACTTTCCATCTTCCCCTCCAAAAAAAAACAACTAAAACCGTACGTGCATTAATTGTACATAATAAAAATATTTTCTGTGAGAGCCACATTGTTCGATTGATCTGAGAGGAATTCGTTATCCCCAATTTAAAGCTTACAACCATATGTGCTATGTTAGCCTAGATGTTGCTTTCACAGATTAGAATTGACAATCACCATTCGGTTCATTTCCTTTTATGAGTGTTTTGTTTCGGTTGCTTCCTTCATATCACAAAATTGAGGTGGAATTTCAACTTCCTTCATAATTCTTAAATTATAATACTAACTAATTCCCAAACTGCATTAATTGCAAACAATACAAATCTATACAAACCTCTTGAACATCGACAGCTTGTTCCGCAACAATTACCACCTTGGCTCTTAAAAGCCAATCTGCCAAGCCACATTCTTCCTCATGAATGTGCATCTAACAATTCATGTACAGCTCAACAACATTCCAACTGCTATAAATCGATTAATGCAAGAGGAAGTAGTTAAATCCAATTTAAAGCTTACAGCTATATGTCGACTGTTAGCCTATAAGTTGTATTCATACATTAACAGTAAAGTTGAAGACACCCACCATTCGATTCTTTTCCTCTTATAGCTCCTGTGTTCAGCTTCTTTCATGCATCAAATTTGCTTCCTTCATAACTCATATTTCAACATCGGTTCAGACTGGTCATGGAGCACGGCAGAGGTCCTTTATTTGGGTGGCCTTGGGAGAGGCTTAACAACTACAAGGTGAACAAACAATTAGATTTCTCATACTCTTGTTTTGTGTTATCTTCCATTCATTTGTTCTTGTGGGTTTATTTCTTGTGTTGTTGTGTGCTTGTGGATTTGTTTCATTGTGTTCATACTCTTGTTTTGTAATTTGATCTTCCATTCTTTTTGTGCTTATTTCATTGTGTTCTTGTGTGTTTACTTCATTGTTTTATTGTGTGTAGTACTTTCTGTATGCGCCATTAGTGTTCAAGGCAGCAGATGAAATATGGGGAAATGGGGGAGAAGGCTATTGGTTTGTGCACATTCTTGTTATAACCTTCTTAAGATATATTCTCTACCAAGTTTGGCACTCTTATTCCAGAGCTGAATTCCTCTCAAGAAGACATCAAATCCACTGGAACTCCGTGGATTTCGATCAGGTCGATAGAGAATTTCACTGGTTAGTTAGCTCATTCATTTCATGGATTAAAGTTAGCTTTTCCACTGCTCTGCATTAGAAGAAACATTAATTTCTAGTTTCTGGTTTTTAATAGAAACCATGTTTAACACGCTCCTCTTTAATAGAAACCAACTATTTTGGACTTAGCCTATTTAATGCAGCTCTATTTCAATCTATTATAATAAAAGATTTGGGTTTGATCTAATTTTGGGAAAATTTCTAGTGTCTTAACTTCTTATTTTAGAAATTTCAATTTATTATTATTATTATTTTCTTTGTTGTCAAGGTCGGATCCATATTCGGATCTGATCCGGATCTAAATTCGTGCGGCGGATCCTAACAGATCCATGACAGGATCAAAGATCCTGTCCAAATCCTCAAGCATCCAAGCCACAACCTAAGGATCCTCATGGATCATAATTTCATTTTGTAATCCAGCAATTCAATGTGAATGTGTTGATTTTCTTTATAATCATGAAAATATATCAATTATCAAGTATACTAGATTCGTAGATCCATGCTAGAATGATAGATTCATTCTATGAAATGATTTAGTTTTAGAAATATATATAATTCTCTTTTTTTTTTTAGTCTCTCTCTCTCTCTCACACAAACACACAGAGACACGCACACGCACACACACACACACACACACACAGGCACACACACATAGACACACGCACACACACACACAGAGACACACACACACACAGACCGACACACACACACACACACACACACACACACACACACACACACACACACACACACGAATCATAATTGGGAAAAAAAATCATGAATCTACGGATCCGATTCACGTGTCCCACTTGAATTCGTTTAACGAATTGGCAACTAAGATTTTTCTTACAATACCTTGTTTTATAATCCTTTATAATTAATATTTCAAAAAGACATCGTCAAATATAATACCAAATGAACATGTTTTTTGAAAAGTTATGGAAAAGAGAAAAGGTAACTACAATGAAATATAACAAAAATAAATTTGATTAAATTATACATAAGTAAATGTGTATGTGTACGCACGTGCACACATGTATACATATATGTAATGCCCCTCCAAGGGAACCCAAAAGAATAGGCCAAAGTTGATAAGTTTGATAAGTAAATATATATTTTAAACATTTTTTAATTGCTAAGTTTACTTAATCATAGGTGTAAAATCCTATTCAAGTTCCCTTAACTTTCATTCTTTATCGCTTAAGTTATTCCATGCATTAGTGTTATTGTCATGAAGATTATATAGTTCTTAAATCCAAAACACAATTGCCATGTCGTAACTAATTGATCTAATCTTACAATGACGATAATCATGTACATCAACTATAACAAGATATACATTAAGATCTTTAGTACAAATTAGCATGATTTACATAAAGCAAATGATAACATAAGTAATCATCATCATATACATATAATTTTGTATTTTATAAAAGAGAGACAACGGTTTTTGTACTTTTACTTTACAAGTTTCCCATATACCAAATTCCTTTCTTATCTACCCAACCTAAAACATGGATTTTTCTCTTAAATGCATCAATCTAAATCCCCTTTTTCATTATTACATCAATGCAAGCAACAAGAACATCCTTAAATATCTTCAAGCATCATCCAAGCATCTCTCCAAGAAAGAACTCCAATACAAACCATGAACAAACCTCTTGTTTTGCCACCCAACCACATGTAACCATAGGAACCATTCCCTCGACCTAGGATACAAAACCATGATCCAAAGGATTGAAGGATAGACCTGGGGTCAACCCCAAACCAAAATAGAGAAAGAACCAAAATGACCAAAAGTGAGAGTGAGAGATTCAACCATCTCTAGGTGAGTATCATCACGCATTTCCATAGTGTTGGGACCATTCTCCCAAGCCAAAGATCATCCTACCACATAGAATGCATTTTCCCTAAGTACTCCAATGAAATATGCATGGCCTAGTAATGTTGGGATCCTTCCCTTTAGTTAGGGACCATGATCTACATAGATTGTCCCCTCTTTGATTACTCCAACAATACTCAACTTAATCTTTATTAATATGTAAAAACCATGCCCAACCCACTCATTTATTATGTTATCACTTATTATCCAACTCACTTATAGAGCCAATTTATGTAGGGCACTGGTCTCTAGGCATAGGATCCTTCAGCATCCACTTCTGGGCCCCAACACCTATGGTGAGCCACTCACCTAGGGTTTTCTACCCTACTCCAAACCTAATATATGAGCCATGTAGAGTTACACAAGTCAAGACATCTAAGAAAAGTCATGTAACATAAACAAAGCCAATAGGATCAACCAACGGAGAAAATTGACTGCAAGATATTGAACAATGAGCCACAAAACCAAGAAAATGGTAAAACAATGCATCTATTTCTTATAATCATGCATCCATTCCATTATGTCCTACATACATCAAGCATAATTGGGCATTTGTTCGATATAAATGTGCACCCATTCCATTATGTCGTACATATGTCAAGCAAAATTGTGCATTTGTTCAATATAATTGCTCATTTGTTCAATGCAACTGCACATTTATCAGGCAGAGTGGCACATTTGTACTAATAGGTGGAGAGAAGGGGTTAAATGCAAGGTTGTGCATATGCTTAGTATAACTATGCATATGTGCAGTCTTCATGTGCATTCATTCCAGCAAACTCAAAATAATATAAAGAAGGCTATGAATTGAATTTGGATGGAGGAGGGTTTTCCAGTATCCCTTGGGCTGAGATCCCAAGCTAAAACCCTCACAGTCATTCCTAGTCAAGGGATTCAACTCCTAGCATTCTTATCTAAATATGACCCACACACATAACTTCATCACAAGCAATCATGTAGTGCAATCATCCTCAATCCCGAGCACAACATGCTGAGATTCTTTTGTATATTTAACAGTAGAATATTGATTTGATCTTACTTGTTCATGATTTTAAAATTAAAATGGGATAACAAGACCTACTTGATTTCCTGGTGCAAGTGGGGGGTGGTGATTGTTGTTGTTTGGGTTGTGCCTTTCCGCGATCCCTAATCTGTGTTGATCTAGCCTTCCTCTCCTTTTGGTTTTCTCCAAACGTGTGCTAATTTTCTTCCTATTTTGCTTCTTGTATGTTTGGACTATAGTTTCTTTTGCCTTAATCTCCTCCCCTTTTCTTTTTGTTGGGAAGGCCTAATTTATAGGGAGAAGATGTCATTTCTAAATAGTTGAGTTTGTTGCAACCGACACCCTCCCTAAGGCTTGATTAAACAAATGAGCCTTTAATTAATAATTATTTTTGTTTTGCTAAACCTCTAGTTTAACTACTAGGTTATCTATGTCACAACAAGGTCCTTACTTAAAGAATTCATTTGGCACAATGGTTAAGTCTCTATGATCATCCTTAAGAGGTCAAGGTCTCAAGAATTGAGACCTTTTAACTATAACATAGTTTTCAATAAACACATTGGTTAAAATCCATTTTATGATTCATGAAGAGCTAGATGGGTGAGATTGAAAGGTGGAAGGTTTTAGGTTCTAATCTCTAAAACATTTTAATCTCTCTTAAACATTTTGTTTATTTCCTCTTTCATTTTTTATTAAAAAGATTGCAATATGATTATGCAAGAAACCACATCCAACCACTGACGTACTCACACATCTATACATTTAATGAGGTATATATGTGTGTGCACCCATATATACTCAGATAAACATATATTGAGACTTTCAATCACAAAACTAAAATCTCCGAATTAATAGATAATATAGAGGCTTTTAGTACCTGCTTTTGCACACACCTGCATCACCAATCAATACAACAAGTATCTCCACAATAACATCATCAAGTAATCCTAAGATGGGTTAGTAGGATTAGAAATCTATACATGAAAACAAATAAACTACATCATAGAAACATGGCTCTAAACTCAATATGGAAATGTCTCATAAATGGTAACTTTTGATCTAAAGTAATTTTAGTGTATAAATAACTTCTAATCATGTCGCTAGGGCATATGCATACACATGTATGTATGTATGTATACACACACACACTCACATATATATATATGCAAAATTCAATCTAATTTTTAAAAATTGCTTAATTTTTTTTTTTTTAAAATTGTTTATCTAAGACATGTCAACAAATATTGTTATTAAAAAATAAATTAATAAACTATCTCTTTAAAATGGTAAAAATATAAGAATAAGTTAATTAAATAGTTTGTCATTCCTTAAAAATTCAAAAGAATCTATAATAGTAGACATTAAATTTCTACAATTCAAGCATTCATAGCATTTGATTCTGGATTGGATTGTGTTAGAATTTTTAATATCATGACGCTCTATGATCCATCATCAAAATTAATGTAATCAATTTGTAGTTTAAAAACTGATTTTATTTCATTGCTATTGATTGTTCTTCAAACATGATTCTTTACTTTTTAAAATCTAAAGAGTGCATTTCATTAAATTATTAGTTATTATCACAACTAACAACTTTAAAATCACAATGACTAATATAGTTTTATTAGAAATTTTAGACATTAAATTATTAAATGCTATAACTACTTTTAAAAGATTCTCAACTACTCAACCTTTTTTCCACTAAAAACCAAATCTAAAAGCATTTTGAACTCTTATCATTTATTTCATATTGCTAGTTGTTTAATTTATTAAATTGCTCTGTTTTTACAATTACAGGGACAACTATGTGATATTACAAGCATGGCTGTTAACAGTGGGGCACAAATTGGTCCCTGGGCTTGTGGGAATACTTCCTATATGGAACTCCAGAGGGGTCTTAACAGTTTTGTTGTTGCATATGGGCCCTACAGAACTATTTTACTACTATTCTCATAGGGCCTTTCACAAGAGTTATTTGTTCCAAAATTATCATTATCTTCATCATCAATCCATTAGAACTGAACCTTCTACAAGTAAGTTAAGCTTAGTTACAAATCAGGCATGTTGTGCTCAAATTTAGTTTAATATTGTGATATTGTTATTAAGATTTAATTGTGTAGTTTTTGAGTCAAACTTATTGATCCATGTTTCATGAGTAGTGACTAACACGAACCCATCTCTCATGAGAATAAATGGAACATTTAGCACTCATTAGATCTAGTTGATGCTCACAGAGGTGAAACACCGGATCAGCATTACTCCATCGTTAAACCCATCCTCGTCACAACTCCATTTGCAAAATCTTTTCTTGCAGCCCACAGTTTATTAGTTTTAACATTTTAATATGGTATGTTAATCGCAGGTGGGACAAGAAGTTTCTTGGAGCAGTTGGTAATGGTGGCTTTGATGAGCATTCCAATTGGTGCGGCAGCTGCCATGGGAGAGGCATCCATTGGCATGTTTTTTGTGTATCTTCTAGGGTTTGATTTCCTCAAATTTATGCAACATTCAAATGTTGAGGTGGTTCCCCTTTGGCTTTTTGACAAGTTACCATTCCTTAGATATCTTATCTCCACACCCTCGTAAGTAGACTCGTCCATTAAGTTTGAGCTGGTTTCATGAGTAATCAATTGGCATTTTTCATCAAATTTCATGGCAGAATTAAATAATAATAATTTAAATCGTAATCATAAATTACTGCTATGTAAACCTAGATAATGGATCAGCATATGTGATATTGTTCATTTCAATATTTGCTGACCTTTTAATTTGTATAATCTTTTACTCATCTCAGGTACCATTCTATCCATCACACTAAATTGGATTGCAACTATTGCCTCTTTATGCCTTTCTATGACTATCTTGGAGGAACAATGAACACAAAGGAGTCCTCCATCCTCCATTCAAAGTTGAGAACCCAAGGTGGGCGTGTGACTGAATTTTAATTAACTACAACTCAAGTCTGTAATCCTAAGTAAAAATAGAATACTTAGTTTTTTGGTCAATTGCTGATGTTTTTGGATTGTTAGAATATAGAATATCTAAGCGGACATAATTTTTCTTCATATTGGATGCAGGGCAGGAGAGGAAAGTTCCAAATACAGTGTTCTTAAGTCATTTGGTGCACCACATTCACACTCTTCATATTCCTTATATCGGGAGAACATTCTCTGCAAGGCCCTTTACTTATACAGAATGGTATCTGTGGATCTGCTTGCCACTAGTCTGGATTGGTTTTCCAATTGCATCACTTTTGGCATCTGCACAAACAATTTGCAAGTATCATATAAATGAATCATTTTTTGTGGAGACTTGGGGTTTAGCGAAATCAGGTTTTCAGGTAATAAAACATATCATGATATTTGTTTTTTAGCATTATTTTAACTGTAACTATTCTCAAACATCATCTAGTTCAATTATTAAAGTTACAAAAAGATAAAAATATATAAACCACAAATGAAAATGATCAGTTTCTAGCTTTTTCTTTATAGCAATATAGAAACCTATCATAGATGTTCTTCATCCCAAGGTTTGAAAAAGAAATTTGATATAAAATATATTGGGTGTGCAGTTTTTCCTCCCATTTGGACAGAAGCAAATTAACAAACTTATAGAGGATGCAATCCTGGATGCAGATAGATTAGGAGTGAAAGTCTTTGCACTTGGAGCTCTAACTAAGGTGCTATCTTGTGCCGTGTTTTTATTTATATATCAATATTTTGAATCATATTCTATGATCTATTATAATCTGTTTGGTTACAGGCATAAGAATGGAGAATAGGGATGCAATATTGGGAATAGGAATGGCTATTCCGATAACAACTATTTTTTGGAATGGACATAAGTTCATTTTAGACTCTAGAGGTAAAATGGGAATATGTAGTCCTATTCCCTATTCCATTTGACAAACCAAATGGAGAATAGAAAAGGTATTCCAAATTTTCTATTCCTATTCCAACAACCGAACAGGCCCTTAGAGAATTCAAGAATAGACAAACATCCCAATGATTAGATGAAGAGAAATGCAAAAAAAACATAAAACCGTTTAGCGAGCAGAACCTTTCTCTTTGTATTAGAATATTATTAAGTTGCATTTTTGTTCTTTGATGTCGTTATTGGATTTGATTGTATACATTTTATTCATCATTATTCATCAGTATTTTGGAGCATATTTAATGATTTATCATCGGGAAGATTTTTGGGAACATTGTTGTGATGAATCAGAGAGTGTAAACCAAAACATTGATGTATAAACACGTACACAATGAATCTAGAAACAAGCAGCAGCATTGTAGATTGTAGAAAACTGATATCATTACACGGATTTCCTGTAATTTTGTGCAGAATGAGGTTTTGAATGGAGGAGGCGAATTGTTTGTGAGGAGGAATCCCAATCTGTCAATTAGAGTTGTGCATGGAAATACATTAACAGCAGCTGTACTTTTACATGAACTTCCAGAAAATGTTGATCAAGTGTTTCTCTCCGGATCAACATCCAAAATTGGCAAGGCTATTGCTCTTTACCTCTGTAGGAAGAAAGTCACAGTTTTGGTGAGATCACTTCTATATTGAAATCATTCTCTACCGAAGTGTAATGTACAACTGAATGATAAATATGATAACATTTTTCACATTTTGGCAGATGCTTACTGCTTCACTGGAACGTTTTAAAGCAATTAGAAATGAAGCTCCTGCTGAATACAGAGATTATCTGGTTCATTCCTCCACATATGAAGCGGGCAGTAGATGCAAGGTAAGCATTGTCAACTCCATCAAATGATTAGATCGCCATTTGTCTCTACAGCTTCAAAAGAAAAGTTATTCTAATCTTATTCCTTTAAAGAAACATGTTGAAAGACTAGCCGCCTGTTAATATTGCTAGGGTGCTGAGTAGCCTTTTCTAAACCAGGTGCCTTTGGCACATTCTTTTGAAATGTTCGTGGAAACTAATCATATTAGAATAAAAAATGTCATCTGTGTGAGGTGTGATGACTAGAATGCAGTATGTTTTTATTAGGGGTACAATAGGTTTTGAAGGTGTCTGAAATCTTATACAAAAAATCAAAGTGGATCCAAAACAACAGGTATTGAACAGTTTATACAAAAGATCGAGCATATCCAAGCCAAGAGGTTTGGAAAGGACCCAAAATTCTATTCCAAACACTGTCTAGAGCTAAGACATTGCCAATCAGCAGCCAAACAACAAGAGATAACAAGAGAATAAGCAAAGAAATCCAAATGCTACAACACCAAGGCCAAAACCACAACACAAACCTGCTAAAAAAGACATCAATTCTGAGATAAGAAAAACTTCAAGCAAAACCCTTCTACATAATCAAAACTTTTTAATGGCTTCCTTAAATAAGTATTCACTATTTACACTTTACTTAAGTTTACTTAGGTCAATGCATTATTTTATTATTTATTAGGTTGGCACTTAGGAGTTTGCGTACTTTTATGAGTTGTCATGTTGACAACACAGAAGTAAACAACTCTAATTTAGCACATGGTGTCTGGGTGAGTGCACCAAGTTGTGGTGCCAAAAAGAGGGTATAAGTGGACACCTTTTTCTTGAAATCTACAAATTTTGAACTTCAACAAGAATTTGAAGATAGTTATGCTGAAAATTTTAAGATATGACAAAAATAAAAGTAGTAGTCCTTTGAATCTAGTTTGTAAATTACTGATTTTTTTTCAAAATGGTTTAGTTTTAGGTCCTCAAAAAAAGGGGTCACAAAAAGTGGTACTGTTTATTCCAAAAAAGCATAACACAGTACAAAGTGTGGCCCTCTCAAAATTTTGACCTTTTTTTTTTGAAATTCTTTAATCGCTCTAGTCAAAAGTTACTTAACACTATGTAGTTTGTCCCAAATTTTTCGGGTAATTTTATAATGTGTATTTTTTTAAATAAATTTTTTAACTATACACATCCCAAAAACGTGAAATATCTGTGTGCTCCCTCTAGAAATAATTGAAAACTAATTTAAAATCAAAACTTTTTTTTTTAAAGTGTGTAGAATGGAGTCTAGTTTGTAAAAAACTAGTTGCAAAATTAGATGAACAAGCTAAAATCTATAGCCAAATTAGTATATGGTGATTTTTGACAAAAAATAAACATACATTCAAAAGAAATTATAGATAAAAGGTTTGAAATAGTTTAAATTAAAAATAAATTATATGGTTAGATAGCTAACACAAAGATCTATAATGCTATGTAACATGATCTTATCGATACCCAACCACGAGAAATTTTGAAGGGGAGCACACAAGAAAAAGCAATCATTTTTGGTATGTTTGCTAGAAAACACGTCTCAGACTTGTTTATAAACTCCAAACCCTTGGGTTGGATCTCCAAGGCAAAACCAAGCCTTAGGCTTGGGTTTAATGCAAAACTTTCAATAGTGCGCACGAGCTATTGAACTTTGCGTTCCTAGTAGCGCGTGCGCGCTATAGTGCGCACGCACTATCAATACCTAAATTTTAAAAGAGAACTAGGTGTGGGGGGGGGGGGGGGGGGGGCATGGGAATGGCTATGTGTGTGTGAGAGAGAGATAGAGAGAAAGTAGGGGATGGGAGAGGGGAGAGAGTACAGGATGGGAGAGAGAAAGTGAGAAAGAGTAGAGGTGGCAAAGAGAGTATAGGATGGGAGAGAGAGGAAGTGTGAGAGAGAGTACAGGTTGGGAGAGAGAGATTGAGAGTAGGGGATGGGGGATAGAGAGAGTAGGTAGTGGGAGACAGAGTGGGAGAGGAAGAGTGGGAGAGAGGAGGATGGGAGTGCATGTGTGTGAAAGAGAGAGAGTATGGAATGGGAGAGGGGGAAGACAGAGTAGCTCGAGAAAGAGTAGGGGATGGAAGAGAGAGTAGGCGATATGAGAGGGAGTGGGAGAGGGAGAGAGAGGGGGGATAGAAATGTGTGTAAGAGAGAAAGAGAGAGAGAGTAGGGGATATGAGAGAGTGTAAAAATGTAAGAGAGAGTAGGGGGTAGTAGAGAGAGAGCGAGTAGAGAGGAGGAGAGAGAGAGAGAGTGAGAGTGAGAGTGAGAGTGAGTAGGCAGTGGGAGAGGGTGAGCGAGTGAGAGAAAAAGTAGGGGATGGGAGAGGAGAGATGGGGATAGGTGTGTGTGTGTGTGTGTGTGAAAGAGAGAGAGTAGGGAATGAGAGAGGGGAGAGAGAGATAGAGAGAGTAGGTAATGGCAGAGGGATGGGAGAGAGAGAGAGAGAGAGAGAGAGAGAGAGAGAGAGAGTAGGTGGTGGAAGAGGGAGTGAGAGGGAGAGAGAGGTGGAATGGAAGTGTGTAAGAGAGATAGAGTAGGTAGTGGGAGAGGGACTATGAGAGAGAGAGAGGGGGGGAATGGGAATGTGTATTTATTTATAAGAGAGATAGAGTAGGGGATGGGAGAGTGTGTGAGAGTTTGAGAGAGAGTAGAAGGTGGCAAAGAGAGCTCGTATGGGATGGGGGTGAGAGAGAGAGAGAGGATGGGAGAGAGTGTGAGAGAGAGTAGGGGATGGAAGAGAGAGAGTGAGAGTAGGGATGGGAGAGAGAAAGTAGAGAGGGAGAGAGAGTACTTGAGAGAGAGAGAGAGAGAGAGAGAGAGAGAGAGAGAGAGAGAGATAGCAGGTGGTGCAAGAGGGAGTGGGAGAGGGAGAGAGAGGGGGGATGGGAGTGAGTGTGACAAATCTAGAGAGTAGGGGATGGGAGAGAGTGTGAGAGTGTGAGAGAGTAGGTGGTGGCAAAGAGAGCTCATATGGGATGAGAGAGAGAGAGAGAGAGAGAGAGAGAGAGAGAGAGAGAGAGAGATTACGAGATGGGAGAGCGTGACAGAGAGTAGGGGATGGGAGAGAGAGAGAGTGAGAGTAAGGGATGAGAGAGAGAGAGAGTAGAGAGGAAGAGAGAGAACTTGAGAGAGAGAGATAGTAGGCGGTAGGAGAGGGAGTGGGAGAGGGAGAGGGAGAGGGAGAGAGATAGGGGGGATGGGAGTGTGTGTGACAGATGTAGAGAGTAAGGGATGGGAGAGAAGAGTGAGGGGATAATAGTGTGTGTGTCTATGAAAGAGAGAGAGTAGGGGATGGGAGAGAGTGTGAGAGTAGGGGGTGGCAGAGAGAGTACAACGATGGGGGAGAGAAAGTAGGTGGTGGGAGAGGGAAAGAGAGAGGGGGATGGGAGTGTGTGTGTAAGAGAGATAGAGTAGGGGATGGGAGAGAGTGTGAGAGAGTAGGGGGTGGGAGAGGAGAGAGAGAGTAGGGGATGGGGGAGAGAAAGTAGGCGGCGGGAGAGGGAGTGGGAGAGGGAGAGAGAGAGAGGGGGGATGGGAGTGTGTGTGTAAGAGAGACAGAGTAGGGGATGGGAGAGAGTGTGAGAGTGAGTAGGTGGTGGCAGAGAGAGGTCGTACTGGATGGGAGAGAGAGTGAGATTAGGGTATGGGAGAGTGTGAGAGAGAGTAGGGGATGGGAGAGAGAGAGTGAGAGTAAGGGATGGGGGAGAGAGAGAGAGTAGAGAGGGAGAGAGAGATAGTAGGCGGTAGGAGAGAGTGTGAGAGTGTGAGAGTAGGGGATGGCAGAGAGAGAGAGTACGACGATGGGGGAGAGAAAGTAGGTGGTGGGAGAGGGAAAGAGAGAGGGGGGATGGGAGTGTGTGTGTAAGAGAGATAGAGTAGGGGATGGGAGAGAGTGTGAGAGTGTGAAAGAGTAGGGGATGGGAGAGGAGAGAGAGAGTAGGGGATGGGGGAGAGAAAGTAGGCAGTGGGAGAGGGGGAGAGAGAGGGGGGATGGGAGTGTGTGTGTAAGAGAGACAGAGTAGGGGATGGGAGAGAGTGTGAGAGTGAGTAGGTGGTGGTAGAGAGAGCTCGTACAGGATGGGAGAGAGAGAGAGAACTTGAGAGAGAGATAGTAGGCAGTAGGAGAGGGAGTGGGAGAGGGAGAGGGAGAGAGATAGGGGGGATGGGAGTGTGTGTGACAGATGTAGAGAGTAGGGGATGGGAGAGAAGAGAGTGGGGGAATAAGAGTGTGTATGAGAGATCTAAAGAGTAGTGGATGGTAGAGGAGAGAGGGTGAGAGAGGTAGAGAGAGTAGGCAGTGGGAGAGGGAGAGTGAGAGAGAGTGTAAAGGATGGGAGAGGGGAGAGAGTGTGTGTAAGGGATGAGAGAGGGGAGAGAGAGTAGGAAGAGAGAGAGGGTAGGGTATGAGAGAGAGTAGGGAGGAGAGAGAGTAGGGAGGATGGAGAGTGATGTGTTTTCATATAGTACGTACACACTATAGTCTCTATGCACTATGTGAAATCACCTAAAAATGGTCAAAAAGCATCTCTGGGGCCAATTTCATCCATTTTTTGCTTTTGGTCTATTATGCACTCTGTTATTCCGATAGAAATCACGGGTTTCAACATGGGTTAGGTGCTACAGGAATGGAATTAGGAACTAGGCTTTGGAGTCTTAAATAAATTTCAAAAGGGTGTTTGAATCTACCCATAGAATAGTTAGATTTCAACCTAAGAGGAATCTAAGTCTAGAAAATCAGAGTAGGAGACCTACAAGGAATTCTATGATAGTCAACATTTTGTACTGTATGACAATTGGAGGGTTAAACCAAGAGTTGATTCTCAATTAGTTCAACATAAGGAAGGTGTCCCAATAGAAACTTGGGGTTGTTGAAGCCAATAGAAACTATAGAATAATAACAACACATTCCAATCAACTTGTGATTATGTTACAATCATTAATGTATGAAAACACATAAACTATTAGTGATTATGTTACATTTATGATTTTTAAAATAACTTTTTGTTTGCAAATAATCCATCTTTTCTCTACTATCTCTGACATTTTTTGACTGATGATAAAGAATGGTGGTTATGTATTGAAGCTCAAAAAGCTAATTGTGTTTTTTCTTCTTGTCTATATTCTTTTTGTAACAATGATTTTTTCTTCTACACAAATTTTGTGACCACTTGTGATCAAATTTTTATCTTATTTTTAACATAAATGTTTAGAGAACTTTTGATCTAATTTTGTTGGATAGAGTAATTTCAAACTACTAATTTCTTTCATGGAGTTCTGATGGGGACACAACCCAAGCACAGAATGGAGACAATAGGAAAAGGGAAATTGTATTAACTGTGGAAATAAGCTAGTGCATTCAGTATAGAGAAAATAGACTTCAAAACATGCCCTAAGGGCTTACAATAGCACAAAATTGGAGATAATTTCTCCATTTGGTACCTCCTCTCAATTTCCACTCTGAACTGCCTTTTACAATGCCAAAAATGTCCTTAAATAGACCCTAGAGGGTTAAGGACTAGGAGTACATTCTAGAAAGTGCTAGTAGGCATCCACCGACCAAGTAGAAGGCTCTAGAAGCTGCGTTAGAAGTTGGTGCAAATCTAGAAGAATCCAGAAATGATAACTGAACTTTCGGGAGGCATAACTTTTGAATCGTAGCTCCGATTGACGAACCGTTTACATTTTCAGAAAGCTCTCAAAGCGCTCTATAGCCCTATGGACTAGCTTTGCTTGTCTCCCATTTTTTGTCCCTTTTTGAGGTCATTTAATGCCCCTAACCTGACTTTGAAGCATTCTTAGGAGGTTTCCAAAAACTGAAAAACTGCGATAACTTTCAAACCGTGGGGCCTTTTGACCTGATTCTTTTTCTGGAATGCTCTAAATTGCAATTACATTCATCTAGCCAATTTACACCTACTAATTCACCAAAATGATGGCTCAATTACATACTCCTATTTTTTTAGCATTTACACGTATCCCAAGGTGTTCAATTACTCTATCCTAGAACACTGATAGTGGAACTGTGAGAGTTGGAACCTTTATTTGACCCAAATGGGTATCCAGAAATGAAAACACATGAAACAGAAACAAAGTCTAAGTACTTTTTTTTTTTTGGGTGACCCAAGATTGCCCTTATACCTCTGGATGCTCCTGCGTTAGACACCCAGGGTAGATTGAAAAGTGACCCTGTCACTTTATGAATGGTAGAGAAAATCCCAAATGGGAAACCTCAGCTGCTAAAATCTAGGTTGAGTCCTCTATCGGCCGTCCTTTCCACTTGACCAAATACTGTTCATACTGCCTATTTCTAGTGCTCCTACCCACACAATGATCTAGAATGTCTTCTATCTCCTCCTTCTTAGAAGCAAGAATTTGACATGGCTCTAACATCATTTCCTCATTTGCACCATCATCATGATACTCTGTTAAGTCTGCAATGTTGAAAATAGGAGAAATGTGAATACCATCTGGCAACTCCACCTCATATGCATTTCCTGAGTCATGTTTCTTCAGAATTTTGCAGGGGCCAAATTTCTTCATTTTCAGCTTGTTGTAAGTACCGACTGGAAATCTTTCTTTTCATAAGTGTACCGTGACTAGATCCGCTACTTAGAATTCCTTATGTCTTCTCCTTTGATCAGCTCTAGCTTTATACTCTTGATTCATCTTGGTAATGTGTGCTTGAACCTCCTCATGTAGACGCTTGATATGTTCAGCAAATTCTTCAGGCATTTGTCCTTTCCCCTTGCTCTATCTTCCTCAATTCTGTCGCAATCCTTGGGCTACTTTCATATACAATATGGAATGATGATCTACCGGTACTCCTATTTACAGAGTTATTGTAAGCAAACTCAGCTTGTGGTAGAATCAAATCCCACCCCTTGGGCTTATCCCCAACTAAACATCTCAGCAAATTGTCCAGACTTCTGTTTACCACTTCTGTTTGGCCATCAGTCTGTGGGTGATGTGTGGAACTGAATTTCAAGTCTGTTCTCAACTTTTTCCACAAGGTTCTCCAGAAATACCCCACAAATTTAGTGTCTCTGTCAGAAACTATACTCCTTGGAAGACCATGTAGTCTTACCACTTCTTTGAAAAACAAGTTTGCAATATGGACAACATCATGAGTTTTGTGGCATGGAATGAAATGTGCCATTTTGGAGAACCTATCAACCACCACAAATACTGAGTCATTACCCCTTGGTGTCCTCGGCAATCCAAGAACAAAATCCATACTTATGTCCTCCCATGGCTTTGATGGAATGGGCAATGGCTGATATAGTCCAGTAATGTGGCTAAATCCCTTGGCAACTTGACAAACTTGGCAACTTTGTACAAACTTCTTCACATCTTGTGAAATATGAGGCCAAAAATAATGTTCTCTAAGAATGGAAATGGTCTTGTCTCAACCAAAATGTCCTGCCATCCCTCCATTGTGTTTCTCTTTAATCAAATTTTTCCTCATGGAACTCCTTGGAATGCACAATTGGCTGCCCTTGAATAACATACTAGCCTGAATCAAATAGTCTAACCACCTAGTTCTATCTACAGCAATAGGCTCTTTACAAGCTTTCCACGCTTCAGCAAAATCAGGATCTTTAGGGTACAGATTCTTGAGTTCATCAAACCCAACTACTTCAACCTGCATTACTATAAGCAACAACTGTCTCCTGCTTAGTGCATCTGCAACCCTGTTAGATTTTCCACTTGTATGTTTCAACACAAATGTATAGCTCTGCAAGAACTCTACCCACTTCATATGCCTCTGATTCAATTTACCTTGGCTATTTAGGTATTGTAATACCTAGTGATCAGTATACAAAACAAATTCCTTTGGCAATAAATAATGCCTCCATTTCTTTAAGGCCTGGACTATTGCATAGAACTCTTGATCATAAACAGAATACTTCTTCTTTGCATCATTCAAATTTTCACTAAAATATGCAATAGGCTGACCTTCTTGGATCAATACAACCCCAATAGCGCTGCCACTAGCATCACAATCCACTTAGAAGACCTTTCTAAAATCTGGAAGTGCCAACACAGGTTGTTCTGTCACCTTCTTCTTCAATAATTCAAAACTTCTCGCAGCTGCTGTAGTCCATTTGAACTCTTTTCTATCCCCTCTTATTGTGTCAGTTAGGGGTGCACATATGCCACTAAAATTCTTAATAAACTTCCTGTAAAAACTAACCAGACTATGAAATGATTTTACCTCAGTAGCATATCTTGGAGTAGGCCATTCCAAGATGGCTTTTACCTTCTCTAGATCCATTTTGAGACCTTCAAGTGATATAACAAACTCCAAATAGACTAACTCCCTTTTTGCAAAGATACACTTCTTCAAATTAATTAATAGTTTCTCTTCCCTTAACCTTTCAAGGACATTACGAATATCAATAAATGTTCTTCCAAAGTCTTGCTGAAAATTAAAATATCATCCAAATAGACAATAACAAATTTTCCCAAGAACTTCTTAAGTACCTCATTCATATGCCGTGTGAAGGTGCTTGGGGCGTTCGTTAATCCAAAGGGCATGACTAACCACTCATAAAGACCATCCTTGGTCTTGAAGGCCATTTTCCACTCATCTCCTTCTCGAATCCGTATCTGGTGATAACCACTCTTGAGATCTATCTTTGTGAAGTACTAAGCTCCACTCAAGCAGTCCATAAGATCATCCATTCTTGGCAAAGGAAATCGATATTTGATGGTTATCCTATTTATAGCTCAAGAGTCTATACACATCCTCCACTCTCCATCCTTCTTTGGTGGCAATACTGCAGGTACTGCACATGGACTTAGGCTCTCCCGAATCAAGCCCTTCCTCAATAACTCCTGAACCTGTCTATTTAGCTCCTCTATTTCAGTAGGAGTCATCCTGTGAGCAGCCTTGTTAGGCAAACTAGCTCCTAGAATTAGATCTATCTGATGACTGATTTGCCTTACTGGTGGCAATCCTTCTGGAACATTATCAGAGATAATATCTCCAAACTCACCTAGTAAATCTGAAACTTCAAGTGGTATTTCACTACTACCTTCTTTATCTTTCCTAAGAATCAAAGCATAGCACATACACTGATGTTTCATTCCATCTAAAAACTTTCTTCCATCAACAAGACAAATCCTAGCACTACTAAATACCTTTTCACCTTCCTTTTTCATGGGCTTCAATTTGTGGCAAACTCCATCCTTTTTTAGAGAGTATGTGTTTGCATGACCATCATGTACCACATGTCTATCAAACTGCCATGGTCTACCCAACAATAGATGACAAACATCCATTGGAATAACATCACAGAGAACTTCATCATGGTAACTCCCAATTTTGAATTTCACGAGACATTGTTCACCTACCAAGACCTTATGATCATCTTTCACCCAAGCAATCCGATAGGGCTGGGGATGTTTCTCCCTCTTGAGCTTCAGCTTAGAGACCATCTCCTCTGACACCAAGTTGTCAGTGCTACCACCATCAATGATCACATCACAACATTTTTCCTCACATTTGCACTTGGTACGAAACAAACTCCTCCTTTGTCCTGGTTCAATCTCACCACTTAATAGGACCCTTTCATTTACCAAGGTCTCTCCTCTTTCTGCATCCTCTGAATGTGATGACTGTGCATCCTCATCCACATGAGCAACCCTAGCTTGACCCTCAGCTCTCCTATCTGTCCTTCCTTGTCGTTGAGGGCATTCAAAGGCACGATGACCTTCTTCATTACAATGGAAACAGGTGCCACGAAAGCTTCCTCTTCCTTGTCCATGTCCTCTACCTCTTCCTCTCTGATTTCCAAAGTCTTGATCACGGGAGCGGTTGAAACCCTCATTCCTTTGGTTCCTGCTAGTACCCACATCTTCATTCTTTTTTGGGGTTTCATTTCGACCTCCAGATGACCTACCATTTCCCCTTCCTCCTTGACCACACCCTCTTTGTCTCCCTTCAAACCTCTTATTTAGCTTCTCTTCAACTCGTAGGGAAAACTAGTATGCCTCTTCAACGCTGGTCATTCTTACCAGACTTAATTCCTCCTGGATGCTAGGTCGCAACCCACTGATATAACGAGCAACCTTCTCCTTATTTGCTTCTGCATGCCCTGCTCTAATCAAAAGTTGATAAAACTCCTCTGTATATTCTTGGACTGATCTTCCTACTTGCTTTAGCCCATGCATATTCTTAAACAAATCAAGCTTGTAGTCCACAAGAATAAACTGCTTCTTTAATTTGTCCACTATGCGATCCCACCTTGTGATCTTCTCCTTTCCTCTTCTGTTTCTTTCCAATTGAACCTCTTGCCACCAAATTTTGGCATAGCCTTTCAATTTGGCCTTTGCAAACTTAACCCTATCTAGGTCCCTGATATCCTCATACTCAAAGTATTCTTCCAGTTCATTGATCCAGTCAATCAACTCATCTGGTTTTAGATTTTTTGAAAATACTCCCACATCAATTGTAGGTCTTTTCCCAAATTTAGTAATGGCTCTAAAAAGCCTTTCCTCTGCCTGATTCAAAACTTCCTCGTCAAATTCCCCTTTTGGTCCAATTTCTTCTTCTTCATGGTCATCCCCACTATCGTCACCTGCGACAACATTTGTTCCTCTACGGAGCTCCTCCTGCAATGCTTGTAACTGCCTTTGGAGGGCTCTAACCTCCTCCGGATTAATAGCTCTGGCCCTTCCACCATGCTCTTTTCGTGGAGGCATCTTCTTAAACTCAAACCCACAACCACACAGTCCTGGTGCAAACTGCCTCACAATCGACACTCTATCTACACACTCAGGAAAACCAGCTCTGATACCACTTGATGGGGACACAACCCAAGCATAGAATGGACACAACAAGAAAAGGGAAATTGTATTAACTGTGAAAATAAACTAGTATATTCAGTATAGAGAAAATAGACTTCAAAACATGCTCTAAGGGCTTACAATAGCACAAAACTGGAGATAATTTCTCCTTTTGGTACATCCTCTCAATTTCCACTCCAAACTGCCTTTTACAATGCCAAAAAAATCCTTAAATAGACCCCAGAGGGTTAAGGACTAGGAGTACATTTTAGAAAGTGCTAGAAGGCATCCATCGACCAAGTAGAAGGCTCCAGAAGCCGTGTTAGAAGTTGGTGCAAATCTAGAAGAATCCAAAAACGGTAACCGAACTTTCGGGAGGCATAACTTTTGAACCGTAGCTCCAATTGATGAACCGTTTACATTTTCGAAAAGCTCTCGAAGCGCTCTATAGCCCCATTGACTAGCTTTGCTTGTCCCCCATTTTTTGGCCCTTTTCGAGGTCATTTAATGCCCCTAACTTGACTTTGAAGCATTCTTAGGAGGTTTCCAAAAATTGAAAAACTGCGATAACTTTCAAACAATGGGGCCTTTTGACCTGATTCTTTTTATGGAATGCTCTAAATTGCAATTACATTCATCTGGCCAATTTACACCTCCTAGTTCACCAAAATGATGGCTGAATTACACACTCCTATTTTTTTGACATTTACACGTATCCCAAGGTGTTCAATTACTCTATCCTAGAACACTGATAGTGGAATTGTGAGAGTTGGAACCTTTATTTGACCCAAATGGGTATCCAGAAATGAAAACACATGAAATAGAAACTAAGTTTAAGTATCTTTTTTTTTTTTTGGGTGACACAGGATTGCCCTTATACCTCTGGATGCTCTTGCATCAAGTTCCTAATAAATCTCAAGGTTCTCATTTAGGTGACCAATTGCTAGGAGGTCGATGAATATTGCCTAATAAAGTTTATTGCCAGGAGGTCCTAATTGATCTTGACTGATAAATTTTATTGCCAATCAATATTGTATCAAAAATTCAAACTAATTAGGTATTGAATTAAACTTGATAAACAAATGATAGAGAAGGAAAACTTTAAACATGAACAAGATCATAAATCATATGACAATGACATATTGCAAATGATTAACTTATGCTCAAAACAGTGATAAAGTTTATTGTTAATCAATATTCTATCAAAGTTTTGAATAGATTAGGTATTGAATTTAATGTCATACATAAACATGTCTAATTTAATGTCATACATGCACATATCTAATTTAATGTCATACATGAACATATCTAATTTAATGTCATACATGAACAAACATATAATATAAAATGATAACCAATAATGTCATGTACATTAACAAACACATAATATATTATGATAACCAATAATGTCATATATGAACAAACATATCATATATTAACCAATAATGTCATAAGTTGAATAATGTCATACATCAAATAAATGTCATATATCAAATATAGAATGTCATATACATCAAATGTGTATCGAATATGTCCACTGATGCCTATATATATACATGTCTAGATTAACTATATCTTTTCCTTCCTACAAGGGGAAGGAAACAAGTCTCTTGACGTCTTCTTTCATTGTTTGGAGATGACGAGGTCCTCCTGACACACTCACTTGTCCTCTTGTTGAGGCTCTTCTCCAACTCCATTTAATACAAAGAAAACAGACATGAATCAATATTTATTATATGTTGAAATCAAATATATGTACACACAAAATCAATTATTTTCTTATCGCCATCAAATAGTCACTCTGTAAGTCCACCTCGAAGGTGTGTGGACGATCAGGAGTGACAAGACCCTACAAAAATTCAATAAATATAATCATTTATAAATAACATTAAAAAATTTGAGACTAACTATTATAAACAACAACTAAAATGAAGAAAATTCTTTCATATATCTGTCAATGGCTATGAGCTAGCCCCAGTTGTGGCCACTCCACTATCAATAGATTGTCGGAGATGAGGAGGTGTGTCCGACATCATGAGCTGCATGTCATACAATAAACATGAAATATGAAATAAATATAATCAAATAAATTAAATTAACATGAAACAACTGTACCTGTACGAAGCTCGTACGATGTCTATGCTCCGAGTCTGTAGTAAAGGTTGAGGGTCCTATGGAGAACTGATGCACATGCATAATTTTTTTTGTCAATCCTTAATATGATTATGTAATATATATATGTATTAATTAAAATGATTAAATCGATACATACCTTTGGACTCGTGGACGGGACAAAAAATGGCCCTGAAGGATCGCTGCTCGGCCCAACAACACTCTGACCCTAAATTTTGAATAATGTCAATAGATGCTAATTAATTAATCATTCACTATACATATGAAATGTCATTAGATTAGTAAATTATAATTGTAATTTACCTGTGTGTCAATGCCAAATGTGTCGTTTAGGAACTGATCAATGACAAGCCCATCATCCTCACCATCTCCAGTATGAGTGCCAAATGTGCATAGGGATCTGCATGAAGTGCACATGTGACCATGACGCAGAGAAGGCTCCCCCTCAACTAATGGGCTTGTGGAGTGGATGAGGGTCAAAGCATTAATGGTCCCTAGAGTGCTGGCCTCTACATGTTCCTTCACAATTGAAAGAATAGTCACATGCTCGCGCTGTGGCTTGACCACAGGTGCCCTAACTACATTAAGGTCACGACATGCTCTCAGCCTCTCAAATGATGACCCCCCACCTCTACCCTAGGAGTCTAATATATCAAAATAATTCGGGATCTCCCCAAGGACAAACTCACAATATAATTTCTTCAAAAAATACATGGGGACCTCATGATTGTTGCAAGGAGGGGCATCAAAAACCATCCACCATCTATCTCAAAAATTATTTCTAATAGCATCGTGTATGCACCAATGGATGGGGAATCATTTAGTACCCTCTCTAACAATATTTTGCTCACCGAATTTTCTAAATAATGTACATATACTACCTTTTGGTATTTCTTTTTTTTGAACATCTTCATATGACAATTTATTTGCATAAAATCTTTTTTGTTCATTCCTCTTAACCCTCCAAATATCTAACTGACCACTAACTGAGGCTATTTGGATCTTAATGGATTCGAGGGATGATGCCAATTGAGCCCTCATTGGATTGGTTTGCCCATATTCTTTCAACCGAGCAACGAGACCTTCTAATTCAGTTTTGCCTCTCTCTATTTCATTTACTATATTTTCTTGTGTGCTTGGTGGAGGTCTTGCAATTGGTTCAGGTTGTGGAATTTGTTGTTCTTCTTGAGGAGGGTTTTGGTTTTGAGGTTGTTGAGGGTTTTGAGGTTCTTGTAGATTTTTCGGTTGATTATGGACATTTCCTGATAAAAAATCAATTGAAATCCAAATAAATAAACAAATCTAAATGAAAATTGTTAAAACCCTACAAAACAATATGAAAAACATATCAAAAAATGAAAAGTTAAGTTTAGATCACATACGGCGTTGGCATGGGTGTGCTTGTGATCTTGGATTTTTTCGGCAAGGAGGCATATTGGCAATGGATGGTGCAAAAATGTTGAAACACCAACCCGTGACGTGCTGCTCTACAGGAAAAGGGCAAAAACACTAATGAAAATGATGGGTTGCGAGTGTCCAACCCATCATATATAATTTTTTTATTTTACTAATAGTGCATACGCACTATAGCGCATACACACTATAACACATATGCGCTATTGAAAATAGAGAAAAAAAAAGTTGGCACCTTTTTGGCACCACAACTCAGTGCATATGCCCATCTACAGCACTGGAGTTTGCATAATTAACTGAGTTTTCATATAGACAACACAGTTCTTTGCACTCTTCATTAAGCACATGGTGTCTACAATATTATTTTTTGTGTTACACCTTTGTAGGCTTATCCTTTCATCATCGCACTTACTCTTGTGCATAATGGAGGATAATCCACTCCTGGTGGACATGTGCTTCGTTGTAAGACTTATCAGTGTATTGACTTGTAGACATTCTAGAAGCATTCTAGAGGCCTCTATATATAGGCACTCCTAGTGTTCTTGTACATTAATTGAATACTATATTGTTATTCTGATCATACTCTAGTCTATTTTGTGCTTGTGCTTGAGTTTCTTGATCTTGGATGATTTTTCCCTAAGGAAAATTCTTATATGGTATTAGAGTTGAGGGAGATTCTCTTCACATAGCCATTGGAGACCTCATTGCTTCACCTCTCGAAGGGACTCAATTTAGATCCAGAGCATTTACAGTCATTGGGAGCATCTATAGCCAAAGTAGACCTCACCATTGCATCTGGAGCATCGATTCGGTGAAAATCAACTCTAAATTTTCCTATATTGGGCCATGGTCAATTTTGAGGCAAATTTTTTTTGCAAACCGGCACTCGAAGGCTCAATTTGCAAATTTGGTATGGTCATTATTGATTTGTTCATTTGTGTTTCAGATTTGTCATTTTAATTTCCTTGCCATTTTCAGAGTATTTTTTTCAAAAAAAAATTTAGGCCAGTTCGGCCTACAGAGTTTTTTTGCAAGAATCAAGCGATCAAACCTTGGCCCCTACAAGGAATATTCCATTTATTATGTCCAGCCAACATAGCACGATGGTCTATCCACTTTTTGGCTACCAAATCTGGTGACCATCCAACTACTCACCAACTAAGCACCAAATTTCAATTGGCGATCAATTTTCTACCACACACGACAACTTCATTTTTTATTCGTGGCTTGTTTGTTTTAAACTCACAATAGTTAATAACTCTTGTAAATGGTGGATAATTTACCACATTCCCGTTGGCCTTGAAACTTTCTACGGCATGGCAATACACTTTCTAGCATGAAGTTATCCTGCAGTGTATAGTTGCTACTAGCAAAATTCTGTCTGCAGCTTCCCAATGGTCTAAACTAATTCTCGCTCACCGTCAAAATGTTTTTCGACATCTAGCAAACATTCCAGATGCCACGCGGAAATCTGCATCCCTGCCAATGCTGCAACACACAACCTAGTCACCAATGCCACGCGGTGCCATGACAACCATCAACAAAGATCCACGTCATTGTGACAGCTCGGCAAGCCAGTCAGTGATCGTACACCCATGTAGGTAGGGCCATGTCTACATTTTTCATATGATCTGTATGATCGTACCTACCAACTCAATGTTTGTACATTTCATACTAGTGCTGACATCAATGTAACATCATCCAAGGATTCAAGTTTTTACTAATGTCATCAATTCATTGTCTTAAATTTGACAGCTATCTAACTATCATTTCCAAGCCAAATAGACCTAATGTGATGGCCATTTAACTATCAAATTTAACCTTGTGTTTTCCTCTCTAGACCCCTCTCCAAATTTAGTTTTGATTTGATAGTTCGACTTTGAGAGGCCATAACTCATTCATCTAAACTCCAAATCAAGTGCGATTATTTTTTATTTTGTGTAGAATTTTTTGAACTTTTGAGTGATGCAGTTCTTTTCTAGTTTTGGTGCATGGATTTGTCAGAAATAACATTTTTTGGCAACTGTACCTATCCAATCCTACATTTTGCAACTTCAAATGCTCCGAATGGGCTCATCTAGACTCCTTTTCAGGTTCTATTTTTTTGAAAGTGCATATTTTTTCATCTACTTTCTAGATCTACAATCAAATTATGGGTTTGTGTGGAAAAGAATACCACTTTTAGAAATAGGTCCTATTTTGCATTGTATTGCTTCAAAGTTATTATATTTATGAATTACATTGTAAATTTCTAGAGTTGAACTCCAAAAGGAGGTTGTAAACAACAAAATCAGAAGCCCACTTTGTCTATTTTGACAAGTGGCCTATTGTAACCGCACTACATATAAAGTGCCAAAATCTTTCATTTGGGGGGGTTTTTTTGATTTAGTGAAAAGAGGTGGGGGGGAGGGGGGGGGGGGGGGGGGTCTCCTTGATATTTTGCTCTTGCATTATGGGTTCTTTTTCAAAGTTAACTCCACATAATTATGCTACTTAGAAAGAAAAGATAAGTTTACTGTGTTATGTAACTGGTACAGTAAAGAAACCTCCTGCTGATGCTAATGAAGCTTGAAAAGAAGACTGGGAATCCAAACAAGAAATGGCCCTAGGAACCTTGCTCAAGAATATCTCAGATCCTATCAAATGTCATGTTAGTAAACTTACCAATCCAATAGAAGTCTAGGCTAAACTTGAAGCATTGTATGGGACTAAAGATGAAGACATGGCCTACACCATTGAGGACAAACTTCTCAAGTTGGATCCTAGGAATTTCGACACCATCAAAGATTATCTTACCCAAGTAGACATGTATAGGGCACAACTTAAGGATTGTGGAGAATCCATCAAGGATGGAAAGATGATCAAACATATAATGACTCATCTTCCACCTAAATATGCTCCGTTTGTTTTCAGTTATCATACTCACAAATTAACGATGGGCAGTGCCTAAATTAAGCCTTCTTTTGAGAAATTTTTAGAAATGTTGGTCTTAGAACATGACAATTTAGTGAGTATGGGAACTCTCTAGTCCTCCAAGACCAAAGCTTTAGTAGCTAATGAAGGCAATTCAAGTGGTAAAAACTCCAAGAAGAAGCAAAAGCAATGGAAGGCTAAGCCACAAGATGACATAGAATAACCCTCCTCTAAACAACAATCTTCCTCTCATCAATCATCTTCCACTCAACAATCTTCCTCACAACAAGGCAAGTCTTTATCCAAAAACAATCAAAAGGGGAACAACTTCAACAAAAGGGAGAAGAAAACTTGTGCCTATTGTAAGAAGAATGGTCATGATGAACATGAGTGTAAAGGATAAGAAAATTGATGAATTGGTAAACCTAATGAGAAAACACAAAATTGATGTACCAAATGCCTATAAGGATAAGGGATTGTCAACCACTTCAAAGGGTAAGGGACATGCTTTGGTAGCAAGTACAAACAATACTGAGGCATGGGTTCTTGATTCAGGAGCTACACATCATATGGGTGCTTCAAGGGAGCATTTTTCCTCTTTGAAACAATCAAATTGACCTTACATCTATGTGGGAAATGACACTCAAGTGGAAGTCGAAGGGAATAGCAATGCTGAGTTGGACAATGGCATCTTCAAGGATGTTCTTCATGTTCCTAACCTTAGCACCGACCTTCTTTCCATCTACCAAATAACTCACTATGGATCTGACAACAAAGTGGAGTTCCTTCCTGATATAGTTTTGGTGAAAAATCTCAACGATGATTCTATGGTGGAAGTTGGAAAGGCTAATCATGAGACAAGACTTTACTCTTTTTCTCATTTTGTGCCTAAGTTCACTTCCCTTGCCTTGTTGACTCATTCCAATTCACAAAGTAAACTATGGCATGAGTGATTTGGACATCTCAATTATCACTACCTTCAACCACTTAGCAGCAAGGATATGGTCATTAGTCTACCTCAAGTCAAGTATTTAGAGGGTGTATGTCTAGGTTGTGAAGTAGGCAAGCATCTTGAAGAGAAAAATGACAAGGGGAAGTCTTGGAAGGCTACTGTTGTTCTTGAATTGGTTCATAGTGATGTAGCAGACCCATTTCCTATACCATCTTTTGATAAGGCTTGCTATGTTCTCACCTTTATTGATGACTTTTCACACTACACTTGGGTCTTCTTTCTTGCTCATAAGAGTGAAGTATTTGATAAGTTTATCACCTTCAAAGCTCAAGTTGAGAAAAAATTAGGGAAATCCATCAAGATTCTACGAACAAATAATGGCAAGTAATATGTCAACTCCAAACTTATAGACTTTTGCACTCGTGAGGGTATTGATCTTCAACATTCAATAGCATACACACCACAACACAATGGTGTTACCAAAAGGAAGAATAGAACCCTTAAAGAGATTACCACTTGTATACTTCAACATAAGTCTCTAGATCAAGTGTTTTGGGTAGAAGAAATGTGTTGTGTCAATTAATCCAAAACAGAAGTCCCCATAAGGCCTTAGATGGAATTACACCTTTTGAGGCTTGGTGTGGCAGAAAACCAAGTGTAAAGCACTTTAAAGTTTTTTGTTGTCCAACATGGGAAATGATACCTCCACAAAAGAAAAAGGAATTAGAACCTCAAAGAAAACCTTGTATATTTGTTGGATATCCTGACCATCTTAAGGCATACAAACTTATGGATCCAGAGACACATGAAATCTTTTTTGAGAGGAGTGTTCACTTTGAAGAAACTTGTCCAAGTTTGGCTTCTTCAACTCCTTCTTCTTCCTCCTTCATGGAAAGTGATCATAGTGATGATAGTGACTCGGAAGATGAGATTCCTTCAACTTTGATTCGCAGGCCACCACCTTGACAGGGTCCACAAATAGTTGAGGACATTCCTTCTTCTTCCACTAAACCTTGTTGGGCACAACAAACCCTTGATTTAGTAGGTTCATTGGTGGAGAATCCTTCAGACACTCAGAGGACAAGGTCACAACACAAATCATTTCCACATGCTTATATTGCCATTGCTTCAGATCCACAATCATTTAAGGAAGCATCAAGGATTCCAGAATGGGACAAGGCTATGGAGGAAGAATATAACTCTTTGATGAAAAAAAACACTTGGGACTTAGTTCCCCTTCCTAAGGGAAGAAAATTGGTTTAGTGTACATGGATCTATTGAACCAAATTTGCAGTGGATGGAAGTGTGGATAAGCATAAGGCTAGACTAGTTGACAAAGGTTTCTCACAGGTTCTAGGTATTGACTATACAAAGACTTTTACACCAGTTGCCAAGATGAACTCCATCCGCTTGCCACTAGCTATTGTTGCAGCTCATGGTTGGGTTGTACATTAGGTAGATGTAAATAGTGCCTTTTTGAATGGTGATCTTTTGATGCAGGAGCATCCAGAGGTATAAGGGCAATCCTATGTCACCCAAAAAAATGTACTTAGACTTAGTTTCTATTTCATGTCTTTACATTTTTGGATACCCATTTGGCTCAAATAAAGGTTCCAACTCTCATAGTTCAACTATCAGTGCGTTTGAAAATCCCAAAAAAATAGGAGCATGTATTTGGGCCATCATTTCAGTAAACTAGAAGGTGTGAATTGGCCAGATGAATGTAATCATGATTTAGAGCATTCCAAAAAAAGAATCAGGTCAATAGGCCCCACGGTTTGAAAGTTATTGCAGTTTTTCGGGTTTTGGAGACCTCCTAAGAATGCTTCAAAGTCAGGTTTGGGGCATTAAATGACCTTGAAAAGGGTCAAAAAATGGGGGACAAGCAAAGCTAGTCCATAGGGCTATAGAGCACTTCGAGATCTTTCGAAAAATGTAAACGGTTCGTCAATCGGAGCTACGGTTCAAAAGTTATGCCTCCTGGAAGTTCGATTACCGTTTCTGGATTCTTCTAGATTTGCACCGACTTCTAACGCAGCTTCCGAAACCTTCTATTTCGTCAGTGGATGCCTACTAGCACTTTCTGGAATGTACTCCTAGTCCTTAACCCTCCGGGGTCTATTTAAGGAGATTTCTGGCATTGTAAAGGGAGTTCGGAGTGGAGTTTGAGAGGAGGTGCTAAAAAGGAGAAATATTCTCCAGATTTATGCTATTGTAAGCCCTTAGGGCATGTTCTAAAGTTTATTTTCTCTGTACTATTTGTACTAGCTTATTTTCTCAGTTAATATAATTTCCCTTTTTTGTTGTGTCCATTCTGTTCTTGGGTTGTGTCCCCATCAAGTGGTATCAGAGCAGGTTTTCCTGAGTGTGTAGACAGAGCACCGAATGTGAGGCAGTTTGCACCAGGACTATGTGGTTGTGGGTTCGAGTTAGAAGATGCCTCCACGAAGAGAGCATGGTGGAAGGGCTAGAGCTATTGATCCTGAGGAGGTTAGAGCCCTCTAGAGGCAGGTACAAGCATTGCAAGAGGAGCTTCGTAGAGGAGCAAATGTTACTGCAGGTGACAATAGTGAGGATGACAATGAAGAGGAAGTAATGGGACCAAAAGAGGAAGTTGACAGGGAAGTTCTGAATCTTGTAGAGGAAAGGCTTTTTAGGGCCATTACTAAGTTTGGGAAAAGACCTACAATTGAAGTGGGTATATTTTCAGGAAATCTGAAACCAGATGAGTTGATCAATTGGATCAATGAACTGGAAGAATACTTTGAGTATGAGGATATAAGGGACCTAGATAGGGTTAAGTTTGCAAAGGCCAAACTGAAAGGCCATGCCAAAATTTGGTGGCAAGAGGTTCAACTGGAAAGACTTAGAAGAGGAAAGGAGAAGATCACAAGATGGGATCGCATGGTGGACAAATTGAAGAAGCAGTTCATTCCTGTGGACTACGAGCTTGATCTGTTTAAGAAGATGCATGGGTTAAAGCAAGCAGGAAGATCAGTCCAAGAATATACAGAGGAACTTTACTGACTCTTGATTAGAGCGGGGCATGCAAAAGCAAATAAGGAGAAGGTTACTCGTTATATCAGTGGGTTGCGACCTAGCATCCAGGAGGAATTAAGTCTGGTAAAAATGACCAGCGTTGAAGAGGCATACTAGTTTGCCCTATGAGTTGAAGAGAAGTTGAATAAAAGGTTTGAAGGAAGACAAAGAGGGCGTGGTTAAGGAGGAAGGGGAAGCGGTAGATCATCTGGAGGCCGCAATGAAACCCAAAAGAAAAATGAAGATGTGGGTACTAGCAGAAACTAGAGGAATGAGGGTTTCAACCGCTCTCATGATCAAGACTTTGGAAATCAAAGAGGAAGAGGTAGAGGATGTGGACAAGGAAGAGGAGGCTTTTGTGAAACCTGTTTCCATTGCAATGAAGAAGGTCATCGTGCCTTTGAATGCCCTCAACGAGAAGGAAGGACAGATAGGAGAGCTGAGGGCCAAGCTAGGGTTGCTCATGTGGATGAGGATGCACAATCATCAAATTTAGAGGATGCAGAAAGAGGAGAGACCTTGGTAAATGAAAGAGTCCTACTAAGTGGTGAGAATGAACCAGGACAACGGAGGAGTTTGTTCCATACCAGATGCAAGTGTGAGGATAAATGTTGTGATGTGATCATTGATGGTGGTAGCACTGATAACTTGGTATCAGAAGAGATGGTCTCTAAGCTGAAGCTCAAGAGGGAGAAACATCCCCAGCCCTATCGGATCTCTTGGGTAAAAGATGATCATAAGGTTCTGGTAAGTGAACAATGTTTAGTGAAATTTAAAATTGGGAGTTACCATGATGAAGTTCTCTGTGATGTTATTTCGATGGATGTTTGCCATCTATTGTTGGGTAGACCATGGCAGTTTGATAGACATGCAATGCATGATGGACATGCAAACACATACTCTCTAACAAAGGATGGAGTTTGCCACAAATTGAAGCCCATGAAAAAGGAAGGTGAAAAGGTATGTAGCAGTGCTAGGATTTGTCTTGTTGATGGGAGGAAGTTTTTAGATGGCATGAAACATCAGCATATGTGCTATGCTTTGATTCCTAGGAAAGATAAAGAAGGTAGTAGTGAAATACCACTTGAAGTTTCAGATTTACTAGGGGAGTTTGGAGATATTATCTCTGATAATGTTCCAGATGGATTGCCACCAGTAAGGCAAATCAGTCATTAGATAGATCTAATTCTAGGAGCTAGTTTGCCGAACAAGGTTGCTCACAGGATGACTCCTACTGAAACAGAGGAGCTAAATAGACAAGTTCATGAGCTATTGAGGAAGGGCATGATTCGAGAGAGCCTGAGTCCATGTGCAGTACCTGCAGTACTCGCACCAAAGAAGGATGGAGAGTGGAGGATGTGTACAGATTCCCGAGCTATAAATAGGATAACCATCAAGTACCGGTTTCCTTTGCCAAGGATGGATGATCTTATAGACTGTTTGAGTGGAGCTCAGTACTTCACAAAGATAGATCTCAAGAGTGGCTATCATCAAATACGGATTTGAGAAGGAGATGAGTGGAAAATAGCCTTCAAGACCAAGGAGGGTCTTTATGAGTGGTTAGTCATGCCCTTTGGATTGACGAACACCCCAAGCACCTTCATGCAGCTCATGAATGAGGTACTTAAGAAGTTCTTGGGAAAATTTGTTATCGTCTATTTGGATAATATTTTAATTTTCAACAAGACTTTGGAAGAATATTTACTGGATATTCGTAGTGTCCTTGAAAGGCTAAGGGAAGAGAAATTGTTAATTAATCTAAAGAAGTGTGTCTTTGCAAAAAGGGAGTTAGTCTATTTGGGATTTGTTATATCACCTGAAGGTCTCAAAATGGATCCAGAGAAGGTAAAAGCCATCTTGGAATGGCCTACTCCAAGGTCTGCTACTGAGGTAAGATCACTTCATGGTCTGGTTAGTTTTTACAGGAAGTTTATTAAGAATTTCAGTGGCATATGTGCACCCCTAACTGATACAATAAGAGGGGATAGAAAAGAGTTCAAATGGATTGCAGCGGCTGTGAGAAGTTTTGAATTGCTGAAGAAGAAGGTGACTTAACAGCCTGTGTTGGCACTTCCAGATTTTAGAAAAGTATTCTAGGTGGATTGTGATGCTAGTGGTAGCACTATTGGGGCTGTATTAAGCCAAGAAGGTAAACCTATTGCATATTTTAGTGAAAAATTGAATGATGCAAAGAAGAAGTATTCTGTTTATGATCAAGAGTTCTATGCAATAGTTCAGGCCTTAAAGAAATGGAGGCATTATTTATTGCCAAAGGAATTTGTTTTGTATACTAATCATTAAGCATTACAGTACCTAAATAGCCAAGGTAAATTGAATCAGAGGCATATGAAGTGGGTAGAATTCTTGCAGAGTTATACATTTGTATTGAAGCATAGCAGTGGAAAATCTAACAGGGTTGCAGATGCACTAAGTAGGAGACAGTTGTTGCTTACAACAATGCAGGTTGAAGTAGTTGGGTTTGATGAACTCAAGAATTTGTACCCCGAGGATCCTGATTTTGCTGAAGCATGGAAAGCTTGTAAAGAACCTGTTACTGTAGATAGAACCAAGTGGTTAGACTATTTGATTCAGGATGGTATTTTGTTCAAAGGTAGTCAATTGTGCATTCCAAGGAGTTTCATGAGGGAAAATCTGATTAAGGAGAAACACAGTGGAGGGATGGCAGGACATTTTGGTCGGGTTAAGACCATTGCCATTCTTAGAGAACATTATTTTTGGCCTCAAATTACACAGGATGTGAAGAAGTTTGTACAGAGTTGCCAGGTTTGTCATGTTGCCAAGGGGTTTAGTCAAAATACTGGCCTATATCAGCCATTGCCTGCTCCATCAAGGCCATTGGAGGACATAAGTATGGATTTTGTTCTTGGATTGCCAAGGACACAAAGGGGTAATGACTCAGTATTCGTGGTGGTTGATAGGTTCTCCAAAATGGCACGTTTCATTCCATGCCACAAAAATCATGATGCTGTCCATATTGCAGACTTGTTTTTCAAAGAGGTGGTAAGACTACATGGTCTTCCAAGGAGTATAGTTTCTGACAGAGATACTAAATTTGTGGGGTATTTCTGGAGGACATTGTGGAAGAAGTTGAGAATAGACTTGAAATTCAGTTCCACGCATCACCCACAAACTGATGGTCAAATAGAAGTGGTAAATAGAAGTCTGGGCAATTTGCTGAGATGTTTAGTTGGAGATAAGCCCAAGGGATGGGATTTGATTCTACCACAGGCAGAGTTTTCTTATAATAACTTTGTAAATAGGAGTACTGAAAAATCACCATTTCAAATTGTATATGGGAATAGCCCAAGGACTGCACCAGAATTGAGGAAGATAGAACAAGGGGAGAGGACAAGTGCTGAAGCTGAGGAATTTGTTGAACACATGAAGTGTCTACATGAGGAGGTTCAAGCACACATTATCAAGATGAATCAAGAGTATAAAGCTAGGGCTGATCAAAGGAGAAGACATAAGGAATTCCAAGTAGGGGATCTAGTCATGGTGCACTTACGAAAAGAAAGATTTCCAGTTGGTACTTACAACAAGCTGAAAATGAAGAAATTTGGCCCCTGCAAAGTTTTGAAGAAACATGACTCAGGAAATGGATATGAGGTGGAGCTGCCAGATGGTATTCACATTTCTCCCATTTTCAACATTGCAGATTTAACAGAGTATCATGATGATGGTGCAGATGAGGAGCTGGTTTTAGAGCCATGTCCAATTCTTGCTTCTAAGAAGGAGGAGATAGAAGACATTCTAGATCATCGTGTGGGTAGGAGTACCAGAAACATGTAGTATGAAGAGTATTTGGTCAAATGGAAAGGACGGTCGATCGAGGACTCAACTTGGATTTCAGCAGCTGAGGTTTCCCATTTGGGATTTCCTCTACCATCCATAAAGTGACAGGGTCACTTTTCAATCCACCTTGGGTGTCTGATGCAGGAGCATCCAGAGGTATAAGGGCAATCCTGTGTCACCCAAAAAAATGTACTTAGACTTAGTTTCTGTTTCATGTCTTTACATTTTTGGATACCCATTTGGCTCAAATAAAGTTTCCAACTCTCATAGTTCAACTATCAGTGTGTTTGAAAATCCCAAAAAAATAGGAGCATGTATTTGGGCCATTATTTCGATAAACTAGAAGGTGTGAATTGGTCAGATGAATGTAATCATGATTTAGAGCATTCCAGAAAAAGAATCAGGTCAATAGGCCCCACGATTTGAAAGTTATTGCAATTTTTTGAGTTTTGGAGACCTCCTAAGAATGCTTCAAAGTTAGGTTTGGGGCATTAAATGACCTCAAAAAGGGTCAAAAATGGGGGACAAGCGAAGCTAGTCCATAGGGCTATCGAGCGCTTTGAGAGCTTTTCGAAAATGTAAACGGTTCGTCAATCGGAGCTACGGTTCAAAAGTTACGCCTCCCAAAATTTCGGTTACTGTTTCTGGATTCTTCTAGATTTGCACCGACTTCTAACGCAGCTTTTAGAACCTTCTATTTCGTCAATGGATGCCTACTGGCACTTTCTATAATGTACTCCTAGTCCTTAACCCTTCGGGGTCTATTTAAGGATATTTCTGGCATTGTAAAAGGAGTTCAGAGTGGAGTTTGAGAGGAGGTGCTAAAAAGGAGAAATATTCTCCAGATTTATGCTATTGTAAGCCCTTAGGGCATGTTCTGAAGTTTATTTTCTTTGTACTATTTGTACTAGCTTATTTTCTCAGTTAATATAATTTCCCTTTTCTATTGTGTCCATTCTGTTCTTGGGTTGTGTCCCCATCATCTTTACAAGGAGATTTATATGGAGCAGCCATAGGGGTTCATATAGGACTCTACTGTGGTCTGCAAATTGAAGAAGTCTATCTATGGTCTTAAGCAGGCTCCACGGGCTTGGTATTCCAGAATGGATTCCTTCTTATTCTCAACAGGATTCACCAGGTGTCATTCTAATTCAAATTTCTACATTCTTTTGAAGGATGACTCACACTTGATACTTGTGCTTTATGTAGATGACTTGATCATTATAGGAAGTACTTCATCCATCATTCCCAATGTCAAGACTTCTTTGCAGGACAGATTTTCTATTTAGACTTGAGTTTACTACATTATTTCCTTAGTATTGAGATCACTCAATTTTCAGCAGGGATCACACTTTCTCAACGCAAGTATGCTCTTGACCTGCTTTCTCGATTTCACATAAGTGACTGTAAGCCTACTCCTTCTCCCTTTCTTTTAGGTGTCAAGTTAGAGGCCAAGTGTACCACTCCACTTGTTGATGCTACATATAGTTAGTTGGGAGTCTCATCTACTTGACACATACACACCCTTATATAGCTTTTGCAGTAGGCATGGTTTTTCACTTCATGCAAAAGCCACATGAGCTTCATTGGAAGGCTGCCAAATGCATCTTGCACTACATAAAGGGTACAAATACACATGGGCTACACTATGCAACAGGTATAGGACTTGAACTAGTTGGATATATAGACTCAAACTATGCAGGGGACCTTGATTCTCAGAAGTCTACTTCAAGTTACATGTTTCACCTTGGTTCCGGCCCCATTTGTTGGTAGAGTAAGAAGCAAAATAATATTGCTCTTTCTTCAACTGAGGCTAAGTATCGAGGAGTTGTCAATGCAACTATAGATGCTCTTTGGTTACATCACATCTTGAAGGAGTTGGGATTTGATCTACCTAAACCTATAGTCATACATTGTGACAATTAGAGTGCTATTGAGATCTCTAAACATCCAGTTTAGCATCAACAGACCAAACACATTGAGGTTCATATGCACTACATTAGAGAGTTGATACATGAATAGATCATTGTATTACAATATTGTCCTACAGTAGAGTAGGTCGTAGATATCTTCACCAAACCCTTCACTGAGGTCAAGTATATTCATTTGCGAGATCTCTTGGGGGTGGGGGATGTTGCAGAAAGGGGAGTCCCTTGACTTCTCTCTTCTTTCTTTTGGGAGGGATCTTTTCCTCATTTGAGGTCTTCTTCTCTCTCATCTTCTTTATTGTACTTATCTCTCTTTTTGGAGGAGTGTTTTTCCCATGAGGTTTTCCTTTTTTCTCCACTTTATGAGAGATTGCATTGCATCACATTGTATGTAGAGAATTGTTTTTGTACATGGGTGCCTAACATGGCCTCATAGTCGGGACCCATCATGCATTTGTGAGCTTAAGTGCATTCCTCTAAGTTGCACTTAAGGGGGGGTGTTGGGGTAAATAAGTATTCACTATTTACACTTTAGTTAAGTTTACTTAGGTCAATGCATTATTTATTATTTATTAGGTTGGCACTTAGGAGTTTGCATACTTTTATGAGTTGTCATGTTGACAACATAGAAGTAAGAAACTCTAATTTAGCACATGATGTCTAAAACACTGAAGTTTGCATAATTGACTGAGTTGTCATGTAGGCAACATAGTTATTTGCACTCTTAATTAAGCACATGGTATCTACAACATTATTTTTCATGCTACACCTTTGTAGGCTTATCCTCTCATCATCGCACTTACTCCTATGCTTAATGGAGGATAATCCACTCCTAGTGGACATGTGCTTTGGTTGTAAGACTTATTAGTGTGCTGACTCCTAGACATTCTAGAAGCATTCCAAAGGCCTTTATATACAAGCACTCCTAGTGTATTTGTACATCAATTGAATACTATATTTTTATTCTGATCATACTCTGGTTTATTCTATGCTTGTGCTTGAGTTCCTTGATCTTGGGTGATTTTGCCCTAAGGAATTCTTACACTTTTGTATGATGCATATTCAAGATCTCATCATCCTTAATCATCCTTAATCTCCACCTCAATAGAAGAAAAATGACTAAATTTTGGAAAAAGAAAAGCATTAAAACCTTGCAACAACTTCCGACCTTGTAACACCCATAGAAATGTAGTACATTGATAAATCCAATAAGACTAAGTTTTTTGTTGGATCCCTGAGTTCATAGGTCTTGTGTGTTCACTAGATCTTAAAAGAAAAATTTGAATTTTCTCAAAAGAATATAAAGTAGAAATTAATTCTATCAAATTGAACATAAAATTAAGAACATTATTCAAGGTGTGGTTAGATGGTTGAAAATGTAGAATGTTTTTGGTAATTTCACCACTGCTTTTAGCACCCAAAATGCTTGCTTTGCTTGAAAATTAAAACACACAGATCTCATTTTACATGTAACAATCATAATAAGATTGTCTCAGGATATCTATAGTTACCTCTATGTTTATATCAAGATCTATATAATTGTTGTTATGGATAGTCGGTGGAATATCCCCTAACCCACCAATGCTCAAACCAAAGGATGGATGAGAGAAAGTAGAAAGACAAGAAGCATGAAAGAAGGTAGGGCTTCCTAGAAGGATAGCCACTGCCCTATTAGATTTTCCTAACATAAAGGAATTGCAAGGGAACTTTCTAGTGCTTTAGTGATGGCCCTTGAGGCTAATAAAAAAGAAAATAAATGAGGATTCTCTCATGGAATACGAGAGGCCTAAACAGCTCTTAGAAATAAACTACTTTGAGATGTTGTATACAAGATAAGAAAATTGATATCCTATTTCTTGAAAAGGTAAAGAGAGTTTGAAGAAACTTTGAATGGAATAGCCAATTATATTTGGTTATGATCCTCATTTGTCATTAGTGATGTTGTTCATGGAACTACCCGATTATCTCCTTCAACAATGCTGATTGTAAATGGAACTCAATGCATGCTTATGCACCTAACACCCAAACCACTAGGGGTATTTTGTGATAGAGACTACAAATGCAGTTAAGGTAGATAATGACTCTTCTTGGAGGAAATGCCTAAAGTCTAAACTAAAATGTTATATCTTACCAAGGGGACACTTGTTTTTTTTCAAACCTCCCTTATATGTTTCACGTTTTAAGTTTTAGTTTAGGATTTATCCAATACCACATCCTTTTATTATTCCAACTCAACAAAACTGGATTATGATTAGACACTTTGGGAGGGCAGTTAGCATGTCATAATATACCACATCTCATTGAGCTGAGATCAAATAACCTATCCAATTTGACCTAGATCATACATCATCCCTTCCTATTATTCAACCAAGTAAACTGTTTCCCAAGTAGATCCACATCAAGAAGACCTATATCATTGAAGAATGCAATAAAATCCATCATATTGTTAGAGTAATCAGTGATCTCTCCCGTTTTCTATGAGGGGAAGAGTGGTGTGTTAAAGTCACTTGCAATCATCCAAGGAGGGTACTAGATAAATCCTAAACTAAAACTTCAAATGTGAAACTTATAAGGGAGGTTTAAAAAAAAAAGAGTGTCCCCTTGGTAAGATATGACGTTTTAGTTTAGTCTTTATACATTTCCAAAGGAATTAGGGTTCTATTCCTTTTAAATATGAGATTATGTGGTCTACTCATCCTGAGTTTAAAAATTGAATTGAAAATTGTTGGAACACTCCAGTTTAAAGATCAGTCATGTTCCATGTAGCAAAAAACTTTGACATAATTAAAAAGTCAGTAAGAGGCTGAAGTAATTCAACCTTTCAAAATATATTTTCCCAAAGAAAAGAAATCAATTAGAATTTGAAAAGTATCCAAGACAGAATGACTAATGGTGATTGACTGTAGGACCTATGCGAAAAAGAGGATGCTCTACGTGACCAATGGGAAGAAAACTTTAAGATAGAAGAGATATATCGAAAGCAATAATGAAGGATACAATTGCTAAGGAGGGGGACATAAACCCTAGCTTTTTCCATTTGTCAGCAACGCGATAGAAAAGAAGCAATAGGATAAAAAAGATTACTCAATTATAACAAACAGATAATTAAGAGGGACAAGTAGTTGGATGCCTTGGTTACTAGATTATTTCAACAAGATGTATTAAGATCAGGAGACAAGGGACACAATTACTTTGGATTAACTTCTTCAATGTATCCATCCTAGTATTAACTCAGAGGACAATGAGAAAATCCTTGCTCCAATAATGAAGGAAGAGGTTAGAGCTACGATCTTTCCATGGGGGCATATAAAGCACTGCAACCTAATGGCTTTTATCTTTTTCTTTTTTCAAGAATTTTGGGATGTGATCAAAATGGGAATAACTTTGACCACCAATTTTTTTTTTTCAGAGCTAGAAAATTCCTGAGATGAATCAATAATACCTATGTTCCATTGATTCCTAAAGTTCAAGTGCCTAAGGGTACGCAGGACTTGAGACCCATTATTTTATGCAATACCATTTACAAAATATTCACCAAAGTGTTAGTTCATAAGATAAAGCCTTTCGTTCTAATACAACAAACAAAAAGGATTTGTGTTGATTGCCAAATTCTAGAACTAGTTATCATGACTCATGAGATTCATTAACTCACAACTAAATGTGGGTCATTGAGAATGGCTTTCAAGTTGGATATTTGAAGAGCCTATGACAGGGTAAGATGAGACTTTCTTTATGAGGTTCTGAGAAAATTGGGCTTCAATTTTGGTGACGGTTTGTGTTAAAATGATTCAACTCTCTGATCTTGTAAATGGCATCCTGATGGGACCAATTAAAGCATAGAGAGGGTTCAGACAAGGGGATCCCTTTCCCCCTTATCTCTTTATCATTCTAGTGAGGTCCTAGGCAGAAACTTCTTTCACCTTGTTAGACAGGGCAAACTTCAAGGGATCAAATTGATAACCACAACATCTTCAATGGTATTGGAACAATTTGTCTATGACACAATTTTTTTCTAGAATGACTTAGATGGTGGAAGCAAGAGCTTGAAAAGCTTTCATTAAGGAGTATGCTACAGCATAAGGTCAGCATTATCAACTATAACAAGATATCTCTATTTCCTTAACACTAAGGAGGATTAAAAAGGAAAAATCAGAAGCATCTTGGAATGTCAGGTCTATGCTCTCCCTAGAATCCATTTGGGACTTCCCCTCATTGTCAAGGAAATTTCGTAGACCTTGTGGAATTCCTTAGTGGAGAGGCCCCAAAAAATGTTGGCTGGTTGGAAGGGGAGATTGTTAAGTAGTGTGGGTAAACTTCAACTACTTCTAGCCTCTTTTCAGGGTGTCCCACAATACTTTCTCTCCATTTTCAAGATCATGGGAAACATGGCACACCAGCTAGAAAGATTTCAAAAGACTTTTCTATGGACAGGTATGTAGGAAAATAATGAATAACATTGGTCAAATGGGGGTTTGGGATTAAGGTGAAGTATTCCTATGAAAAAAAAATTGATGGCGAAGATTGGATGGAAGTTGGCCCCATCCATAGTTTTGGTTGATGTGATATAATGTGTGCAAATTACCTCCATTTTAAAAAATTCAATAAGCACACTTTCAATCCCACAACCCAAATGGGTCCAAGATCTGGAATAGCATAACTAAGGGAAGAAACATTATACAAATATGGCTTAAATGGCTAATTGGGGATGGTACAACAAAAAGAATCTATGAGGTTTTTTGGGCTGATGACAAACCCTTGGCTATCAATCAAAATTAGAAAAAATGGCAAAATGGTTGAATTCTCAACAACATGAAGATCTTGGAACGACATTACTAGTTTCTTTCAATTCATTCCGAAACTGCATGTCAAAGCAGTGGAACTTCATAACCTTCTCATTAGAGTAATAATTTTGATGTTCCCTTGTGATGACCAACTTTATTGTGAGGACTAAAGAAGGTAATTTCATAGTTAAATTTTCCTAACTAATGATGTTAATAAAGGTTTGCACCCCACCTTGGAGTGCTAAGTTATGAACCCTCTTTTACTTCCCAAAGAGTTTTTTTTTTGGTGGACTGTAATGCATGGCAAGAAACTCACTCAAGACAATCTTCTGAAAAGAGGATTCTAGTTACCTAATTAGTGTATTATCATCATGTTTAGGGTGGAAGAAGAGACAATCCAACACACCTTCATCTACTTTAAGTTTGCACAATAGTTGTGGCAGATGATCCTCTGCAAATTGAACGTTCAATGGGTTATGAACAACATAGTCCAGTCCCTCCATATGGAATAGAATGACCCTAGTAACAACTCCTTTGTTAGACAACTGTGGAAAAAGATTCCCCTTTCCCCAACCATTTAGCTTGTACTATTTAGAAAGAGAGGAATGATAGATTTTGAAGAATTGGAAGCTTTGGTGGACTGGTTTTTTAAAACCTTCCACAATCTTTTGATAGAGAACATAAAGGAAAATGTGGAGAAAATTCCTACTGGCACCCCAAATCTTTATGATAATTGAATTGCTAAAGCTTTGTAGAGAAGAAAATGAAGTGGAAACCATCAGATTTGGGTTGGTACACATTAACTTTTGATGGGTTGGCAAAAGGTATGAATGCTACTATTGGTGGCATAATCAAACCTCATACTAGTAGAACTATGTTGTGTTACACTAGCAATTATGATAGGTTTACCAATAATCAAACAAAAGGGATGAGATTGCTTTGAGGAATTAAGTTTTCTCTCTCAATTGGCATTAAATCACTAGTAATAAAAGGTGATACCAAATTAATCAGAGAAGGTGTTACAAGCTAGGGTTTTCATTGCACCAATAGATCAACTTGTCCATGCCCGATACAACCACTAGACATATAGAACACAAGGGGTGGTTAAGCTGTGTCATGAATCCTAAAGAGGAACTTTTGGTGATAAGTCCAACAATCTCCCCCTCAACATTTCCTGAGGAGATTCGAACTTGTGAACGAGCTCTAATACTAGTTGTTATAGCTAAGGTTGTCATTGCACCAATAGATCAACCTATCAATGCTTGATGCAGCTACTAAGCATATAGAATACAAGAGGTGGTTAAGCCATGTCACAAATCCTAAAGGGAAACACTAGTGATTAGTCTAGCAGAGGGTGCCAAAGGAATGTTAAAATAGGATGCTCTATTGAGGGGATCTTAGGGGATGTTATGAAACTCCTACTTGGGCTTGATGATTTTGTGGTTACCCATTCTTGGGGAGAACTGAACACAGTTGCGTATGCCTTGGCTGTTAGTCTTGAATTGAATTGTATCAAGGACACAGAAATAATTGACTCTAAGAACCATGGGGTTGTGGAAGAGAGATCTCAGTGATAACCACCTAATTATGAGGGACATGACTTGCTCATGGAAAATAAGACAACTTATTTCGAAGGGGTCAAAAGTTTCTTGACCTAAGTTGGGTAGTAAACAATGATTTAATGGAAGGTACACAATCCATTCCATAAGGCTTGGGAGAGGGTGTCCCCCCACCACCCAAATTTAAATTGGTGGCTTTTTTGTTGTCGTTTGCACAGAGATAAACATGGCTCTAACAATAAGCAACCTGAGTTTGGAGGTTTTGTCAATGAAAATTCGAGTAACAAGGTCATAATGGAAAATGACAGTGGTGAACAAGTAGAAAGGAAAGTGTGGGTAGTTGATCAAAAGTTCAATAGAGAAAAAGAACCAATGAGTCATAAGCAAAACTTACTCACATACTTTAGCAAGTGGAAGATAATGGAAAGGAGAAGGACTTGCCTGGCAATGAAACTCTATGAGGGGGTCAAACAGGGGTTTTGTAGCCGATTAGGCTCCTGATGTAGATGGTGTTGTTACCGTACTGGAGAAGAAGGAGAGTGATGTTGTGGAACCAAAGGGGAAGATAGTCAAATGGGTAGTAAGAATAGCGTTACTCCCATTTCTGACAATCTAGAAGGCAAAAAGGAGAACAAGAAGGATCCAAATTAAATATGTCATCTTTCAACAATTGTCTTTGCTGCTTGAGGTTGTTTGAAAGTGAGTACCAATGCCACTGTGAAAAAACTTGCTACAATTGACCATCAGGTGCTTAGCTCATGCCATGGCAATCCTTCCTTGCTCTCTTCCACATCAATGATTAGAGGAGAGAGTGGTGAATGCCAAGTAGAATGCTTCCAGCTTTCCACAAAGTGTCTTTGAAGATTTTGATTTCCCAAATATGCATGGTATCATATGAAGCCCTTGCTCTGGTATCACTCCTAACAGATTGTAATAATAAAGATTTAAATAGCCAAAATAATCCAGAGAACCAAGCTCCAATGAAATATTTCCTGAGAAATTGTAGAGAGAAAAGTCTAGCGATTCTAACTGACTCAGGTTGCCCATGCTAACAAGGATCTCTCCATTCAAATTGTTTCTAGAAAGATTTAGAACCATCAAGTGTTTTAAATTTCCTATTTCACATGGAAGATGGGCTCTTTATCTATTGTATGACAAACCAATGGATGTCAAATTATGTTGACAGTCAGACTTAAAAACATTTTTATATTCTAATATATCTACACTTAAAGACTATTATATATTAGTTATAAATTAAGGCAGATAGTTTTATATATATCAAATGATGTCACTCTAGTGTTGGCATAGAAAGTTTTCTCATAATATTTTCGATGCATAGTAAAACATTGGTAAGATAATATTTAAATCTTTATGATTTTCTCTTTCTTGGTACCCCATGGAATACTCCTTGTTAAATATTTTCTTTCATCAAGGTTCATTTGGTCTTTTTAATAATTTATCTTCTTCACAACTTTTTTTAGTATCTTTGCACCATTTTTCATCTATAATAAACTTTATAGGATCTTGGTCATTATGGCTTGTACTTTGATTATCGTCCTCCAAAAGCATACGTGCTATAGGAGCATAAGAATTTTTATTAATGAAGTACAAAATGTTATCGTGGTTTCCATCATGATATGAGACATGGAGTGGGGGTGTGTTTGAACTATCAAAATTGTAGATTTGGGATACTTGTCCATTCAAATGGTGCACATGAATGCTAGTTTAAGTCACCATGGAGGCTTCATAAATCTTGCAATGGTTTCCCAAGTTCCATATTCTACGATTTTTTCATAATATTCTCTAAAATTTATGTCATCTTTCTGAGAAAAGAAAGGCTCAAAGTCTAAATGATTTTCTAGGGCTCTAAAAAAACAATTTCCATCGAGTAGCATTTGCACCATTTTTATTCACAATCCATTATGTTGAGCCTTTATTTCTTGCTTGATCTCCTCATTTTCCACTTCATTTGATAGGATGCTCAATTGAGATTGTTTGTCTTCTTCTTTGATGGACATGTATGGCTAAGGAAGAGGTAGTTTTGGTTAAAGAGTTCTTTAACATATAATTCATATAGATAATGAAATGTATAATTTAGCCTTACATATAAACCATAAGCATTTTATTTCAAAATAGCATAATGTTATGCTCAACTATTATGTAATGGTCTCAACCTTTGCATAAACTATCAAATTTATTCAAGTGTGATGCTAGAAAATATGAAGATGACCAATTGTAAAATTCAATTAAATGCAACCCTACATAATACAAATTAGATGAATTCAAGTTTATGTACATATACATAAGAAATTATGTCTTAAGATGTAGGAGACGAATAGTTAACATTCAAAAGTAATGAGAGAGCCAAAGCCGAGGCTAATACATCTTTGGTAGGATGTGAGAATTTCAAGTACTAATATGTCTTGTATATGTAGAAACCACTAATATTTCCTTGACATAGTGTGAGAAGAATGCAATTGCATGTCTATGATATAATCATATGATTCTACTTGAGGCAGTAATAGATATAGTTTCTCACTTCTATCATGTTCACATGCATATTTAGTTAAATTGAGACATTGCCACATTCATGTCCTTGTCACGAGATTTTACCATATATAGTACTTATACTTGCATTTTACAATTCCCCTTCAATGATGATTTTTTGAAACCCTTTTTCCTTAGTATGAAATATGCTACAAAGGTCATCACTAACTCTAAGATTGGCCTTTAGAGTTGTTGATTTTCCATTTTTTCCCCCTAAAAATGGTTTTTTTTCTTAAATTTTTTAAAAAATATGAAGAGGGCCATTGCATTACATAAAGTCAAAATGGCTAAGCTCAAATGATCAATATACCCAGATGTAAATTAGGTATTTATGATGGTTAATGTTGTCATTAATAAAGATCAAAACTATTTGTCTATTTAAGTTTTAACAATGATAATTAGACATAATGGTGACCTACAAGAAGTGGATGTTAGAGAGGGACAAGTGAGTTGGGTATGTTTTTGCTAAACTTGTTGCCAGAAAGATCAAAGAAAATCAGATTTTTTAGTTTCCCCAAACCTTCAGATAAGTTTCTACTCAATGAGTTATGTTATAAGTTTCTGAAATAGTTACATAGATTAAGGTTAAAAGAAAATTCAGCTTTATCTAGAACATATTCACTCTTAAAATGTCCATAGTAATTAATAATATATACAGGAATTTCAAGTTTAGAAGATCATCAATCTATGGTGATTGTTCCTTAGAAAGGCCTTGTAATCCCAAGTCACTTTTATGTCTATTATATAAACTATTCAATCTATAAGATCTAATATGAAATAAGAATGATATGATTAAAATTACACCTTTGTTAAGTGGTTTTCATTGTCACATGTGACATGAAGCCATGTATAGGGGTCGACCAAGTTATGATGTACAAGGCAGGAGAATCCCCAAAGGAGATGTCCTAGCCCCCAAAAAATAACCACCTAGTGGAATATAAACAATAACATAGAGATTTAGATCCAAATATGTCAATTCTCACAATAGAATTATAAGGTTTTCATTCAACATACCCAAGTGTAAGCCCTTCTGGGTTACAACCAAATACATAAGCAATTGCAATAGTAATTCTATAAGACCTTGCAAGATCCAATGACAAGCTAGCCCATAACTACTATCTAGTACAAACCTCAAGAAGAATCCAGACTTATGCTAACAAGCCACTGAGAAACCTTCTTGTTTCCCAAGTCCACACTTAGTTACTAGCTCTTTTCAAATGTCACTCCTCTCAGCTACTCCATCTTCTCTTATGTTGAATGAAGGATACCTCTAGACTCCACAAGACCCTCTACTAATACTAAACCAAGCCACAAGTTAGCCTAGCGTAATAGACATTTAATAAACACTCACATTAAATATACCCTCAAGCCACAAGTTGACTTGGCAACAAACATTAAATATGTATGAAATAACTAAATAATTTGGACAAGCCCCAATTTTACAAAGCATAACTAACTCAAATGACAACATAAAAGTATGTTCCCTTAGGCATAGGTCCATGGACCATCCAACAATCCAAATCCAAGAGCGTACATGCTAACTCCCATGGATCAAAGCTTGCAAATACAATCTCCAATGTCTACCAATCAATCAAGAACACACAACCAGCTATCACCAAAATGGATCTAACTCCAAGATGATTACTTCTATCATCATGCACACATAGGTCAAGGTCCACCAATATACCCTGAACACATCCCAAATCACGCGAACCATAATTCCACAAATTTGAGCTCAAAGCCTTACATACAAGATCACTAACTATCCTAGGATGCTCCTACATCACATACCCTAGGTGCAACGAAAAAATGTTCTTAATAGATGGAAGAACATCTTTTAGGGTTTAGCACATAAACCCTGAACTTGTTCTTCACATACATGTCCTCCACCACATCAACTTTTACACTCTTTCCTTTGTTTCACTTCTGCAAATATTTTGTTGTAATTTTCATCTTCACAACTAGCTTTGGTGTACCACACGTCTTCCTTCCACACTAATCTTTAACGCTTTCAAAATCCTTCAACTCAACTCAGCTACCAAAACTCAAATTCCTCCTACCAAGTTTTGTATTCTACGAAGAAATCAAGGAATGCTTTTTGCCACCTTCTCAATAGTAAAAACATTCCTCACATAATCATGCATAGCTTTGCAATCATATTTCCAAGTAATATGTGACAACTACTCATGTCCACAATATCACATAACACTTTATCAACATACTATCCAATTTGAAAATTAACAAGGCTTTGCTCCTTTACTTCTAAGCATGTCTATCTTGAAACCAATTGATCCTATAAGGAAAAGGATGTCCCAATCTATTCAAACCAAGTTTCTGAACCATCTCCTTAGCAACTAGGTTATCAATACTACCACCATCAACAATTTCATTTCAACATTTACCTCTAGACTAGCAATGAGTCTTGAACAAATTCCTCCTGTGACAAGGTTCTAGCATTTTCTTACCTAAAAACATTCTTGAAAAAATAAGTTCTCCCCATCCTACTCAGGTTCATTCATTGAATGATCAGCCTCATTCACCATAACAATTCTTCTATCACCAGCCTTTTGGGAATATTCAAAAGATTCGTGTCCTTCTTCACCACATATATAGCAAGTACCCTTAAATGCACCTCTATCTATTCTCTTCCTATTAGGATCAAACACAAATAGAAATAAAAATTACATGCAAATATAACCAATATCAAAAAATAATAAATTGCATAGAAGAGAATACAAGACACAAAGATTTAACGTGGTTCACTCAATCCTTGGGCTACGTCCACCAAAAACAAGTCCAATATTATTATTATTATTATCTAGTGATTACAATCCACAATCCTTACAACTCAATACTATCGCAAGAGGCTACAATATCATCATACATGGTGAAGCCCCTAACCCTAAGCCATTTTATACAATCTTTTTACCACTTACAAAATTAGTGCTAGAATAAGTCATCCAATAGAAAAATAACATTTGACACCTTTTACAATAGTGGTCATTTTTGGCTTTGGGGGCACTGCACCCAAACCATTCTAGAAATAGTCTAGAAGGAAACTGTGTTAAATAAAGCGGGGGGGGAGGGGGGAGGGGGGGTATTAACCTTTGAGTCTTATTAGGTTCTACATCACAACACTTCCTTTTTTTAATAGGTTTTGGTTCATCCTCAACTATTTCTTTATCCTTCATAGAGTGCTCCTTCTTTTCCTTCCCACAAGAACTACCTTGATGTCTTCTCTTTGACTTCTCTTCTGCCCTTAGAGCATACTGATAAGCATCATCAATTGAAGTAATATTCAAAATACAAATCTTCTCTTGAATGTTGAATCTCAGACCATTAATGTACTAAGCTACCTTCTCCTTAGATAGTTCTCTATGTCCAGACCAAATAGTCAACTTATGGAACTCCTCAGTATAATCTTTCACAGACAAGTCCTTTTGTTTCAGATTCTGTAATCATTTAATTAACTCAAGTTCATAATCAACAAGAATGAACTTAGCCTTCAATTTTTTAATCATCAATCTCCATCTAGTGATCTTCATTTCACCTTCTTGTTCTCCATCTCTTTGTAATTCTTTTTGCCATAAAGCAACATATCCTTTCAACTTAGTTTTTGTCAAGCTCACTCTAAGAGGATCTCCAATATCCTCTAACTCAAAGTAGTCTTCCAATTCACCAATCCAATTAATTAGGTCTTTAGGATTCAAAGTACCTGAGAAATTAGAAACATCCATCTTATGCTTCAGCTTCAAATGAGATCCAAATCTATCAAATTGACCAACCCTATTTCCCATAGGCCTCTCCATCTAATCAATTCTGTCTTCACCACTAAATCCAACAACTTCAAAGTCTTCAACAACTTCCTCATTGCCATCTTTAGTGCCCACATTCCTAGGTACACCAACAATAGGTCTCATGATCTCATTCTTTATCAACTCCATCTCAGATCTGAAATCTAATCTAACTTTCTCTAAAATCCTGGTCTCCACAATATCACAAAGATCATAAATCACCCTAGGGTCCAACATTCTTAGAGGCATCTTCCAATATGTTTGCAAACCCAAAGAAACAAATCTATAAGATTGATGTGATCAACCAGATCTAACCTTCGCTCTGATAATCTCCACCCTGATCAAACCTTCGCTCTGATAACACTTGATGCAGTACAAGGCAGGAGAATCTCCAAAGGAGACATCCTAGCCCCTAAGAAATTATCACCTAGTGGAATATTAAAAATAACACATAGATTTAGATCCAAATATGCCAACTCTCACAATAGAATCATAAGATTTTCATTCAACATGCCTAGTTGTAAGGCCTTCCAGATTACGACCAAATATGTAAAAAATTACAATAGTAATTCCACAAGACCTCGCAAGATCCAACCACAAGCTAGCCCAAACCTAAAATTTGGTAGAAACTTCAAGAAGAATCTAGACTTGTGCTCACAAGCCATGGAGAAACCTCCTTTTCTAAACCCACACTTAGCTACTAGCTCTGCTCAAACATTGTTCCTCTCAACTACTTCATCTTCTTCTTTGTTGAATGAATAATACATCTAGACTCCACAAGACCCTCTACTTTTACTAAAGCAAGCCACAAGTTTGCCTAGCATAATAGACTTTAAACAAACACTCAAATTAAATACACCCTCAAGCCACAAGTTGGCTTGGCAACAAACATTAAATACATGAAATAACTAAATACTTAGAACAAGCCCCAAGCTTACAAAGAATAACTAACTAAAATAACAACATAAAATTACATGCCCTTAGGCATAGATCTATAGGTCATCCAACAATTCAAATCCAAGAGCACATATTCCAACTCCCAAGGATCAAAGCTCATGAATACAATCTCTAATGTCTACCAGTAAGTCAGGAACACACAACCACTACTGATCAAAAGGGCTCTAACTCCAAGATGATTACTCTTATCATCATGTGCACATAGGATGAGGTCCACCAATATACCTCAAATACATTCCCAGTTGTGTGAACCACAACTCCATAAATCTAAGCTCAAAGCCCCTGCATACAGGATTTCTAACTATCCTAGGATGCTCCTACATCAAATTCCTTAGTAAGGCCTTGTAATCCCAGGTCACTTTTATGTCTATTATATAAACCATTTGATCTATAAAATCTCTTATGAAATAAGAATGATATGATTAAACTTACACACTGGGTGAGTGGTTGTTGTTGTCATAGGTGACATGAAGCCATTTATAGGGATCAATTAGGTTCTCATCTCAACTTGATTGAGTATTTTGTGGGTCATTCATATTCCTCTTCACAACTATCAATGCATCTACTTTTGCATTGACATTGCATTGAACAAAAAGGATATTTCACAAAATAAATCCTCCTATAAGAAAGTATATAACCATCAACTTGGGTATTGATGTAGCAGTCATGACTAGATATCTTTATTCTTTTCTTCCTCTCTTTCAATTATCAGCCGATATGGTATTTCTTGTATTGCCTCGGTGATCATATTAAGTTAGATAGGATTTTTCAATTCCATAAAGGTGGTAACAAACTTCTCACACTACCATAATGCCAATGATAGAAAACTATTTTTTAAAGTTGGCTTTTGAAAAATACATTCAATAAATGCATATTTATATTTTATAGAGAATAGTAATGTGACATGGAATTTATTAATGTTAGTAATAAATAAATAATTTTGGAAGATTAATTAAACAAAAAATATATTATATTTAATTGTTTTTAAAAAAAGAAGATAATATTAATTTATTTAGATTTCAAGAAGCTATACTTATGAAATTAATTTTTTATTTTTAATACATAATTGTCAACTTAATTTTTTTGAAATTATATCAAAATTTTAATTAAAAGTGGGTAAAAGTCTAACAAAATAACAATAATATTATAGTAGTAGATAGTAGTTTTCCACAATCCATTAGAATTCTTAGCTGTGTTTTCTGGGTAGATTGTGTTACAATTTTTGCATCACTATATAACTTATTATACTATAATAACTTTTTTGCATCACTATATATACTAAAATTTTTGTATAATATTATACTATATAACTTTTGAATTTTATATTTCAGTATAGTCTATCCCACCCAATGACACATCCTCTCCTAGCCCTTAAAATAGTAGGAAATGGGCAATTTATTGTAGGGTAGTTCTTGTCTAAGAATTTGAATCAATGACATATGAACCAATTCACTATTCACTCTCTATTTCATATAAATTTTGAATAGGAGAAAGAAGTTCTATATAAGTTTTTCTTACTAGTTTTAAAAAATATTATATTCAACACCACCTTCCATTTTATAACTTTTTAAGCGTGAGTGTGCAATTTGTAATGCTAAAGAGATTTAAGTATATAATTACTTTGTAATATATAAAAAATCTAAGATGTTTCCTACTTTTCAAAGTTAATTTATTTTGCATGAAACTAAATTAATCTTAATCTTATAAATTCTTCAATTTTTTTTTTTAAAATTATATATTTTATTTTTTACCTACTTAAAACATCATAAATCATCTTAGTAATGTGAATTGTAAAATTTATATTTATTTATTTTGAGAAAAATAATTTCATTTAATGAATACTCAATGGAGAAAGTGCTTTGACACTATTTGGAGTGCCATTACAAAACCCAAGATTTCCCATTTTGCTTTGTGCCTAGTTTTTCAAGGTCTTCCCCTTGGGCCTTAGCTCAAACATATTGGGGTTTTGGATCCTAGGTGTCCATTCTGTGGCCAAGCAGAGTCTTTCTTGCATATTTTTTGGTTTTGTAGACATGCTTAAAATTATTGGCACTGGATTCATGATTTTTTAAAGCCATTTTGGCTTGAACCCTTCTCTTGGCACATGGTTATTTTGAGTGAATCTCCCAGGATCCCTAGAAATTTTACCTAGATTTGGCATACCTTCAGGATGGAGATTTTGTTCACTTTGTGGAAAGATAGAAATATTGTTCTTTTCACTCATAGTTTTCTTGATATAAATATTGCTATGTACACTAAGACATGCATTTGTAATAATGTAATGATGCAGATTCAAGTGCAAGAAAACAATGTGGCCTTGGAGGTGGCCGACCTTTATGAGCTTCTTAATCACTAGGGCAATGCCCCTTGTACTAGTGCCAAGGTACCTCCAAGTGCCTCAATTGATACCTTGATGCCTAGAGGCCACCGCTAGAGACACAGTTCTTTAGGGCATTCTTGCACATGCCACATTTGCAGGCTTCCCGCCACTGGATGGTGGATGGAGGCAATACTTAGTTTCCCCACCTAGTGGTCACATTCGTTGGTCCCTAGCTCCTCCTCTTGGCTCTCTGTGAGTGGTTTCTGGGAAGTGGCCTTTTCACTTGGAATTGGCTATCTCACCTCTGTGGCATGATATGGAGGATGCTAACCAGGCCCCTGATGCTACTGCTGACGGCTAGACTATTCCCAGCCCACCTGCCAATCCCAAGGATGACTGGGATTTCATGATTAGGATGAATTACTGCCCTCAGCTGGCACTGCTTTAACTGCTTGAGGGTTGCTTTATATGTTTTATTATTATGAATTGTTGTTGATTTCGACTTCAGCTATGTGAACTCTCGTAGGGTGATCTTGTATCCCCCAACCCCTTTTTGTGAATTGTAATCGTAGTATATTATTTATTAATAGAAAAGGTCTATTCATCGAAATAAATGTGGCCAATAATACAAATAATCAATCATCAATCAATTTCTTAGATCTTCAAACAGAAACAAATATTTTAAGAAGGAAATATTTATATATTCCTAAATTCTCAAATGTGGCCAATAATACAAATATTCAAACCCACTACCATTTACTTTGATAAATCTATATTAACTCTTTACTATGAAATAATATCTTGTAAAATCAAATACTCCCTTTCAAAATTCCATTCATTGTACTTGATTTAGTCGTAACATACCAATCTGACATCATAACATATTAAAATTTTATTTCTAAAATAAAATGTAACACTATTTAATAAGAATTATAAAAATGATGTAACGGGATCAGAACAAAAAAATAAAAAAATGAAACTATTGTGCAACTCTATGTACAACTTCCACTTCAATAATTTTCATGCCCTACAGAGTCTGGAATTTGTGCAACATTTTTTTGATAGTCTTAACCATTTAACTTTTATGACACCAGTACATGTTAAAGGAGGGGGTCTAGTCCCATTTATGGAGGTGCTGAATGGTTATGATGAAAGCTATTCACTTCAATTTGTGAATTCTTGGGATGACAGAAGGGTGACGGTGAATGGTATCACTTTCTAGGTGTTTGAGGAAGTTATTGCTTTGGCGACGAGCTTTACTCTGAAAGGTAGGAAATGGTAGAAAGTGAAAAGGGTTGCAAATGAGGCTAGTCTAAACTGTTTCTTTTAGGAGGAAGAAGAACTTGTCCACCACTACGGTCGGTTTCTTAGGGAGAAGCTACTAGAGCCCTGGAACAAGGTCTATTTAATTTCAATGAAGTATCTCACTCTTGAAGGGAGGTATGAAGTGTGTTATTATTACCATTTCGCCCTCCTTAACCATTTTAGACACAGTGATAATCTTTTCATTTATTTCTTTTTGTTGCATGAGTAAGTGGACACTATTATGAATGTGAAGGAAAAAATGAAAAAGGGTGCTAATTACACTATCCTTCACTAGGGCTTGATGTTTCATCTCTACCATTTTCATTTGGCCCTATTACCACCTAGAATTGTAGAAGTTGATATCCATGCTTATCATGACCCTCACCCTCTACATGTCCCTCTTAGAATTACTAGCCCTAGGGCCCCCACCCCCTAACCCTCGCCTAGCAGGTCATCTACGAAGATTGAGAAGACCCCACTGATGACCATTGGGAAAAGGATAGAAATGGACAAATGAAAGGAGAAGGAACTGGTGGATTCAGAGGAGGAGGCTAGAGGGGGTAGAAGAAGGTCTAGGAGACTCACAAAAACCACTGCCAAGAGGAGATTAAAAACCACTGCCTCATAGGAGGAGGATGAGTCAGAATCTGATGATACCCCCACCCCCCCCACAAAAAAAGGATGAAAGAGAAGATAACAACTTACATAGTGGAAAAGGAGGAGGATAAGGAAATAGAGGTGGATATTTCAGATTTCTTGGTGTTAGGTTTAGGAGAGGAGGAAAAGGAGGGTAAGGAGGAAATTCACATCTTTGTGTCCCTCGTGATGGCTATGGTGGATCTCACGTAGGATCAATTCCTAGAGATGGTGGATAAGGCCCCCTCCCCCATGAAGGTGTCATCCTCAGCTTAGGTGAATTCTAAAAGGGAAATTAGTATTGACTCCCCAATTTTGCAAGTTAATAGCTTGGAGATGGAGAAGGGTAAGTCATGCGGCTATCTAGAAGAAATAATGGCAGCTCTAAAAATGGAGGTCAAGGAGCTGAGAGAGAAAATGATGGTCCTGGAGGAAAAGTTTGGCCTTTTGTTCAAATTCACCATCAAAGTGACTCATACAGTGGTTATGGCCCTGCATTTTTTGAAAGATAACCAAGATGAAGATTTGAACCATGAGGACTCCAAATTACTGTTCAAGTTCCTAGTGGAAGACTGGGTGAATGTCCTCCTCAAGAGAAAAGGTGATGAAAAGGCTTAATAGTGCCTTGGCCCTCTTTTGGTTTTATGAGATTTTGGGTTTTTTTGGTGCATCTCTAACTTTGTCAATTTTAAGGCAGTGTTGCCTTTGTTTGAAAATTCTTTATGTTGAAATAGTGTTGGTAATGGTTATCTTAGTAGGATGCCTAGTTGTTCTTATGTTTTTCGTACTATGTTTTTTATTTGCTAAGATGGGGTAGGGGGTATTTCTATTGGATTGGTAATCTACTGGTAGTTGGCCAACTTGACCTTTTGTAAGGGCTAGCCCCCTTGTTTTGGCTGCTTAATATTGGAAAAACTTTTACAACACCATTTTTTGTGTTAATGGTGTCTTATCGTTGAAAAGTCCAAACAAATCAACTAAAGTTTCTCAAGGAGTGAAGCCTATTGGCTTGATCATAGTTTAGTTTTAAATCAAATGTAAGTAGAAATTAATTAACTCTTTCAATATTTAAATGGGATAAATATAACTTAAATTATTATAATTAAATTTATATTTAATCTTGAATTACATAAAATCAATAATAATAAATTAATCGTGAAACTATTTTAAATTAAAATTGTGAAATTTTAATAAAAGACAATATTATAACTATACTAATTATTTAAACATGTTTAAGATTAGAAGATTTTCTAAATAATTTGGTGGAATATTAATAGAAAAATACATTATTTTATTTGATCATGTAAAATTAATAGATAGATTATAAAATTATTTATTGTTGACATTAAATATCAATAAAAGTTTAATATTTAGGATTAAAAAAAATTAGGGTTTGGCTGTGAGAGTTTGTGATTTATCATTTTTAAACATGTTTTATTGATCATTGATTATTTATTTCTTAATTAAATAAAATTAGATAATGAAATTTATTATAAGGTGTCTAACATTTAAATACAATGAAATTATTTGATACAATAGATCATATATAAATTGTATAGAACAATTTAACTAAAAATGTTGATCGACATATGGAATTGTGTTATACATATTAATTTTTTTTGATATAAGTAGTACAAAGAGGGTCTTGGCCCATGGTACAAACAACACTCTAGAAGTACATTAACAAAGGATTAACAACTTCCAAAGGGAAAAGAGATTAGGCCTCAGATTAACTTACCTCTATCAAAAACCAACTTATGAAACAACTTACTCTTCATAGTTCTAGCATTATTAAAAATTAGAAACCAAAATAAACTACAAGAGTTCATCATAACATAGTAAACTAAACTAATAAGCCACACATGGCTAGTTTTTTTCAACATAAACATCATATTAGAAGTAATGAAGCCCTACATGTTAGCACAACAAAAAGGAACCAACATAAAGAAACCTAGATACCCCCAAGCCTCTTGGATAGCATAATGTCTGCCCATTCCTCATTAAGGAACTTGAAGATCTCCTTTGCCTCTTTTTTCTAAGTAGCACCCACACCAGGAATCCTTCCCTACATAGTACATAAGGTGGTTGTGCTAGTGTGCATGATCTTCAAGGTAAACTTGCTAATGTCCCTAAACCTTTTGTTAAGGTAAGCCATCTCATCTTTGAGTTGGTCCATTGCTTTCTCAAGCTGGTTCACCTGGGTTTTGAGAGAGCCAAGAACACCCCTAGACTAGCCACCTTCAACAATATTTTCACCTTCCATAAAAACATTAGTGGGAGAGGTGTGGGGGGAATTAGGGGTGACAATCTAAGGAAAAGTGGGAGACATGGGCCAGATAGGAGACATGGCATGTGTGAGCAACTAATTATCTTAGAGGTTTTGGTATCCTTGGAAGAAGAGTTTGAATCAAACTCTAGAGTCTCTTTGACAATAGTGTCCTCACCTTATTCTTTGCTTCCCTTTTTCCTTAGCAATCCTAGATGAGCATCGAGTATGACAAGCATTCTCCTTGTCACAGTCCACAATGTTGAGGGTGGTCTTTTTAGTTTCTTTCCTTGAACTACTGGCAAGGTTTTTGAGTTCCTCTCTTTTCCTTTTGACACTCGGGGTTCCCAGATAATCTGCTAAGGACACTAGGCTAGAATGCTTAGCTTGACTAGAGGATGAGGGAGTAGTATTGGGCTGATTAGAAATTAGAGGAAAATTAGGGCTAGGAGCAGATAGCATAGTAGAACTAGTACAAACAAAAAAATTATCCTTAGTAGAAAATGACTGACTTTTTCCCTAGGCTAAAGGCCTCTAATGCCTCCAACACAATATTTTTAAAAGAGCACAAAAGGAAGAACAAGATGGAAATAAGGTCTTTATTGTGAATATGGTTGAAAAATGGGAGGTGATAGTAGTAATAAACTCCATACCTACCTTCTAGAGTAAAATACTTGACGATAATTTTACATATTTTTAGCTAGATGTCCAGGAGGTGCTCCGTGTTGTAGCCACCATGTTTCTTGATAGGTTTCTATTTGAAATGCTTGAAAAAATGGTCCAACCCAACCACATCTAGAGACCTACTAGTCTTTTTCCACTTGCGCCTAGTGGTATCCATGTCGTTAGGTTGGGCAAAAACCTCTTTATGTATCTCAAAATTGAGCCCTCTCATCATAACTTTCCTCTCCTTCCATGTCTTGACAAAGTAGACTGAGACATTCTCTTCATAACCCATCATACTTTCCATAAGTGATAGTATGTCTCAATCCTTGCAAATATACATGACAATGGGGTGTTTCTTAAATTCTTCCTCAATTCTATCAGGCTCAATACAATGTCTATCCCCTCCCATGTTCACCAAATAGAAACGTGTAGAGAAAGCAAGATCCTAAATACTTGTTGAGAAATCAAAATTAATAGAAACACCCAAGTATGGAGACAAACACAACTTATAGACAAGAAATAAAAACCTCTCAGCGATTAAAAACTAGAGAGACAATAGTAACAATAATGATGGTTCACATCTCTTTAGTGGTACTTGTAATTAATGGAAATCTATCATAATGTCTGAAGATTAATGTGAAGCCTAAAGTCACACGAATGATCATGCCAAATATGTCTTTTCACAATACAAAGGACCTTCCAAATGAGGGTAATTTAGTATGGGCAATCTCTAAATTTCCAAGCAATGTGCATCTTTTTCCAAGAAACCCAAGTAACCTCGACATGGTCTCAAAAAATCCAACAACCAACTTTATGCATGATAAAAAGATAATTAGTGGATCCCATCAAATCTTTCATCCCATTCCACTAACATTCACACAGAAGCTATGCAACCTACAACAGAGAATGAGTTGTACTTGCTAGCTCACCATGATCACCACATTGTCATTATGGGTCCAATAGGGATAACTTTAAGAATTCATAAGGTTGGCAACATAGCTAGGAAACCAAACTATCTTCTTAGCCAAAATTTGAGAACCAAAACTTGTAGTTACCAATCATTTATATTGCTTGAGGAAACTCCCACCTCTATATTAATAAGAACTTGGGTAGGCTAAGGTAGTTGATTAGCATTATGCCAAATAGTGAAGTTGTCCAAATCTAAGCCAATAGCAACAATTAAGTCTACAAAATAGTTTCCTCCCTATAAATGTGTTGCACCGAGAGAACTTGGAATCTTTGTGGAAGGTTGCAAATATCAATAAGGATTGGATCCATTCTCCACCCTGCATTGTGATGGGGAGTTTCTCACACGTAGAGCCTTCTTTCTCTATCCAAGGCTTTCTTCTAGCCTTCCTAGGGTCTTTTATCTATACCCTACTTTAGAGGATCTCTATCACCTTGAAAGTTTATATGAAAGAGTTGAGAAAAAGTGGAACTATTGTTTAGATACAAAAAGGAAAATTAGAGAAATTGCACTAGCTCAAGTTATGCTTGAACTTAGTAAGGCATGGATAGCCAAAGCCATAAAGAAATATGTTGTTACATTTTTTCCTAAATAAGAGCATTTAGCATATTACAAAACAATATAGAAGATGTAAATAAGACCACACAAATATGGAAAATTACATATGGGCTAGCTACAGTCAAAGTAGGAGAACAAGAGCCTATTGAGGTTAAAGATGATGAAGATGATGATGATAATGAAGGCACAGTTGAGGGAGGTACCAAAATGAATGTAGATGATTAGGAAGTAGCTGAGAAAGAGAAATAATAAGAACATAATGTACAAGATACACAAATGTCGAATGTCAACCCTCCACAAATAATAAGTCTAAGTACTGAAATTGTCATAGTAAAGAATGTTTTTGATCTCATTGTTTAGAACATCAATCTCATAACAGATGAAGACTTAAAAAGGATACTTGATCAATCTACACTATAGGCAAAATTATGTGATAATCCCTTACTAGTAAGTGTAGCTAAAATTTAGAGATTAGTGACTAAAACTATAAGGGAGAAGGTGAAAATACAAGAACCACCTACAATCACTCCTCAAGTCACTAATGAACAACCTTCAAACAATGTACTAGAAGTTTCACTATAAAAGGTTGAGATAATTAGAAATGATACAATAGAAACACAAGTCTCGAATGAACCATAGAGTCAAACAGGTCAGATAGACTCATCTGCACCTCCAGTACAAATTCAAGGTGCAATCCAAAGCAATGAGGCAAAGAGGGACAAGCATGAAGAGACTAAGTTGACACCCAAGCTAAAGGAGCAAGCAACAATTCAAACACTAGTAACTCTACTAGTATCTAGTACTCCTTCTAATCACATTCTTTAAAGGTTGAGTACAAATGCAACACCCTTGCGATTCTTAGTACCAAGTCCAAGTTTATCTAAAGTAGAAGAATTAATAACCTATGGAGATGTTAGCCTAGATGAAGAAATTATATTGCCCAAGTTTGATCTTGCAACAATCACAATTGAGTAGATGGGTATACTCCAACATGCCTTGGATAGAAAGAAACATCAAGAATTACTCAGAAGGGAGCATAGACAGAAGCAAGCTTTGCTTGATATTAAAGACATCTTCTTGGATGCATTTAGTCTTCTTACTCTAGATGAAACAAAGCCACTTAATTGACTAATATAGTGGAAAAGGTAAGTGATACAAATATTGATACTAATTCCAAGTTATTAGAATGGTTTGAGAAGAAGTTTCAACATAAAGTGAATGAGAAGATATCCAGTGATATAGCACTTACACAAGTTGCATTGGCAACTAAGATAGACAGTGTGAAGAAGGTACTTGAGAATATTTTCTCTCTATACACTAAACTCTTTAATCCTACACTCTTCACATGAGAGACAAGGAATCACATCCTGAGTTTGGAAAGTCAAATGTAGCCATGTGGAGCCAAATTGCCCAAGACTCCAACTCAAAGTGAGAAACACTTTAGGACCCTATTGCAAACCCAGAGTCAGTTAGCAACACTATTTGTAGATGAAGCCAACATAAGGGCCAAACTGATAAGCATCCAGAATGCATTGACTCCTCACATGGAGATTTTTCACAAGGAGTTAGGCTATGTAGAAAATATTATGAAGAAAGACCCCAATCTTTCTACATTAGATGGCCTAGTCTACCTTGCTGTCGAGTCGGTCATCCAAATAAAGTCTTTGGAGGTAGCTTTTGATAATTGGGATGCTACTCTTAAGATTATTCTTAAAGTTCATAAATATTTTTTAAACATACACACTATCAGTGTATAACCCATTGACATCATTGTCAAAAAGGGGGAGTAAGAGCATAAGAAGAGTAAGAGCATGGGGGAGCAAGCATGCAAGAGAAAAGGTGGAGAGAGAGAGAGCACCAAGGGCTAGCAAAGAGTATCAGTCAATAGGAGACATTTTGATTGTAGAATACAAAATAGAATAGATAAAACAACTGAGGGGGAGTTATAAGCTTTTTGATGTATAAGTTGCAGAATTTTGATATTTTGAAAGTTTGTATAGAAGCTGAATAATTATGTTATGTTATGCTCATAAGAATAAAAGTATTAATGAATGAAATTTTTTTTTTGGCACTCATGTCAAAGGGGAGAATATTGATCTTAGATTGGTTTTGACATGTAAGTGTCTATACACTTAAGTCATTTACTTAGTTCATGTCAAACAATTAACATATGTCGAGCACAACATATGAGTTAGAGCATGTTGAGTCAACAATGAGTGTCGAGTCACTCATGTGCCAAGTCACTTAGGAGCTAAGCAAGTAGTATATGCCAAGTGATTTAGGAGTTGAGAAAGTAGTGCATGATGAGTCATTGAGATGCTGAGCATCAGGGACTTCAGGTGTCGAGTAACACAATTTTGTCATAGTTGTTTGTATTGGCATAAACTACTATGTAAACCATTTTTGAGCTGACTTATAGATTGAAATACAATATTTTGATGAGTAAGGATGAATCTTAAGTTGGAATCCCTGCATTACACACATCCAATTAGGTAAAGGAAAGGTTTAAGTGGCAAAATGGATAAATCATAGCCATTGATTCATACCTAACCCTAAGTCACCTAGGTCTTCTTAAGGAGGACAAACCCTAAACTTTCTATGAGGATGAAAGGGAATGAATGAATGATCAAGGAGAGTTTTGCATGAGAAAACCAAGACATTAATGGTGACAAAGGTATTATGATCTGAAATTGCATTGCAAAATCACTTAAAGGAGAAGAGAGGAAGGAAATAGTGAACATCGTAGAGACATTTGATCAAGAAGGATCAAGTATACAACAGTTTAGAGGTGATCTATCATCAAGCAACAAAGTGTTAACCACAGGATCAATGTTGAGACATTCTAACAGATGAATCAGTTAAATCTCTTAACAGAGTAGTCCTTATAGGCTGTATTGAAATCCTCTAACAAGGTGCTTACTTAATTGTGAGTTAAAGTCCTTTAGCAAGGCACACTTTTAATAGGATGTTGAAATCCTTTGACAGGGTAAGACTTAAGAGTCTTTGTAAGCCTTTAATAATCCTAGAAGTCTACTTTTCCTATTTTAATTCCAACACCTTGTTATTGGGAACACATATTAGAGAGGATCTAGCATAAATAATCCTAGATATGTATGAATCATATAGCTATATGGCTATTATCCTCCCTGTTGAACTACCTAAAATAAAATTTTGCTTTTAAAAAGTAGCAATATCACCTAAAGACCCATTTGAAGTATTAGTATCAACCCCATAATTTTTTAATAGATAAATATTTGTCCACTCTCTCTATAGACATTTCATTTCTTGAATCACCATAATGTTTGGCTTATGGTTCCTAACAAAATTTGACAAAATATCCTTATGACAAGAGTTAATTATCCCTCTAATATTCCAGCACATGACTTTGTATTTTTAATAGGGGTGCTACTCAAGAAAATCTTTGGGATAATTATTTTAACCAAATCAAAAATACTTTGAAGCATTATTGTTACCTATTAAATTTTTAAATTTTTCTTTCAAATGTATTTATGACCCCACAATATGTCATAGACCTATTCTTGGTATAAACTCTAATTGAAGGAACCTTTATTGCATCCTATTTTCCTTTCAACTTTAGTAAAAGAAATTCATCATCCATATTAGTTTTCTTGGATCATGTTCTCTTTTACCATAGTCTATTTCCTCGTCCATATTACTTTTCTTGGATCCAGTAACTCTTCCCCTATATTTGAGTTCTAAAACAAGTGAAAATTTCCACATCAAGGAAATTATGGTTAGCAATTAGTGAAGAATAAATAGTTACGGCCTTGATGCACCAATATTAGGATCACCATTTATAGGAGACTAACATTTGTTCATCGACTTAGATAACTTCTCTACATTACAATGAGAAAAAATATTCTTAGCACAAAAGATACTTTCTTTAGGGTCCTCATATTCCGGAGGTTTTTCCTTAGTACTACCATTCTCATTACCTCTTTCACCAAAACCAATCATTATAATCTCTTGAAGGTTCACATATTAAATCTCGTTAGGATTCCTATCCCTTTCTTTACCTTTTTCCTTCCAACTTTTTACTATCTTCTCCGGCTTTTTTTGGAACTTTTAAAGGTCATCTCTCCACCCAATGCCCTAAAGTTTTTTTTTAAAATCATACAAAAGGAAATAATTCAAACTCAATCAATAAAATCTATGAATCTAACTAGTAATATATATATATATATATATATATATATATATATATATATATATATATATATATATATATATATATATATATATATATATATATATATATATATATATGAGTAGATTGGTAGATTGAACAATACTCACTTTAGTTCTAGAAAACACACCTTTTTGGCCGTCATCATTGGTCACTAAAGAGAAACCCCCCAAAAGAGCTTGAAATTCCTCTAAAATTGTCCTCATTCTAGAACTCCATAGGCAAGCTAGGTAATCACACACATATGAAACCACCTCAAAAATAGTATCAAGTAAATCTAGATTAGGAGCATGTTTCTTCAGATCCAAAGAGGATTCTTCAATAACCCAATGCCCCCCACATGAAAGAGTAGAAATATCATCTTGATAAGAAAAAGAAAAGAAGAAATCCCTTTCAAAAGAGATGATACCTTGAACTAACCTTTAAGAATTCATTATTTCTTGACATAAGCCCTCATAAATTTTATTTTGGGTGTAGGAACTATAAACATGCCTACCAAGTGGTGGTGAACTTGCTTACCTCATAGGAGCTTGAGGTTGTTAGTTGGCAGTTGCCTATTGTTTTTAATTAGACTCTTCTCTTGTATACCTCTATTAAATTCATCAGGTTTACATTCCTGGTGAATGGAATAGAGTTGTTGATTGTTTGGCCAAATGGGCTTCTATTCATGCTCTGAGCTAGAATATTATGGATAGGGGTCAACTTCCCCTTGATCTATTACAAGAATTTGATGATCTAGTTGCTTAAGACAGAGCTCCTGGTTGATTTCTCCTTGTTGTAATCCTTTCTATATTAATAAATTTTTACCCCTCTTTTTCCCAAAGTAAACATTCCTATCAAAGAAATATCCATTAACAAAATAGTATATCCAAGGACCAAATTGGGAACTAAAATAGAAGACTTGGCACTTTGGGGGTTTAAAATGTCATCCATTGTAGTTAGAGAAGTTTTTTTAATAGTTATAACCCCAAAGAGAGAATTTTAGGGTTTATTTACCCTATCATTTGAGACCCTTTTCCTCAATTTTAACCATCCTCACTAACTCCAACTTGGACCTTCTTATTTTAAGCCCTAAAGTCAAGCTCTGGCCCTCCAAATTTTAAAATATTTTCATTATCAACTAGACCCATAAGGTTCTTTTTGTGTGAAGATAGGTTGTATCCCTTGAAAGATATTCTAGAGGTTACCATACCCCTAGGATTCATAGAGACCTCTATATTCTTTTCAAAAGCCCCATTGTCCTCATCTTGATTCATGGAAGACTAGCCCACACCTTCCCCACTATCATAAAATCCTGCATTCAAATCATTACTCAACACCATTTTCGGGGATCTATCAACCAAATATTGGTCAAGACCTCTATAATTTTTCATGTCTACTTAAACCCTCACTCCAATCCTCTCCACTCCATTAACTATGAGAGGTTGATAGATGGATATTGTTGTTCTATATTATTGTAAGTTTATATTTTTTAAATATTTAATTATGTATTAACATCCTTTTAACTATCTATCACTAAAAATACTAAAATAAAAAAATGATTCTTTAGATTAAAATTTGGAGACTTGATTCAATAAGTTCTAAAATACTAGCCAATGCATTTTTATAGAGGTATTAAATGGTTTAGTTAGATATTACTATTTTATAGAAATTAAGATCAAGAATAAAATAGCTTACTTGTATCTTTTCTATGAATCCAAATGGTTTTGTGATTCATGTTCCTTTGTTAAATTATTTTTTATTGCATACTACATAGAAAACAAAATATAAAATCCTAGAAAGGCATTTAGATGTTAAAATTTTATTTATTATTTATAAAAAGAATCTCAAAATAAACTTTATTAATGATTAATATGTATGAGATATATATTTTGTGAAATATAATCAATTAATCTTTATATATAAGTACTATAATATTTTAATTTTGTGTAGACATGGATCGTAGGAAAATGGGCGGGTCATAAAGATCAAAAGTGGGCACCTAAAGGAACTCAATTTCATCAATTTACATTGCCTGAGATAATTAAGTTTAGAAGTGATTGCACATATAGAGATTCGGTATCGCTTGTGCTTCCACAAGAAGCTAAAGGAGTCAATTGTTGTGAGGTAAAATAAATGTATTTTTAATTTTATAAGGCATGGTTATTTATAAAAGAAGATATGTCTAAATTGTATCACTTGTATGTGTAGTACACAATGCCTCGAAGAGTAGTATATGCTTGTCATGCAGGAGGAGTTATTCATGCACTTGAAGGTTATGAGAACCATGAAGTTGGAGCAATTAATGTTGACCACATCGATCGTGTATGGAATGCAGCAATGAAACATGGATTTACTCTTGTTCAATAATCTCAGGTTAAATGACTTTCTTGCATGTATAAATGAACCTTATTTTATTTCTTAAAATAATATTTTTTCACAACTCTTTGAATAAGATATTATACTAGTTTATCACATCATTCATTTTTATCATCAATCATGTTTATAAAGGAATAACTTTTCATTGAAATTAGCCATTATAACAATTAATAGCTTTGACTCTTTCAATCTTGGAATATTGATTAGAAAGGAATATAATATAAGTGCTCTTCAAATAATTGCAATATTTTTGAGCTTATAAATCAATAAATTCATCAATTATTTACCATATCAAAATAATGATTAGCATAGGATATCTTAAAATAGTCATCATACTTTGGTGTGCAATGGGTATGTTGAAGAAGTATGGAAAGTTAGTTAAGAACAAAATTATTCTATTTTTTGCATATATTTGTGTAGTGCATGAGGCCAATTGGTGGGCCATGTAGAAGTGACATTTTATATGCAACATTCTAATGGAGAAGTGATAACTTCAAAATAATTATGCATTTTCCTATATGGGTCCAAGCATAATTGAAACAAAACCTTTAAATTAGGAAAACAATAAGAATCCACTACCAATAGACATATGGTGCATGCGTGCGTAAAAATCATATCTTCATGTGTGTGTGTGTGTGTGTGTGTGTGTGTATAGGAGGGACTGCAAAAAAATCATATCTTCATGAAGACCAAGTGCAAGATACGCAAAAAAATGGTGTATTGATTCAACATTTCAAAAGTCATGTGGCTTCCACGCATTCTGTCAAACAATTGGTAGTGTATTCTTCTATTTAACTTGATGCTTGCTATTGTACCTCCACGCAATCCATCCAACATTTCACTCACATTCTCCATGCATAGGCTCTATTGTTGATCTTGGCAGACATTTGATTAAGTCATGTGGGACCTCTTTGAAACTTATGAGGCGTCGATCACATTGCAACTTTATTCCATTCGTAGAACAGCTCACTGTCATCCTCCCAGTGTTCAAAAGACACCCATGATGGATTGTGAAGAACAAATGCCACATGATGGGTTAACATTGAGATGTAAGTAATGTGTTTCTTTGCTGTGCTTTCAGTGGAATCACCCAATCTCGGTACCCACTTAGTAAATGGTGAGTCGAGTTGTGCCTTCTTCCCTTGAACTTCACCAGGACCTTCGGTTGTTATGCAAGGATAACCGATAGGGTGATTTGAGAATGAGCCTTCATATTCACCATCATATCCAAAGATCTCCACAAGCCTCATATGTGAGCATTATGTCAAGAAAATCACACACCTACATCTGCAGACATCCCGTGTCTCAAGGCATGATCACAGGCTCTCCTTATTCACATATGAGTGTTCAATTCAAATATTGGTGTATCATCTCCAATTTGAATTGGATAACTTCATGGGTTTACACCTCATAATGCCCTTTGGATATTTGTGAAACATATCAGGTCCCATGGAAATTACATTAAAATCATACTCTTTTAATGCTTCAAGTATGTGATATAGTCTCACATCATAACCCACCAAGAAGATATATTATCAAGTTTAAACTTGGAATCTTAGTCTTACCAACATCAATTTGAAAAAAAATTGGGAACAAAGAAGGGGGCTTTTGGTAGAGAGAGAGAGAGAAAATAGGGGACACAACCAAAGCAAACCAACAACACAACAATTTAACAACTACACTAAACACCACTAAAAATGGAGAGCAACAAGATTTACAAATGTACATAGGTGAGAAGAACTCACCACAGGACTAGAGGTGAGGAAAAACTTACACGAAGCCATTTACTAGCTACGAGAAGAAAGAACCCTTTTGAAATAATGAATTGCATCAGCATGACACAACCCAACACCACCTCCATTTGGAAAACTCATCTTCTTGGTATCTCAGTCTGTTCACATGTAGGAACCTTGTCCACCAATCATCACATCCAAAGAGTTGCATTTCATCATAAAATTTTGAGTTTTCCTGGACACTTTGCAAAGAATTTTCAACTCCTTTTCCAACAATCCACTAAAACAAAACTTGTTCAAAATTTTTCAAAGTAGGGATTATGTCATTTTTAGCACACATACCCTTGGGATCAACACACAAAAGAGGCTTTTTAGAATTCAAAACACCCTTAAGATAGAAGTGAGCCTTTTCAAGCATAGGGCCAATCTTGGTCTAGATAAATCCATCGTCTTTTGCTAAAAGAAAGTTTGAAAGGTCTTTACCTAAAGCAAAAGAATGGAAAAGGCTTATACCTAGAGTTTTTATAAGAACAACTCCTTCATTCACTGAGAGAAAGTGTACTGAACTACATTTGCTAAAAAATTTAACAGTCTTTGGGACTTTTCTTGTAGTATATTTGCTTTAGTATTCTCCATACCAAAGTGAAATAAATAATCTTTCCCACCTGGAGGTGATTCTTGGATTTGGAAAAGAGGGTTTTCTCTAACAATGAAATCTTCATGGAACCCTATTGGAAAGTATAGCTGGTTAAGCTCATTCCAAGTTCACTTATCATCCAACTCTGCAAACATTGTTTTTGTCTCACTTGCTAATCCATCCATTGTTTGGAGAGTGTCTTCTTTACTTGAGCATGTGATAAGTTCTCCCTTTTGGGAACCTTTGTTGTCATGAGTAAGTGTGATTGCTTCTGATTCATGAAGATTTCCAAGCTAGGGTCTAACCTTAGGCTGTAAATTAGCATTTGAACACCTCATAAGAGTGCAGAAGTCCTCTTGTGTATCAAGTTGTAACCATTGCTCTCAAGAAGAAGGGAAATGAAATAAAAAGGCTTCATATTCTACCTCTCTATCACCTTGAAAGATGCCTTTCATTTCTTCCTCATGAATATTTCCTTTGTCATACTAATCTTTTATATCTTCCTAAATAACATCACTTGATGAAATATCATTAGCAGTTTCAAATATAAAAGAATCAAGTTCTGAGTTTGAAACATCTACTACCACATTTTCATTTGGTATTCCACTCTCCAGCCCTTGTTCACTTGGAGGTATATCAAGGCCAATCATTGAGTTAGCTGATTGAGAAACATATTCATCATCAAACTCAACATGTAGATGGTAGGGTCCAATTATACTATGGGAAATACTTTCAATTACAAGAGGAATTAGAAAATCTTCATCATTGAAGAGTATTAGATCTTGACCAAATGAAACAATGGGCATTGAATTTATAATATTGAGAATATGCTTGTTTTTTAGAGGCTTTACCTTTGGATAGTGCTACTGTTCATAGAGACAGATTTCTGCCTGGGCAACTTCTTTATACTTCATTCTACTTAGGATCATGTCATCATCCAAACTAATAGCCTCGCTTTGTGCATCTTGCAATGTTTGGACTTTTAGATGAAGAAGGAAGAATTTAATTTCTGTTTGCATCGCAGCAATGAAAACACACAACTGATTATTTTTGGTTGGTTGGCTAGTTAGAGGAATCGTACCAACAGTTCTATTGAATCTATCAATGAAATCTCTCATGACTTACCCTTTTTCCAACTTGATTTGAAAGAAATTAAATAACAATTTAGCTACATCAAGGGTAGGCATAAACCTTTGAAGAAATTTCACCTCAAGATCATTCCAACAGGTGATGCAACCATCTGGCAAATTCTGGAACCAAGCTATAGTATTTTCCACAAGGCTTTGAACAAACAACCTAATGAATACATTATCTTCTTATACACCAAGAATACCACATGCAACAATGACTACTTTGATGTGGTCATTTGGATCCTGGGTCTTATCTCCAGAAAACTTCGGAAGGTATTCCCATGATCTTTTAGGCAGGGTTGAATACTGGACCAAGGCAAACGGTCCAATCTCAGCCCCCCATGGCTGAGTGGAAACTAGAGCCATAATACACACTCGAACTCCAAAATCAAAGATTTAGTAGGTTTGAAATATAGAGTCACCAACCTCCATTCTAGAGGAGGTACCTTAAGATATCCAAGAAAAGAAAGCACTAGAACTTTTCTTTCTTTCCCCAACGGAGTTGCCAAAGACTGTTAGTAAAAAGTTTTTTTCCCTTCAACAAGAATTACAAAACATGACTCAATACGCTTGAAAAGAAGGAAAAAATGTACTACTAGTTGGATTAGTTATCATTGATTGATAACTATCCTTTGAATTAAGAGGTACAACTCCCTTGTTTGTAGATTTGCAACAAATTTAAATGATAAGATGTATCTTTAACCTGAAGATACTAATGAATCTGACATTCATTAATAGACATGAAATGAATGCAATCATTTGGATTTATAAACTATATAGAAAGGGAAAGACGAATGAGCAGCCGCATTGACTACCCAACAAATCTTTCCTGTTATGGAAGAGAGAGAAGTTACAAATGTTCTTATGCAAAAAACATGAGTATATAAACACAAGACTACATACATCATGTTCGATGTAGTAATAAAAGACTGTATCTCAAAAAGGAAATTAAAAAATACAATATTCTTCAAAACCAGAAATATAAATGTATAGACCACAGGATCGAACACATTTATTCCTCTTCATTTTAGAAACATGATAAAACAACAATAGTATAATTATGTCCCTCTATTACAATCAATCTAAATAAAACCAGGCTCCTTCCCCTGTTGCAAAATAGAATTGTCTTCTCCCTATTGTAGTAGCTGTAGAACTTCTAGACCAGAAAGAAGAACCCCTTCAACCTCATTTTGCCATCTATTTATCATCTACTTTTTCCAGTAACCTTTAAGTTACATAACTGATTCTTGGAATCCTTTTTATTTATTTATCTTCTTATTTACCTGACTAGCACCTATGCTCTGACTATATTAAGAGATACCCTCAAGAAGTAATATTTGTCACAATCGTCATTTGGGTTAGTACTATGCTAGTTTGTCCATGTGACACATCATATATAGGACAACCATGTAGTAGGGAAAATAATGAAATGGATCTCAATAGGTGTTAGTTTCTTCTAAAACTTATTAAAACACTTTAATTGACACCCTTCAGACTTATATGGCCCAAAACTATTGACGGTCTTGGTGTGTACTCCAATTTTGTATGCATGTCTTACCCGATTCATTATTACATGAATTATTTAGAAAACAATTTCACTTCAATCTCTTGTAAGAGTTCGCTTATCCCTTGTCCCTACATAGCCATACTTTGACAAGGTTTTGGGCATTTGATAGCACCATTGATAGGATAATAAGACATGATTGAACAGGGGTATAGTCATCCATCCATTTTTGAGACATATTTAAGATTACACCAACCTGATGCAGGACTGTGCGAGCCTTGATCTTTGTATCTATATGCTCTTGAGGATTCGGGTCTTCCATAAGCCTGACAATGAATATATATATATATATATATATATGAGGGACTAAAAAAAATTCCTATCTTCATGAAGACCAAGTGTAAGATACATGGAAAATATGGTGTATTGATTCAACATTTCAACAGTCACATGGCCTCTGGGCATTCTATCAAACAGTTGGTAGTGTGTTCTTCTATTCGGCTTGGTGCTTGTTGTTGTACCTCCACATATTAGAAATACCTCCAAGCACTCTATCCAACATTATACTCACATTGCCCACGCATAGGCTCTATTGTCAATCTTGGTAGACATTTGGTTAAGTCATGTGGGAGCTCTTTGAAACTTATGAGGTGTTGATCACATTGCAACTGCACCCCATTCTTAGAACACCTCGCTCTCATCCTCCTAGTGTTCAAAAGAAACCCATGATGGATTGTGATGAATAAATGGCACATGATGGGTTAACATTGAGATGTAAGTAATGTGTTTCTTTGATGTGCTTTTAGTGGAATCACCCAATCCTACTACCCACTTGGTAAATGGTGAGTCAAGTTGTACTTTCTTCCCTCAAACTTCACTAGGACCTTTAGTTGATATGCAAGGATACCCCAATAGGGTAATTTGAGAATGAGCCTCCATATTCACCATCATATCTAAAGATCACCACAGGCCTCATATGTGAGCATTATGTCGGGTAGATCACACACCTTCATCCACAAACATGGCATGTCTCAAGGCATGACCATGGGCTCTCCTTATTCACATATTAGTGTTCAATTCAAACATTGGTGTATTATCTCCAATTTGAATTGGATAACTTCATGGGTTTACACCTCATAATGCCCTTTGGATATTTGTGAAGCATATTGGGTCCTATGGAAATTACATTAAAATCATAATCTTTTAATGCTTCAAGTATGTGATATAGTCTCACATCATAACCCACCAAGAAGATATATTATCAAGTTTAAAGTTGGAATCTCAGCCTTACCAACATGAATTTGAAAATAATTTGGTCCCTTTGATAATTTGGCTTTTCAACTAATCTAAGTGTCTAAACTTGAATCTAGATTTGCATTATCAAATTCCTTTCACTTTGAAGATAAACTTTGAACTGAACCTCAAAACTTTCCAAATCTAGACCTTGAACCACTTTGTATGTTCAAAACCTGAAACTAGATCTGAGTAGTGATGAACTTTGAGTCATTGGGCTTCTGAATCTGCATTTAAAAATATGACAAAGTAGACTACTGAGCTTGAGGCTTGAGCCTTGATTCTACAAACTTCTGAAAATTGACACTTGGTCTTGATGTTGGATTCAAACTTGAAGTTGAAGTTGAACTTTGAAAATTATGGTTCGAGTTCAACTTGAACTTAGGATGCTGCCTTTAATTTTTTGGAAACCCTTTCAACTCTTTTTAAAGGCTTAGGTTTGATTATCTTTAAACAAATTTACCTGTAGATTGTTAGTTATTTGCCCAAAATATTCCATCAGTCAGACCATCGACTTGAACTTGAAGTTGAACTCGAACTTGAAGTTATGAACTTGATGATTCAAGCTCAACATATCCCCACAACACTATCTTCTTCACAAGTCATAGTTTATAAATCATCATTAGCAATTAAAACCAAGAAAAATTTTCTCTATGGATTTGACCTAGAAGTTTAGAATATAGGAGCTAAAAGTAGGGTAACACTCATAGAAACTCCTCACTTCAGTAGCAAACCTAGGAGTGGGCCAGCTCAAGATTTCCTTCATCGTACTCTTGTCCATCTTCAAGTTATTTTGGCAAACTACAAAACCCAAATAAAAAAGTTCCTCCTTCATGAACTCACTTTTCTCAAGATTTGTTGTCAACTTCTCCTCTTGGAGTCTCCTTAACAAAATTTCCAAGTGTTTCATATGCTCTTCCTTTTTTTGCTAAATATTAGGATGTCATCCAAATATACTACCACAAACACACCTATGTAATCTTTTAGGACATCATTCGTTACTCTCATAAATGTACTTGGTGCATTGGTAAGACCAAATGACATTACCAACCACTTATAGAGTCCTTAATTAATTTTAAAAGAAGACTTCCACTCATTACCCTTTTTCATCCTTATTTGATAATATCCACTCTTAAAGATCAATTTTTGAAACATATCTAGCCCCACCAAGACAATCCATTAAGTCTTCTATCCTAGGAATAAGAAATCTATATATTATTATTATCTTATTTATTGACCTAGAATCTATACACATTCTCCACTTACCTCCCTTTTTAGGGGCAAGGACAACTAGAACAACACATGAGCTTATACTTTTTCTGATCAACCCTTAGTCAAGCAGCTCCTAGACTTGCCTTGCAATTTCCTTGTTTTGCTTAGGTGTCATCTTGTATGCAATTTTGTTTGGCAAAGATGAACCTGGTATAAAGTCAATCTGATGACTTATTGCTCTCTTTGGGGTAATGTAGGTGGTGCTCCATCACACATGATATACTTCTACATGTATAGGTGCTTGTTTGGGTAATTCCTCTTCCTTTGGCTTCACCATGATTGCATAACCAATTCCTTCTCCCTATTTCAAATCCTTAAAGAACTCTTTCCTACCTAGCAAGAGTGCATTAGTTGTTGGAAGATGGGTTGGAAGCATGAATGTTGATGATATGTTACATTCATGACTGAGTTTTTCATTGATGTCAACATAGCATGTTTGATATCTTCTATGGTATCTGACAGAAGAACAACATAAAGATCAAGTTGGTATTAATGGCTAGTTGAGCATGATAACCACCCAAGGTTATGGGAGATACTGTTGAGTATCTAGTATATAGAGTTAATGTTGGAAGCAAAAAGGATAAGTCTAGAAAAAGTTATGTAAGTTTGGCAATGTTTGTTCTGAGATAAATTTTACAGAGGCATATTCTAGTAAACTTGTTATATCTCTTAGCATAATTGATATCTTGATGATCTAGGTTAAGGACATGAAGATGAAATATTGAGGATGTCATGCCTAAGCTTGCTCATCATAGTATTGTGTGTACAGAAAGTTATTGAAGTTACAAGGCATAAGATTTGTGTTATCATTAAGTGTAATGTGTTCTTAATGAGGTCCTATAATAATTAGTTGAGAAGGACTAACAATTGACTTAGGAATTGTTTTATGGACTCAGTATAAAGGAAAGGCATTTTCCTTTATCATGACATGTGTTAATATGAGGATATGCAAATTGTAAATGTTAAGAAAGTAGTATAGGATGTGAGGTTGAGCAAAGAAGTGTGAAAGTGAAGGAAACTTCATTGCTGAGGTTTTTCTGATTGATCCAAGGTTTGGTATTTGGATCTGAGGTTTGTGACTTGATCTGCAAGGTTTGATAGTGATTGGTCTGGTTAACAAGATAGAGGAAAGTATAGAGGAAAGAAGAAGATACCAGTAAATTACTTGTTTGAGTAGTGAGCTCTTTTTGTAGTTGAAATTGCATGTTTGGGCAGTGGGCTCTTCTTGCATACATTATACCACAACTCCTAATATGATTGGAATCTCCTAACAGAGATTTAAAGTCTCCTAATAGGGACTCATTGTACTAAATGTTATAACAGACTCCTAACAAGGTCTATCCTTTAACAAGGAATGTTTATATTAGTACATCATCTTGTGGGCATCATTCCCACCAGGGTTTTCCCTCTAATCAAGGGTTTCCCTAGTCAACATATTTGGTATAATTATCTATGTGCATCTTTGTATGGTTGTTGTTTACTTTGATTGAATTCTTAAGTTTATTTAATGAAGATAAGTGGTTTAATTATTGGATAACTGATTCACCCCCCTCTCAATTATCTTGGTGGACTATTGTTTCTAACAATTGGTATTAAAGCATCAGGTCCTTGAAGAAAAAGTTTAACAACTTTGGGAGATCCATGTAAAACATGTTCAAGAAAGATAGTCTAAAGTTCAATGGAACAAACTATAATAGCTAGAAGGAAAAGATGAAGACACATTTGTTGTGTATGGGTTTGGGATATTGGGTCTTGACAAAATCAGTGAAGACAATCATTGAAGAAAAAGATTTGGAAACTTGCAGCGAGATAGAAAGAGATCTTTTCATGTGTGACATAAGAGCTAGAGAAGCACTATTGACTGCACTTCCTAAAATTGAGTACAATCAGGTAAAATCACCTCCTACTTCACATTTGATTTGGAAAGCTTTGGAAAATAGTTTTGAAGGTGATGCACATTCTAAGAAGTTGAGGTTACAAAGATGGATTTGTGCATTTCAAGATGCTAAGATGATGGAAGATGAATCTGTAAGAACATATACAGATAGGATATTAGAAATTACCACAGGTATTAAAGCTCAAGGAGGAAACAAAGAAGATGATGAGGCTATATGGAAGATATTGAAAACTCTAACACCACCATTCAAGCCAGTAGTTCATATGATACAGTTGTTGATATCATGTACCAAAGATTTCACAAAGGAGACATTGCTTGGAAGACTTGAAGTAGTTGAGAATGAACTTAGACAATCTGGAGAATTAACAAAATAGAGATAACATTTAGTGCCTTGAACATTCAGCCTAACCTATCAAGAAACACAAGTGCTAGAGGATATTTTGCTAGCAACAATAGATTTGAAGAAGAAAGAAAGATTAATGAAGTAGTAGCCCTTCTGGTAAGAAGAGAAAAGGGAGGAAAGAAAATATTTATGTGTTGGACTTGCAATGAATATGGTCATTATACTTCTAAGTGTCCTAAAAGGGTGAAAAAGTATAAGGGAATTCGTAAGCCTAGAAAAGATAGAGATTGTTTGTATGCAAATCAAGATAATGATTTTGATGATGAAATTGGATTTGTGGAAATTAAAGAGGAAATTCCAGAGAAGATAGCTTTGAGAATGAATCTAGTGTAAAGATCAATAAGGGAGGAGAATTTACTTCAAATGAGTTTAACATGTTTTGTGAAGAAAAATGGAATTAAAAGATAGCTATTAGCTCCAAGAACCCCTAAATAGAATGACATTGCAAAGAGAAGAAACAAGTCTGTAACAGAAGAAACTAGATCTATGTTAGTGAAAAATGATGTATCCATGTTAGCAAAAAATAATGTATCCAAGACATTTTGGAGAGAAATAGTGAATACAATAGTCTACACTATGGACAAAGTTCAAGTTAGGAAGGATACAAACAAGACACCTTATGAACTATGGTCTGGTAACTCACATATAGTTAAGTATTTTAGAATATTTGGAAGTAAGTGTTACATAGAGAGAGATGATGATTTTAGTAAGTTTAATGCTAGATGTGATGAAGGTATGTTTCTTGGTTATTCATTGAAAAGAAAGGCTTATATATGTTATAATCAAAGAACTAAGACTATTATGGAAAGTGCAAATGTGAGAATTGATGAGAAATTTAGAGTACAAGAGAGAATAGTTGATTACAATTCAGAAGATGATGTTGTTACTAAGCCAAGGAATGATTAGGTATTTCTTGAAACTAACAATAATTTGTAGAATGAAGGAAAGAAAAGGTAGGAACAAAGCTCAACACCTTCAGTAGAGCCAAGGGTTGGGATAACAACTCCTACTTTAGGAAAGAACATGATAAAGAATCACCCATCTGAACAGATCATCAGAATCAAAGACAAATGTGTGATGACAAGAAGCAGAGTTGATGAAGAACTATGCTTGATATCTCAAGTTGAACTGAAGAATGTAGATGAAGCATGTAAAGATTATTACTAGAAACAAGCCATGAAAGAGGAATTGGATCAAATAGTAAAGAATGAGACATGGGAGTTGGTCCCCAGACTAGCAGATAAGAATGTAATAGGAACCAAATGGGTATTCAGGAACAAGATGAATGAGCTAAAAGTTGTAAGAAACAAACAAGATTAGTATGTAAAGGCTATTCACAGAAAGAAGGAATAGATTATGAGGAGATTTATGCTCCAATGGCTAGAATAGAAGTCGTAAGACTATTCTTAGCCTATGCATCATAGAAGAATTTTGAAGTATATTAGATGGATATCAAGTTAGCATTTTTGAATGGAGAACTTGAAGAAGAGGTATACAATGAGCATCCTAAAGGATGTCCTTTGACAAATGACAGGGACATAGTATGCAGACTAAGGAAAGCATTGTATGGATTAAAGAAAACACCCAGAACCTAGTATGCAAGGATGGATAAGCTATGGACAAAGCTCAGATATAGCAAAGGTATGGCAAATAGAAATCTATATTGGAAAGAAACTGATAATGGTTTGATGATTTTGGTAATATTTGTTGATGAAATCACATTTGGAGGAAATGATGAAGAAAGTAAGAAGTTTTCTAAAGAAATGAATAAAGAATTTGAAATGAGTATGATAGGAGAGATGAAATATTTCTTAGGATTACAAATAGTTTAGAATAAAGAAGGAATCTTTATTTCTCAGACTAAGTACTTGAAGGATTTATTAAAAAGGTTTGGTTTGGAAGCATGTAAACTTTTTGGAACACTTATGGTAACTAGAAATAAGTTATCTACAAAGGATGAGGCAACTACTATTGAGAAGAAGTACAGATCTATGATCATAAGTTTGCGATATCTAACTCATACAAGGCTGGATATAGCAAATGCTATTAGAATTGTTGCAAGATTCTAGGATGATCCCAGAGAAGCACATTATGTAGTAGTAAAAAAGATATATAGATATCTAAAAGGAACTTCAGAATTTGGACTATTGTATGATAGATCTAATGACTTCACTTTAAGTGCTTATACTTATGTAGACTGGGTAGGAAATATGGATGATAGAAAGTGCACCAGTGGAGGAGCTTTTTTTCTTGGAGGAAGATTGGTTTCTTGGTTAAGCAAGAAGCAAGATTGTACATCTCAAAGTACAACTGAGGTAGAGTATATTGCTGCAGCAAATAATTGCAATCATGTTATCTGGATGAAGTAGATGCTAAAGGATATAAGAATAGAAATTAGTGAGCTTTTTGTTATACATTGTGACAACACAAGCATGATAAATATGTTTAAGAATCTAGTGTTGCATTTGAGGACTAAGCACATTTCTATTAAGTATCACATGTTGAGAGAAAAATTTGTAGAAAAGGAAATTAGATTGGAGTGTGTGAGCACTAAAGAGTAGGTTGCAGATACATTCACGAAGCCTCTTCCCAAAGAGACTTTTGAGTATTTGCAAGGTATACTTGGGGTTATGCCCCTTCCTACATTAGAGTAAGAAGATGCAAGAGTGCATCAGTCCAGGGTAATAGAGTATCATTGTTTGTATGGACTGGATACTGATGCTTCTTGTATGGACTGGATACTGATGCTTCTTGTATGGGGGAGTATCTATGATAGACATAGTCATCTAGGATAATTATTGATATTGTTGTGAACAATGTAGATTTTGATGTTGGTTGTTGAAACCTTCGACATTGATGTCAATGGGGTAAAAGTATGGCATGAAAAACATTATACTATGGGGGAGAAGCATTGAGGTGAATGAATCATGAAGAAAGATTTGATTGATGAAGAGGATTTGAAAAATGTTTTTCCTTTATTGGTAGTCTTCGAACTAGATGTTTTTCATTGATGTTTCCATCAATGCCAAAGGGGGAGATTGTTGGAAGATTGGTTGGAAGCATGGATGCTGAGGATATGATGAAATGTTACATTCATAACTAAGTTTGTCATTGATGTCAACATAGCATGTTTGATGTCTTCTGTGGTATCTATGGTACAGATGACTAGTTTGAGCATGATAACAACCCAAGGTTATCAGAGATACTACTAAGTATGTGGTATATGTAGTTAACATTGGAAGTAGAAAGGATAAGTATAGAAGAAGTTATGTAAGTTTTGGTGATGTTTGTTCTGAGATAGAGTTTACAGAGGCATGTTCTCATAATTTTTTTATATCTCTTAGCAGAGTTGATATATTGATGATTGAGGTTGAGGAAATGAAGGTAACATGTTGAGGATGTCATGGCTAAGCTCACTCATCATAATATTGCATGTACAAAAAATTATTCAAGTTGCAAGGTGGAAGATTTGTATTATCACCAAGTGTAATGTGTTCTTAATGAGATCCTATAATAATTAGTTGAGAAAGACTAAGAGTCAACTTAGGAATTGTTTAATGAACTCGGTATAAAGGAAGGACATTTTCCTTTATCATGACATGTGTGAATATGAGGATATGAAAATTGTAAATGTTCAAAACGTAGCAGAAGATGCAAAGTTGAGAAGAGTAGTGCAGAAGTGAAGGAAACTTCATTGCTGATGTTTTTTCTGAGTGATCTGAGGTTTGGTATTTGGATATGAGGTTTGTGACCTGGTCTACAAGGTCTGATAGTGATTGGTTTGATTAAAAGGATAGAGGAAAGAATAGTGGAAAAAAGAAGATACCAATAAATTACTTGTTTGAGCAATGAGCTCTTCTTGTAGTTGAAATTGCATGTTTGGGTAGTGGGCTCTTCTTGTATACATTATACCACAACTCTTAATAGGATTGGAATCTCCTAATAGCGACTCATTGTACTAAATGTTGTAACAGACTCTTAATAGGGTCTATCCTCTAACAAGGAATATTTATATTAGTACATCATCTTCTAAGCATCACTCCCATTGGGTCTTCCCTTTGATCAAGGGTTTCCCTAGTCAACATATCTAGTGTAATTGTTTATGTGCATCTTTGTATGGTTGTTGTTTGCTTTGATGGAATGGTTAAGTTTTTTTAATGAAGATAAGTGGTTTAATTATTGGATAACTAATTCAAACCCCCCCCACCCCCCTAGTTATCTTGGTAGACTATTATTTCTAACATTAGCTTCTGCCTTCTCCATAATGTCCTCTTCTAGTAATGACAATATCTTATAAGTGAATAAATTCTTCTTGAATGAGTACTTGCTCTCCTTGTCATGGTGGGCTACTTCCCTATCATACTACCATGGTCTTCCAAGCAACAAATGACATGCATCGATTGGTAAAACATCACAGAGTATCTTGTCCTAATACTTAGCTATGGTAAACTCAACCCATACTTGCTCATTAACCAATATGTTCTACCCCTTGTTCAATCAAGTGACCTTTTAGGGACACACATGAGGTATTTTGGTAAGTTTCAACTTTTGAATTGCCTCTTCTAAGATAACATTATGAGTGGACCTTGAATCGATGATGACTCTACATACCTTGCCCAATATCTTGCATTTGACCCTAAAAATATCCATCGTTTACTTATTCTCATCCTTAATAGGTTTGTTTATCAACACTCTTTTGAACATCATATTTTCACCTTTCTCTGAGTCCAAAATTACCTCAAAATGTTTATAGTCCTCCTCTTGCACATAGGTTACTTTCTTCTCTCCATGTGAAAATGATTATTTATCTGGACACCTATAGGTAGGGTGACCCAATCTCCTATAGTTGTAACACTTCATGGAAGAAAAATGTCAGCTTCTCCCAAATCCACTTGATCTTCCTCTTCCACTACATGAAAAACTTTTTCCTCTACCATAGCTTCCTTTGTTACTGGAGTCATGAGTTTTTTCACCTAACTTAGAGTCCCCTTAGCCTCTATTCTCATTGCCTCTTCCACTAGAACCTCCTATATGGCCACCTCTAGAATCTCTACCTCTTCCTCTACCCTTGTTGCTAGATTATTGTTTCTTCTTTAGTTTTTCTTCCAGCTCAACAGCCATCTAATAACAACTATGTAGTGTTGTAAGGGAAAAGAGGCTTAACTCCTCCTATATGTTCCATCTAAGGACATTTGGATACCTAGCCAAATTAATGCTCTCAGTTTCTTGTACTCTGGACCTAAGGCTTAACTTTTTAAACTCCTCTATATATGCAGACACATCTAAATCTCTTTGTCTCAAGTTTTATCTTTTCTTATGTAACTAGATATCATAATCCTTTGGTAGGTAAGATTCCTTTATGTTAGCTACCATAGTCTTCCAATTTGTTATGGGCTTCTTGTTTTCTTTTTCTCTTTCTTCGTACAAGAACTTCCACCAAGTTAATGCCTATCCTCTCAATCTTGATTTTCCTATCTTTACTCTTTAGGCCTCTGAAATTTCATCACATTCAAAGTGATTCTCCATGCCTTCAATCCATTCGATAACTGCTTCTACATCCTTTTTTCCACTAAAAATAAGTATGCCTTCTAATTCTTTGCCACTTTGTGCCTTCAAGGCTTTGAGATGAGGTTCCTCTACTAATGGAGGATTTGGTGTTGGTGCTACCCTGTCTTCTTCTTTTTCCTTTCCTTTGTCTTTCTCTCTTTCTATCTATTCATTCATCCTATTTGCAGTCTCTACCACTTGTTCCAATTTTTACTTAATCTTTTCAATAGTTTCCTTAATAAGTTTGCTCTTCTCTTTCTTCTCTGATAAATCCCTTGCCAATTTTGTATTGGTCACCATAATGCTTTTCCTTATGGATTCTCCTTCTATTGACATCCACTACTCACTTCCCAAGCCTTTCAGTGGCTCTACTACAACATTGATGGGGAGTTTCTCACATTTAGAGCCTTCTTTCTCTACCCAAGGCTTTCTCCTAGCCTTGCTAGGGTATTTTCTCTATACCCTACTTCAAATGATCTCTTCCTAGTCCTCTCCAACCTAGAAACTCACCTATCAATTCAAGTCACTCTTCTAACCCTTCAAACCCCAAATATGCAACTTTATGCTTAGACAAGGAAAAAAAAATCCTTAATGGTTCCCAATAAGGAAAATAAGTGATTTGACCATATTATGTGGTTCTTGAACATTTACCAATCTTTCTGCATCTTCTTTCAAGGTTTTGACCTTCAAAATCACAAACAAGAAAAAAACTCCTCAATGGTTCCCGGCGAGGAAAATAGGTGATTTGACCAAATTTATGCTTAAACAAGAAAAAAAACTCCTCAATGGTTCCTAACAAGGCAAATAGGTGATTTAACCATTTTAGGAAAAGTTGTCATGAGAAACTTTGACACTTTTTGTAAAAATGACTTTATATCATTCCAAACTTGTCAAGTTTGATTCATATCCATCCAATTTGATCCAAAAACACCTATGGAGTTAGGGGAGTTCACCTAGTCTCCCTTTTGTCCTTAGCTTTAGATTCATCAAATAGGAAAAAATTGTTGTCAATCTTATAGTTCATAGAAATATGGAGCTACTCACGTTTAGGAGGGAAACAAGGATTTTCCCTTCTGGAGGTCAAGAAATTTTCCCTACAAAATGAGAAACCTTTCCTAAAAATAATATCTAGGTCTCTGAAGGTCCTGTCATTTCTTTCTTTCCAAATTCACCAATAGATGTGTGGGGGAATCTATTGCCTAAGCAACTGGAGGCTAGGATTTTAGTAAGGTGACTTCCAATCCAAGAATAATTGTTGGTTATAAGAATTGAACACCCAAGATATATTAAGGTTGTCTTACACATGACCACATATGGCTTAATCATAGTCATAGTGGATGAAAAGGTGGTTGATACTTTACTTAGCATGAAAGCATAGACAACATCTATTAGCCATGCTAAAACCTCTTTTGGATAGGTTGTCAAGGGTGAGAATTTTCCCCTGAAGGACAAGAAACCAAAAGAAATTCAATTTAGGAAGAAGTTGATGTCTCCTTGCCCTCCCCCAACAGGTACAATAAGTTTTATCTTTCATCAATAGATTTCAATTTGACTTAACAAAGAAGTACCCATTTTGATTTTTTCTCCAGAGCACCTTATTTAGGTTGTCGCTCAAGGGAATTCTATAATCTAGCAAGACTTTGTCAAGCTCAACAACAAGTAGTTTCAAGCCTTGGTTATCCCCACAAAGGCTTCTAGGCCAATCCAATTACTATTATAAATGTAGCTCCCATCTAGGGAATTGATTCGAAAAAGGAGGTTATCACCAATAGGGGAAAACCTACTTTTTGAGAGTAGAGAATTTTGAAACCAAGTGTCCTCCCAAAACCTAGTGTCCCATCCATTACCAATTTTCCAATGGATACCATTTCTCAAGAATATTCTTACTTTTTACGATGCTATTCCAAAATTTAGAGCCCTAGGGGGGGTCATTTTCAAAGAAATATTTATAGTAGCTCCCTTGATTCAAACACTTAGCTTCCATGATTTTATGCTAGCTAGCCTTCTTTGTTAGGAGGTTCTAGGATACCTTGGCTAGGAGAGCATAGTTCAAGTTGTGGATCTTATGCAGATCCAACCCTCCTCAATCTTAGGTAGACAAACTTGGTCCCATCTAACCAAAGATAATATTTTGTGTTCTTCACCCCTTGTCCAAAGGAAGTCTCTTTGAATTTTCTTCAACTTATCAACCATAGCTCCTGAGATTTTGAAGATTTAGAGGAAATAGACTGGGATGCCTTGGAGCATAGTAGAAACTAGTTGAAGCTTGCCAACACTACTAAGAAACTTACCCTTCCAACCAACTAGTTTCTTTTGAGTCCTTTCAAGGATAGAATTCTAAAACTCCCTCTAACCTCCTTGATAGTAAGGGGGAGACCAAGATATTTCAAAGGGACAATAGCCACTTGGAAATCTAATATACACATAATCTTATCTTGCAATTTAACAAAGAAGATTATGCTTTGTGATAGTTAATACACTAACCAGAGGCAATAGTGTAATTTTTGAAAAGATCTTTCCATTCTCTAGCCTCCAAAATAGAGGAAGCCCCAAAGAAGAAAGTATCACCAATTAATTGTTGAATGAATTCAAGAGGGAGAGTAGAAGTGGGCTTGAAACCTCTCACAACTCTGATGTTGATGAGGTGGGTCAAGTTATGACTAAGCACTTCCACAACCAAAATGAAAGGGTAAGGGGATAGGGGATTCACCTAATGAATCCCTTTGCTGGCTTGAACTTTTGTCCAAGTTTACCATTAAAACTAAATGCAAATTTGGTAGTTTTCATGCATTCTTTGATAATGGTTATGAATGTCTAATTGAAACCAATGGTAGACATAACTTTGTAGACAAAAATCCAATTGACTTTGTCATAGGTTTTGGAGATGTCCAACTGAAGCACCATGCCTAGAAGTTTATTGTGGTCCATAGGATGGATGACCTCATGGGAGATTATACCACCATAAATTATTTTCCTACCAAGGAAAAACCCCTTCTGGTTAGAGCTAACAATTTTTCAAATGAAGGGCATGATCTCATTGACCAAAATCTTAGAAAAAGCTTTGTAGAGAGTGTTTCATAGGCTAATAGCATGGAAATCCATCATGAAGGTGAGGTTGTCTATTTTAGGGACAAGGAAAACAAAGGTATCATTTAGCTATCTCAACATCTTGCCCAATTTGACAAAGTACTTGGCAGCTTGTTAAACATCAATCTCCACAATATCGTAATAGATCTTAAAGAAGGACAGGGGGAAGCCATACGGGTCTAGGGATTTTTAAGCATTCGTGGAGAAGATCATCTTTTTAACCTTGTCATCAGAGACCTTAGAAAGAAGTACAAAATTGTCCTCCTTTGAAAATGGTCTTGGGTAGATTGGAGAGGATTTGGTCTTGTAGCTGATCTATGTTAACATCCCCATTATTGTCAAAGAGTTGACATAAATAGTCAGATGCTATATCTTCCAGTTTAGCCAAGTCATTAACCATGTTACCATTTGGGTCCTTAATAACTTGGATAGTATTTATTTTCTTGTGTTTATATGTTGATCTATGAAAAAATGTAGATTTTTTATCCCCCTCCTTTAGCCAAGTAGTACAAGACCATTGCTTCAAGAAGATTTAAATTTTGGCAAAGGTGTCCCTCTACTTTTTCCTCACCATTTCTTCCTTAATGTGCACATTCATGAAAGTGTCCCCTTTCACAATATATTTTTATAATCTATCAAGCTTGTCAGTTAGCTCCTTTTTGTTGAAGATGTTACCAAAGTTAGTTTTATTCTATCCTTTCACTCTGTTTCTTATAAGTTCCAAATTTATTGTGGTCCTAAACATAGCAGACCCTTGGACCCTTGAAGATTAGTACTCCAAAAAACATCTTTGAGCTCTAGGTGGGTAGTCTAAGCAATCTCTAACCTAAAGTGTGAAGCCTGGGGGTTGTGGTCAGAAGTCATTATCAACAAAGAGGAGATGGTAGAAGAATAACCAAGATCCCAATTAGAAGAGATTAGGAATCTATCTAGTTTGACCTAAATAAGGTGAGTTCATTCTTGGATCAAGTCAAGTGGGAGCTAATAAGTTCCATGTCAAATAGGTTATTGGAAGCAAGGAAGTGAGCTAGGTCTCCCATTCTATTAGAGAAGTCCACCAAACCTCCAAGCTTCTCCGAAGGGAACATGGGGGAGTTGAAATCTCTAGAGACCATAATCTTGTCAAAGGGGAAATCCTAGAAGTAAGGGGAGAGGTCTCCCCAAAGAGAATATCTACCCTATCTAGTGTTCAAAGTATAAACATTGGAACTTTGCCATTACATGGTTAGAGTGGAGAAGGTGATAGCCAAAAAGTGTTGAGAAGAGGAAAACATATCCGCTCTGATAGAGGTGAGGTTCCAAATGGTGGAAATACCCCTAAACAACCCATTAATCTTTGAGTAAATAAATAGGGCATTGGGCCACATTTTACCCATAAGGGTAGAGAAATTTTCAAAAGTCATTTTAACTTGTTGAAGGAGTAGGATATCAACTTTATAGTCAATAACATAATCTTTGACAACAAACTGCTCGAGGGTTTTGTTTAGGACCCTAATATTCCAAGAAATTACTATAATTTCTTACCTTTGGTATTAAGGTCCAAGGTGATTTGTCTCCCTACAAAAATCTCCCAAGAAACCTTCTTGTGCCTTGATACCCTTTTAGAAGGTTTTCCCACCTTATTGTCATTGCCTACATCCATCTTCTTACTTCTAGTCTTTTTCTTTTTAGTTTTCTATTCCCGATCCCCATTCAACATACTGAAAGTCCCTAGGGGTGAGTTCAAATACACTTTACTAGTAGACATAGTGGGTATTATAGGTGAAATCAAACCTGAAATAGGATTGGTCTCCTCATCTAGGGCCAAATGATGACTTCCCAGAATGCCCTCCTTTGACCTAGTAGGAGGCACCAACTCATTGGCATTGACATTGACTAGGGGGATCTCCCCTTCTTCTAATGAGTTCTCCACATAGGGGCTTGGGTAGATGTAGGCGTCTTCACTTCCAACAGGAAAGAATCGGTAGTTTCTTCTTGTCCTCCCAAAATCTAGATAGGTACAAGGTTATCTTCTTCTACCTTATCTTTGAGCTTTCCCTCCTTGGCCTTGGGTTGCTTGTAGTCAATGCAAGTGTATCCTTTGGAGTTGTAGATCTAACACAAAAGGGAGGCATATTTGTATCCCACCACTTGGGTCCAACAACCTAGCTTGGATTTGAGCTTAATGATGTTGGGGAGTGAAGAGTTGATGGAGATATTTACACAACACCATGTAAAGGCAAGCCTCAATTTTTCCAAAGTAACCAGGTTTGTCAAAATGTAGTTGCCAAAGGAATCATGAATCCATCAGAAGACTTGGTAGGTGGGCCTAAAGAAGGACCTTCTAGGTTAGTTTAGAGGGATCACAACCCAAGTTTCATTTTGCAAAGGTAAGGAAATTCTTCCCATGGAGCCAAGAGACCAAGAGCATAGCAGATAGATCCTCTGTGGTTCTAAATTTAAACAAGAAAATCTCACCTGACATTTCCAAAGAGGAGACACTTCCTTTTAGTTTCTAGTTAGTGAAACCCATTTTTGGACCATGTTAATGGAAGGCCTAAAGTTAAAGAACTCTCCAACTAAAGCCAAGTTAAATTAGTCATCGTTCTATTCACCACTTCATTTGGGAGAGTAATCCCAGTAAAATCCATATGAGAAGAGATGCCAACAACAAAAGATTCCAAGCCCCCTTTTTGGGGCCCAAAAGGAAAATCTTTCTACTAAATTTGGTAGGGAAAAGTGGAACAAGCGAGTAGGATTCACTTTAGTGGTGAATATTTTCAATTTGGCAATTTTTTAATGCATATGTGGGTTGGCACATCGCCCCAAGTTGACCAAATATAAGTCATGTTGGACTAACTACTAGCCTTCCCCTTCTATAAGTTTAGTGGTTGTATTGGGCATTAATAGGTCAATCTTTTGGTGCAACGACAACACTAGCTTGTAACAAGTGGTATTAGAACTTGGTCACCGGTTTGAATATCCTTGGGTAACATCGAGGGGGGAATTGTTGGACAAACCGCTAGCCTTCCCCTTCAATATTTGTGACATAGGTTAACTTCCTCTTGTGTTCTATAAGTCTAGTGGTTGTATCAGGCATTAACAAGTCAATCTTTTGGTGCAACAACATCTCTAGCTTGTAACAAGTTAAACCATTAGGCCCATCACTAGAGGATTTATGCCATCAAATCTCTTTTCGAAATGAAATAGCCAATCATAAATATTTTTTGTACATGGAAAATTAAACACATTTGCCTATTATTTCCCAAGTGGATTTTTTTTTATGACCTCAATTCACCCTTGGTTTTAAAAAATGTTTTAGGTGAGGGAGGTTATTTGCCCCCTAAATATATAGATGTGTGTCTACACAAATTCAATTTTGCCAACTATATTATGCATGGCCATATAATGGATGAACCATATTTGCCTTGGAAATTCTAGAATACAAGTTTTTTTTACACGGGCTTCACGAAATATTTGGTATGCACTATAATATTCCAGTGGATTTCACCAAAAAAGAGTGGTATAAATACATTCATAGATCAATAGGTTGCCTCAATTCCAATCAATAGAAAAGTCTCAATTTCTCATACTGTGAAGATCACTATCGAGTAATTTGCAAGTGCAACAACTACATTTTAGACAAAGGTGAGTAACTTAGATCCCTATCTATTTTTTCTTTGTAATTTCAGTTCATTCTTATATTTAGTAGATACAAGTTAGATTTTTAATGGTAAGTTATCAACTTATCAACTGGGACTAGTGACCAGTACCACCGAGTCATGTAGTAACCAAGGAGACCTAGGACATCTATATTTTATAGTGTAGGTTATACAACCAATGAATACTATTTAGATAAATATATGAAATAGACTATAGTTAGCTGTCATATTTTGAACAACTTGAATTTTATGCCAGCCTATATTTCTTGGGAGATGTCGAACATGAACAAGGGTAAGAGTCTTACATGTGGTGGAAGTCAAGAAAGACCAACCAAGTGTACTCGCAAAACCTTGGCATCATATTTTGGTGGCCAAAATCAAGAAGCTACATCATCACAAGTGCATTTACAAGATTCCCAACCACTACCACTACCAGTTCCACTAGCACATATTGAAGAAGTTGGCAAACTTGGTATATCTGATCATGATGAACTTGAAGAAGATATTCAAGTAAATAGTTAGAGTAGCCAAGATGTGTAGGTCCATACCCAAAGTAGCCAGAATAATATAATAGACTTGGATGATAATTCCAAAGATGGTGATGGTGCATGACGAGGGAAGGAAAAAAGGAAATATAATGCAAAAACTGGTGCAAAATCTAAAAAAGATTGGCATTGGGATCCATCAATTAGGAATTTTCAAATATAATGGGTATCAAAGTATCCATTCATTGAACCTTTACACAATTTAAAAGAAGGTGAGCCTTTGGTAGAATGTAGATGTACAATATGCACAAGGATAAATAAAAAGGAAAAGAGGTTGCAACTAAAAATTGACACCATAGAATAACATATGGGAAAAGTTTATGAGAAGAAAATCATAGATGGAGTGGAGAAATTAGAGACAACATGGAAAACCAAGGATGAATGTCAACATGTTAAGAATGTAGAAATCTTAGAATTTCAAGAGAAAATATAGATGGAGCCTACTAGAGTAAAGGGCTCCATTAAATCTCTTCCTAGAAAAGAAATGGAAGTTCAAGAAATGGGTAAAGTTCTTCAGTTAAGTATTGTCTTCCATATTTTAAGCAAAGGGCATGCCATGACAAACTACCCATCATTGAGTAGTTTATTACACTTTGCAAAAGTTTTTTATTATCTAAGGAGTCACTAGTCAGTAAACATTAGATGGGAATGGGCAATTTGTCTTGTTGAGGTTGAATAGGAAAATATCAAAGCAAAAATTAAATAGTCAAATTTCATTGCATTATCTTTAGATGAGGTGACAACAATAGACAATACTTCCTAGGTATGCATGCATGTCTATACTATACACAAATTTGTCCACTAACCCAATCTACTAACTGTTGTTAAAATAAAGGATAATTCAATGATAAAAAACATATTTGAACTAGTAAAGAGTTTCCTAATTGAATATGGAGGTATAAATAAAATGACGATTGCCCAAAAGTTGGTGTGTGTTGGAGCAGATGGAGCTTCAGTAATGCAAGGCTACAATAATGGTCTTGTCACAAAGTTAAAAGAATTTCTTGCACCTTACATTTTTGGCATTCATTGTATGACCCATAGAATGAATCTATCTTTTGGAATTGTCAACAACTCTTCAGAAATATATAGAGTTGAGGTTTTAATCAAAGAGATCTATAGCCACTTTTATTGAAGTTCTAAACGATTCAGGGAATTTCAATAATTTTCTAAGGGCCTAACTAATGGGAGAAAGATGATTAAGGATAATGATACCAAATGGATCTCTTTGGATGGACCAGCTCATCAAGTTTTTTATGAATATCCATCATTGCTTGGTACAATGGAATCAATTCACAACAATTAGGGTGATCAACTGAAATATGGTGATCTACTTGAAAGGTTAAGTAATGTAGAGACACTCTTAACATTAGCATCCATTCTCCCCATGGTAGAGGAAATGAGAAATATAATGAAGAAGATCAAACAAAGATTTATGTATATTACATAATATATTACACTGCATAAAATGACACGTGTGGCCTTCAATAATCTCTATAGAAATCTAAATTCATTTGTGTGGATGAAAAACTTTTAGGGTAGATGAGAATCACAAATTTAGATAATCCTAATATTCAAATATTGATGCAAAGGGGGAATTATGTGCCAATATATGGGGTGTTGAGATACTAATGCACTACTATGGAAGGCTCGTGTCCACGAGAAAAGGAAAGAAACTACGTAGCCAAAATTAACTATTACAAATGAAGTGTTTGAATAGATTGTTGAGTCTATAAAGAATTCTATGAAAGATATTTCGTATAATCTTTCCTCAGAAATTAGATAAATATTTCCTTGAAATGAATTGCTTGAATCAATTTGTATTGTATTTTCTCATTATTGGAGTTTAAGAAGTCCTAAAGATTTTAGAGATAAGTTATTGGTTTTGATAGATAAAATTTGCAAAAGAAAAGAAATCAATGGGTTGACTGTAAATGGAGTTTTAGATGAATCTCATTTGAGAGAGAATTGTTGTCATTTTTCCAATACAATGATGGAACAATATGATCTTATTTGGAACCCCAAAGAAGAAGGATCAATAACCAAACTTTGGACAAATCTCACTCAGAGCAAAGTGTTGTGAGATTCAATATAAAAAAATTTCAAGCTTGTTGAATTATGTTTGACCATGATATTGGGGGTTGTGGAGGATGAGAAATTTTTTCAGTGCTTTGTGGTTCCTAAAATCAAAGGTAAGAAATAAACTAGACAAGAATTTGGAAAATTGTCTGAGGTTGTATACATCCAGATATGAAATCAATACTTTTCCTTACAAAAGGTCACTAAAATTTTGGATGAAGAAATGCCAAAGAAGAGGTTTGGGCAACATTTCAAACAATGAGATCAATAACTCAGGTAGTGGTATTAATATTGGTAGCATTGATGTTGAAGTTGAGGATTAATATTTGGATGATGAAGGTATGCCTAGTGGAGAAAACATGGAGCATGATGGACTGTTTGAACTTGACGGCAAGGAATCTGAAGATTCAGATGATGAGATGATGTGGAAAGTTTAACAGTGACATTATGATGTTTCAATTCTAAATTTATTACTTATTAGTAATTACTATAGTCTAAATTCTAGATTTTGGATAGACAATATCCTCTGAATCTAATCATGATTCATCTATCATGCATAATAATTTATATCATTTTAAAAATGTCCAATGTCAAACAAACAAGTACATTTTATGTTAGATGATGCCATGATTCATGAATCAAGATTCATTCAAATTTTACCATTACTATTATTTTTTATTTTCATTATTATGCTCATATGATACATTGTTATGGTACAATCCTTGATGATTTTTATGAAAATATAGAAATTCAAATGATAAAATTCATATTCATTCTCATTACTTTTTTAACACATGAAAAATGATAGAATTCAATGAATTTTATTTGCAAAAGTTAAATTTGAATGCCCAAATTCATAATAATGAGTTAAAACTACTAAATTTATAACTATAACATTTAGCAAATGACCATGAACTCCCTTCTATATAAATATAGAAACAAGGAAGCAAAAACAACTTCAAGTTGTTTTGCCTCATGGGAAGAGTCTTAGACTAGCATCAATTTTAGTATTAGAAACATTTTTTGCCTTTGCATTTGATAGGCCTAGTAAGAAAAATAACATTTTGATTCTGCTATGTTTATCCTATTCAAGAAACAAAGTTCAAACTTTAAAATCATATCAAATAATTATAAATAGAAATAAAGTAAACACTACAAAGATGATTAAAATCACTTTCCAAGTGTCACATACTTTGATGCTTAATGGATGTCTTACGATATAATTGAAGATTCGGTCAGTATTTTTAGGATGTTGAAGTCTGCTTCATTTGGTGTTTTAACATTTTTTATGTTATAGTAGATGACTTTTAACTCCGTTAGACTTCCATATTTGGAAGATTAACTTGAAAGCAATGCTATGTCCAATAGTGCATTCATATTTTCTAATGGTTTGATGCAATTCAAAATTCCTTCAAGAGTTGAATTCTAAGTAAACTTGACTACTTCATACATCATTTTGGCCTCCAACTCTTTTTGGTAAGTTTCCCTTCCAATGAATGTCATTGATGAATTGCTAGAGCAAGGAGTAGGAAAACCAAGACTTATCATTAATTTTTCTTTGCCATCCATCTTAGTGAGTTTTCTCCCAATTGATTTAAAATATTCCTCTCCTCCCCTTATACGTTGGCATTTTTGAATGATAGTTGATGTCTTTATTGATGCACTATCACAGTCATGAACTCCTTGGCTGGCCAAATACTTTTCACTATGAGTGTTGATTATGTGTATAATTTGCCTTGCAGTCTTCTCAAGCTTAAAAATACCATTATTCTTCTCAATCTACTTTTTGATACTCCCACAAATAGCTCAAAAACTATGATGCAATTCAAACCAATCACAGAACCTATTAGTATTTTCAGTAATCCCCCCCTTCATTTTTTCTTCAATTAGCTTGACTAATTTTTATTTTTTTTCATTTGAGTCAAACACATTGTTCTCAAAGGTTTTGATTATTTTATTAGCTTTCTGTACCTCTTGCACCATTTGTGACAATCGATTTTCACTTTGTTTCTTTATTTCCTTTCCTTTCTCTTCCCACTCTTTTGCTTTTCCCCTCTCATTTTCCAATTCCTTATTTATGTTACTGATTATATGTCCACTAGATTCAATTTTTTTGAAAATATCTTTTACAGATGCTCTTTCATTTTCAAGTTGTTTATTTGATTCTTGCAATTTGTCCCTGAGTTCTTTGAATTTTACATCAACTTCCATATTAACATGGTTCAGAGTATCTCTAAGTTTTTATTGCTCTATTATAATTGTTTCTTTAACATATTGTGTTCTACTTCTCTCTACATTTACATTAGATAGCTTTTTATTCCTTTCTTCCAATTGTTCCTTTAGAATTTTCATTTTTGCCTCCATATTTTCTGGTTGAGGCTGCGCACTTGGTCCTTGAGAGGAACAACTTGTAATCCTTTTCTCTATTTTTTTGCGCCTACTATTTGCTTCTTTCTCCCTTTCCTTTGCATTTTCCAAGTCTTCTTTTCACTTTTCAATTACCTTCTCTAGCACTTTTTTTTCTCTCTTCACCTAAAATAGTGAACTGTAGACCATAGAGTTGGTCTTTTTTGCCACACTAACTTTGTCCACATTTTGTACTTTGGAGAAATCCATAGATAATGTGCTAACATGAAAATCTAATGGATTTATCTCACTCTCTGGTGGATTCTTATCTAGTTGTGGGGGAGAAACAATCATAAACTCTATCATTTCTTTATTAGTGTTATATGTTGGAAATATCCTACTTGATGCAGGTTCTTGAGAATGACCCACATCAAGTACATCCTTCTTGAATGCCTTATTATTTTTTCTATTCATTTTTGTCATTTCTAGAAAATTTGTTACAAAATTATTGAATTCAAAATTTTGGTCTACTGATACAATATGATGGTTGAAAGGAGAAAGAGAACTTGCAACATTGTACTTGTCTCCACCAATGCTTGAGTTTGTAATAATTGTATTTTGAGGATTACCAATGGAATCACCCCTTCCTAATCCTACCCGACTGCCACTAAAAAGTGGAGTTTTTGGACTGTTTTGAAAGTTTTGTACTAAGGGAGTTGTGATTGGCATTGTATCAGTATGAGTATTTGAAACCTTTTTCTTCTTTGCATAGTGACCTTCAAATACAGGAATCTGGTCAAATTTTAGTTGCATCATACCTTTTGAAGAGGAAACAAATTGGGAGGTTATAAATCCACCTTGGATGAATAATGGCTTGGGTTCAACTTTTCTTGAAGAACTTGATGGGTTATCTGACTCATCTTCAATGATTGGCTTATGACTCAATTTTTGTACCTCTGGTATTAGGAGTGGATACCAATTTCCTTGACCTATTATGACCAACCCACCATCACCTAGATAACTCATTTTTTCTATCATCTTTTCCCCTACGCCATATTTTCCCTTTTCTTCTCATTAAGTATAACATATTGTCCAATTGAATAAAATGTACTAGTAGTAGTACTAGTTGGAGTAGTGGATTTAGTGGAACCAATGGTAGAGCCTATAAATATGGATGAAGGATCCTTACAAACCTCATACTCATTTCCTTCATCATCTACATCATGTTGTGTTGCTACTGCATCTGGATGCTCATTATCCCATAATTTTATAAATGTTTCATCCTTAGGCAAGTCTTCAAAATTTGTAGAGGTATTAGGTTTGTCGAGATTCTTCCTCATCTCCCAAAATACATCAATGTTTGATCGAGACCACTATGTAACTACACAATCTTTATTTATGGCATCTAGAAGATGGTTTTTACTTGTAAATCTACTTTTTGATAGAAATTGTAAGATTTTGCGGGCTGCACTTTTTTTTAATTTTTAATGTCTGTTCAATTCTTTAATTTGTGTTGACAATTCCTATATTGATTATTTTTCACTAGAGCATTTCTCCATCTCCATTTTGACCTCTTTCCATGAGTCCATATTTTTTAAACCTTTTAATTAATGGCACACTCTCATGTTGACATTTTCTTATGGAGTTCCCATTCTGTACAAGATTTGTACTAATTATGTTTAGTGGATCATACTGTCAGTGTCTGGCAACATCAAATTTAAAAACTGCAAGAAATTTATTTACCACATTGAATTATCTTCTCTTAAATGTGAACCCTCTACATCCGATAGGCAAGGAAGGAAAAATGGTTTTCTTTTGCTAACCATAAAACAATACATCCATGTTTTCCATCTACCATACATATTCCAATACAAATACTCTCTTTATCACATGTATTGGAAGTTTGTAGGGTTCTACAACTAAATTGTAAAATCTTTATATAGTGTACTCTTCCATAAAGTACTAGTCGACTAATTAAATTTGACTTCCCAATTGAATTAATAGATTATAAGACATAGAAAATTTAGGCATTGAAGTGCTTATAATTTTATGATAAAGTGGTACCAAAAAGAATTCTACAAAGTGGTTGTAGTTCCCTTGGGGATCACCCATCCTAATCATAGATGTTCATTCAAATATTGGTTTATCAAACTTAAGATGAAGCTTGTTTGTTTCAAACATTTGATGATGCTTTGATAACATAAGATAGCACAAGTAGGTCATGTATCTAAATGTCTTATGTGATAGTGGGCTTGACCCTCTTTTAATCATTAATAATTGTTCATTCATGCAATGTACAATGTGCCCAATATAATTATATCTTATAGGTTGTTTTAGCTAATGAATATTGAAAATAATTTCCAAAACACTGCCACCCACTTTCTCATTACTTTCCAAATCTAAACACATTGATAGCAAAGTTACAGTGTCCTAAAATCAGTATGAAAAAATATCCAATTCATAAGAAGGTTTGTCATCATGAGGTAGATTGAATGCGTCTACTAACCCTTTGATATAATAATGTTTTTATCTAAACCTAACTTGGTATATGTTTCTATTAGTTTTTCAATAGATAGGAAAAATTGCCTAATAAAATATATATTTTTTCCAATAAACGAGAAAAATTGCCTAATCAATTTTTTTTTTCAGCAAATAGGAAAAATCACCATATATAATATATACCCTTTGTATCAAAAGGGACAAAATCACCTTGATTTTATAAAATTTCATCATGGTCGAAGAAAAATCACATCTAACATTAAAATTTTGCTAACATCAAGAAAATAATTTGCCAATAGAAATTAATTTTCCCCTAAAAATGATACTAGATTCATCATGAATTTATATATTTTTCAGGGAGGGGGTTTTTTAAAGTTAATTTGGCAAAGAAGCCCATGCTTGAGCTATCGGACACCTCAGAAGCCATCGCCTAGGCCATAGGACCCTCAAGCAGAATAGGTGGGGGCAGGGAGGGTTGCTAGGCTGGCAAAGCTTGGGGCATGAAATTCAAATTCTAGAGAATGTGAAAAGTTGCAAAGAGAATGCTAATAGAGGGGCTAGAAATAAATTGAAGATAAATTAAAATAAAGAAGTATTACTTAGTATGAAACTACCATTTTCATATGTTTTCAGTTATTTTAAAAGATTGTTAGTATTGGAAAAATCATTGGGCAAAACAAATGTGTTAAAATTGTTCAACTTCATTCTTAATATAATCTGATTGATTTTGGTACTTACAAATTTGAAGGATTTAATTATTTTTTGAATTTGATTCCTAAAGTTTATTCACATTATTATCCATTTTAAAATACTTAATATACTTTAAATTAAAGATACTGTATTTCTATCATGAACATATTCATCTTTTTCTAAAATAGAAAATATAAGATAATTAAAAATTCTAAATTAATAAATACCTTAATAGTTACCAATGTTTAAATAGTATTTTACTCTTTATTTTTCTAAATCTTTTATTAAAGAGTAAATACTATTGGTTTTATAGTGATTTTAGGGTTATGAGAAAGTGTCTTTTAGATCTTCTTGATCTATTTCCTTCTTCTATTTTAACCAAAGAGAACTTGTATCCTTTACATACCCAAATTCTTCACACTCTTCAAATGGAAAAAGGCATAATAATGTGTTCATCCTTGACAACAGGCACAACCTTGCACAAAGATTCTCCAATGTTAGGCTAGTGTTGGGTAGTGTTGGGATTTAGGTGTGTTTGGCATATGAAGAGAATTGGAATAGGTTATTAACATCAATTAAAGGTCATTAGCATCTATTAGAGCATAAAGAAGAGAAGGATTTTGTAAGAAAATGTTGCAACTTCCCTCCTAGGTATAACTATCAAAGCATAGCCTAGGCATGTGGAATGTTTCAAAATATTTTTCTCCATAGAGAAAGAGTATTGTTCTAATTTACTTTATCACTTGGAAGATGAGAAAGGTGGGGGGGAGGGGGGTGATGAAGTTGGGAAGAGAGTTTATTTAAATGGATATAAAGAAAGAGTATGATGACATTGTGTTTAAAAATTATTTAAGATACATGTGTGTGTGTGTGTGTGTGTGTGTGTGTGTGTGTGTGTGTGTGTGTGTGTGTGTGTGTGTGTGTGTTTAATGGGGCAAATTTGAGATTAATTATTATTATTTGTACAGTTTAGTGCACTTGAACCCAAGACCTTTTAGATGAGAGACTCATAACTTCTTGTTGTTTGCATGGTTGTTACTAATAATAATATATTTTTTATTTGTATGCAGTTTTAACTTTTATCTTTTTCAAAAGTTATCTTTCACTATTTTCATAATTCTTTTTTTTTTCTTTTACTTTAAAAATGTAATAAATTTTAATGTGTCACAAATTAACACCGAGTAAAAATTTAATATAATAGGTGTGAGTTCTAAATAATTTTTCTTCTTAGTTTATAAAATTATTATAATAATTATAAGTATAGAGTTTTTAAGTTATAATAATAAATAAAATGTATTTTCTATTTAATCAATAAGAGAGGCAAAGGTGAGGTAACACTTGGTTTTTATAACATATAGCTCCTATTTTCACTAAGCTTAATTTTCAAAATTTATGGTGAAAATACTGAATTGGTGTTGTAATTATTAGGGTTGTATATTTTTGTTTTCATCTATAGAAGAAACCCTAGCATGTTTTTCCCTAATCTGATTATTTTTCATTGTTTTCCCAAGTGTGAAATTTAATGCCCTAGGGTTTTAATTTTATCTAACATTGCAAAATTTTCATAAAATTAGAGTTTAGGCCCTAACCCTAGGTTTTAAAAGCTAAGCAGGATTTCATTTGTCTTTTACATTATTTTCTATGATGTTATGACTAAAAGGTTTTCTATTGTTTTGAACTTGAACCTTGATCCAAAACCTAATTCTGATGCTTAACTAAAATGGGCTTTGAACTTTAAACTTTTTGAACTAAGCTTTCAAATTTGTGACCTAACAAATTGTATCTTTGAATTGGGAATGAATCACTGAACCTAGGTCACTGAATTGCATATGTGACCCTCTCAAAATAAACCATGAGTCTACAAGACAATCTTCTTTGAACCACTTTGAACTGATTTGAACTTAGTTCAAAGAGGTTCGAAACCTTATACTAAAAATTTGATTACCGAGGTCTACATGGGCACTAATAGGGGCTCTAATTGTGGGACTGATTTTGATGCAAAAATAGAGAACTCTAGCAATCTCTAGTCAAAGATGAGTGCCTTATCCATTGGGCGATATAATTACTAAGAAGAGAAGACTAGGAGCTACTTGCAGAGAGGGCAAAGGGAAGCAGGGCAAAGCCAACTAACCAAAACACCTAAACTACTAGCAAGCACGAAGCTTGCACATTATTCAAACTAACACTACACACACCAAAAGCGTATTTACAAAATATTTACATAGGTAGGAAGAAAAACCTATCACAAAACCAATAGTAAGAAAAAAATAACATGAATCCATTTACCAGCTAGGAGAAGTAGGATCCTTTCTGCATCAACAAACCATGCCTCAATAGAGTAGCTTCGAACCACTTCCTTCTCTTGATCTCTTCAATGCTGAAACTCAAGCTCATAGTATGCAAAATTTTGGCAACCCAACATTCTATCCCAAATAGCCAAAGCTAATTGTAACACTCTTCATCTTCAGGTGGCCTTTCTACATCATTTTCCAAATCAAGAAAGGTCTTGAATTGGCATGAACATTATTTAGGAAATTCTTCATAATCATGACCCACTTATTATCATAATCATGAGAATCATGTTTCACATCATCAAACAGAGAGAATTCATATAACATGGGATCAATTTGATCAAAACAGATTTCTCCAACTCTATTAAGAATTGGGGCATCGTCAAATATGTAAAAAATTTGACCTTTCTTTTCTCCCAATGCATCTTCAAATTTCATAACATTATCGTCAATAGGATCACACTAAAAAGAACGGAATGAATCACCAAACTAACCTTTGCAGCCCATTTGTTTTGTATTCATACCTTGGTTGTCCAAAGAGGAATCTTCTTGATCAAGAGATGATAAAAATCTTCTTATGATGTCTTCCTCTTCCTCGTAGATGAGAATTTCACCTCGTGTTTCAGTAGAGTTTTCAACCGACTAGGGACTAAGTCCAACCTTTCCTCCTTCCATCAGAATTTTAGCATTTGCTAATATGGAAGAAGTCCCATTGGTAAAAAAAGTGGATTGAATTCACTCTAGGTGACTTTATCTCCCATATTTTCATACTTTTCTTCACTCTTTCTTATTGTTGCTAAATTTTGTCGAAGCCAAATTGCCTCTACTTGAAGTGCAACATGATCATCTTCTTGAAAACTGCACAACTCAGAGGTCTACAAATCTATCTTTGTTTCAACATTCTTATCATTCTAAAAGGAGGTCTCATTCTAAAACTTATCATCTTCAAATTCAGTTGGTGAGTCTATCTTCTCAAGAATGGCATGAAAATCTTCTCCTTTGTTATCTTCTATACATGACAAAAAAATTTTAGCTCTCTACTTTCAGCCAGATTTAGATCGATAACTGAAACACATTTGGATGGATCTTCTTGATTATGAAATCTTTCTTCTTCTTCATCAAGAAGGCAAACATTAAATATTTTCAATAGATTGTCTATAGGATGAAAGTTGGTGTCAATGCTTTCCTTCTCTTGGTTGTCCTGGCTACTATAATTCTCGCTCTTAGCCTAAGTGTTATTGTTCTCCTATGTCTAGCTTTCTTGTGGATGGGTTATTGCTGTTTGGATTCCTTTCTCACCCAACATTGAATAATTACATGAGATGAAATGTGAAGATGAAACTGAGGCTTCATCATCATCCTATTCTAATTTTTTCTTCAACCGAGACACTTTCTCCTCAAGCTCTTGCAAGTCTTTCAACTTGTGAAATCTTGTACAAAGGCTTTTCCATAGTAGCCAAGATGAGGTATCATCTTCAAGACTTATATTATTCTAGACACCCTAAGAAATCTTTCTTTAAAGCTATCCACAAGTTCACATAACACTTTATCGTCTATTTGATAAAGTTTAGGAAGAAAAGGGTCTGGCCTTGATCTTCTCATGACTTTTATAATCGGTATGATCTTTGCAATAGAGTTGCCAAACTCTTTCACATGGAGATAATCACAAAACTGAGGAAACAAATATTAGGCACTAAATTTTTGTTTCTAGATTCCCCAATAAAGTTGCCAAAAATTTGTTAGTGAACATATTGTCTTCCAAGAAAATATATACAAAATGACCCTAAATGCCCAAATAAGAAGACTAAATCAGCACTAATAGTAGGATAGGTTATCATTGAATTGATAACCTTCCTCTGAATTTATCTGGGTATAGCTCCCTATGTAGGATGTACAATGAATCAACTACACTACAAATACAAATCCTTTTAACCAGAAACCACAAAAGGTTTACAAACATCTATCCATAAACACGAAATAGATGAGGAAAAACTAAGTAACTCAATGAAATTAAACAACAAACAACACCAAGTTTGTTTGCCCAATCATTACATTATGAAAAATACAGAAAGAGAGGTGGACATTCTTTCCAAATACACAGATAAAAAAATCCCAAAGTCTTGATAATAATTGTGGCAATGATCATAGGTGTCAAAATTGCATTTAGAAGAAATCAAGATAATTCAAAGTTTAACATTGATTAGAAAATTTAACATGCAAACTCAAAGTCTTGATCTAAAAAATTTTCCTCTTCTAAATACAATAAAACAAAGAAAGATTTGTTCTTTGACCCACACAATTCACTTATTCAGAAAAATACTACCCTCTTGTAGCATAATGTCTACAGAGAATACAATTCCCCTTTTCTTCCTCTGCAAATACAAAATAAAACTAGATACATAAACCCTTCTGTCTATAGCTCAAAGTCTCTAGCCCAGAAAGAAAAAGTGGAATCCCTCTTTGCTCAATGTTTTTACAATAAATAGGCATAACCAAATTGTATTTGGTTTTCATAATGAAATCTTGAAAATAAAAAACTTTAAATGTTTGTCAACAATCTCTATTGCCCCTTATGTTTAGTACTTTGAATTTTATCATATATGGAAGAAAAATAACTTGAAATTATCTTATGCCAATAGGTGAATATTTCTCTATTTACATGCCTCTTTAAGACTAGTCACCATTACAATAAAAAAATGTCACTTGTACAACCATGAGAATTGGCTTGAGTTCTTTCATGTTGCTCCTTTTTAATTATTCATGACATTTGCTATCTACATTAGAATGTTCTAGTGTAAAACAAATCCCGCCCCAGACCCATGATGTCTTTCAACCCATATTTCAATAATGTTGATATGATTGTGCAATATGTCTTATTATATCATTTGAGCTCAATTAGAAAAACTGATATGAGCATGAGCTTGATGTGGCTCACTACAATCATATTGTGACTTACCCATGTGTAGACTTCCGCCTTTAGGCTAGTCAAACAAAATTAATATCAATAATGAATTTCAACCCTAACTTCTCAACTTTGAGAAAGAGATGAATCGAGAAGCCTATCCATGGCACCCTCAACAAACATGTAGTCATCAGTTTTCCCAAAATTGTTTTTCGTGATAATATATAGACCTGTGGGATGAAGTAAGTGATTTGATAGGTACTCATGGGATCGATGTTCATCATTATGAATGAGGACATTCTTTATTTCTTTATGTTTGGTGAACTTAGGGACATGCAAAAATGTGAATTTGGACCTCCATGTCTTCCATCAGTGTTGCTAATTGATTCAAAGAAGGCTAGAATGTTATCAGATGCACCATTTGAAAGCTCATCACATTTTACCTTTAGCTTTGATCAATAGTCGACTTGTGATAACCACATCTTATTTGGTAGTTAAAGAGTTCAAGACCACCATGTTTTTCATCCTTCCATCATGGCTGAGCTTGGGCCATTGGCATTGCCTTTGAACTTGCAAATTACTTAAGTTTCCCTTTCAAATAAATGATTTTGTATAGAGAAGTGAATAGGCCACGGGTTCTAAAAATTATTCAACATTAATTCAAAATCTTTATTACACCTATGCAAGGCTCAGTTGCATCTTCACATTTGTGCTTTGACTCGACATTTTTATTATTTTTTTGATGCTTTGTATATTTCATAATCTCTTCATGTTCTTTGTGAAGAAACCAATTTCATTTACAATAGTTTCCTTACCATAGCAAGCATTGATAATTAACTCCTCAACAATATCTTCTGCTATCGAGAACTGATGAAGCCTGATTCCTTCACCATTATCACAATGCAAAAATTTAAATGATGGAATTAGGTTGCTTATGATTTTCATCTACACAAGTCATTTTTATTTTTATTTTTAGAAATATTGACTTAGAGCAACCGTAAATGTTCTTTTCCAAATGATACCATGAGAAATAAACAAGCAGTATCTGGAGATGAAGGATCTAGCCATGAATGATTCTCCCTCAGTGTGCCAACCAGACATGACTTCTCCCTTGCCATCATGTCCATACCAATTCTTTTTGATCAATGACTTGGGTTCCTTGTGAGTTTCTACATTCAAAGTCTTTAAACCTTTCTTGGTGACCTCGATGTCTCCACCTAGCATACGGCAACAATGATATCACTCAGTTGGTAAGCTGTGTTACATGCAATTATTAAACATGCTACTTTTTTTTTCAAATAATGACAAATGCCTCTTTATCCATCCATCTTTGGGATAATGTGGAATTCATATATATATTGAATCACTTTAACTTTCAAGATCTATTACATTATTCATATGCACCTTTTATGTTTACTAATCTCGGTGAGTAGGGTATGAATATCTATTCACAGATCAAAGCACTCAATTTTTAAAAAAAAGATAACTTTTTTTGTAGAAACATATGATGAGGGATAATAAATGTTTTAAGCTCACAACTCACTAAATCATCATCCCACACATTATATTTTCATCTGCAAGCTTGAAATCCATATTTTTGAATATTAACTTCATACCAACTTGTCTATCATTCTGAACTTGAACCTTGAGCCAAAACCTGATTTTGATGCTTAACAAAAATGGGCTTTGAACTTTAAACCTTTTGAACTAGGCTTTCAAATTTGTGACCTAACAAACTACATCTTTGAACTGGGAAGGAATCACCGAACCCAAGTCACTGAATTACATATGTGACCCTCTCAGAATAAACCATGAGCCTGCAAGACAATCTACTTCAAACCACTTCGAACTGCTTTGAACTTAGTTCAAAGAAGTTTGACACCTTGTACTAAAAATTTGATTACTGAGGTCTACATGGGTAATAACAACATGAAATGTGCTTGTCACTTTTTTGAGCTAGGAATGATAATGAGCTTCTCAACCAATAAGATTTGGGCATAGAACAAAAAGTGCATTGTTGGATAGTAATGGTGACGCTCCCACGAGTTGACGGAATAAGTTGATATTATGTTTCAAGCATGCTGAAAATCAATGCAAAGTGAATGTTGATTTGCATACGTTGAGTTGTAAATGCTTTCCTACTTCACAATTACAGTTCACCATTTGCATAGAAAGAGAATTTGAGCAGTTTTAGAGCTTTTAGTGTATACAGATTGTTATTTTAGAGCTTTAAGAATGGTTTCCATACCCTATTTGCTAGTATATTGTCAAGATGTCTAATAAAGAGGTGGAAGAAATTCAAGCATCAGACATGAGAGTTGCAGAGACTTCAACTTCTAAAGGTGGGAAAACAAGACAAAAGATACCAAATAGGTTTGTAGAGGAATGGATAAAACTTTTCCCTAGTTCTTCTAATGCCAATGCTACAGATGATGACGCCTTCATCGATCCATATGCTCTTTACAGAGATGTTGTGTGCCCTAGTGTTATTGGTTTAGACCTATTCAAGTATTTCTATTATAATAGGGAAAAGGAAATTCCTTTGTGTAACCCATGGAAGAAGAATTTAGCCAAGTTGATATTTCCATAAGTTTTTGTAGATGTAGACTTGATGGAGTCTTTGTTGTGTTGCTACAATCCAACCACTAAATCCTTTCATAGGAAAGATGCAACCATCCTCTGCACACTTGACCATGAATCATTCATTGAGGCTTTTGGACTGGATGGAGCTATGGGCTAGCCTGTAGATTTAATGGATTTGTAGATGAAATTTGAGGCAAATACAAAGGCCTATACTGGGAAATCTATGCTACAACATATTCCCATTGGATTTGAAAAATGTGTGTGATTACCCTAAAAAGGTAAGAAAAATGATTCCATTGGACATCTTTAAATATTATTTTGTAAAGATAGTATATGGTGTCCATAAGGTGGTTGGCAAGGATGGAACTAATGTGGTATATGGAGCTGAATTCATAATTGCTAGAGATGTACAAGACTCCTACCATGGTGGGGAGTATGATTATGTGAATTACATTCTAGAGGTGATGAGAGAAAATATTACTAGGGCTTAGAAAGGAGAATTAAAGGATTTCATGTTCCATCATTATTCATTGCTGATGCACTTGATCCTCTACAAGAATGTTGGGTATATAAGTTTTAATTTCATTGACCATACTTTTGATGCAAATGGAGACCTACCAGTTTAGTTGTGGACACGGGTATGGGTGATCTATAAATGGATCTAGACTATTTATAGTATTGAATTCTTAAATAAAATAAAATTAGTGGAAGTCTTAATACATTTATCATAAATGAAATCAAAACTTAAGATGAGAAACAGAATTGAGAGAGAAGAAGATAGAAAGTGCAAATAAAGTTTGATTTCGGAGTTTGCCACAAACGTGACTACATCTTCAGGTTGGCTCTAATAGAGTACAACCGATCTGATTAATCTCTAGAAATCAATTACAATTATGCACCAAGACCATTTCTTCTAGCACTTCGACAACATAACAATTCTTCAAAGTACGAAAATGGCTCAAAAAAAAATCTCTTAGAAAAATCTCCCTAATCCTTCAAAATTTCACCACTTGGATCAATTGAAAGCCTACCAAGACCTCTCTCCATTTCATGTTTTTCAAAATGACCTACCCCCTTCCTTTTTATACATAAAATTTTCCTAAATTGGCCCAAAACCAAAAATTTACAATAATAGGCTTTAAAACAAAATTAGCCTTTGTTTAACCTCTTTGCCATTTTATAAGTTTGCATTTCATGAATTTGAGGTTAAAAACATTTAACAAAATAACCATAAATACCTATTTTAAGGGTGGGCAATTAGCAGTTTAAAACTTAAATAAAAACTTTGCCAAATATCATCCAGGTTCATCACGTGGTGTAGTGGCACTTAAGATTTTACCCAGCTAGCCGGTCCTGGGTTCAAACCCCGCCGATGGCCATGAAACAGGAATTGGCAGAAATTTTAATCATAAATAGTAAATTTGTTGTATGGTTGTTAAGAACTCCATGTGGTCTAGTGGTGCTCCTCAACAATAAATACTTCAGCAAGGAGGTGAGTTGAAAAAGAAGATTCCAATGTTTGCAAACTAAATTCAACCACTATTTGACATTGTCCATCAGATTGAAAGGTATTTAGCTATTGCTGATTTATGTTTTTTTATTTCTTGCAAACCCTAGGTAATCAAAATGGCAACTAGCTCTTTTGCAATTATTAGAAAAGATGGGAAAGAGGTTTTCAATGTTTAATTGATAAGTAGTGATGTTAGGCAACCCTCGTTTCATGTTATTCCAAAAATTTCTTAAAAAGTAGATATAGTTGGTGCATTATTTATGATACCACCAAAGGCTCTAATGATCCAAGATGTTAGATATTCTTATACTGCAATGTTGGAGAAATAGGAGATATGAAAATAAGAGATGCCTACAAAAAACTTTGTGATAATGGAATCTTGAGGGAAGAGTATAAAATTGTTAAATGGAAAGGGTTAACCCATGTCCTAGATTTTCCTCAAATGTTCAAGACTGAATGGATTCAAATTGTTCTAAGTCGGATACATGATAACTATATTTTGTTGGAAGGTGGACCAATTAAGATCACATAGAGGATTATAAATTAAGTATCAGGGTACCCTACCCTTGATCAACCTAAGAGTATGAGGAGTGATGTAAAGGAAACCATTAAAAAGAATACAGGTATCATGTGGAATAAAAGAGGGATGTCTGTTGATACTATATTAGATCCCCTTGTTGCCTTTGTAGTAAGAGTGATAGGTCACAAGTTCTTTTAGTCTAGCCAATTGAATAGTAATTCATGTATGGCTATTGATTTGGGTTACAAGATAGTAAAGAGAAACCATTCCTATGACCTTGCTGAGTTACAACTGCAACAACTATCAAAAAACTTTGAGACCATCAGGAAAACTAAAAGTACATCATGCAAGTTTGGTTCTTTACTTGTTTGCATATTATTTTATGTACAAAATACCCCACCTTTGGTCAAGTTTCTTGGAAGACCAATAGGTCAATTGCACAATAGATTTCATAATTTATTGAGCATCATAGAGATAACTTTGAGTCAGTGATGACTAGTTATTTTGAGGATTTTAAGAAATCCATGAAGTAGAGATTAAGGGTTCATGTATCCTTAGTGGAACAACATTATGATGGTGTATGTTTCCTAGAGGATGCAGAGCACACATATGGGAAAATAGCAATACCTAGGGTCAGATGGTTGAAACCCTTGCCATATGAGATCAATGTGGATGAAGCTTCTACAACAATAAAAACTTTATTAGCAGAAGATATTGACAAGAGTGCAACCTCATTTGGAAACTATGATAAAGCCAAATCCAAGATCACAATTTATTTAAAGACAAGTATAGTTATTAGAAAGAAGAACAAACTGGTAAAGAAGCTGAAAAAGAGGTTTGGTGAAGGAGGTGAAGAGGAAGAACAAGGCCAAGCCCTAATAGAATTGACACAAGGAATAGGTAAGATTAAGGTGATGATGTAGAAGGTGCTAAGGGAGAAGAAGCCAAGGAACCACCTAGGAAAAAACCAAGAAGAGGAAAGCTAAGGAGAAAATAATGGAGACAAAAAAGAAGCCTATGAAGAAACCACAACATAAGCCAACTATACCTATGAGTAGGTCATGCACAAGGGAAACCACTATTAAGGGTACATATGTGACAAATCCTAAAGGTAAGAGAGCAACTAATATATTAGAGTTGAGTGAGCCTCCTAAGAAGAATTACAAAATATTGAGGAAGAAGAACACACCTTAGAAGGATTTAGATAAGGAGAAGACTGAGTCAGATGACTTGATTCAATACAAGGTGGTAAGCTACAATCTGTCTTCTAATATTGATAATTTGTGTGAAAATATTCTTGCAAATGTTGATTTATCTAGTTTCGCACATGTAGATTTTGATAAGTTAGTAAAATTTGATAACAATAAAGTATAGGAGGCCATTAATGACATGATGGTTACATTTAAGACAACTGTAGAAATTGCCAACTCTTTACCTAAAAGTCTATATAATAGAATTGAGTAGAAATGGCAATATACCTTGCAAATTGAGAGAGAAATCAGAGAAACAACATTAGCCCAAGTTATGCTAGAATTAGATAAAAGGAAGATTGCAAAGGCTATGGAAAAGAACAAAAGTAAATTTCCCCCAAATATAGAGCTTTCCATATCTTGAAGAAGAATATTGAAGATGTGGTTAACAAAAGTACATCCATTTGGAAATCAATCTATGGGCTACCCACTCCAAAAATCACAGAGAAAGGTGAGCAAGAAATGCAAGAACTTGAGAAGAATGTTGAAGGAGAGAAAGAAAAGGATGAAAACCCAGTCAAGGAAGTTGATGTGGTAGGTACTGAGGAAATAGAAGAAGAGGCTATTGCTAGAGATGAGCAACAGGATGTACATGATGTACAAGTGTTGAGTACCAGTCCTCCAAACACAAATAAAGAGAGCCAACATGACTTAATTGTTATTATCAAGGATGTTTCTGATAGTTCAACACAAAATGTGACTCCTTTGACTAAGGATGAGTTGAAGAAAATCCTACAGGACTTTACCAATGCAACAATGATATGCACAAATCCTGTATTGGTGAGAGTTGATGAATTTCAAAAGGTAGAACTTGTATTTGTAGGGGAGCAACCAAAAGACACATCAAATGTGCCCCCACCATCTATAGAGGTGAGATAAGAGAAAATGAGTCATAGGATTTATCACAAGATCAAAGTATAAACCAAGAACAAAAAGAGGTCAGACAATTGACACCATCTAAAATGGCCATAGTTGTATTCCAGATGAAAGAGGTAGAAACACAACATGTAGATACATCAATGCCAAACCTAAAAAGTTAAGGTTTGTCAGTAGAAATAACTATTGAGAAGGATGAAATTGAAATACACATGGGTTAGGAAGCAAGTCTTGTACCTATACCACCATAATAGGGTGAAGTACATAAGGAAGATGTCAGAATTAAAGAGTTGGATTTGACTTCTAAGCCTAAGGAATAGATTGCTATACAAACACTAGTCACATTTCCAATTTCTACATCTCCTCTTAGTAGTCAAACTCTTCAACGATTGAGTACACTAGAAACACCACTACAAATATCAAGGTTGAGTACCAGCAAACCGAAGAGTGATAAAATTACATCATTTGAGGATGTAAGCCTAGATGAAGTGATTGCACTCCCAAAGTTTTATTTAAACACAATCACTATTGAGGAAATGAGTATTCTACAGAAAGCTCTTCAAAGAAAAAAGAGGCAAGAAATATTGAGGAGGGAATATAAGAAAAAGAAAGTCTTACATGACATTAAAGACATATTCTTTGATGGTTTTAGCCTCTGAGAACTAAATGAAAATAAGCCTATCATAGAGTAACTTAACACTATTATGGACAAGATAAAGGATGAAGACTTAGATTCTAATGTCAAATTATTAGAATGGTCAGAAAGAAAGTTTCATACCAAGGTACTAGAAAAGATATCTAGTGCTATTGCACTTAGACATGTTGATCTAGCAACCAAGATGGAAAGTGTGTACATAGTATTAGAGAATATCTTCTCTGTATACACTAAGTTATGAAATGTTGAATTATTCACACAAAAGACCCACATGGCTATTGACCAGCTATAGGGAGATCTATAGCTCATAGGTAGTACTATCAAGCTATCTCCTAGTCAAAGTCAGATACATTTCCATAGGCTACTTAGAGTAGGCTTTCTGAGGTTTAAGCACAAGATGCTAATATCAGATCTACTCTTATAAGTATCTAGTCAATGCTAACTCCTCACATTGAAGTGTTTCATAAGAAACTAGCCTATGCATCAAAGATTCTCATCTTTCAACACATGATGGCTTAGTTGATCTTGCTACCCAACTAGACATTCAATTTCAATCTCTGGAGGTATCATACAACAATTGGGATACAACTTTGAAGATAATCATGGAGCTTCACAAGCCATTTTTGGACAAACACACAGTAAGTGTACAACCCAAATGATATTAGTGTGAAAAAGGGGGATTATGAAATTTTGAAGGAATTTTTTTGTCAAGGTAGATATCTACTTAGCAGGAGTACAAGAGAAGAAAATACAAATGAAGCATTTACTTAGGGGGAGTAATAAAGTATGGGAGAAATAACAATTTTTCCAATTTTTGAAAATTTTAAGTTTTGTATATGAACTAAGTAATGAAGTGTATATTGTCTAACTTATGCATAATGTATGAATGTATATGCCATGACAAAATGTTTTTTCCACTCACATCAAAGGGGAGAGGATTATTAATCTTAGGTTGGTTTTGACAATGTAGTGAAAAAATATGTAGTCATAATCTAGCAGAACTACAGTGCGAGCCATGCACATTGTGTATGTTGAGTGATCAAAGCGAGCCAAGTGATCAAGGCATGCTGAGCATAAGCTATCAGCCAATACATGTTGAGCAATATGGATAGTTAGTGTTGATTCACTCAAGTGCCAAGAAGACTATACATGATGAGTGACTTAGGTACCAAGTAAATAGAGTGTGTTGAGATATTAAAAATCCTAGTTACATCATTAAGAGAACAATGAAGGCCAAGCATCAGAGTCTTTGGATGCTGAGTGAACAATTTTTAGCATAGTTGTTTGTAATGACACAAACTTCTATGTAAACCATTTTTGTGTGGACATAATCATATTTTATGATTATAAAAGCCATTTTTGTGTGGACACAGTCATATTTTATGATTATAAAAGATAAGCATGGAGATACATTATGCAGTACATACAACCAATCAGAAAAAGGGAAGATTAAGGTGACAATATAGTTCAACTATAGTTGTTGATTCTTACTGATGGGGACACAACCCAAGCATAGAATGGACACAATAGGAAAGGGAAAATTTTATTAACTATAAAAATCTGCTAGTATACTTAGTGCAGAGAAACAGACTCCAAAACATGCCCTATGGGCTTACAATAGCATAAATCTGGATATAAATTCTTCTCCCAGTACCTTCTCTCAAACTCCACTCCGAACTACCTTCTACAATGCCAAAAATGTTCTTAAATAGAACCCAAAGGGTTAAGGATTAGGAATACATTCTAAAAAGTGCTAGTTGGCATCCACCGACCAAATAGAAGGCTCCAAAAGTTGTGTTAGAAGTTGGCGCAAAATTAGAAGAATCTAGAAACGGTAATCGAACTTCCAGGAGGCATAACTTTTGAACCGTAGCTCCAATTGATGAACTGCTTAAATTTCTAGAAAGCTCTCAAAGCACTCTATAGCTCTATAGACCAGCTTTGCTCATCCCCCATTTTTTGGCCCTTTTCGAGGTCATTTAATGCCCCTAACCTAACTTTGAAGCATTCTTAGGAGGTCTCCAAAAATTGAAAAATTGCAATAACTTTCAAATTGTGGGGCCTTTGACTTGGTTTTTTTTCTAGAATGGTCTAATTTACAATTACATTCATCCAGCCAATTTACACCTTCTAATTCACCAAAATTATGGCTCAATTACATACTCCTATTTTTTCGGCATTTACATGTATCCCAAGGTGCTCAAATACTCTATCTTAGAACACTAATAGTGGAACTGTGAGAGTTGGAACCTTTATTTGATCCAAATGGGTATCCAAAAATGAAAACACATGAAACAGAAACTAAGTATAAGTACTTTTTTTTTGGGTGACATAGGATTGCCCTTATTCCTCTGGATTCTCCTGCATCAGACACCCAGGGTAGATTGAAAAGTGACTCTGTCACTTTATGAATGGTAGAGGAAATCCCAAATGTAAAACCTTAGCTGCTGATATCCAAGTTGAGTCCTCTATCGATCATCCTTTCCACTTGACCAGATACTCCTCATACTACCTATTTCTGGTACTCCTACCCACACGACTATCCAGAATCTCCTCTATCTCCTCGTTCTTAGAAGTAGGAATTGGACATGGCTCTAATATTAGCTCCTCATCTGCACCATCATCATGATACTCTATTGAGTCTGCAATGTTGAAAATAGGAGAAATGTGAATTCCATCTGGCAACTCTACTTCATATGCATTTCCTGAGTCACGTTTCCTCAAAATTTTGCAGGGGCCAAATTTCTTCATCTTTAGCTTGTTCTAAGTATCGGCTAGAAATCTTTCTTTTCTTAATTGTACCATGACTAGATCCCTTACTTGGAACTCCTTATGTCTTCTCCTTTGATCAGCCTTAGCTTTATACTATTGGTTCATCTTGGTAATGTGTGCCTGGACCTCCTCATGTAAATTCTTGATATGTTCAGCAAATTCTTCAACTTCAGTACTTGTCCTCTCCCCTTGCTCTATCTTCCTCAATTCTGGTGCAGTCCTTGGGCTACTTCTATATACAATTTGGAATGGTGATCTACCAGTACTCCTATTTATAGAGTTATTGTAAGCAAAATTTGCTTGTGGTAGAATCAAATCCCACCCCTTGGGCTTATCCCCAACTAAACATCTCAGCAAATTGCCCAGACTTTTGTTTACCACTTCTGTTTGGCCGTCAGTTTGCGGGTGATGTGTGGAACTGAATTTCAAGTCTGTTCTCAACTTCTTCCACAATGTTCTCTAGAAATACCCCACAAATTTAGTATCTCTATCAGAGACTATACTCCTTGGAAGACCATGTAGTCTTACCACCTCTTTGAAAAACAAGTCTGCAATATGGACAACATCATGAGTTTTATGGCATGGAATGAAATGTGCCATTTTGGAGAACCTATCAACCACTAAAAATACTGAGTCATTACCCCTTTGTGTCCTCGACAATCCAAGAACAAAATCCATACTTATGTCCTCCCATGGCTTTGATGGAACAAGCAATGGCTGATATAGTCCACTATTGTGACTAAATCCCTTGGCCACTTGACAAACCTGACAATTCTGTACAAACTTCTTCACATCCTGTGACATTTGAGGCTAAAAATAATGTTCTTTGAGAATGTAAATGGTCTTATCTCTACCAAAATGTCCTGCCATCCCTCCACTATGTTTCTCCTTAATTAAATTTTCCCTCATGGAACTCCTTGGAATGCACAATTGACTACCTTGAACAGCATACCATCCTGAATCAAATAGTCTAGCCACTTGGTTCTATCTACAGCAATAGGCTCTTTACAATCTTTCCATGCTTCAGCAAAATTAGGATCCTTAGGGTACAGATTCTTGAGTTCATCAAACCCAACTACTTCAACCTACATTACTGTAAGCAACAACTATCTCCTACTCAGTGCATCTGCAACCCTGTTAGATTATCCACTTCTATGCTTCAACAGAAATGTATAGCTCTGCAAGAACTCTACCCACTTCATATGCCTCTAATTGAATTTACCTTGGCTATTTAGGTACTGTAATGCTTGATGATTAGTATACAAAACAAATTCCTTTGGCAATAAATAATGCCTCCATTTCTTTAAGGCCTGAACTATTGCATAGAACTCTTGATCATAAATAGAATACTTTTTCTTCATGTCATTCAATTTTTCACTAAAATATGCAATAGACTTACCTTCTTGGTTAATAGAGCCCCAATAGTGCTGCCACTAGCATCACAATCCACCTGGAACACCTTTCTAAAATCTAAAAGTGCCAACATAGGTTGTTCTGTCACCTTCTTCTTCAGTAATTGAAAACTTCTCGCAGTTGCCGCAGTCCATTTGAACTCTTTTCTATCCCCTATTATTGTGTCAGTTAGGGGTGCACATATGCCACTAAAATTCTTAATGAACTTCCTATAAAAACTAACCAGACCATGAAATGATCTTACCTCAGTAGCAGACCTTGGAGTAGGCCATTCCAAGATGGCTTTTACCTTCTCTGGATCCATTTTGAGACCTTCAGGTGATATAACAAACCCCAAGTAGACTAATTCCATTTTTGCAAAGATACACTTCTTCAGATTAATTAACAGTTCTCTTCCCTTAACCTTTCAAGGACACTACGAATATGCAATAAATGTTCTTCCAAAGTCTTGCTGAAAATTAAAATATCATCCAAATAGACAATATTTTTTTTTCCCAAGAACTTCTTAAGTACCTCATTCATAAGCCGCATGAAGGTGCTTGGTGCATTCGTCAATCCAAAGGGCATGACTAACCACTCATAAAGAACCTTCTTGGTCTTGAAGGTAGTTTTCCACTCATCTCTTTCTTGTATCTGTATCTAATGATAGCCACTCTTGAGATCTATCTTTGTGAAATACTGAGCTCCACTCAAGCAGTCCATAAGATCATCCATTCTTGGCAAAGGAAATTGATACTTGATGGTTATCCTATTTATAGCTCAAGAGTCTGTACACATCCTCCACTCGCCATCCTTCTTTGGTGCCAGTACTGCAAGTACTGCACATGGACTTAGGCTCTCCCGAATCAAGCCCTTCCTCAATAGCTCCTGAACCTATCTATTTAGCTCCTCAGTTTCAGTAGGAGTCATCCTGTGAGCAGCCTTGTTAAGCAAACTAGCTCCTGGGATTAAATCTATCTGATGATTGATTTGCCTTATTGATGGCAATCCTTCTGGAACATTACCAGAGATGACATCTCCAAACTCACCTAGTAAATCTAAAACTTCAAGTGGTATTTCACTACTACCTTCTTTATCTTTCCTAGGAATCAAAGCATAGCACATATGCTGATGTTTCATGCCATCTAAAAACTTCCTTCCATCAACAAGAAAAATCCTAGCACTGCTACATACCTTTTCGCCTTCCTTTTTTATGGGCTTCAGTTTATGGTGAACTCCATCCTTTGTTAGAGAGTAGGTGTTTGCATGACCATCATGTACTGCATGTCTATCAAACTGCCATGGTCTACCCAACAATAGATGGAAAATATCCATTGGATTAACATCACAGAGAACTTCATCATGGTAACTCCCAATTTGGAATTTCACTAAACATTGTTCACTTACCAAGACCTTATGATCATCTTTCACCCAAGCAATCCGATAGAGCTGGGGGTGTTTCTCCCTCTTGAGCTTCAGCTTAGAGACCATCTCCTCTGATACCAAGTTATCAGTGCTACCACCATCAATGATCACATCACAACATTTATCCTCACACTTGCACCTGGTACAGAATAAAGTCCTCCTTTTTCCTAGTTCAATCTCACCACTTAGTAGGACCCTTTTATTTACGAAAGTCTCTCCTTTTTTTGCATCCTTTGAATGTGATGATTGTGCATCCTCATCCAAATGAGCAACCCTAGCTTGACCCTCAGCTCTCCTATATGTCCTTCCTTGTCGATGAGGGCATTCAAAGGCACGATGACCTTCCTTATTGCAATGGAAATAGGTACGATGGAAGCCTCCTCTTCCTTGTCTACATCCTCTACCTCTTCCTCTTTGATTTCCAAAGTCTTGATCATGAGAGCAGTTGAAACCCTTGTTCCTCTAGTTCTTGCTAGGACCCACATCTTCATTTTTCTTTTGAGTTTTATTTCAGCCTCCAGATGACCTACCACTACCCCTTCCTCCTTGACCATGCCCTCTTTGTCTCCCTCGAAACCTCTTATTTAGCTTCTCTTCAACTCGTAGGGCAAACTGGTATGCCTCTTCAACGTTGGTCATTCTTACTAGACTTGATTCCTCCTAGATGCTAGGTCGCAACCCACTGATATAATGATAAACCTTCTCCTTATTTGCTTCTGCATGCCTTGCTCTAATCAAGAGTCAGTAAAACTCCATATATTCCTGGACTGATTTTCCTGCTTGCTTTAACCCATGCATCTTCTTAAACAAATCAAGCTCATAATCAATAGGAATGAATCGCTTCTTCAATTTGTCCACCATACGATCCCACCTTGTGATCTTCTCCTTTTCTCTTCTGTTTCTTTCCAATTGAACTTCTTGCCACCAGATTTTGGCATGTCCTTTCAGTTTGGCCTTTGCAAACATAACCCTATCTAGATCCTTGATACCCTCATACTCAAAGTACTCTTCTAGTTCATTGATCCAGTCGATCAACTCATCTGGTTTCAGATTTCCTAAAAATACACCAACATCAATTGTAATTTTTTTCCCAAACTTAGTAATGGCCCTAAAAAGCCTCTCCTCTTCCTGATTTAGAACTTCCTCATCAACTTCCCCTTCTGGTCCAATTTCTTCTTCTTCATTGTTGTCCTCACTTTCGTCACCTGCCGTAGCATTTGTTCCTCTATGGAGCTCCTCCTACAATGCTTGTACCTGCCTTTGGAGGGCTCTAACCTCCTCAAGATTAATAGCTCTGGCCCTTCAACCACACTCTCTTCATGGAGGCATCTTCTTAACTCAAACCCACAACCACACAGTCCTGGTGCAAACTGCCTCATAGTCGGTGCTCTGTCTACACACTTAGGAAAACCAACTCTGATACCACTTGATGGGGACACAACCCAAGAAAAGAATGGACACAACAGGAAAGGGAAAATTTTATTAACTATGAAAATATGCTAGTACACTTAGTGCAGAGAAACAGACTCCAAAACATTCCCTATGGGCTTACAATAGCATAAATTTGGAGATAAATTCTTCTCCCAATACCTTCTCTCAAACTCCACTCCGAACTACCTTTTACAATGCAAGAAATGTCCTTAAATAGACCCCAAAGGATTAAGGATTATGAATACATTCTAGAAAGTGCTAGTTGGCATCTACTGACCAAATAGAAGGCTCTAGAAGCCATGTTAGAAGTCGACACAAAATTAGAAGAATCCAGAAATGGTAACCGAACTTTCGGGAGGCATAACTTTTGAACCATAGCTTTGATTGACGAACCGTTTACATTTTTGGAAAGCTCTCAAAGTTCTCTATAGCCCTATGGACCAGCTTCACTCATCCCACATTTTTCAGCCTTGTTTGAGGTCATTTAATGCCCCTAAACTAACTTTGAAGCATTCTTAGGAGGTCTCCAAAAATTGAAAAACTGCAATATCTTTCAAACTGTGGGGCCTTTTGACCCGGTTCTTTTTATGAAATGTTCTAAATTAAAATTACATTCATCCGGCAAATTTACACCTTCTAATTGACCAAAATTATGGCTCAATTACATACTCTTATTTTTTCAATATTTACACATATCCCAAGGTGCTCAAATACTCTATCTTAGAACACTGATAGTGGAACTATGAGAGTTGGAACCTTTATTTGACCCAAATGGGTATCCAAAAATGAAAACACATGAAACATAAACTAAGTCTAAGCACATTTTTTTTTGGGTGACACAGGATTGCCCTTATTCCTCTGGATGGTCGTGCATCACTTACCTAATCCATCCTTGCCAATGCTTATTAATAAGGAAAACCCTAAAGATTTTGTGTGTGTGTGTGTGTGAAGAGACAAATGCTAAATGCAGAAAGAGAATTCATGGTGGCTAAGATGGCTATGACAGAGCTATGCATTGAAAAATTAGTTTGAGTAGAACAAAGTATAGAAGTGAAAGGACAAAGAAGAGCTATTTGATCACTAGGATCAAGGTTTATTTAGTAAAGAGAAGATCTGACATCAAGTAGAAAGGTGCTAATAGAAGGATTGTGGTGTTGAATCATTCTAATAGGTGATACAAAATAAATCTATTAACTGAGTGTTCCTAATAGGCTTTTGTAAATATCTTAACCAGGTGTTTTCTTTATTGTAAGTTTAAATCCTCTAACACGGTGAGACCTAATAGTCTGTGTAAGCCTTTAACATGGAAAACCTTTCACAAGGTAGATAATGGATTATGATCATTATAGCCATGATAGGAAACACTTTACAACTACAGTAGTGAAGATTTATGGGTGTCATCTCCACCCCATTTTTACCTTCTCATTATAAGTTTTTTGGGTAACCAATTGACTGTGCTATGTGTTATTTACTTTATGCTACAGATGTGATGCATGTTACGCTATTTCAGTTTACATGTTAAGCTATGAGATGGATGTTGGTGATACATTTTATAGGCAAAAATTTTAAGTGTCGATTCCCCCCCCCCCCCCCACTCTTAGAAATTACTTTCCCATTGTTATTTCCAACAAAATGTTTGTGTCTTGTGTTACCTTTTGTTTTCTTTATTATTCTTTGATGTTTGTTATATTTGCATGTTATTGTTATTTATTTCTTGTTAATCCATAGAATTAATCTACATATTAATAGTCCATGAAGGATTTTGAATCCCCTTGAGGCATTCAATAATTTTGTTGGAGTCTCCTTCTATCCATACTCTTTTTTACAATTAAGAAGATTAACAATTTTCAATCCATGGAAGAGAACAATGGATTTAGCTAGATGGTCTATCTGACAACCCAAAGGGAGTTTCACCAATTAAATAAAACTTTCATTATCATCACTAACCACTCCCTTGCACCTGATTAGCCTAGGGTTTCGCTTCACCATCCCAAGAAAAATTGGCTTTCACCCATCCAAGAACGGGAAGGGTTCATAAATCATTATCTCTAGGATTTTGTATTAGATTGATTGTATGAAAATGTCTAATTTTAAATTCTAGAAAAAAGCCACCCAATAGTCATAATCATAACATAGTTTTTTATACTTTCTCTTATAATTAACACTCTTAGCATTAGATACTTACATAATGGTTTTGAAAATATTAGCAAAAACAACATTAGGTATAAGGGAAGCATCCCTAAATACTCTATTGTTAGGTTCTTTTGATAACCCCAAACCACATGAGGGAAGATAAAGGACGATAAAACCTTCAAGTATTGGTTATTTTTAGGAGTCCATTCACGAAAAAATACATTATAGAAGAGGGGAATGCCCAATCTAGTTTCTAATGTTACAAGATAAGACTCCATACCTCATGGTAAAGGAATAGTTTAGAAAAATATCATAGGAAGACTCAACTTGAACAAGCTAAAAAATCCATCTATTAGGTAAAGAGAAACCTCCCTTATACATATTTTCAAGATTCAATGACTCATTTTGAAGAAATATCCAAGAAACAATATTGACTTCAAGAGTAAGGGTGTTCGCCCACATACCAAATCAAATAGGGGGAAGAGACATAAGAGAAAGAAGAAAAGATATTGTTGAAGCCATTGATAAGACACTCAAAGGGCATGCCTTCCAAATCAATTTTTCCTCCAATAATTATTGATCTATCATGATAGAACTTAAATCCAACTAGATAGGTGTTAACTGATTATCAATGGTGAGAAAGTTGACTCACCAATTGTCAACCCAATAATCCAAAACATACTGACCAAATATACTAATACAAACTTCATGGTATATCTAAGGCTAGGATTATTGAACAAAAGTTCTTGACCCAACTAACTATCCTCCCAAAATTTTATTTCTCCTTGATTCAACTTTCCAACCTAAATCAAAGGAAATGCTTCTAAACTCTCTATAGATTTGGAAATTCTTGAAATAATTTAAAACAAACTAAGAGTATAGACCCAAAGATTTTGGAGTGAATACTTTACAAGGTGAACCTTTTGAGCTTGGCTTAATAGAGTACTTTTCCATCCAACTAGCTTTTTATTAAAATTTTCAATCAAGGATGGCCAAAAATAATTAGGAATTTTGGAAAAATGTATAAATCCTAAGTAAATAGCAGGAAGGGATCCAATCACATGGCCCACAATATCGACAACCTTCATCTATCGAGCCTCAGGAGTGTTGAAAAATAAAAGAGAGATTTTAACATGATTAATTGTCTACCATGAGACTTCTTCACACACTATTAAAATTATCTTATGAGATCTAGCTTCTCTAATAAAGGAACCCTCAATAATATTGGTTTCATTTACAAATTTATGGTGGAAAAAAACCAAATTATTTGAGGAGGGAGATTTTGAATGCCTAGACATAACAATTTTATTCATAAATGTTCCACAATTTTTATCCATGATAGTAAAGAGAATAGGGGACAAAGGATCACCCTATCTAAGTCTTCTAGACACCTTAAATAAATGAGAAGAGGAACCATAAAAATTTACCAGAGATTACGTTGAAGAAATGAGATGCCACACTAATTGTAGAAATTTATAATTGAAACTAAAGGCGTCTATGACATTAATTAGGAATACCCAATCCACTCTAATCATAGGCTTTGGAAAGATCTAGCCATAGAAAAAAAACCTTGATTCTTGGATACCTCCAAAGAATGAATATTCTCATGTACAATCACAATGGAATCTAAGATTTGCATGCTAGACAAAAAAATCATTCTATTATACAACAATGATAAGAGGCAAAAATAAAAATAAAAATTTAAAGGTCAAAACCTTATCTACATGATTTTATAAATGGAATTGTACAGACTAATAGGATGAAAAGCATCAAAGGAATCAACACCCAAAAACTTGGGAATGAAACTATAAAGGTAGAATTTAATTCCTTTAGGATCTTCCTTGACCAAAAAAATTCTTTCATCACATTCCTGACATGTTCCACAATAATCTCCTCAAAAAATTCAAAAATAAACATTGGGGAGTCATTAAGCTTCCTTTAGAAAAGAACACAAGTTTATAAATTTCTTCCAACGAGGTAATAACACCAACACTATATTGTTCTCTTCAATTAAAATATAAGGAATAACATCAATTGTTTCTATATATTTACATCCAAACTCTCCTTAGTTACAAGAAGATCAAAGAAAAATTAGATGACCTCCAATCGTATTTCATCCTCCTCCACTCTAGACCCATTCTTAATAATATGAGAGTTCTATTTTGAAGCTCTGTCTTTAGAAGTGGTCAAATGAAAATACCTAGTATTTCTATCCTTAGATGATAAGAAAAGATATTTGGATCTTCATCTCTATAATTCTCTTCCTTCACAATGACCTAATGGTACTTAGAGATAATTTCATTTTCCTTCACCCAATAATCAACAATATGCTCATATCTTTGTATTTTATCCTAAACATCAGGGTGTTTTTTAGTGGTGAATATTTGTAATTTTGTGATTTTAGAATTTTTTTGCTAGTAATTTGACTAATAATTTAATATTTGATGAAACCTAAATCACCACATTTTTATTAAATTTAGTTCTAAAATATTTTAAATCACTCAATAATTCATTTGATTAAAAAACTTGAACTCAAAAATTTGCCACAATATTCAATACATGATTAGATTTGATTCATCTAAATATTATATATTATCAAAGAAAATAAAATTAATTCACCAATAATTATCATAAATATTAGTTACTTTAGGGTTATATTACCAATATTTAGTTTTCACTATTGATTTAAAATATAATGTAATTATATTCATAATTTCCATGAGATAAAACATGTTCAATTTTGATTTGTAATATTCCATGACGATTAGTGAACTTCCTATTATTATTGAGATTCACCAATATTTTCTACTCAAAAATTATGATTCCAAAATAATCGCCAATGTAAATAATATTTAAAATTTAAAAAATTAAGAGATTTGCTAATAAAAGTAATTTAGCTTTTTAAAATAATGAAAGAATTTCCCATAGTTTATATATTTTTCTAGAGGGGGTTTCTTAAAGTTTACCCTGCTAGACATCATTCAACTCCAACTGAAGGGAAACATTTATTGAAAAACTATTTCCAAATGTTTATTTGTTCCATCTCCTAATATCATCCTTAACTTCACTTAATTTCTTAGTCACTTGGAATATAGTCATCCCATTAACCCTTATACTTCACTTTCCCCTAGCCCTTTCAAATAATAAAGGGTGGGATATACACATTTTCTCAAATAAAAGATAAAAATTTCTCTTTCCATAATTTTTTTCCACCACAAAACTAATTGGATAATGATTCAATCAAAGAGTAAAAATTGTGAACAAACTCTTTATTTGTGATAATATTTTTATCTAATCTTACCTGAACATGATCATGTGTTTACTTGTTGGTCCAAGTGAAGAAGGCTCCCTTTGGATCCAAATCATTAGGACCTTGGCTAATGATAAAATTCATTAATTATAATCTACTATCAATATATATTAGAGATCCACCAAACTTCTCATCTTCTTGCAATAAGTATTAAAGTCTCCTGCCACAATCCAATTGCCTTCAAGACTTTGATCTAAAAGAAGCCAAGTTCTTCCAAAAATTTCTTCTAGCTACTTTGTGTTGATCTCATTTTGGTTTTGACATGTGAGTGTCTATACACTTAAGTCATTTACTTAGTTCATGTTGAACAAGTAACATATGCCGAGCACAACATATAAGTTAGAGCATGTTGAGTCAATAGTGAGTGCTTAGTCATTCAAGAGCTGAGCAAGTAGTATATGCCAAGTGATTTAGGAACTGAGCAAGTAGTGCATGTTGAGTGATTGAGATGGTGAGTCACAGTATTGAAATCACTATATGTTGAGCATCTGGGACTTCAGGTCCCGAGTAACACAGTTTTGTCATAGTTGTGTATATTGGCACAAACTACTATGTAAACCTATTTTGAACCAACTTATAGATTGAAATATGATATTTTGGTGATAAGGACAAATCTTAAGTTCAAATCCCTATGCATTACATGTATCCAATTAGGTAAACAGAAGCTTTAAGTGTAAAAATGGATGAATCATAGCCATTGATTCATACCTAACCCTAAGTCACCTAGGTCTTCTTAAGGAGGACAAACCCTAAACTTTCTATGAGCATGAAAGGGAATGAATGAATGATCAAGGAGAGTTTTGCATGAGAAAACTAGGAAATTCATGGTGACAAAGGTATTATGATCTAAAATTGTATTGTAGAATCAGTTGAAGGAGAACAAAGCAAAGAAATAGTGAGCAACATAGATACAATTGATCAAGGATCAAGTATACATCACTTTAGAGGTGATATGTCATCAAAAAACAAAGTGCTACCCACATGATCAATGCTAAGACATTATAATAGGTGAATTAGTTAAATCTCTTAATAGAGTAGTCCTAATAGGCTATATTGAAATCCTCCAACAAGGTGCTTACTTAATTGTGAGTTAAAGTCCTTTAACAAGGCACACTTTTAACAGGGTAAGACCTAACAATCTTTTTAAGTCTTTAACAAGGCATACCTTCCACAAGGTAAATCATGGTTCATGATCAAACATTGTAACCTTCATTAGATACACTTTATTATTGCAATATTAAAGATTTGTTGGTGTCATCCCTAGCCCAATTTTACCTTCTCATTGGAGGGTTTCTGGGTAATCATATCTAGTGTCATACATGTGTGAATGCATATTTTTTTACATGCTTTAGATGTACATGCTTTACATGGTATTTTAATTTACTTATTGAATATGTGAGATGGATGTGTGGTGAATATTTTATGGGTTAAAAGTTTGAACTACTGATTCACCCCCTTCCCCCTCCTCTCAGAAGTCTATCTTTCCTATTGTAATTCCAACAATTGGTATCAGAGCATTGGTTCTCTAAAAGAAAAGCTTTGCAACTTTGAGGAAAGATCTTAGAAATGGAAGTTTACAAGTTGTGAAAGATCATTGAGAATTAGGGAATTAAAATACAACTCATTCTACATTAGTTGAATGAAGCAAGAGATGATCTAAAGAAATCACCGATGAGAAGGAAGGAAATCACCATTGAGGAGAATGACACACAATACAAAGAGATGGACACCACTAAGCTATTTTCAAATAGAGACTCCAATGAATTTGATGTAGCAATTGTAGATCTAATGGAAAAGAACATAGCCCAAGATGAAGAAATCAGAAATCTCAAGTTAGAACAAGAATCACAAGCCATATCACTATGTGAGGTAACCAAATAGAAAAAGAGACCAGTGGAAGACAAAGCCATGATTGAAGATGACAAAAGAATTTTGACTAGTATATTGGAAGAAAGATCATCAGAGGTAACTAGGGTTGCTAACATGCAATTAGAAACTTTGGTCAACTAATGAATGCCAACCATGAACTAAATCCCAAGGAATATGAGATAACAATACTAAAGTTGCAGATTAAATAGTTGAGAAATGACCTAAAAAGGGAAAAGGAGTTTGCTAAAAGTTTCAATAAACCTAGTGAAGCTATCAAGTATTTTAAACAATTGATGAGATCCCCTAGATCTAACAATGATACATCTAGATTGGGATACACAAGTACTGAAGAAGGATAATCATCCAAAAGTGTTGAAGAAGGAGCAAAAAAGGTAAGAATTCTAAACCTACTTGTCATAATTTTGGTAAGAAAGGAAATACTACTAATGTTTGTAGGAACAAGACTGTAAATTAGAATGTTAACTAGAAAATAATGTGTCACTACCATAAGTGCAACAAACAAGGTCATTAGGCACATGAGTGTAGAACAAAGACCATATACACTCAAACATTTGAAGGTTACTGTTATAACCATCATAAGTATGGATATAGATCTTTTGAGTGCAGATCCAAACCACTGTGGTCATCAAACAAGAAAACAAAGGTGAAGAACAATGGAAACTCTTATAATTGGGTTATAATACAAGGTATAGTTGTCACTACTATCAAGAGTATGGACATGTTCCTAATAATTGTATTAGAACACACTTCAAGAGTGACTAAAAAAGGTGGTTGAGCCAAACCACATATTTTAGCTATTTGAAGGTTGGTCACATCAGTTGATATTGTCCAACAAGGTCCAAGGCACCAAGTTGTGAGTTCAATAAAGGAAAAAGCAAGATAGATATTGAAAATTTTAGAAATGAAATGAAAAATACATGGAAGAAAAAGGAGGATTGCATCACATCAAGTGGATAAGGGATCACTTCACCCAATGGGTCAAGTGATCACACCTCATCAAACTAAGAAATCAAGAGGTATGTGGGACTAATATTCAAAAGCAATATCATACATTAGTTCCAAAATATTTAGTTCTAAAAATATTACATAAGCATGAATAAAGATGCAAGGTGTTATTAGGAATCAAAGAAAAATCTTTAAGTTTTGTCAGTTTTCCATGTTACTGCCGAGCATGAACAATTTCCTATGATTTCCAAGTGAAATGTTAGTTGATGTCGAGCTAACAATCTGGTTAGTTTTAGCTGAGCTTGTAATGGTTACCAAATGAATAAGAAAGCAAGTGGATGCCGAGTGATCCAAAAATTAGTTGATACCAAGCTTATAGCTATGTAAGCACTCAACATTAACTGCAACATTTTAAAGGGGTATTTGATCGATTTCTACACATTTAACATCATTCAAATTTGAGATCGAGCACGAATAGCTAGAGGAAAATTTGAAATTTCATCAAAAGAATTTAAAGGATATTTGAGCACCTATTTGACATCATTTCATCAGCTTTACAAGGTATTTATGGTGTGTTGAGCTACACTATTTCAAATTTTGTAAACCCTAGTTTTGTATAATGGTGTCCAATTCTTCAAAAGAAAAAGGTTTAAAGGGTAAATAGTTTTTAAATGTTTAGTTGATTAGCAATGAGTTAAAACAACCTTCTTTCAAGGCCATTCTAGACATAGCATACAAAAAGGATCCCTCTAGTGCTTTATCTATGATACCACCGCAAGTTTTAATGATTCAAGATGTTAGAAAATGTTATAACTGTAAGATTGGTAGTATTGGTAACATGGAAATTAGAGAAGAATATGGAAAAGTATGTGAAAATGGTGTGTTAAGGGAAGAATTCAAGATAGTAGAAAAGAAAGGGTTAACTCGTGCCCTAGATTTCCCTAACATTTTCAAAATTGAATGGATCAAGATTGTTTTGAGTAGAATTCATGATAGTTCTATGTGGTTAGATAATGGGCCAATCAAAATCACAAAGAGAATAATCCATAGCGTAATAGGGTATCGAGCCCTAGATTGGCCAAAGACCATGAGAAGTGAGTCTAAATAAGTCATTGAAAAGAACACAGGAGCTATGTGGAACAAGAGAGGAATGACCATAGACATCACAGATCCTCTAATCAATTTTATAGTAAGGGTAATTGAACATAAATTTTATCAATCAAGCATATTGAATAGTGTACCTTGCATTGCAATAGATATGGGCTACAAGATTGTGAAGAAGGATCATACATATGATCTTGCTGAGCTATAGTTACAAAAATTGATTTAAAACCTAGGAGCAATAAGGAAAGCAAAGAGTGCTTGGTGTAAATTTGGATCTATTTTGGTATGTATCTTCTTTTATGGTAAAAACACATTTCCTACATTTGGTACTATTGTAGTTCAAATAGGAGAGTTCATTGAACAATTAGGTGAAAATTTTGAGTCAGTAATGACTAGTTATTTTGAGGATTTCAAGCAATCTATGAAGAAGAGATTAAGGGTTCTAGTTTCATTAGTGGAAAAATATTATGATGATGTTTGTTTCCAAGTTGATGTTGATTACACATTTTTTCAAGAAGAAATTTCAAGAGTAAGATGGCTAAGGTCATTAAGTTATGAAATTAATGTTGATGAGGCCTCTGCAGAAATAACAACATTACTTGCAAAAGAAGTAGAAAAAGATGTCAGAGCTTTTGGTAACTACGAGATGGCCAAGTCAAAGATTACTATGGAATTGAAGACTAATTGTATTATAAAAAAGAAGGAGAAACTAGTAATGAAATTAAAAGCAAACTTTGGTGAAGGTGTTGAGCAAGGAGATGAAGAGGAAGAAGCCACTCAGATTCAAGAACCACTTGCATTGACACAAGGTTAGGGTGAGGATAAGCAAGAGGAAGAAATAGAAATTGTAGAAGGTGTTGAGGATGAAGAAGTTGAGGAAGTACCTATTCCTATTGATCAGAAGAAAAGAAGGGCTAAGGCACAAGCAATAACAAGACCTAAGAAGGTTGCTAAACCCAATCAGCCAAAAATTACATCACCTACCACAAGAGCTAGCACACATGTCATTACACAAAAGGCTAAAGAGAAAACCAAGCCTACAGAGCAACTAGGTGGAGCACATAAAAGACCAAGGAGAAAATTTATTGCTTAGACTAAAACTGATGAGGAAAAAATTGAATCTGATGACAACAGCCAATTCCAAGTGGTGAGTCATGATCCATCCTTAGATCTAGACAACTTATGTGAGAATATTAGAAATAATGCAAATTTATTAGATTTTTCTCACATTGATTTTTAAAATCTTGGAAAATTTGAAAAGAATCAAGTGGAGGAGGAAATATATGCCATGATGGCTACTTTTAAGAAAGTTCCTCTAGAGATTGCCAACTCCATGCCTAAAAGTTTATATGAAAGAGTTGAGAAAAAGTGGAACTATTGTTTAGATACAAAAAGGAAAATTAGAGAAATTGCACTAGCTCAAGTTATGCTTGAACTTAGTAAGGCATGGATAGCCAAAGCCATAAAGAAATATGTAAGTTACATTTTTTCCTAAATAAGAGCATTTAGCATATTACAAAACAATATAGAAGATGTAAAGAAGACCACACAAATATGGAAAATTACATATGGGCTAGCTACAGTCAAAGTAGGAGAACAAGAGCCTATTGAGGTTAAAGATGATGAAGATGATGATGATAATGAAGGCACAATTGAGGGAGGTACCAAAATGAATGTAGATGATTAGGAAGTAGCTGAGAAAGAGAAATAATAAGAACATAATGTACAAGATACACAAATGTCGAATGTCAACCCTCCACAAATAATAAGTCTAAGTACTGAAATTGTCATAGTAAAGAATGTTTTTGATCTCATTGTTTAGAACATCAATCTCATAATAGATGAAGACTTAAAAAGGATACTTGATCAATCTACACTATAGGAAAAATTATGTGATAATCCTGTACTAGTAAGTGTAGCTAAAATTTAGAGATTAGTGACTAAAACTATAAGGGAGAAGGTGAAAATACAAGAACCACCTACAATCACTCCTCAAGTCACTAATGAACAACCTTCAAACAATGTACTAGAAGTTTCACTAGAAAAGGTTGAGATAATTACAATAGAAACACAAGTCTCGAATGAACCATAGAGTCAAACAGGTCAGATAGACTCATCTGCACCTCCAGTACAAGTTCAAGGTGCAATCCAAAGCAATGAGGCAAAGAGGGACAAGCATGAAGAGACTAAGTTGACACCCAAGCTAAAGGAGCAAGCAACAATTCAAACACTAGTAACTCTACTAGTATCTAGCACTCCTTCTAATCACATTCTTTAAAGGTTGAGTATAGATGCAACACCCTTGCGATTCTTAGTACCAAGTCCAAGTTTATCTAAAGTAGAAGAATTAATAACCTATGGAGATGTTAGCCTAGATGAAGAAATTATATTGCCCAAGTTTGATCTTGCAGCAATCACAATTGAGTAGATGGGTATACTCCAACATGCCCTGGATAGAAAGAAACATCAAGAATTACTCAGAAGGGAGCATAGACAGAAGCAAGCTTTGCTTGATATTAAAGACATCTTCTTGGATGCATTTAGTCTTCTTACTCTAGATGAAACAAAGCCACTTAATTGACTAATATAGTGGAAAAGGTAAGTGATACAAATCTTGATACTAATTCCAAGTTATTAGAATGGTTTGAGAAGAAGTTTCAACATAAAGTGAATGAGAAGATATCCAGTGATATAGCACTTACACAAGTTGCATTGGCAACTAAGATAGACAGTGTGAAGAAGGTACTTGAGAATATTTTCTCTCTATACACTAAACTCTTTAATCCTACACTCTTCACATGAGAGACAAGGAATCACATCCTGAGTTTGGAAAGTCAAATGTAGCCATGTGGAGCCAAATTGCCCATGACTCCAACTCAAAGTGAGAAACACTTTAGGACCCTATTGCAAACCCAGAGTCAGTTAGCAACACTATTTGTAGATGAAGCCAACATAAGGGCCAAACTGATAAGCATCCAGAATGCATTGACTCCTCACATGGAGATTTTTCACAAGGAGTTAGGCTATGTAGAAAATATTATGAAGAAAGACCCCAATCTTTCTACATTAGATGGCCTAGTCCACCTTGTTGTCGAGTTGGTCATCCAAATAAAGTCTTTGGAGGTAGCTTTTGATAATTGGGATGCTACTCTTAAGATTATTCTTAAAGTTCATAAATATTTTTTAGACATACACACTATCAGTGTATAACCCATTGACATCATTGTCAAAAAGGGGGAGTAAGAGCATAAGAAGAGTAAGAGCATGGGGGAGCAAGCATGCAAGAGAAAAGGTGGAGAGAGAGAGAGCACCAAGGGCCAGCAAAGAGTATCAGTCAATAGGAGACATTTTGATTTTAGAATACAAAATAGAATAGATAAAACAACTGAGGGGGAGTTATAAGCTTTTTGATGTATAAGTTGCAGAATTTTGATATTTTGAAATTTTGTATAGAAGCTGAATAATTATGTTATGTTATGCTCATAAGAATAAAAGTATTAATGGATGAAATTTTTTTTTTGACACTCATGTCAAAGGGGAGAATATTGATCCTAGATTGGTTTTGACATGTAAGTGTCTATACACTTAAGTCATTTACTTAGTTCATGTCAAACAAGTAACATATGTCGAGCACAACATATGAGTTAGAGCATGTCGAGTCAACAATGAGTGTCGAGTCAATCATGTGCCAAGTCACTTAGGAGCTAAGCAAGTAGTATATGCCAAGTGATTTAGGAGTTGAGAAAGTAGTGCATGATGAGTCATTGAGATGCTGAGCATCAGGGACTTCAGGTGTCGAGTAACACAATTTTGTCATAGTTGTTTGTATTGGCATAAACTACTATGTAAACTATTTTTGAGCTGACTTATAGATTGAAATACAATATTTGATGAGTAAGGATGAATCTTAAGTTGGAATCCCTGCATTACACACATCCAATTAGGTAAAGGAAAGGTTTAAGTGGAAAAATGGATGAATCATAGGCATTGATTCATACCTAACCCTAAGTCACCTAGGTCTTCTTAAGGAGGACAAACCCTTAACTTTCTATGAGGATGAAAGGGAATGAATGAATGATCAAGGAGAGTTTTGCATGAGAAAACCAAGACATTAATGGTGACAAAGGTATTATGATCTGAAATTGCATTGCAAAATCACTTAAAGGAGAAGAGAGGAAGGAAATAGTGAACATCGTAGAGACATTTGATCAAGAAGGATCGAGTATACATCAATTTAGAGGTGATCTATCATCAAGCAACAAAGTGTTAACCACAGGATCAATGTTGAGACATTCTAACAGATGAATCAGTTAAATCTCTTAACAGAGTAGTCCTTATAGGCTGTATTTAAATCCTCTAACAAGGTGCTTACTTAATTGTGAGTTAAAGTCCTTTAGCAAGGCACACTTTTAATAGGATGTTGAAATCCTTTGACAGGGTAAGACTTAAGAGTCTTTGTAAGCCTTTAATAATCCTAGAAGTCTACTTTTCCCATTTTAATTCCAACACCTTGTTATTGGTAACACATATTAGAGAGGATCTAGCATAAATAATCCTAGATATGTATGAATCATATAGCTATATGGCTAGTATCCTCCCTGTTGAACTACCTAAAATAAAATTTTGCTTTTAAAAAGTAGCAATATCACCTAAAGACCCATTTGAAGTATTAGTATCAACCCCATAATTTTTTAATAGATAAATATTTGTCCACTCTCTCTATAGACATTTCATTTCTTGAATCACCATAATGTTTGGCTTATGGTTCCTAAAAAAATTTGACAAAATATCCTTATGACAAGAGTTAATTATCCCTCTAATATTCCAGCAGATGACTTTGTATTTTTAATAGGGGTGCTACTCAAGAAAATCTTTGGGATAATTATTTTAACCAAATCAAAAATACTTTGAAGCATTATTTTTACCTATTAAATCTTTAAATTTTTCTTTCAAATGTATTTATGACCCCACGATATGTCATAGACCTATTCTTGGTATAAACTCTAATTGAAGGAACCTTTATTGCATCCTATTTTCCTTTCAACTTTAGTAAAAGAAATTCATCATCCATATTAGTTTTCTTGGATCATGTTCTCTTTTACCATAGTCTATTTCCTCGTCCATATTACTTTTCTTGGATCCAGTAACTCTTCCCCTATATTTGAGTTCTAAAACAAGTGGAAATTTCCACATCAAGGAAATTATGGTTAGCAATTAGTGAAGAATAAATAGTTAAGGCCTTGATGCACCAATATTAGGATCACCATTTATAGGAGACTAACATTTGTTCATCGACTTAGATAACTTCTCTACATTACAATGAGAAAAAATATTCTTAGCACAAAAGATACTTTCTTTAGGGTCCTCATATTCCTGAGGTTTTTCCTTAGTACTACCATTCTCATTACCTCTTTCACCAAAACCAATCATTATAATCTCTTGAAGGTTCACATATTAAATCTCGTTAGGATTCCTATCCCTTTCTTTAGCTTTTTCCTTCCAACTTTTTACTATCTTCTCCACCTTTTTTTGGAACTTTTAAAGGTCATCTCTTCACCCAATGCCCTAAAGTTTTTTTTTAAATCATACAAAAGGAAATAATTCAAACTCAATCAATAAAATCTATGAATCTAACTAGTAATATATATATATATATATATATATATATATATATATATATATGAGTAGATTGGTAGATTGAACAATACCCACTTTAGTTCTAGAAAACACAAACCTTTTTGGCCGTCATCATTGGTCACTAAAGAGAAACCCCCCAAAAGAGCTTGAAATTCCTCTAAAATTGTCCTCATTCGAGAACTCCATAGGCAAGCTAGGTAATCACACACATATGAAACCACCTCAAAAATAGTATCAAGTAAATCGAGATTAGGAGCATGTTTCTTCAGATCCAAAGAGGATTCTTCAATAACCCAATGCCCCCCACATGAAAGAGTAGAAATATCATCTTGATAAGAAAAAGAAAAGAAGAAATCCCTTTCAAAAGAGATGATACCTTGAACTAACCTTTAAGAATTCATTATTTCTTGACATAAGCCCTCATAAATTCTATGTTGGGTGTAGGAACTATAAACATGCCTACCAAGTGGTGGTGAACTTGCTTACCTCATAGGAGCCATAGGGTGTTAGTTGGCAGTTGGCTATTGTTTTTAATCAGACTCTTCTCTTGTATACCTCTCTTAAATTCATCAGGTTTACATTCCTAGGGAATGGAATAGAGTTGTTGATTGTTTGGCCAAATGGGCTTCTATTCATGCTCTGAGCTAGAATATTATGGATAGGGGTCAACTTCCCCTTGATCTATTATAAGAATTTGATGATCTAGTTGCTCAAGACAGAGCTCCTGGTTGATTTCTCCTTGTTGTAATCCTTTCTATCTTAATAAATTTTTACCCCTCTTTTTCCCAAAGTAAACATGCCTATCAAAGAAATATCCATTAACAAAATAGTATATCCAAGGACCAAATTGGGAACTAAAATAGAAGACTTGGCACTTTGGGGGTTTAAAATGTCATCCATTGTAGTTAGAGAAGTTTTTTTAATAGTTATAACCCCAAAGAGAGAATTTTAGGGTTTATTTACCCTATCATTTGAGACTCTTTTCCTCAATTTTAACCATCCTCACTAACTCCAACTTGGACTTTCTTATTTTAAGCCCTAAAGTCAAGCTCTGACCCTCCAAATTTTAAAATATTTTCATTATCAACTAGACCCATAAGGTTCTTTTTGTGTGAAGATAGGTTGTATCCCTTGAAAGATATTCTAGAGGTTACCATACCCCTAGGATTCATAGAGACCTCTATATTCTTTTCAAAAGCCCCATTGTCCTCATCTTGATTCATGGAAGACTAGCCCACACCTTCCCCACTATCATAAAATCCTGCATTCAAATCATTACTCAACACCATTGTCGGGGATCTATCAACCAAATATTGGTCAAGACCTCTATAATTTTTCATGTCTACTTAAACCCTCACTCCAATCCTCTCCACTCCATTAACTATGAGAGGTTGATAGATGGATATTGTTGTTCTATATTATTGTAAGTTTATATTTTTTAAATATTTAATTATGTTTTAACATCCTTTTAATTATCTATCACTAAAAATACTAAAATAAAAAAATGTTTCTTTAGATTAAAATTTGGAGACTTGATTCAATAAGTTCTAAAATACTAGCCAATGCATTTTTATAGAGGTATTAAATGGTTTAGTTAGATATTACTATTTTATAGAAATTAAGATCAAGAATAAAATAGCTTACTTGTATCTTTTCTATGAATCCAAATGGTTTTGTGATTCATGTTCCTTTGTTAAATTATTTTTTATTGCATACTACATAGAAAACAAAATATAAAATCCTAGAAAGGCATTTAGATGTTAAAATTTTATTTATTATTTATAAAAAGAATCTCAAAATAAACTTTATTAATGATTAATATGTATGAGATATATATTTTGTGAAATATAATCAATTAATCTTTATATATAAGTACTATAATATTTTAATTTTTTGTAGACATGGATCGTAGGAAAATGGGTGGGTCATAAAGATCAAAAGTGGGCACCTAAAGGAACTCAATTTCATCAATTTACATTGCCTGAGATAATTAAGTTTAGAAGTGATTGCACATATAGAGATTCGGTATCGCTTGTGCTTCCACAAGAAGCTAAAGGAGTCAATTGTTGTGAGGTAAAATAAATGAATTTTTAATTTTATAAGGCATGGTTATTTATAAAAGAAGATATGTCTAAATTGTATCACTTGTATGTGTAGTACACAATGCCTCGAAGAGTAGTATATGCTTGTCATGCAGGAGGAGTTATTCATGCACTTGAAGGTTATGAGAACCATGAAGTTGGAGCAATTAACATTGACCACATCAATCGTGTATGGAATGCAGCAATGAAACATGGATTTATTCTTGTTCAATAATCTCAGGTTAAATGACTTTCTTGCATGTATAAATGAACCTTATTTTATTTCTTAAAATAATATTTTTTCACAACTCTTTGAATAAGATATTTGACTAGTTTATCACATCATTCATTTTTATCATCAATCATGTTTATAAAGGAATAAATTTTCATTGAAATTAGCCATTATAACAATTAATAGCTTTGACTCTTTCAATCTTGGAATATTGATTAGAAAGGAATATAATATAAGTGCTCTTCAAATAATTGCAATATTTTTGAGCTTATAAATCAATAAATTCATCAATTATTTACCATATCAAAATAATGATTAGCATAGGATATCTTAAAATAGTCATCATACTTTGGTGTGCAATGGGTATGTTAAAGAAGTATGGAAAGTTAGTTAAGAACAAAATTATTCTATTTTTTGCATATATTTGTGTAGTGCATGAGGCCAATTGGTGGGCCATGTAGAAGTGACATTTTATATGCAACATTCTAATGGAGAAGTGATAACATCAAAATAATTATGCATTTTCCTCTATGGGTCCAAGCATAATTGAAAAAAAACCTTTAAATTAGGAAAATAATAAGAATCCACTACCAATAGACATATGGTGCATGTGTGTGTGTGTGTGTGTGTGTGTGTGTGTGTGTGTGTGTGTGTGTGTGTGTGTGTGTGTGTGTGTGTGTGTGTGTGTGTGAGAGAGAGAGAGAGAGAGAGAGAGAGAGAGAGATACTTAATTTATCAATTATATACATAGAAACACACGTGTGTGTGTGTGCGTGCGCGCGCGGGTGTGTGTGTGTGTGTGTGTGTGTGTGTGTGTGTGTGTGTGTGTGTGTGTGTGTGTGTGTGTGTGTGTGTGTGTGTGTGTGTGTGTGTGTGTGTGTGTGTGTGTGTGTGTGTGTGTGTGTGTGTGTGTGTGTGTGTGTGTGTGTGTGTGTGTGTGTTGATAATCTTATGTTAATTAATTATATATGTATAAGTTTCATACCATTTACTTTATAGATATTGATGTGATCTAGCAAGAATATTAATATCAAGATTCACTATTGGTAATAGAGAATTACTTTTTGTAAGATATAAATTTGACTATTTTTCATACAAATATATTTTTCTTAATGTGCATGATCACTTGTTTCATTCTTCATGTCAATGCTAAAAAAAAATAAAAATCTAACTATTAAATCAAACATTAATTATAATTGTCTAACCAAAACTTAATAAAAGATTAACTAAAATATGAAATTCAATATAGAAACTAAAATAATTACTAATTAGGAATACAATCACAATATAACCAATTAAACTATTCATAGATATTTTATAACTATTTTAAATTTTGAGGTAACAAATGATAATTTAAAATAATATTATATATATTGAAACATTAAAATTAAATAATTATATAATTTAAATAATCTATGTATTGCATCACTAGGGAACACAACATAAATTATCCCAAATATAATATTGAGTTCATTGAACAACTTGTTTTGTTAAATATTTATATGACATTTGTCCAAATAAAGTATTAATTTAATTATTGATTAAATTAACTTTACTTCTTTCTTAAGATTTCCCTTTAATGCATTAGTAACATTTAATAATTAAGTTAATTATTAAATGTTTACCTCTTAAGGTTTCCCTTTTAGATTTTTATCTCTTTTTATAAGGATTGATTCATTGTATATTGATTTATTCTTTTAGTCTAATAATATATTTTTAGAACACAAACTCTTTCATTTTTATTCTCTATACTTCTTTGTGATAGGTTCTTGCACAAAGGTGTTCTTTGGGTTCTATGAAGTTGCTTTCTCAACTTCTACATGGTATTAGAGTTGGATCTATTGTAACTTGTTTTAGGTTTGAAGCTATCAAAGAAACAAGGGTTTGTGTAGGTAAAATTATGAAATTTTAAGCCTTTTTAATTACAACAGGGGGTCACTAATTTTTGGTGCACTTTGAATTTAAACAAACCTTACCATTCAGTTTGCAATACCCAAAAATCTCTATTTATATATAAGACATGTCCTGTTTGGACGTTGTTGCACTAGGATGCAAAAAAAATTGCCTACCAGGGTGTACAATCTTGGCATGCATCCCAACGATAATTTTTTATCAAAAAAACCATCAAAAAAAAAATAGAAAATCATTTTTTGAAAGAGGATTAAAAAAATTAAATAAATAAACTTCTTTTATAAAGCACTTAGATTTTTTTTAAAGACACTTCTTTTTTAAAAAGAAATGGATGTTTGCATCAACTATACATTTGTTGACATCAATAGTATAGGTATGTCTATAGTTGTAGGTCATTACGTCATCAATTCTAAGCCAAATTTTGATGGCCTACAATATTTGATTTCTCTTTTAATAAAAAGTGTTTGATGATTGTTTGGTTTTATCTTGGGCATGTGGTGTCAAAGTTGGGAAAGCAAGATATCATTGAAAATATGGTTTCGAGCCTATTGCAACTATGGATTTAATCATGGTAAATTTTTAATTTTGGGCACATGTTTGTTCTTTTGAAGCTAGATGATGTTTTTTCCACTCTAGGGGGCATAACTTTCTCAAATTAGCTATTTTAAAAAATCCCAAATAGGTATTAGAAATCTCTTAGTATCTCTTCAAATCTTCTTCTCTATTTCATAAAAAAAATTCTTAGGTACACTTGATTTAGTTTGAAGCATTTATTACTCTTTTCCAATTCTGGCTATCTACATTGCTTCTAGGGTTTGGTTTGTTGCATTGTGGGGGGGTTTATTTCTTGTTTATGTAATTTATATAAGAAAACTAGAAATTCTTCAAAAACAAACCCTTATAAAATAGTGGTCAAGACCTCTTTGTCTCTAGAACTTTAGGCCTCAATTAACTTTCATACATGGAAAACCACGATGACATGATATCTTTGTTCAAAAGGGTTGTGGTCTTATTTAGATGTAATGCACCTAGTTTTACACATATCATTTGGGTATATGCAACACACAAACAATATGGTTGAGGTCATGGTTTTATTTCCATGCATGTTTCAACAAGTTGCTTCATATTGATGAGTGTAACAATCCTTAGAAAATGTTGGCCAATTTGTAAGGTTTATTTGGTACCACCAATGAATTTAGAGAACTTCAAATTGAGGTCGTTCTTAATTCATTAATACCTGATTCTTTTCCCTCTATTAAGGAACTTTTGATGAAGTTCAAATAATAGAGATCTTTGGTATAAGGTTGTGGCAAGAACAAGACTAACAAAAAGTACATTTACTTGATTCATTTTAAGCTTAATGGGAACTTTCAAATTTTTTCTTTTACCTTTTGTTCCACCATGGATGGCTTGGGTCCTCAATTTACCATGCCATCCTTTGAGGTTTTTGGTGATCATTTGAATCAAGAGCAAGCTAAGCTCTCTTAGTTCGATTCTCTTATAAGGTCAAAGAATTAAGCATTGGCATCTCACACATCTTTAGGAAAGAAGGAGAAAAAATAGAGGTCATAGCCTATACAACCTTAGAAGGATTCTAGAATCAAATCTCCTCAAGTCCAGCTTCTATTAAGGAGGGTAAATCAAAGACAAAAAGGATGAAATGTGGTTATTTTCAAGATATCACTCATGATGGGTCATATTTCTATGAGAAGAAGATAGACGGATACAAAAAATAGGTTTCAAATTTGACTACTCTTCTTCTAAATAGAAAGGTTGATATTTCTTCTTCTACTTCTCATAGGTGTTCTATGTCACCATTTTAGTTAGATGGGAAAGCCATAGGAAAGGGTCATGCATTATGTATAACTAATACTCCACATTCTTCTAGATATTTATTGAATTCATGTGCTTCACACCATATGGCATCTTCTTTGGATTTGTTTTCTTCTTTTTAGTCTTCTCCTACTCCACACATTTTAATAGGGAACAACATTGTTGTGAATGCATGTGGTAAATGTTCTATTTACCTTTGTGATGATGTGTTCCATGATGTACAATGTGTTTCATCTTTTTCATCTAACCTTCTCTCTATTTATCAGATTACTCATAGTGGGACAAGGAAAATAATTGAGTTCATACAACATTTAGTGCACATCAAAGATATTGAAATAAACAATATTTTTTCTATAGGGATGATTGATAATTCTTCTTACTTGTGCTCTTTTTCTCATTTTGGTCCACCATCTCCACTATTAGATAATCATCACTCTCTTTCTTCTCAAGATCCTATTGAGGTGAAGTTGGGTCACTTGAACTTATATGTTGAGACTAGTGTTGTGACTTTTACACCTCCACCTCTTGTTCAGATTCCATATGTTGCATAGGATTACTCTTCTACATCACTTGACATTGCTTCTCCATTCATCAAGCCACCTAGTTCAGTTGTTGAGGATATCTTAGATAACATTTATCTCCTCTTAGACGACAAATTCAACATGCCTATTATCCCACCTCCATTGGAGATTCTATTGTAGGATTCCCATGCATTTTCTTTTTAGCATCAACCAAGACTTTTAGCTTCACCTCATATTTAGGGGTTTCATCTTCTTTATCCATTTCCTTTTTCTCTTCTAGGTCAAAGCCACATTGGTTCATCGACACGAGAGTTCTACCATTTTGGGGTGGTTATGGAGTCTTGAGCGTCTATTATGGTGGGTTTCATTGTACTTAAGGTTTTTGAGAGAGTCTCTTGAGACATATCATTTATACTTTCTTTCTATCTCTTTTTTAATTAGAGTTTCTCCCATGAGATTTTCTCTATTTCTCTATTTTATAGAGTTTTGGTTGTGACTAGGTGCATCATTCGACCATGTTTTGAGGACCCAATTTTTCTTTTAGCATTGTATTTCCTTTGCTTTCTTTCTTGTACTTTTTGTAGCTGCATTTTCCCTCATATTAAGGGGTGTTTTAGAGTAAAGTATTAATTTAATTATATTGATTATATTAACTTTAAATCCTTCTTTAGATTTCCCTTTCCTTCATTTTATTTCCTTCTTAATATTTTCCTTTCAATCATTAGTGACATTTAATAATTAGATGAATTATTAAATATTTACCTCTTAGGGTTTCCCTTTCAGGTTTTGATCTCCTTTTATAAGGATCAATCCATTGTATATTGATTTTGTAGTGCCTCTCATGTTTGCAGTCTATACCTTGTTTTTTTTTTCGAGAGATACTTGATACTCATATTATATATACTTTGAGATGACTTGAGGGTTGGATGTTATACTTTGATTTCAGTATCATAGATGTTATATTGCTATGCTATTCAGTTAACCGTATTTACATGTTGATGCCATTTTGAGATGATAGTAGCTCTATGATGATATCTAGTTATTTGATATTTGCACATATCTCTGATTTTGTTATGTGATGGATTTTATGCTATGGATATTTATGTCATTCTTGTTTCATTATGCTTTATGCGAATGTGAGTGATGTAAATGGATTATTTGAGTATAATTTAATAAATGATTAAATTAGTCATTTAATGCATTTATTACTTCAGATATAATATTATATGCAACTGCAATCGATTGTGTGTTTTAGTGTGCAAAAAATATATCCCTAGTAGTGGCACATGGAGTTAGTGATTCAGCTATTCATATTTCACCAATGTCGTCCCTATATGGTCGATGTATCTTCTAAATGTTAAATTAAACCTTCCATTGATTTGTTAAATCTAGAATCATTTACATTATGTGATTAGACCAATGAGTTTGTCTATGCATTTAGAGTTTCTCTTTGTTGTAAAGTTGTTAAGGCCCTCTATGATTTTGGGTTCAAGGTTTTCAAGCTTTATTTATTTGATTTTTTATTTCTGGCAGCTTTGCCTTAGGTGAATTCCTATTACGAGGGATAACCTATTTTTATTTGGTTCATTTTAGAGTCTAACTAGTTTAACTAGCTATTTGCCCTAATTGATAATTCACTAAAAAAGTGAATAAGTATTGAAAGAGGAATTTAATTCCTCACTTCTCACTTTTGTAAAACACAAAATTGAGAGCTTTTTTGAGAATCCTCTTCTAGAGGATCACGTTTCTTCTTGTTGTGAGAGCTATGGGCATGAGATCTTTGTGAGGTCAGTCTCATTGGATCTAGCTCAAGTAGACCTTTCTTTGCCAATATTTCTAGTAGTTTCAACAAGCAATTTATTTTATTGTGTTGTTTTCAGATTCAACCCTTTTTGTTGTCAAGTAAGACTCTCTCATTTTCTTGTTTCAGCTCATATTTTGTATCTATTTTTGGTAGTTGTTAGTTTAGAGATTGAGAACTAGTGTTCCCCTCCATTTCTATGTTTTGGTTATGCCTTGTTGATTGGATATGAACATTTTCCTAATTTTCAGATGAGGGTTTGGGGTTTCGCATCATTATGCTGGTCATTTTTGCATACGATGTCTAAACCCAAATTTTATTGGATTTTTTAGGCTTTCGTGCCCAAAGACCATATGGGAAATATTTCAAATTTTCCTATTTTTGGGGTTTTTACCTCATTTTGCATGCCACCCTATTTTCTTAGGTTTTCTTGTGATAAAGTTGGTTGTGGACTTGGATCATCCATTTGGATGTCAGTCCGATGATTGTTGCACTTTTATGTTACATTGGGATCCATGTCACATCCTTCCTCCCAAGTCTATTTTAGTTGAGCATATTTCTACATTGTGTTCTCATCTAATCCTTCTATTATGATCTTCGTGATGGTGGTGCACCACACACAAGTACATGCATGTACATTTGATAGGTGACTTGTGAGGACTAATCTTTTGTGGTACTTTCGAGAGTTATAATCATTGGGGTTGGGTTGGGAATATGCATGCCTATGGGCACTCATCATTGGATGAGCATGGGTAGGGTAGGGTAGAATATGGAGGGGGCTTCTTTTCCACAACTTGGTGCGTATTTATCAAGGGTTGGCATACAAAAATTTAAATCAAATGATAACTAAAGAAAATACTAGCTCGTAATAAAACTTGAGATAATAAAATGTATGTGTGGGAGCCTTCTGTTGAGGAGTTGAGCCACATGATCCGAGCTTGGGCTTGTTGATGCCAAGTGATTCTCCATGATGTTAGCCCCTACTTAGTAGCCCATTGAGTGTCTAATTAGGACCTATAGTTTATGCATTGTCTCTGATCTTGGTTTTAATTGTCATATTGGTTGGCATGAGTGTTAGCCATGGATGTTATGCTTTATGTGTGTTCATGGTTGGATCATTATCTCCATTAACACAAATAAGTGGACCTATGAGCTTCACATGGTTGGGAGGTGTAGCTACCTTCACCATTGTTGGGGACTGATGTACAGAGACGGTCTATTATCCCAATAAAATCATTGTTGGATGTTTACACTTGGTGGTTTGGGTTTTGTAATATGCTTTCTTGTGATTTATGATTACATTGGCATGCTTGAATATCATGTTTAGATGATGTTGGTATTGACACATTTCCTTATTATGATGTTTAACATATGATTTTATGATGTTATCTTCTTAGTTGAAGTATCTATTGGTTTTGGTTTAGCATGTTAGATTTCTAGTTCTTATGATGTTGTTTTGCTTTAGTAGTGATGTCTTTATAAGATAGCTCTGACTATCTAGTTGGTAGTTTGGGATGTTATGCATGGGAGATGGCTAGGACCTTCGAGGTCTCGTGATGCTATTATTGTTGGGAGGAACCACTTAGTTCATTGTTTTAGCTCATTGCAATGTTGCTTCTACACACTACAATATTGTTTTTAGTTATTTCCTTTACTACTATATTAAATGGATAGATGCAATTATCCTTTCGTAGTTAGTGTTCGAGTGTCTATGTCTCAATTGTGGATCTAATACTCCCCAGTATGGAGGTTATGACTTTTGATTTAGTCCTTTGTTTGTCTTGGTACTTTTCTTTTTATTCCTAGGGAAACCATGTATTAGCATTGGGTGATACTTTATTGTGTCACATGCCCAAGGGAGAAGAATTGTGTGATATTAGAAAGTATCGCACATTCATAGGAGAACTATCATGTGATATTTTAAAGTATCACACACCCTTTTGAGAGACATTGTATGATGCTCATGAAGTATTGTGTGCCTTCTTGAGAAGTGTCACCTAAACCCTAAAAGAATCACATAACTTCCTTAGAAAGGTCATATGGTACTGGAAAGTATCGCACAATGTTCTATTATTGTATCACCTAAGTCTTAGGAAAACTTGTCTGAGAAAATAGTGGGTACTTTTTGGATTATCCTTAAGTTTTTCGAAGGTGTTTTTTCTACCCTGTTCAATGTTCCTAAATACCTTGGAATTTCTTTTTGTTTTAGACTATTTTGATTTTGGTTTTGATTGCATCCTTTTGTGGTTTGTCGTCATTGGTCAGGTGTGGCATTTAGAGATTTTTTGGTGTCTAGATGTTTGTGTAGTCTTCTATTGTGATCTTTTTGATCCTCATATGTCATACATCATGTGCATCCATGCTTTTAAATTTTTTTTTATCTTGGCTTATATGTATCCTTGTTCCAAGGATCTCTAGGTAGGGCATTACATCTCATATCAGAGCCCATGTTGCAACATTAGGATCTCTATGTTATGCTTCCACTATGGTTTTTTTTTCTATATGTGTATTGTTAGTTACTAATTATTATTTTGATATCATATTGTGACTCTTATGTTGGTGACTCATTTGTTCTAACCTTATCTTGTTACTTCCATAGTGATTCCTCATGCATGTAGACCTAGTAGTTGGGGTGGTACCCATAGCAACAACCATGGAGAAGAACACTAGGAAGAGGAATGGAAGGATGGGGAAGGAGAATTGGGTAATAATGAACATAATGACATTGGAGTATTGAGGTTAGTACTTTAGGAGATTCTTTCTTGGTTGGACCCTTGTGTAGAGGAATGCCAATAGGATCATGATTAGGAAGAGGGATTCCATCAAGGGAACCATTAGGGTGGTAGGGACTACAACAATGAAGATTCCATCCATTTGGATATCATGAAGTCTTTTCATTAATCCAAACTACCATTGTATGATAGTAAGGGAGGTGGCCTCAAGGAAGAAACTTGGTTGTTGGACATGAAGCATTATTTCACCATGTACCCTTGTGCAACCAACATGAAGGAACATTATGCAATTATGTAGTTGAGGGACCACACATCCATATGGTGGAATATTGTGGGACAGAAGCTCCAAATTAACATTGTAGATCTCACATAGGAGATCTTTAAGGAGAGGTTCCAAGGGAGGTTCTTATCTCCTCAGTTCAGAGAGGCCCATGCTGATGAGTTTAGTAAGATCAGACAAGGTAGCATGACTATGGATCAGTACAAAATTTGGTTCCTTAAACTTAGGTAGTATTCATATGACAACCACAATGATTTACTCTTGACTTGTCATTTCATCTAAGGCCTTAAGGATGCCCTTATTAGAGAAATCTATATGCATTAGCCTAAGACTCTTGTTTTTTTTGTTGAGAAGGCATGTATTGTAGAGGAAAATTTGGCTAGAGGTTTCAATGGAAAATCTAGTTCTTAGAACCAAAGTGCAAAGAATTCTAGATAGGATGCATAGTTTACCTAGGCCTCAGGGAATGACCAAGCCCATTCAGCACCCTCTTAAGGTGGTTATCATCATAACTAGTAGAAGGGGTATTGGACCAAGGGTGGAAATTCTCCTAGTACCTTAGAAAAGAAAGGTGAAAACTAAAGAAGAGGATAAAAATCTTAGCAGGATCATCCTCCTTAGAGTGGTTAGCACAACTCTAGCAAGGGTAGTGCACCTTATACTAGTGCTACTTAGGGTGGCCATGGAATAGGTTCCATCTTCGAGGGAAACTATTATTCTTGTGGTCAACCTAGCCATAAATATTTTGAGTGTTCCATTAAACCATCTATAGGACCTAGTAAGGGTACACCTAGATCCGAGCCTACAGTGGGAGATGCTGGAAGGAATCATCAAGTCTTTCTAAAGGTTGACAACCATCAAGCTAAGAATCAAGGTATAGTAGTCGAGGCTATAGCTACATTGTATGGTGTTCCATCTTCAATTTTGTTTGACTCCAGTGCTTTTGATTCTTTCATTTCACCATCTCTTGTTCAAGGATGTGGGGTAGTGGTAGTATGTTAGGTCGATAGGTGGTAGTTTGAGTTAGCTATGGGTTCCAAAGTGGCTATAGATTCTTTGGTCAATAGTTGTAGTTTGAATTTGAGAACCATTGTAAATATTGATTACCATTGTAAGATGATATAGTGTATCGATGACATAGGTGGGTAGGTGGAGCTTTTGGAAGTCCAAAGACCAATCTCACTTTGGATGATCTTAGCTAACAACTAAAGCAGAGTGTGCGGAAGGGTTGTTAGTTGTTTCTTGTTTCTATCAGTGATCTTGAGGAAGTCAAGAGTCATATGGTGACACTCAATGATCACCCACTCCTTCATGAGTATGCAGATGTGTTTCCTAATGAGATTTGAAGTATGTCACTATAGCATGAAATTATTTTTCAGATTGATCTTGTACTAGGAGTAGAGCTAATTTCATGAGCTCCTTACGACATGACTACTCAGGAGTTGAGTGAGCTCAGATTGTAGTTGGAGGAATTATTGGCCAAGGGCTATATTTATCCTAGTGTATCCCCATGCGGTGCCCCAATCATATTCATGAAGAAGAAGGATGGGTCATTCTATTTTTGTATTGACCACCGGCAGTTGATTAAGGTGATGCTGAAGAAGGGGTATCCTTTCTCAAGGATAGATGACTTGTTTGATTAGATGAAGGGAATATGAGTGTTCTCAAAGACTAACTTGAAGTTGGGATACCATTAGCTACGTATCTAGGAGGTTGATATTCATCAAACAACTTTTTGTACGTGGTATGGGCATTATGAGTTCATGGCTGTACCTATTGGGTTAACCAAAATACCATCGGTGTTTATGAGTTTGATGAATGGGGTATTTCACACTTACCTCAATCAGTGTTCATTATATTTCTGGATGACACATTTATCTATTCAAAGATTTTTGAGGAGCATGAAGTCCATTTACATCAAGTGTTGCAGTGTTTGAGAGAACATCAGTTGTATGGCAACTTGAGTAAATGTGGGTTCTTCTAGTCAAAAGTGAAGTATTTGGGACACATCATCACTGGTAATGATATTGTAGTGGATCCAAAGAAAATTCATGCTATCATGCATTGGCTGGTACCCACTAATATCTCTGAGGTTCATAGTTTCATGGGATTGGTGAGTTATTACCATCACTTTGTGAAGGATTTCTCATGAGTAGCTCATCCCATCACTTATCTTCAATAGAAAGGGAAGAAGTATGTTTGGCCAAATTAGTGCAAGGCAATGTTTAATGCTCTTAAGGAGTGTTTTTCTAGTGCACCATTCCTTGTAATGCCTAATCCTATAGGTGATTTTATGATTTATATAGATGCTTAATTAGAAGGCATGGGTGTAGTGTTGATGCGTGATGGTCATGTAAATGCATAAGTCTAGAAAAATCAAGGACCGTGAACTTAACTACCCCACTCATGATTTCAAACTTGTAGCCATAGTTCATGATCTAGTTCATTGGAGGCATTTCCTTTTGGGACATAGGTTTGAGTTGCATAGCAATCATAGGAGCTTGTAGTATATCTTAACTTAGCTGAACTTAAATGCACGACATCATCATTGGATGGAGTTTCTATGTGAATATGACTTTGATGTTTATTACATTAAAGGGAAGGCGAATCTTATCGCAGATTCCTTGAGTAGGAGGTGACATGAGCTATTAGTGTTTCATTGGGAGTGGATTTGTGAGGTTGTATCTTGGAGGCTTTTCCTAGTGATGCTTGGTATCAGGAGGTGAGGGCAAAGATCAAGTCAGGGTGTACCCTTGAGGGGAGATTTTTAGGTTACTTGCTTGAGTTTGATGGACTATTGTGACACTTGGGGCATATATATGTACCCATGTTGGGTGCTCTTCGTGCCTTGGTTTTATTAGAAGTGCATCGTGCAATATATTCTGCACATCTTGATATTAAGAAAATACATGTTGATCTTAAATAGTTTTACTTTTGGGTGGGGATGAGGCGTGATGTTGTAAATTTTGTTACTCGATGTCTTGAGTGCCAGAGAGTGAAAGTAGAGCATCAACATCTAGCAAGTCTTTTGCAGCCGCATACCATTCCTAAGTGGAAATGGGATACAATATCTATTGATTTTATCAAAGGGTTTCCTATGTCATCACAGAGTCGTGATTGTATAATGGTGATAGTGGACAAGTTGTCTAAGGTAGTACATTTTTCACCCATGAGAGCACCCTACACAACTTCTTCTATAGTGCATATTTTCTTGGAAGATATTATTTGTTTGCATGGGATTTATTGTCAAATTATTTTGGATAGAGATATAGTGTTTACTTCTACACTATGGATGTCCCTCCAACATGCTTTGGGTGTGCAGCTCAATTTTAGTTTGTCTTATCACCTAGAGACCAATGGTCAAACTAAGAGAATGAATCAAGTTTTGAAGGATATGCTTCACATGTATGTGATGGAAAGGCAAGTGAAGTGGGAGGATTATTTATACCTTATTGAGTTATATACAACAATGGGTATCATAGTTCTCTTGGCATGTCACCTTTTTAGGCCTTGTACAGTAAACTATGTTGTACCCATTTGAGTTGGGAACATTTAGATGACCAAGTTCTTTTAGGTCCAGAGATGCTTTAGGATATGAAATAGTAGGTTGTTCATATTAGGGAGCATTTAATTACTGCTCAGGATATGTAGAAGAAGTATGCAGATGCCCATAGGTTGGATCATCACTTTTCTATTGGTGATAGGGTATTTTTGAGATTGTGGCCAAGGAAGAGCCCCATCCATTATTGGAAAGGTTCTAAGTTGGCACCATGTTTTGTTAGATCATTTGAGATCCTTGAGAGGATTGGTCCTGTTGCTTATTGGCTATCATTTCCACCTACCTATCATACATCCATGATGTCATTTTTGTTTTGTTTTGAGAGGGTATATTCCCGATGTGACCCATGTTCTCGATTGGGATACTTTGCAGGTAGCAGATGGGCAACTTACTTTGGAGACCATTCGTATCCTATAGCATCAGAGGCTAACCTTGCAAGGTTGGGACATCAAGTAGGTAAGGATCCAATGGGACCCAAGTGATGAGACCTTTGGGACTTGGGAAGATGTGACATGGTTCAAAGATTTGTACACCTATCTTTTTGTAGGCTTCCAGGAGTAAGCCTTTGCCAGTGGGGAAGGATGTAGCGCCCCTCATGTTTGTAGTCTATACCTCTCTTTTTTTCGATAGATACTTGATACTCTTATTATATGTACTTTGAGATGACTTGAGGATCAGATGTTATACTATGATTTCAATATCATACATGTTATGCTTCTATGTTGTTCAGTTTATCATGTTTGCATGTTGATGCAATTTTGAGATGATAGTAGGTCTATGATGATATCTGGTTATCTAGTATTTAGAGATATCTCTAATTCTATAATGTGATGGATTTTATGCTATGGATATTTACTTCATTCTTGGTTCATTATTCTTTATGCGAACATGAGTGATGTAAATATATTATTTTAATATAATTGAATAAATGGTTAAATTAGTCATTTAATGCATTTATTGCTTCAACTATAATATTATATGTAATTACACTTGATCATGTGTTTTAGTGTGTAAGAATTATGTCCCTATTAGTGGCACATGGAGTTAGTGATTCAGTTATTCATATTTCACCAATGTCATCCTTGTATGGTTGATGTATCTTTTAAATGTTAAATTAAACCTTCCAGTGATTTGCTAAATCTAGACCCATTTTCATAATACGATTAGACCAGTGAGTGTGTCTATGCATTTAGAGTTTTTCTTTATTGCAAAGTTGTTAAAGCCCTCTATGATTTTTGGTTTAGGGTTTTCGGGCTTTATTTATTTGATTTTTAATTTCTAGCAGCTTTGCCTTAGGTGAATTCCTATTATGAGGGATAACCTATTTTTGTTTGGGTTGTTATTTGGGTTGATTCAGATTCTAGCTAGTCTAAATAGATATTTTTCCGTATCAATTATTCACTCAAAAAGTGAATAATTATTGAAAGAGAAATTTAATTCCTCACTTCTCACTTTTGCAAACTACAAAATTGAGAGCTTTTTTTATCATCCTCTTCTAGAGGATCACATTTATGCTCACTATGAGAGCTATGGGCATGGGATCTTCATGAGGTTAGTCTCATTGGATCCAGCTTAGGTAGACCTTGATTTGCCAAGATTTCTAGTAGTTTTAATGAGAGATTTATTTTATTGTGTTGTTTTTGGTTTCAACCCTTTTTGTTGTCAGGTAGGGCTCTTCCTTTTTTTGTTTCAGCTCATATTATGTAACTATTTTTGGTAGCTATTAGTTTAGAGGCTGAGAACTACTGTTCCCCTCCATTTCTATTTGTTGGTTCTGCCCGGTTGGTTGGGTATGAATATTTTCCTAGTTTTTGGGATGAGGGTATGGGGTTTTGCACCGCTATTTTTTCATACGGTGTTTGAACCCAAATTTTATTATATTTTTGAGGCTTTTGTACCCAAATACCAAATGCATTTTTATTTTTAATTTTTCCAATTTTGGAGTTTTTACCTTGTTTTGTGTGCCATCTTATTTTCTTGGGTTTTCTTGGCATAAATTTGGTTGTGGACCTAGATTATCCATTTGGATGTCAATTCAACCATTGTTGCACATTTATGTTGCATTAGGATGTGTGTTGCATCCTTCCTCCCAAGTCTATTTTTAGTTGAGTGTATTTCTTCATTATGTTCTCATTCAGTCCTTATGTTATGATCTTTGTGATGGTGGTGCACCACACACGAGTATGTGCATGTACATTTGTCGAGTGACTTGTGAGGCCCGATCTTCTATAGTACTTTCGAGAGTTATGATCATTGAGGTTGGGTTGGGAATATGCATGGGTAGGGTAGGGTAGCATATGGAGGGGGCTTCTTTTCCAAAATGTGGTACCTATTTTTCAAGGTTTGGCATGCAGAAGTTTTAATCAAGTGATAACTAAAGAAAATACTAGGTGGCAATAAAACTTAAGATAATAAAATGTATGTACGAGAGCCTTCCATTGAGGAGTTGAGCCACACAATCCAAGCTTGGGCTTGTCGATGCCAAGTGACTCTCCATGATGTCAGCCCCTACTTAGTAGCCCATTGAGTGTCTAACCAGGACCTATAGTTTATGCATTGTCTCTGATCTTGGTTTCATTCATCACACTACCTAGCATGAGTGTTAGGCATGGATGTTGTGCTTTATGTTTATTTTTGGTTGGATCATCATCTCCATTAGCACAAAAAAAGTGGACCTATAGGTTTTGTGCAGTTGGGAGGCATAGCTACCTTCACCACTGCTAAGGATTGGTGTATAGAGATTGTTTATTATCCTAGTATGATCATTGTTGGATGTTTACACTTTAGGTTCTAAAGTATGTTTTATTGTGGTTTATGTTTTCATTGAAATGCTTGTATATCATGTTGAGATGATGTTGGTATTGATGCATTTCCTTATTATGATGTTTAGCATATGATGTTATGATGTTATATGCTTAGTTGGAGTATCTATTTTTTTTGTTTAGCATGTTAAATTTCCAGTTCTTATGATGTTATTACAATTTAGTAGTGACATCCTTATAAGACAACTCTGACTATCTAGTTGGAAATTTGGGATGTTATGTGTGGGGGATGGCTAGGACCTTCGAGGTCTCATGATGCTATTACAGTTGGGAGGAACAACTCACGTAGTTCATTGTTTCAGCTCATTGTGTTGTTAAAGAGAACAAATTTCCACAATCCATTATATTGTACTAGTATGTTTCTGGATTCGATTGTGTTAAGATTTTGTACACTGTGATATTCCTTTCAATTATTTCCTTCACTACTATGTTAAATGGATAGATGCAATTTTCCTTTTGTAATTAGTGTTTGAGTGTCTATGCCTAGACTATGGATCTAGTATTCCCTGGTGTGGAGGTTCTAACTTCTTGATTTAGACCTTTTTTTACCTTGGTTCTTTTCTTCCTATTCTTAGGGTGACCATGTCTTAGCATTGGGTGTTACTTTATTGTGTTGCATGCCCAAGGGAGAAGAATCATACGATACTAGAAAGTATCACATGTCCATAGGAGAACTATCATGTGATACTTTAAAGTATCACACACTCTTTTGAGAAATGTTGTACAATACTCATGAAGTATCACACACCTTCTTGAGAAGTTTCTCCTAGACCTAGAAAGCATCGTACGCCCTTCGTAGAAGGGTCATATGATACTGGAAAGTAAGACATAGTGTTATATTATTATATTGCCTGGGTCTTAGGAAAATCTATCCAGGTGGACAGCAAGCATTTTTTGGATTATCCAGAAGTTTTTTGGAGGTGTTTTGGCTACTCTCTTAGGTGTTCCTAAATACCTTGTAATTGCATTTTATTTTTATAATGTTTTGATTTTGGTTTCGATTGCATCCTTCTGTGGTTTGTCATCGTAGGTCAATGGTGGTGTTTGGAGATTTGTAGGTGTTTGGATGTTTTGGTAGTCATCCCCTATGATCTTTGTGATCCTTATATGTCATATGTCATGTTCATCCATACTTGTTTAAAAAATAATAATCTTAGTTTATATTTATCCTTGTTCCAAGGATCTCTAAGTGGGGCATTATAGATTCATTTTGTTAGTCTAATAATATATCTTCAATATTTTTAGAGTGCATACTCTTGCCTTTTTCTTCTCTCTACTTCATTAGGAAAAGTTCTTTCATGAAGTGTTCTTTGGGTTTTTGAGTTGTATTTCTCAACTTCTATAACATCAATGATAACTATGCCAAAGCAGTATAATTTAAAGTAGATTACATACACATATATGCAATACAAGAATAGAATAGATTTCTCAAGAGTTCCTTAACATAGTATTAGATACATGTTAATTTTAATAAGTAGATTTATCTTAGGTACAATGCTCTACAACCATATATATATACACACAAAAAATACATCACCTCATAAAAGATTATATAAATACAACTAGTACCATATATTATACTTAATGTCATAACATCTAGTGCACAATCTACAAGGTATGTAATAATAATCCAAGTACAAATATGCTACAATGTATGATAATGATCTCAAATGATACAAGGTACATGCAATGTGAACAATAAATGAGAATAAGAGAAAGTCTCTAACAATGATAAACAAGAATAATACAACTAAAACAAGATCATCCGAAAGTGGTACTAGTCTATCAAAATCTCAATATTACTAGAATCACTGCCACCTAACCACATGGAACCAAACTCCACTCCCACTTTGCTAAAGGGATAACATTGGGTCCCACTCAGATAATGAATCATGAAATCAATAACACAAAACCTATACAAGGATGAAATCTCTTCATCTGAAGTGTTGATACACATAAAAAAAAGGTGGTCATAAATGTAACCAATACATATAGGAAACCTAAGCTTTATATGGAGAAGTTTCATCACATGAGTGAACTCTAAGGTTATTCTAACAGTCTCCCTAGACCCTAGTGCCCTAGTTATTCTATGCAGCACCAATAACCGCTCATATAGATAAGGCTACTAATTATGAAATATCTCAATCAACCGTCTTCTCCCACTCCCATTCTAGTCCATACTATAACTCAAGGCATGAGTGAGGAACACAATTATCTTATTACTTTTCTATACTAATCCCAAAGTTAATAGAATTATCACTTTTTAGGTCAACTAATAATGAGTTACCCTAGCAGTAGCTTAGGGCCCCAACCACCATTGCAAACCACTTATCCTCTACACACCTAGGTAACATACCCTAAGGATCTAATCAAAACAAAATTGAATATAGGGGAAAGAAATCTGATTTTTTTGGTAAAAAATAACTTTGAGAATCACCAAAGTAAAGTGATGGAGGATAAGAAATAATAACACATTCCATACAAGAATTAATTTTATCTCAAGATAAATATTTACAAAGATCATGTAAATCTCATTATAGATATCTCACAATCATAATAAAAATCCAAAAAACTCATAACTCAAGACCCATGATAATAAAGAATCAACGACATCCATCTCTAAAGATGGAGTAACATAATCCATGAAGATAATAATCTAGAATGTAGAACAATCATGGTAGAGAACACAAGGTGAACATGTAAATTAAACTTAACATAATAATGGTTTCCACCCTCTTTGGTCAAAGGACATATTGATTGAGACAAGTAGCATTACTCATAGATACACTCCAAAACCATACTTGGACCTATTGTGATAAAAAATTGGTTATGGATTTTCACATAGAAAGTAAAATCCCATGGCCTCTACAAGCCATGTTCCTAAAGGTCAACATAAGTTCCTTGATTAACATCATAAAATGATGCAACATAAACACCCCAATAAACCAAACCACAACACTAGTTCATCCATATAAATCACTTAATTTTATTTTGTAAAGTTGTATTTTTATTTTGATACAATTGTATAAAAATTTATGCCCGAAGACAAGTCTAATATTTAAATATAAAAAATCATTTTGCATATGTAAGGAGGAATATTAAATGCTTAAACAAATTGAAAAGAATATCATTTCCATAAAATAATGTGTTGGGTAATTTGATATTTTATTTGGAAACTTTAGTTTTTAATAAATATTAATTACATTAGTGGCGACTGGTGTTGAAAGAAAAATGGAAGAACAATGGGTTGTAGGGTTTAATGGCTGGAAGGATGGAGGTTTCAGTGCTCATGGCAAAAAGAATATGCAAAATAAAAGTTTTGAGCCCTTTCGAAGGCATTAAGGTTTGACCTACTAGAGTCATAGGAATGACAAATGGAAGAAGGGGGGTAGAGAAAGTTAGCAGAGAACTCACTGGAAAAAAGTGGGGGATGCTAGTGAAGGGGGATAGTTAAATGGGATTGGGAGGATCAAAAACTTTGGTAATAATGGTCACCCAATGCAATGTTTTACTTCCTATAACTTTGGGGGAAAGGTGGAATTTTGTAATATTTCTCAACGAATATGGAAACCACAAGTAGTGGAAAACTAGGAAAAACAGAGGATTGAGGATCTGTTGCAGGAGAGATGCATAGTAGAGAGGGTTATAATAGAGAAAATCTCTTGGAAGGAGAAGATAATCTTTCTAGGAAGTAATTCCTTCTTTCTAAAATTAGGGAGGCCATGGTTTGTAATAGGAAAGCTAAAAAGATGGTGTGATGAAAAGTGGGGGAGGGTAAAAGAATTTAAAACTTTGCAAAATGGATTTTGCATGGTAATGGTGGACATAGCCTAGGATAGGGATTAGATTTTGAATGGAGGACCATATGTTATGGAAGGCTTTAGCTTTTATATGAAAGCATGGGTTCCAAACTTTGACCCAACAAAGGAAGTCATTAAACAATTTCCTATCTAGGTGGATTTTTGAAAACTCTCGCAGGAATACTAGAATGATTATTGATAATAGTTGATAGGAAATAAGTTGGGGGCCTTTGTGAAAGTTGTGGAAATGGTGGATAAGGAAACCTTTCAAATGTTTACAAGGATCTGTATTATTTGGAATTATTTTCACCCTTTACCAGAAATGATAAAACTATATTTAGATATGGGGTTATTGAAATAATCTCTATCAATAGAGGAAGGGTTAATGTTGTGTGAGCACTACTTGAGTAAAGATCATGATTCTGAAAAAATGTGGGCAAGAGGGACACAAAAATGGAAGGGAAGAGTAAAGTCTATGAAATAGGGGGATTTATGTAATGCCCCACCCAAAGATCCTTGGAAACAAGGATGAAAAACAAGCAATAATTTTTGTTTTTAAAAACCAAGTGTAAGTGCACATGATAACAACCTACACAGATCATAAAGATCACAATGGAAGATTGACAATCAACCAACCCCAATGGATCTCCAAATGCCACTACTAATCAAAAAATCAAAAAGATAACAAACAAGATCAACCAAGCTGATAGACAAATCCTAACTTCTGAAAATTGGCTAAGTCTGAAATCTTGAAGCCCTGAAATTTGGCTAAGTCTAGATTTTTGAAGCCCTAAAATTTTCTAGAATCTTTATCTTAGCTCGTAGAGGTCTGGAACCTATCTCAAATGAATCATCACATACATTAAAATAAATATTAAGTATAAGGAATTAAATATACGTTCAAGTTCAGACCAGACCAAAAAATGCCCACTGCCTGCCCACACAGGTTTTTACAAAAACTAGGCGATACTTTAATATAGCATAGAAAAGTATTGCACAACATTTCTAAAGGAGGGCGAAACTTTCACAGATTGGGTGATACTTCTCCCAAAGGCATGCGACACTTTAAGAGTGTCATATGACATTTCTTACAAGGAGGTGTGATACTTTCTAGTATCGTGCAATATTTCTCCAAGAGGTGTGCGATAGAATTAGGGGATGCATGATATAGTTTCAATGGGTGTGTGATACATTTTTGTGTCTCACCATGCTGATAAAAGGTTTCCTAGGAAACTAAAGAAAAACACCTAAGGAAAAACAAAAGACTAAAACTGAGATCAGAACCTCCACACCAAGGAGTACCAAATCCACATCTTGAGGCAAGAACCCTCAAATTGAATAAGGAAATATAGAAAGAATAACATCTAACCATCTAACAAATAAGAGTAAAAGTACATAAGGAACATCATAGTGAACTAAAGCAACATCGCAATAATTGAAATAACATCACAATGAATAGAATATCTAAGTATGTGGTTCCTCCCAACCATCAATGGAATCATAAGATCATCGTGGGCCCTAGCCATCCCCTGCACATAACATCCCAAGCCATCGATCAAATCATTAGTACTATCATAATAGGTATGTCACTACCAAACATGCTAATAACCAAAAGCATAAGGAAATCTAACATGCTAGCAGTAAAAAAAAAGATAAACCTACAAGTAGTTTACACCACATATCACATGCTAATCATCATAATGAGGAATGCGTCAAAACTGAGATCATCTAAACATGATAAAAAACATCCCAATGAAAGCATAAATCACAAGAAGCATACTTTGTGAATTGAAGTACCAAGTGAACACATCCGGTAGTGGTCGCACTAGGATATAAGACCATCTCTGTACACTGGTCCCTAGTAGTGGTGAAGGTACCTACGCCTCCTAACCACATGGCACCTGTAGGTCCACACCTATTGTGCTGATGGAGATAATGATCCAACCACAAACACATGCAAAACAACATTCATGGCTAACACACATGCCAAGCAGTATGATGACTGAACCCAAGATAAAGACAATGCATAAACTATAGGGCTTGGTTAGACATCTCGAAGGCTACTAAGTAGGGGCTAACTATTGGATACAATTGTTAATTGTGTATTGTCTTTAATGTAACACAAATGTCATATTAGTCATCAGACAGAGTCTACCAAGCTCAGATGATCAGCAAAGTAATTTATAGTGTCTACCGAATGTTCCTAAACATTACACAGTAAAGTTAATGTCTACCGAGCTAACTCGAGTGTCAAAGGATTTTGTAGCAAAAAGTTAGTGTTAATCGAGCTCCCAAGGTTAAAAAAGAAAATTTAATATCTACCGAGCTAACTCGAGCATCAAATGATTTTGTAGCAGAAAGTTAGTGTCTACCGAGCTCACTTGGTCATCAAAGGAAATGTGGCAGAAAGTTAGCTTCTACTGAGCTCACAAGGTCAGCAAAGGAAGGTCAGTGCTAACCGAGTTCACTCGGTCTCCAAAGGATTTTTGCAGGGTTTGCAATATTTACCAAGCTTCACTTGGTTAACACTAGAAAACCATTTTGGAGCAGTGGTTACCGAATTGGGTCGGCCAATGAAGGATTTTATTTTTTTGATATTAAGTTCAATTGTTTCGTGCAATAAATGTAGCTGACTGATGTAATGATTTTTTTAGTTGTTGTAACTTATATTTGAGCCGACTTGATAATCTAAAAGGTATATATAGATGTTCAAGTTGTGAATTCAAGCGTGTGAGTGAATATATGGATGAGGATGGAATAAGTGAATATTCTGCAAATTTTCATAAAGGATTAGATTTCCTAGAGGAGCTACAAAGTTGTATTTGATCAGTAAGAATTCCGTAAAGCATATTAGAGATCTATAATCAACAAAAGATAAGTTGAATATCATTCAGGTCACTTCATTGTTGCTTTCTAATAATTGTAATAGTGAATCTAGAATCTCTTTATAGAGTTGGTTTAACAACCATTTTGTAAATCCTCTAAAAAGGTGACAATTTAGTTGAATTCTTCTAAAGACCTCTAACTAGGCCACTCCTAATAGGGTGATTAAATCCTCTAACAAAGTCACACCTAACAGTGTGTATTTGTAACCTTTAATAGGGTTGGCTCCTAATAGGGCTCACTTCAAAAGAGTGAAAAATTGGTGACTAGTTACTTGGTGGTTTTTTCCATATTAGGTTTCCATGTTAAATCTAGTGTCAGTTGTGTTCATGTTATTTTTTTTATTCATACATGTTAATCACTTTGAATGGTTAATAAGTTAACAACACATCTACAAGGTTTTAGCATTTCTTTACGTGGCTATCGAGTATCAATAGTAATTAAATATTAAGACATCTCAAAGATTTGTGGTTTTATTTTTGTGGTAACTGATTCACCCCTCCCCTCTTAGTTACTCTATCTATAATTCCAACAATTGGTATCAGAGCTTTTGGTGCTTACAGGATAAGATTTCAAGGATCTAAACCAAAGATCAGGATGTCTTATAAGAGAGAAATTCCAAGACTTAATAGGGACAACTTCTTAGCATGGCAAGGGTTGATGAGACTTCATCTAGCTTCTATTGGAGATTCAAGACTAAAATATCTTGATGAAAAATATGCAGAACCAGCTAGTACACTATCTATTAATGATATTGCTAAAAAGAAGACCCACAACATTATGATGATAGATATAGCATCTGCTCTGAGTTATGAAGAATTTGATGACATCAAGGACTACAAATCTACCTTTGAAATGTGGGAAAAGCTTAAAGAAATCCATGGAGGAGATGATAACGTAAGAAGAGCCAAAGCAAAAATTCTGAGAGGATAGTTTGATCAAATGAAAATGAGAGAGGATGAAAACATTGCCAAATATGTTGAAAGAGTCAAAGCATGTGTTAGTGCAATCAAAGCATCTAGAGGATATATCAAGGAGGAGACAGTTATAAGTAAAGTTCTCAGAACATTACTACACATTTATGCAATTAGAGTCTATGTAATTCAAGAAAGAAGATGTGAAGCAAATCATAAGATAAATCTAGAGGCCATAGTTGGAAGATTAATTGCATTTGAACTAGACAACTTTGACAACTATATTCCAGCTTCCAGGAACATTGAATTAGCATTTGAAGCCAAGCTTTCACTCAAGGAGAAAAAAAAAAAGAAAAAGGAATCTCTGTCAAAAAGTGAAGATGTATCAGACCAAAGTTCAAACAATGATCTTGAGGTGATTAAAGCTCTACTAGCAAGGAAATATTCTAGAGGAAAATATAAAGGTAAAGTTTCTATAATCTATTTTTCATGTGAAAAAGTTGGTCATATTGCTGCTAGGTGCCCAAACAAGTAGAACAAAGATGAGAAGAAAGGTTACAACTACAATGGAAAGAAAGACTTCAAATCATTCAAGGATAAAGGTAAGAAAGCATGTTTTATGGCTAAAGATTCTAATCATTCTAATTATGAAGAAGATGATGAAATTGTCTACATTGCTGTGAAAGATGAGTCTGATAATGATGAGGAAATGGCATTCATTTCTCATATGAGAAAAAATGATACATGGATGATAGATAGTGGTTGTTCTCATCATATGACTAGTGATAAAAATAAGTTTGAATACTTTGAAGACTATGATGGTGGTAGTGTAAGATTTGGTAACAATGAACCTTGTTGTATAAAAGGAAAAGGAAGAATCTCACTAACCAAGGAACTTGTATGTGATAACGCATATTGGGTAAAAGGACTAAAGCATATTTTTTTGAGTGTGGCATAGCTACTCAATAATGGATTCAAAGTAGAATTCATGCATGGAAAAGCAAGATTGCTGGATGGCAAAAGAAAACTGATTGGATCAGGCACTCAAACAAAAGGTAACTTATTTTATCTTGAACTTGGTGAATATTCATGTTTTATTGCTCAAATTGAAGAAAGTTGGTTATGGCATAGGAGGTTGTGTCATGTAATATTTGACAACTTAATTAAGATCAGTAAATTCAAGAAAGTAAGAGGCATTCCTAACATAAAGACACCTGGGGTCAATCTATGCAAGAATTGTCAGATTGGTAAAATGGAAAAGACTAGTTTTAAAAGTAAAAACTATCAATCTAAAGATATATTAGAAATTGTGCATACTGATTTATGTGGACCCATTGGAATTGAAAGCTATACTGGAGAAAAGTTCTTCATTCTTTTTGTTGATGATTACTCAAGAATGATGACTGTCATGTATCTAAGGAACAAATCAAAAGCATTTGAGAAATTCAAATGGTATTTGGCCAGAGTAGAAAAAGAAACAGGGAAAAGATTGAAATACTTGAGGTCAGACAGAGGTGGAGAATTCATTTCACATGAGTTCAATAACTTTTGCATTGAAAGAGGAATCAAAAGATAGGTATCAGCCCCTCGAACTCTTGAGAAAAATGGAATAGGTGAAAGGAGAAACAGATCTATCATGGATTGTGCAAGAACCTTAATGATTGAAAAGAGCATTGCTATGAAATACTGGAAGGAAGCTATCAACACTTTATTTCATACCTTGAACCGAGTACAGCTAAAAAAGGACTCATTCAAAACTCCCTATGAGCTATGGTATGGCTATAAACCTAATGTAAGTTACCTAAAAGTATTTGGAAGTAAATGTTACATTTTGAAAGAATCTAGAAAAGGCAAATTTGATGTGAAACATGATGAAGGAATATTTTTGGGATACTCTTGCAAAAGTAAAGAATATAGATGTTTGAACTTGTCTACTTACAAAGTCATAGAAAGTGCACATGTGAAAGTTGATGAGTTTTTAGAAAGCACTGAAGAAGAAAGCAAAAGGGAACCAGAAGATTATAGAAGGTTTGTTTTCATTGAACCTGATATAGTACCAATAAATCAAGAATCTTCTACTCCCAAGTCATCAGTAACCGAGTTACAGGAAGTGTAAACTGAGCTACAACAACCCGAGTTACATTCAGATGCTATCAAAAAAGTGTCTACTAAGTCTGAAAGACCGGAGCCAATATCTACCGAGCTAGAACAGCCAGAACCTGAAGTTGAAGTGCAAGAGGATAACAATGAAATTCATTCAAAAGGCAAGGAACTTATATTAGCAAAATATGTCAAAAGACATCATTCAGTAGATCAGATCATTGGAGACAAATCTGAAGGAACCATGACAAGAAGGAAGTTGAAAATTACTTGTTTACTTGTTGATTTTGAACCTAGAAATATCAAAGATGCATTGGGAAATGATAGTTGGATTGAGGCTATGAATGAAGAGATAGAACATAAAGAGGAAAAAAAGACATGGAATCTTGTACCCATGCCTAAAGATAAAAATGTGATTGGAACTAAGTGGGTATTCAGAAACAAGTTGATTGAAGATGGTAAGGTATCAAGAAACAAAGCTAGAGTAGTATGCAAAGGATATGCTCAAGAAGAAGGAATAGACTATGGAGAGTAGTATGCAAAGGATATGCTCAAGCAAGAATTCCTCAATGGTATACTGGATGAAGAGGGTTACATTAAACAACCTGAAGGTTTTGTTGATCCAGATAAGAAGACCATGGTCTGCAAATTACACAAGGCATTGTATGGTTTGAAACAAGCCCCTAGAGTATGGTATGAGGGATTGCATAACTATCTTATTAAGATTGGTTTTCAAAGAACTAATGATACCAGTAGCTTGTATATAAAGGAAGGACCAGATAATAAGATTGTCTTGGTAGAAATATTTGTAGATGATACTATTTTCATAGGGAATAATGATCTTTGCAAAGAATTTTCAGAGCAAATGAACAAGGAATTTGAAATGTCTATGTTTGGTGAGATCAAATTCTTTTTTGGTCTTCAAATTCAAAAAAATAAAAATGGTTTCTACATCATTGAATCAAAATACATCAAAGAGATATTGAAAAATTTTGGTATGGAAGACTATAAACCAATTTGGACTCCTATGTGTACTGGATTAAAACTTACCAAGGAAGATGAATCAAAATAAGTAGATCAAACATTGTATAGATCTATGATTGGAAAGTTGCAGTATGTAGTTCATACTAGGCCAGATATTGCCCTTGCAGTTGGTATTATAGCAAGATTTTTAGCAAAACCAAGAGAAAATCACATGATGGCAATCAAAAGAATAATAAGATATTTGAAAGGAATTGAAGATTATGGTTTATGGTACAAATTTGGAGGTAATCTAGATTTGAAAGTGTTTACTAATGCTGATTGGGCAGGAAACCTTGATGAAAAAAAAAGTACAAGTGGAGGAGCATTCTTTCTTGGAAAGAGGTTGGTTTCTTGGACAAGCAAAAAGCAGAATTGTACATCCCAATCTACAACAGAGGCAGAGTATGTTGCTGCAGCAGTAAACTATTCTAATATTGTTTGGTTTAAACAGTTGTTGGAAGGCATGAAGGTGGAAATCAAAGAACCAGTTGTTATGTTCTGTGATAATACAAGTGCAATCAACATATCTAAGAATCCAGTGATGCATTCCAAAACCAAGCACATTGCAATAAAATATCATTTTGTCAGAGAATTGGTGCAAGATAAGGAGATCATATTGGAATATGTCCATGCAAAGGAACAAATTGCTGACATATTCACAAAGCCATTACCTAAGGATGCATTCTTATATATAAGAGGTAAGTTAGGGGTCACTCCTCTATCTAAAGTTCACTAAAATGGAGTTTTAGTGATGCATCAACGCATACCAAGTTGAAGATCTATTAGTTGATGTAGCATAATTAGGAAATATTGCATATGAATTAGGACTAAAGGTACACTAAAATTCATTTGAGTCGTGTTGTCTTTGGCATGTGTTGTCAAAGAGGGAGAGTTTTATTGTCATATCTTTCTGAAATTTGTTTGAGAGGAAGAGTTTGCTATGTAATTCCTTCACAGAGGGAGATTATTGAAAGAGGGAGAGTTTTCTATCTAATAGAGAAATTTGTTCTGATAGAAAAAGACTTGTTTTCAAATTTTATTCTACTATGACATATTGTGTTGCCATCAATGCCAAAGAGGGAGATTGTTGGATACAATTGTTAATTGTGTATTGTCTTTGATGCAACACAAATGTCATATCAGTCATCAGACAGAGTCTACCAAGCTCAAATGATCAAAAAAGAAATTTATAGTGTCTACCAAATGTTCTTGAACATTACACAGTAAAGTTAATGTCTACTGAGCTAACTCGGGCATCAAAGGATTTTTTAGCAGAAAGTTAGTGTTAACCGAGCTACCAATGTTAACAAAGAAAAGTTAATGTCTACCAAGGTAACTTAGGCATTTGTCTACAAGGCTACTGAGTATCAATAGTAATTAAATATTAAGACATCTCAAGGATCTGTGGTTTTATTTTTGTGGTAACTGATTCACCCCTCCCCTCTCAGTTACTCTATCTATAATTCCAACAATTGGTATCAGAGCTTTTGGTGCGTACAGGATAAGATTTCAAGGATCTAAGCCAAAGATTAGGATGTCTCATAAGAGGAAAATTCCAAGACTTAACAGGAACAACTTCTCAGCATGGAAAGGGTTGATGAGACTTCATCTAGCTTCTATTGGAGATTTAGGACTAAAATACCTTGATGAAAAATATGCAGAACCAGTTGGTACACTATCTGTCAATGATATTGCTGAAAAGAAGACCCACAACATTATGATGATAGATATAGCATCTGCTCTGAGTTATGAAGAATTTGATGACATCAAGGATTACAAATTTGCCTTTGAAATGTGGGAAAAGCTTAAAGAAATCCATGGAGGAGATGATAACATAAGAAGAACCAAAGTAGAAAGTTTGAGAGGACAATTTGATCAAATGAAAATGAGAGAGGATGAAAACATTGCCAAATATGTTGAAAGAGTCAAAGCATGTGTTAGTGAAATCAAAGCATCTAAAGGAGATATCAAGGAGGAGACAGTTATAAGTAAAGTTCTTAGAATATTACTACCCATTTATGCAATTAGAGTCTCTACAATTCAAGAAAGAAGATGTGAAGCAAATCATAAGATAAATCTAGAGGCCATAGTTGGAAGATTAATTGCATTTGAACTAGACAACCTTGACAACTATGTTCCAACTTCCAAGAACATTGAATCAACATTTGAAACCAAGCTTTCACTCAAGGAGAAAAACAAAAAGAAAAAGGAATCTTAGTCAAAAAGTGAAGATGAATTAGGCCAAAGTTTAGATAGTGATCTTGAGGTGATTGAAGCTCTACTAGCAAGTAAATATTCTAGAGGCAGAGGAAAATATAAAGGTAAAGTTCCTCTAATCTGTTTTTCATGTGAAGAAGTTGGTCATATTGCTGCTAGGTGCCCAAACAAGCAGAATGAAGATGAGAAGAAAGGTTACAAGTACAATGGCAAGAAAGATTTCAAATCATTCAAGGATAAAGGTAAGAAAACATGTTTTATGGCTAAAGATTCTAATGATTCTAATGATGAAGAAGAAGATGAAATTGTCTACATTGTTGTGAAAGATGAGTCTGATAATGATGAGAAAATGGCACTCATTTCTCATATGAGAAAAAATGATACATGGATCATAGCTAGTGGTTGTTCTCATCACATGATTGGTGATAAAACTAAGTTTGAATACTTTGAAGACTATGATGGTGGCAATGTAAGATTTGGTCTAACTTCTATGCGAACAAATGCAACAAATCACTTAAAATAACAGAAAAACCCTTAACACTTTCGCAACAAATGCAAACTTCTAAATGTATAGACACACTCACTGGTCTAATCACATAATGTAGATGAGTTTGGATTTACTAATCACTAAAAGGTTTAGATTTAAAAAAGTAAATAAGGTCTAGGGATATAATTCCTACACACTAAAACATGATCAAGTGCAATTGCATATAATATCATAGCCAAAGAACATGTATTAAAATACCTATTTAATCCATTTACATCACTCATGTTCGCAGAAAGCATAAAGATACAAGAATGAAGTAAATAACCATAGCATAAAACTCATCTCATAACATAATCAACAAATATGTCCAAATAAACCATATAACCAGATATTATCATATGTCTACTATCATCTCAAAATAGCATCAACATGCAAAATGATAAATTGAATAGCATAGCAGCATAGGATCTATGGAACTGAATCAAATTATAACATCTGACCCTCAGGTCATCACAAGGTACAAAATAAGCATATCAAGTATCTCTTGAATCAAAATAGATAAGGTATAGACTACAAACATAAGAGGCACTACAATTGATATGTGTGGAGTTTGGAAGGAGGGCAAAAATATAAAGGAGAAAAACTTTGGAGACACTAAAGCAGATATGGAAAGTGTTCTAATTTTGAAAGAAAGAGTCAATAATATACAAGAGAGTGAGTGTGTGGGAGGAGGGGAAGTTATGATTAAGAAGGTAGATTTCCAAGTAGAAGGGAAATTTTTTTAAGGAGAATGAGAATATGAAGGAGCATATGGAGGTTTCAAAAGAGGCTCAACTCTTAGAAGAATTAAGAGACAAGATAGAAGTGGAATGTCAAAGGGTGGATGGGGAAAGGGACTATGAGGAAAGCTTTTTGCTAGGTGGGTCTAATTCACAAATATTTAGAAAGGAGGTAGACTAGAGCCAAAGGAATGAGGAATGTATAGGTGAAGAAGGGGGGTGGATTCAAGTAGGAGTTCTATCATGTTATGGCAAAGAAGACAATAGCGTTTCCCAAGGAGGTGAAGGAGTAAGGTGTGAGGAAGAAGTCTTTAAAGATATAGAAATCTCCCTAATTAGAAACTTGAAGGGTTGTTCTATAGATTTGAGCATGGATGAGAGTTTGAATGAGCATAATTTGGAAAGGGAGGATTTATGGGATGAAAAATTCCTAGGTTTGCAAGATGTAATTTTTTTGAAAGAAAATAGAACCCTAGCTAAAACTGAATGAAAGAGTCATAAAATTGAGCTAGGGGAATGTCAAAAAAGAGGATGGAGGACTCTAAATGCTTTAATCTAGATAGCAGGAAGTGTAAGGGGCCAAAGTACACTGAAAGCAAGAAGGGGGAAGACCCCCTCCCAAAGAGGATGAAGATCCTATCTTGGAATGTCAGGGGCTGCAATGCCCCTAACAAACTTTGTTTGATCAAGCAAGACCATATGTGGTCCTTATGTAGGAAACAAAGATTAAGGGAGAATATTGTATAGCAGTTAAAATAAAATTTGGAAAATGGAGAATTGAATGGGATGTTGTTGTAGGAGCTTCAGGGGGTCGTAGTGTGTTATGGAAGGAGGACTCAGTCAATGTGGTGGTGATGCAACATGAGAGAAAATAGAAATGGTTAAAGGTAAGGTCAAAACAACTTGAAGTGGGATTTAATGTGATAAATGTTTGTGGTCTTGTGCAGACCAAGGACAAAATATAATTATGAAAATCTTTAACAAATGTATTGGTGGCCATGCAAGATGAGATATTAGTGTAAGGAGCTGATTACAATTCTATTCTTTACCCAGGGGGAAAAAAAGGAGGAAGGGGTTGGTGAACAATAAATCAAGAATATTTCTCAGCCTTTGTGATAAAAAATGGTCTAATGGATATCCCCTTTAAGCAAGGAGAGTTTATATGGACAAATAGACGACCAAAGTTTGTAAATATTTGAAATAATGTGGTTGAGGGCAGATGGTTTTAAAGATTTGGTAGAGAAATGGTGGAGAAATTCCCTAAATTTTTCAAGAAATGAGGCCTTTATTATTTTTAAGAAGCTGCAATTCATAAAGGAGAAGTTGAAGGTCTAGAATAGGGAATCCTTCCAAAATATTTTCAAGAAGAAAGTTGAGCTGGAAATTTCTTTAAAAGAAGTAAATGATAGAGTTATTATGTAGGGTATGGAGGAGGATGACTTTTGGGAAGGAAAAAAGTTGAAAAAAGAATATGAGGAGATCTTGTCTAGAGAGGAAGTGTTTTGGAGACAGAAATCTAGGGAGATATGGTTGAATGAAGGGGATAGAAACACCAAGTTCTTCCATAATTCAATAAAAATCATAAGAGCTCATAATAGGATTTTCTCTATTGAAAATTCATAAGAGTATTTGGTGAAGGACCCAACAGAGGCAAAGTGGAAGGTTGTTTCCTTTTTTCCAAAATAGGGGAAGGCTAGATAAAGGAAGAGAAGGAGAGGTTAATGTTCTGGAATGCATTCCAAGTTGTGTTTCAGAGGAACAAAACAAGATGTTGTTTGCAATAGTGACAAATGAAGAAGTTAAAAGTACTCATTGGGGGTTAGGAAAGGATAAAATTCCTAGGCCTAATGGGTTTATAGGAAGGTTTTTAAGGCTTTTTTGGTATTATTTGGAGCAAAAGTTTGGGAAGTTGAAGAGGAATCTAGACAAGGGGTATTTGTTTTGAAAGACTTGAACAACACCTCTATAGCATTGGTGCCAAAAAAGGATGCATATAGAACTTTTGAGGAGTTTAGGCCTATCTCTTTATGTAATACTCTTTACAAAATTATTTCAAAGGTTATAGCAAATAGACTAAAGAAGGTCTTAAATGTTGTGATCTAAAACAAACAAACTAGGTTTACTCCAAGTAGATCCATTTTTTAAGGTGTAATAATAGCTCATGAAATGATCCACTCAATTAAAGTCAAGAAACTTAGTAAAATGATGGTAAATTTGGATATTAGGAGAGCTTATGATGAAGTTAATAAAAAAAAATTACTAAAAGTTTTGGAAAAGTTTGGTTTCACTACTAGATCGATCGGGTGGGTCGAGGGTTGTATTTGTTATACAAGGTTCTTTGCTTTTGTTAATGGAAGTCCATAGGGTTTTTTTGAAATAGAGAAAGACATCAGACAAGGGGATCCCTTATCCCCCCTTCTCTTTATTATTTTAGCTGAAGTGTTGGGTATGCTGATTGATGGTAAAAGAGATAGAGGTCAATGGAAAGGAGTAAAAGTTGCTAATGGAGTAAATGTTGTGTCTCACCTTCAGTTTTTATATGACACTTTCCTTGTTGGGGATACTTCAAAAAGAGAAGCTAGACTGATGAAGAAGATAGTAGAGCTTTATGGGAAATTTTCAAGACATAAGATTAATTAGCTAAAATATGAGATTTTCTTCTTTAATACCCCTATTAGTAAAAAAATGGTTATTAGTAGAATTTTAAATATTAAATAAGGGTTACTACCAAGTAGATATCTAGGGATTCTATTGTTTCAAGGAAGAAATAAAGAAATGGGGTAGAAGTGTCTTTTAGAGAAGTGTTTTAAGAAGATGGAATGTTGGAAAAAGAAGTAGTTATCTTTCGTTGGAAGAATTTTGATGCTAAAATTGGTGATTTCAATTGTCCCCATTTTCTTGATGATGTGTATAAATATACCTATGAAGGTGATTAGTAGTGTGGAAAAATAAATGTGAAGGTTCTTTTGGAGTGGAATAGGGGATACTGATAAAATATCATTGTTAAGATGGGAAAAGATTTGTAGGCCAAAAAAGTATGGTGGAGCAGGCCTGAGAGACTAGAATCAAATGAATGTGGCTTTAGGTGCAAAGTTGGTGTGGCAAATGGTTTTAGATTCAAAGTACTTATGGACTAAAATTTTAAGAGCCAAATATTTGGACTCTAATGATGAAACAAGAATCTTGATAGTTCAAAATCCTTTAAGATGATCAACTATATGGAACTTTATTATCTCATGTTGACATGTCATCATTGATCACATTTCATGAAAGGATAGAGATGGGAGAAATAATTTTTTGGGGAGTAAACTTGGAATGGATATAAGGTTCTTGATGAGTAATGTCAAGATAGAGACCTTAAACAAAGACTATGTCACTTGTGGGGGTGTAAGGTAAGAGACTACATGATAGAGTCTGATGGGTTGTTGGGAAAATCTTAGGTTTGGAAGGATTGGAGGGTGGAGGGTCTTTCTCTCCAACAACAACAACTTCAAAAAATGTCTTTTAAAAAAGAAAAGTCTATTTAATAGAGAGAAATGACAAGATTAGTTGGTGTGCTTCTTCCTTAGGTGAGTATTCTGTAAGGTTAGGTTATGAATTACTGTCACATAGAATGGAAGATAGCTTTGAAGCATGGGATTTGTGTTGACATAAAGAGATTTTTCCTAAAGAATGGACTTTCTCTTGGTTATCTTTTCAAGGCTAAATTCTAACAAGTGAAAGAAGGAAGAGATTAGTGTTTCAAGGTTTGACACAATGTGTGATGTGTAGAAAGGAGGAAGAATCAATAGACCACCTATTATTAAATTGTAAAATTGTAGAGAAATATTGGAGACATGAGCAAGTTAAGTTGGGTTGGCATGGACCTTGGAGAATTTCTCTAAAAGAGTTTGTGAGGTCTCACCCCGACCCATCCTAACACCGATGATACATTGTTATTTTGATACTCATGCTGACATGTCAGAACATTATTGGATACACTAAACATTGTTGTGCTATTTTGTGATGTGTGATTCTTACTTCAGTTATTTTATTTTTCCATGTAATGCTATTAAATATGTATAATGATGAAAGAAAATGTATGCAACGCTAACACATTTGGTTATGCAAGTCGAAAGGTTAGAAATATGAGTAGAATTAGATGAACAACTATTTCTTAAGAAATGGATGCTTTAATTTATATAATTCCTCTAATATGTAATTCGCATTATGCATGTGCTTTTGGACCTACTGATGTGTGCAATGAGTGTGCAAGAAAATTAGCCGAGACAACTCAATGGAAAAGTGGAGCTAAACTACTTGTTAATTTTGTGCTAACCTTATATTGTAATTCTTTAAAGGTTGTAATTTGATCTTGCTATTCTCCTAACCTTCAATTGTTCCAAATAAGCCTTTAAAGGCTTAGAAACATTAAATTTAAGTATCCCTATGGGTAAGGGTATGGGTGGGGGTGCTTTCCAACCCTTTAGCCTCCTAGGTTGACTCTTAGGGTCACTTAAAAACCCTATTATAGGCTGATTTCGAAAATGGGTTTCTCTTTACTTGGGTTAGTAAAACCAACCTCCATCTTGAGTTACTTGAAGCTTAGTGGAGTTAAGGACCATACTTAGAGGTCTTTTGGGGGGACTTTAGTTTTTGGTCACCCAATCCTCTAGTTTTGGAGGAAGCCTTGAAGATTGAAGAAAGAAAAAGGGAAGCTCTTCTCAAACCACCATTGCCATAACTCTTTTATGAAGGTAGGAGATCTTCACTCCATGAATGGTTCTTTATGTGTGTTCATGTTTTGAATCTTGCTTGAATCATGTTGGAGACATTATGTAATGTTGCATTCTTGTTGTGTGTTGGGGTGGATTGGGAGGGATTTTATCTTATTTTCTTTGATGTTATTCATATGCCTTCTTGGTGTGTTGATTGTTTTTGAGAGATTTTCATGGGGATGTATTTGGCAACACTCACCCTTGGATAGGGAAGAAGTGGCCATGCTTGGGGAAAGGGCATTAGTTGGACCTCAATAGTGTAGAGTCTCCTCTCATAGAGAGAGGAGGGAGAAAGGGTAGGGTGTATGGGCCCCTACTTGTCATCCCATACCTTGTTGTTATTGAGAATTCTTGAATGTGGAAAAGAATGAAAATCCTTGTGGATATAGCCCTGAAAGGGCCTTGAGAAAGAATGAGAATTCTTGAATTTTTAAGCCCCGAAAGGGCTAAGTGAAGGTATGGTGATTGACTTCTCCTATTGAGAAAATCCACCTTTCCCCTATATTGGTTCATTGTTGGACCTATTGTGCAACCGGGTGGGAATGTATGTTATTTTTGCTTGTCTCCTTGTGTTGTTATCTCCATGTTGTTTCTTGTCTCTTTCATGCTTCCCCTTGATGCAAGGTAGACATTTGATAAAAGTTCTATTGTGGAATCCTTGAAGAAATCCCTTTGAATTTTAATATTTTGTAAGTTGTAATTGATTTATGATGTAGTGGCAAAGACATCAGGTTTTCTTACTGGTTCTTTCTCGATGGAGCCTTGAACTAGGATGAATAATAGAGAAAGAATATGATCATGAATACCTCCTCGTATTGATCTCATGTGATTTCAATTTTTGCATATGTTGTGAGAAAATTAGAATGATAGTAAATGTCTAGAAATGGGGAAATTTTGAGTTTCAATTATAATAGTAAAAGGCAATTGGATGTGTTGAAGTTTCAATTCAATGTTGAACATTACCATGTTATAATATCAATCCTATATTGTGATCACCAAGCTAGCATTTTCATTGTTAAGTTACAATAATGATACAATTGAATTTGATAAAAATTATTCATCACCTCTTTTTTTTCATTCTGAATTTAGGTTCATGATTCCTTGATAAGATTCACAAAAGTTAACTCCTTCATTGCCAAGTTTCATGTTGAATATAAACAATTAATCTAAAGATCATGTATTCCTTAAATTCAGATAGAAGGAAGATTCACCATTGTGATGTAGTGAACAATTAAATCATAAATTATAAGATGTAAGACACAAATATACCCCTTGCATAACCTTGGAATTTGATACTGGTTGTAACAATTCATGTTGTCATTAGATTGGAATGCATTATTGAGATAAAGATGTATATATATGCCAACACTTACATAAATTGGCCTTCAAAAAAAAACTTGACACAAAGAAATATACACACCCAGGAGCAAAACTGCTTTCTAGAAATTGTATGTGCAAGCAAATTTAATTCATGAGACAACAGAGCATATACTCTTCCAGATTCCCCATTAAAATAACTCTTATTCAGATTTCTTGCACATATATATATATAAATGATTGAAATGGTGGGAAGTAATGTACACAATTTAATAATTCATTTTGTTTAAAATTTTCACCAAACTAACTTTTGGCATTAACTATTTTACCCCCCCATTTCCAACTTGTTAACCCATCCCTATTAACAAAAAATGTGGCAACGTGTATCCACCTGTGTGTGGGGTCTGTACCGTACTGTACCACCGATGAGGGAGCAATGTAAATATTTTATAAAGAAACAAAATTTACTCATTCTTCTCACCTACCCCACCAGACCCCTCACCCACATACGCAAGCTTCCTTGTGGAAGCCTCGACTCACGCAAGGACCAGGAGAGTCAGGTCTGCGCTGATAGACCTAGGTCAGCGTGGAGGTGCCTTGGGCAGCGCATGATTGGATGGGAGGGAGCCAAGTGGGGGGGGGGGGGGGGGGGGGCTAGGCCACTTGGCTAGCAAGGGGGAGGGTGTAGGTAATTTAGGGTGTAGGTATTCTAGGGTGTAGGTAATTTAGGAAAGTATTAGATTAGTTTAGTTATATTATGAACTTTCTAAATTTTAGAGTAAATAGATTTAATTGTAATTTTAATTAGTAATAGTCATGTTTAATTAGTAAATTAGGTTAGTTGTGTTGATGAACTTCTAAATTTTAGTTAGTTAAGTTGTGGTTTAATATGAAGTTTAGCTAGGAATGTTTTAAATTTATTTGAGTTGAATTTAATTGTTACTTTGTTAGTGTTGTGGTAGATCATGTTAATTTAAAAATTTAATTTATGTTAATTTATAAGTCATAGTGTGTTCTAGTTAATATTTATGTTTAGTTAGTTGAAATGTATGTTAATTTTTACATGAAGATTTGTGGTTATTGTTACTTGATCACTAGTATTCTAAACTAGGGTATTAGATGGCTAGATAAATTATAGATTGTTTATATTTTTAATTAAAGATGACATTAATCGATATACTAGATTGTAATTTGATGGCATTAGGAGGAGATGCATTGATGTAAGAAATGATGTTAATATTAAATTAGTTTTTTTTTTAAGTTTTAACTTAGAGAACTGAATATAGTAATTTAAACAAATTTGATGTCTCATTAATTAGTTTTATTCAATTACGAGCTTCATAGATTAATTTTAATATGGACTTAAATTGCGATAATTTGAATAAAGATTAAATTAAAATATGGATTCATTGAACATAGGCCCAACCCTAATAGTGAACATTAAATTAATTAATTAGATCGATATGAGAACGAAGGAAGTAAAGTTGAAAATTTAAACGTAGAAAGTAAAATCGTTAACATTGTTATCTCCTTGGTATGTACAGTAAAGGTTAGTTGGATTCTAGTTTAAAAATTTAAAAAGGTAATCTGAATGAAGTTGAAAGAAGTAATTTATGACATTAAGCCTAGGGCAATGGATTAAAGATGTAACGACAACCTAGTTATTCTTTTAGCAGTAAGAGCCTAGTTAATTAGAGCATCCTTAAGGTCGTAACAATTAATCACAATTAGTTCCATTATAGTTAAACCCTAAAACCTATTCGACCTTGTTGTCTTGCTTAATCTTAGTTCATCACAAGAACATTTGTCGATCTCATTATCTTTATTAGTCAAAAAAAAAAAATTTGTGTGTGTGTTTTGTCCTTACCTTTTTGGGCATGACATTTCGGTATCAGAACACATGTTTCAACACTAGGAACCTCAAACCATTATGCTTCTCAAACTAACTAAAAACTTAAATTGTGTAGGATGCCTCCTATTACACGGAGCAATCGACGAGGTAGAGGTTGTAGGGCGAGAGGTGGTAGAGCAGGACAGGAGGATGGACCTCCACCCCCACCACCACCGAACCTGAACCAGGACATTATAGATGCACTTCAGACATTGATTGGTGTAGTTCAGCAGAGAGTAGTACCTATAGTTCAGCCAGGTCAGCAGATTCCAGTTGTGGAAGCAGAGGGACCCAGAGGAGGTGGACCCAGAGTCTGAGAGAAGACTAGGAGTCCCCCACGGAGATAGTTAGAGGGGCAGGGTGAGCACAAGGAAGAGTCAATACACCAGAGAGGACCCCCACATGACAGACCTCCTAGACATATAGGAGATGACATCAAGGAATTGATTCAACTCAGGCCACCTTTATTTACTTGTTCCACTAAGGGGACAGTAGCAGAGGCATGGTTACAGAGTCTACAGCAGTGATTTGGATTACGTCCGTATGGGAGAAATCTAAAGGCACGACTAGTAGTTCATCAGTTGAGAGGTGATGCCTCCAATTGGTGGCATTAGGAGGAGACCATTGGAGGAGTGAGCATGGATACCCTCACCTAGGAGTCATTCCTAGAGAGATTCAGGGAGAGGTACCTGTCTGAGCATTTTAGGCAGAAGCAGATAGAGGAATTTCATTCACTACATTAGAGGGGTCTCACCGTGGCTCAGTATGAGAGCAGGTTTCTCGAGCTCCTTCCTTATGTCGAGTACATGAAGGACAAGAAACTGCGAGTGCATTGATTTATCATTGGCTTGAATTTCTCACTTCAGGGTCCAGTTCACATGGCCTTTCCTACCACCTTTAGAAAGGTTGTTGAGATGGCACTAGTGGCAGAGGACACTCGAGGTAGACAGGAGTCACGGGATCGATCTCAGAACTGAAAATCTACCCAGCAGAGACCCCCTTGGAAAGGGAATCAGAACTACACAGTAGGGTCCTCTAAGGGCCAATAGCCTCAGCAGCAGAAACCCTAGCAGCAACAGTAGCAGAAACCCTCATAGGGTTATCAGGGCTACAAGCCCAAGCAGTGGCATTCACAGGGTCTGAGGTAGGATCAAAAAGTACAGGTTCCACAGTCATAGCCAGCAAAGACTCAACAGTCTTCTAGGGGTGGATTCAATGGATCTAGCAGGTCAGGAGGCCCACAGCAGTCTGGATCATAGGGTGCCCGATCCTATACACGAGGCTCATGTTACACTTGTGGTGGCATGGGGCATATTGCTAAAGAGTGTTCTCAGGGATAGTCCTCTAGTGGTCAAAGAGGGGCTTTTTCAGAGTCGACAGTTGGCAATGTAGGCAGATCTCACAGAGTCTTTGCAGTGGTTGACAACTGCCAGGCTGAGCATCAAGCCATGGTTATTGAGGCTATAGGTAGTATACGAGGTAGCATGGTTACTATTTTATTTGATTCTAGAGCTATTGATTCATTTATATCTCCTTTCGTCATGGAGCGTTGCGGGCTAGTGGCAGTTAGTCAGGATGTTAGCTGGGAGGTAGAGTTAGCCTCAGGAGCCAGAGTGTCAGTCAGTTCCATGGTACATAGTTGCTCGATTTAGATTGGAGACATGTCCACGATGTCTGATCTACATATTACCCCTCTAGGTTCTTATGATGTTGTCCTTAGCGTGGACTGGCTATATGGCCATAGTGCAAAGATGGATTGTCAACAAAAGAGAGTGGAATGTGTGGATGAGTATGGTATCTCTAGAGTGATTCTTGGGGTTAAGAGACCCATATCGCTTCGTATGATTTTTGCTATGCAACTTAGATGGTGCATGCGAAAGGGATGTTAGTTGTTTGCTATCACCATTAGCGACAGGGAGGAAGATCCTGAGGGGGAGCCATCCCTTGATGATTTTCCTATATTGCAGGAGTTTGCAGATGTCTTTCCTTTAGAGCTTCCTGGTAGGCCTCCACCTAGAGCAGTGGATTTTCATATTGATCTTGTGCCAGGAGCAGAGCCAGTGTTGATAGCACCATATAGGATGACTACCCATGAGCTTAGTGAACTTAAGATTTAGTTGGAGGAACTCTTAGAGAAAGGGCATATTTGACCTAGTGTGTCACCTTGGGGCGCACCAGTGATCTTTGTTAAGAAGAAGGACGGGTCACTTAGGTTGTGTATTGATTATCGGCAATTGAAAAAAGTAACCATCAAGAACCGATACCCTCTTCCTAAGATTGATGACCTCTTTGATTAGTTGTAGGGCGCTTAAGTATTTTCAAAGATTGATCTCAAGTCAAGCTATCATCAGTCGAGGATTGTGGATAGTGATATTCCTAAGACTAAATTTTGTACTAGGTATGGCCACTACGAGTTCACTGTGGTACCATTTGGCCTCATGAATGGAGTATTTCATACCTTTTTGGATAAGTTTGTGGTTGTTTTCTTGGATGACATCTTGATATATTCTCATAATGAGCAAGAGCACGAAGAGCACTTGAGACAGGTATTGAAAAAATTGAGGGAAAACCAATTGTTTGGTAGCTTGTCAAAGTGTACATTCTTTAGACCTGAGATACGTTATTTGGATCATGCCATATCAGGTGATGGTGTCTCAGTAGACCCATTGAAGATTAGGGCCATCATGGATTGGCCGGCACCCACCAGTGTCACTGAGGTGAGGAGCTTTATGGGACTAGTAGGGTACTATCGACGCTTCATTGCAGGATTCTCTAGATTGGCACATCCCATCACATCTCTTCAAAGGAAGGGAAAGAAGTATGAGTGGACGAAGAAGTGTGATAGAGCTTTTCAAGAGCTCAAGAGAGCCCTCACGAGTGCACCGATTCTTGCAGTACCAAATCCATCCGCAAACTTTGTAGTGTACACTGATGCATCTTTGGACAGCATAGGGGCAGTCCTTATGCAGGATGGCCAACCCATTTCCTTTGAGTCTAGGAAGTTGAAGACTCATGAACTCAACTACCCTACTCACAACCTTGAGCTTGTGGCAGTAGTTCATGCCTTAGTGAGGTGGCAACACTTTCTACTGGGTCACAGATTTGATCTTCATTCTGACCACCAGAGCTTACAGTACATATTCACACAGCCGAATCTTAATGCTAGGCAGAGAAGGTGAATGGAGTTCCTTTGTGAGTACGATTTTGATGTTCATTACATCAAGGGGAAGGAGAATGTAGTTGTGGATGCCTTAAGTAGAAGGCGTCATGAGTTATCATCTATGACTACTTGTACTGATTTGAGGGAAAGGATTCTTCAGCACTTGCCAGCGGATGAGCTTTATGCAGAGGTTAGTCAGGTGGTGCATTCTCAGAGACCCTTAGAAGGGAAGTATTCAGAGTATTCTTTGGAATTCGATGGGCTCTTGTGCCATAGAGGATGTATGTATGTACCCCTCACTGGGGAATTGCGTGAGTTCATTATACTTGAGGCTCACAGAGCACCTTATGCAGTGCACCCTAGTGTTAAGAAGTTACATGAAAATTTGAGGTAGTTATATCATTGGCCAGGCATCAGAGTGCAGATTGCTAACATAGTTGCGAGATGCCTTGAGTGTCAGAGGTGAAGGCAGAGCATCAGCATCCCGGTGGGCTCCTTCAACCTCATGAGATCGCTGAGTGGAAGTGGGATATTATATCTATGGACTTTATTGTTGGTCTTCCCTTTTCGTCTCATCGCCATGATGCCATTTTGGTGACAGTTGACACATTGACCAAGGTTGCCCACTTCTCTCGCCTGCATACTGCATATACAGCACAGAACATAGTGCAGGTGTTTCTACGGGATATTGTTAGACTTCATGGCATTCCCCGTAAGATCATCTTCGATAGGGACTCGTTGTTCACCTCATCTTTTTGGAGAGAGTTGCAGTTGGCATTAAGCACTAAGCTCAATTTCAGTACAGCGTACCATCCTCAGACTGATGGGCAGACCGAGTGAGTGAATTGGGTTTTGGAGGACATGTTGCATATGTACGTGATGGACCACCAGGTCAAGTGGGAGGAATACCTACACCTTGTCGAGTTTGCCTATAACAATGGGCACCATTCTTCCACAAGTATGTCACCTTATGAGGCCTTGTATGGAAGACCTTGCAGGATGCCATTGAGTTGGGACAGAATCAAGGACCGAGTATCTATCAGCCCTCAGTTGGTTAAGGAGATGGAGCAGCAGGTGACTTTGATTAGACAATGCCTGAGAGAGGCATAGGATCGACAAAAGAAGTATGCAGATGCGAAGAGGATAGATCGAGAATATCAGGTTGGCAGTAGAGTTTTCTTGAGGGTGCGGCCCCATAAGATTCTGATTCAATTCAAAAAGGGCTCTAAGTTGGCGCCCCGATTCGTTGGACCGTTCGAGATCCTAGAGAGGATAGGACCAGTTGCCTACCGTTTAGCCCTGCCACCTAGCTTGTCATGCATCCACGATGTGTTTCACATTTTCCTACACAGAGGATATATTTATGATGAGTCTCATATTATAGATTGGGATGCTTTGCAGGTGGAGTCAGACGGCCAGTTAGCACTACAACCCATCCGTATTATTGCCCGACGGACCCTAGCACTTCGAGGTCGAGAGCTGGACCAAGTTAGAGTCTAGTGGGATTGCTACGATGAGGTTATAGCTTCTTGGGAGGATGCAGCACAGATGCGGGCACAGTACCCTTATCTTTTTGATGAACTCCAGGAGGAAGTTCATGCCTAGTGGGGGAGGATGTGAGGCCTCACCCCGACCCAATCTAACATCGATGATACATTGTTATTTTGATACTCATGCTGACATGTCAGAACATTATTGGATACACTAAACATTGTTGTGCTATTTTGCGATGTGTGATGCTTACTTCAGTTATTTGATTTTGCCATGTAATGCTATTAAATATGTATAATGATGAAAGAAAATGTATGCAACGCTAACACATTTGGTTATGCAAGTCGAAAGGTTAGAAATATGAGTAGAATTAGATGAACAACTATTTCTTAAGAAATGGATGCTTTAATTTATATAATTCCTCTAATATGTAATTCGCATTATGCATGTGGTTTTGGACCTACTGATGTGTGCAATGAGTGTGTAGAAAAATTAACCGAGACAACTCAATGGAAAAGCGAAGCTAAACTACTTGTTAATTTTGTGCTAACCTTATATTGTAATTCTTTAAAGGTTGTAATTTGATCTTGCTATTATCCTAACCTTCAATTGTTCCAAATAAGCCTTTAAAGGCTTAGAAACATTAAATTTAAGTATCCCAATGGGTAAGGGTATGGGTGGGGGTGCTTTCCAACCCTTTAGCCTCCTAGGTTGACTCTTAGGGTCTCTAAAAACCCTATTATAGGCTGATTTCGAAAATGGGTTGTTCTTTACTTGGGTTAGTCAAACCAACCTCCATCTTGAGTTACTTGAAGCTTAGTGGAGTTAAGGACCATACTTAGAGGTCTTTTGGGGGAACTTTAGTTTTTGGTCACCCAATCCTCTATTTTTGGAGGAAGCCTTGAAGATTGAAGAAAGAAAAAGGGAAGCTCTTCTCAAACCACCATTGCCATAACTCTTTTATGAAGGTAGGAGATCTTCACTCCATGAATGGTTCTTTATGTGTGTTCATGTTTTGAATCTTGCTTGAATCATGTTGGAGACGTTATGTAATGTTGCATTCTTGTTGTGTGTTGGGGTGGATTGGGAGGGATTTTATCTTATTTTCTTTGATGTTATTCATATGCCTTCTTGGTGTGTTGATTGTTTTTGAGAGATTTTCATGGGGATGTATTTGGCAACACTCACCCTTGGATAGGGAAGAAGTGGCCATGCTTGGGGAAAGGGCATTAGTTGGACCTCAATAGTGTAGAGTCTCCTCTCATAGAGAGAGGAGGGAGAAAGGGTAGGGTGTATGGGCCCCTACTTGTCATCCCATACCTTGTTGTTATTGAGAATACTTGAATGTGGAAAAGAATGAAAATCCTTGTGGATATAGCACCGAAAGGGCCTTGAGAAAGAATGGAAATTCTTGAAGTTTTAAGCCCCGAAAGGGCTAAGTGAAGGTATGGTGATTGACTTATCCTATTGAGAAAATCCACCTTTCCCCTATATTGGTTCATTGTTGGACCTATTGTGCAACTAGGTGGGAATGTATGTTCTTTTTGCTTGTCTCCTTGTGTTGTTATCTCCATGTTGTTTCTTGTCTCTTTCATGCTTCCCCTTGATGCAAGGTAGACATTTGATAAAAGTTCTATTGTGGAATCCTTGAAGAAATCCCTTTAAATTGTAATATTTTGTAAGTTGTAATTGATTTATGATGTAGTGGCAAAGACATCGAGTTTTCTTACTGGTTCTTTCCCGATGGAGCCTTGAACTAGGATGAATAATAGAGAAAGAATATGATCATGAATACCTCCTCGTATTGATCTCATGCAATTTCAATTTTTGCATATGTTGTGAGAAAATTAGAATGATAGTAAATGTCTAGAAATGGGGAAATTTTGAGTTTCAATTATAATAGTAAAAGGCAATTGGATGTGTTGAAGTTTCAATTCAATGTTGAACATTACCATGTTATAATATCAATCCTATATTGTGAACACCAAGCTAGCATTTTCATTGTTAAGTTACAATAATGATACAATTGAATTTGATAAGAATTATTCATCACCTTTTTTTTTTCATTCTGAATTTAGGTTCATGATTCCTTGATAAGATTCACAAAAGTTAACTCCTTCATTGCCAAGTTTCATGTTGAATATAAACAATTGATCTAAAGATCATGTATTCCTTAAATTTAGATAGAAGGAAGATTCACCATTGTGATGTACTGAACAAATAAATCATAAATTATAAGATGTAAGACACAAATATACCCCTTGCATAACCTTGGAATTTGATAGTGGTTGTAACAATTCATGTTGTCATTAGATTGGAATGCATTATTGAGATAAAGATGTATATATATATATATATATATATCAAAAGATCTATGCCAACACTTAGATAAATTGGCCTTCAAAAAAAAACTTGACACAAAGAAATATACACACCCAGGAGCAAAACTGCTCTCTGGAAATTGTATGTGCAAGCAAATTTAATTCATGAGACAACAGAGCATATACTCTTCCAGATTCCCCATTAAAATAACTCTTATTCAGATTTCTCGCACATATATATATATATATATATATATATATATATATATATATATATATATATATATATATATATGATTGAAATGGTGGGCAATTTAATAATTCATTTTATTTAAAATTTTCACCAAACTAACTTTTGACATTAACTATTTTACCCCCCCATTTCTAACTTGTTAACCCATCCCTATTAACAAAAAATGTGGCAACGTGTATCCACCTGCATGTGGGGTCTGTACCGTACTGTACCACTGATGAGGGAGAAATGTAAACATTTTATAAAGAAACGGCATTTACTCCTTCTTCCCATCTACCCCACCAAACCCCTCACCCACATACGCAAGCTTCCTTGTGGAAGCCTCGACTCATGCAGGGACTAGGAGAGATTGGTTTGGTCTGACAGACCTAGGTTAGCATGGAGGTGCCTTGGGAAACACGTGATTGGATGGGAGGGAGCCAAGTGGGGGGGGGGGGGGGGGCGCTAGGCCACTTGGCTAGCAAGGGGGAGGGTGTAGGTAATTTAGGGTGTAGATAATTTAGGATAGTATTAGATTAGTTTAGTTATATTATGAACTTTCTAAATTTTAGAGTAATTAGATTTAGTTGTAATTTTAATTAGTAATAGTCATGTTTAATTAGTAAATTAGGTTAGTTGTGTTTATGAACTTGTAAATTTTAGTTAGTTAAGTTGTTGTTTAATATGAAGTTTAGCTAGGAAAGTTTTAAATTTATTTGAGTTAAATTTAATTGTTACTTTGTTAGTGTAGTGGTAGATCATGTTAATTTAAAAATTTAATTTATGTTAATTTATAAGTCATAGTGCGTTCTAGTTAATATTTATGTTTAGTTAGTTGAAATGTATGTTAATTTTTACATGAGGATTTCTGGTTATTGTTACTTGATCACTAGTATTCTAAACTAGGGTATTAGATGGCTAGATAAATTATAGATTGTTTATATTTTTAATTAAAGATGACATTAATCAATATACTAGATTGTAATTTGATGGCATTAGGAGGAGATGTATTGATGTAAGAAATGATGTTAATATTAAATTAGTTTTTTAAAAAAGTTTTAACTTGAAAACCGAATATAGTAATTTAAACAAATTTGATGTCTCATTAATTAGTTTTATTCAATTACGAGCTTCATAGATTAATTTTAAATGGACTTAAATTGTGATAATTTGAATAAAGCTTAAATTAAAATATGGATTCATTGAACATAGGCCCAACCCTAATAGTGAACATTAAATTAATTAATTAGATCGATATGAGAACGAAGGAAGTATAGTTGAAAATTTAAATGTAGAAAGTAAAATCGTTAACATTGTTATCTCCTTGGTATGTACAGTAAAGGTTAGTTGGATTCTAGTTTAAAAATTTAAAAAGGTAATCTGAATGAAGTTGAAAGAAGTAATTCATGACATTAAGCCTAGGGCAATGGATTAAAGATGTAACGACAACCTAGTTATTCTTTTAGCAGTAAGAGCCTAGTTAATTAGAGCATCCTTAAGGTCGTAACAATTAATCACAATTAGTTCCATTATAGTTAAACCCTAAAACCTGTTCGAACTTATTGTCTTGCTTAATCTTAGTTCATCACAAGAACATTTGTCGATCTCATTATCTTTATTAGTCAAAAAAAAAAAATTATGTGTTTGTTTTGTCCTTACCTTTTTGGGCATGACAGAGTTCTTTTTATCTTGGCCACAGATGAGTAAGAGAAATATGCTTGAAAGTGTATGGAGGATAAGTCCATCAATTGTAATTTGGGAGCTATGGAAAGAAAGAAATGGGAGAATCTTTCAAGATTTGTCTGAACCTGTAGAATAGCTCTTGAGAAGGATTGACCATTCCATAGAAGTAGTTAGTGTTGTTGTGTTTAGAAAGGATTAGTTAAAGTGTATGTTTACAAAAGAAGATAGAGCTATTAAAAAGAATGGTCAGGGATTAAAATTAGACAAGTTGGAGCTCTAAGTAGGTATAAATTAAAGAAATAATGGAGACAAAAGTAAGTGTGAAGAGCTCTAGAGGAAGGTTGGGTTAAGGTCAATTTTGATGGGGTTGTAATTGGTAATCTTGATAAATTAGGGGCAGGTTTTATAGTTCAAGATCGATATGGGAAAACTCTAGCTTATGGGGCAAATAGATTATTGGATGGAATGAATAATGAAGTGAAATTCCAAGTAGCTTTATTGGCAATTTAGTGTGCAAAGAAAATGGGAAGAGGTAAAGTGATTGTGGAAGGTGACTTGATGCTACTGGTAGAGGTGATCAGAAGAAATTAGATCTCGACTTGGCATTTAGAAAGTTTTATGATATCTATAAATAAGGAGATGGAATATTTGGAAGATTTCAAAATATGTCATGTTTATAGGGAATCAAATGATGAAGAAGATAAGGAGTCAAAATGGGCAACAAAGTGTTTGGAGGTAGCAAAAGTGTGTTTTGAATAGTGTAGTTGTTGGGTTGAGATGTTTAGTTGAACTGAAAGTTCTCAAAAAGAAAAATCATTATATATTGAGTAAATGGAGGTGACAACTGAGATGAACTATTAAATTGAAAAAATTATTAAAAGATATAGGTGATATGAAATAAATGCACACATAATAAAACAAGATGTTTTAACTGAAAAGGACAAAGAGATGATGAGTGATGGATGAAAACGTCAGATGAAAGTGTGTGATCTGAGCAAGGTGGTAGGTAACTTTTCTATAAAATAAGGTAGTCAAAAAGGTTTTATTTTAAAAAGTGTAGAACTACTTGGAAAGTGATATGAAAGGAAAGTGATAGAGTATAGGAATGGAGGCTACCTTTACTTTTTGGATGGCTAGATAACAAAAGTGCTCTATGGCCCTATCCAAAACCATTGACTTTGCTTGTTGCTTCTTTGATCAACACCAGGAGTGATGGAGACAGTGAAGGGAATGGTAGGAGAGTTGTTTTAGAATTTGACCCACCATTGGAAAATAAATGTGCATATAGCTGCAATGGTGATGGTGTGGGGACTAGAATTAGCCTTCTTAGAAGCAGAGGTTGAATGGATGATGAAATCATTATTTCTAAAAGACCTAATTATAGGGGTTAAATCCATCTTAGAGTGGGCATGGTTGGGGATGGGATTTAATTATAGTGAATGTTTCAAGGATGAAGCAGAGTGGGAGATGAGAGGGAAATTTGGTTTCATTTGGTGGCCAAAAATGTGAATAAGGAAGCTTACAAGGAAAAAATAAAAGTAGAATGGATCAAATTGGTGGAGGAGATTCTCTCTTTCTAGGAGAGGGTAGGAAGAAGGGTTAGTGGTTTCCAATTTCATCACTCACATCCTCATCGCATTGCAGGCTATTGTAAAAAGTGAATGGTGGTGAGGGTGGTCTTTTTGGTGAAGTTGTAAGGGAAAATGAATAAATGATCAAATTTTGCTTTTTGCCTTTTTCCTATATTTTTTGCAAAGGGGACAATAGGAGTTTTTTTTGTGTAAAGATTCTATTTAAGAAGACATGGGATAAAGTGTTCAATGGAGAGAAGGGAATGGTAGAATTTATTTTTTTAAGTTGATAGCCATGGAAAGTTGTGGATATGTTCTGGATAAGATATTAAAATTATGAGGAGGGCAACGAGCTTAAGAAATGAATAGATCATGGAGAAACCTAGAGTGAGGAAGGATGTTGAAGGGTGCGATGAAGGTGAAATAGTTTCTGTTTAAAATATGAAGGGTTGATGTAGTATTTTGTCACAGATTGAAACTAGGGCTTTTATCAGTGTTAAATCATGTAGAAATTGATATAAAAATCTTAGTTATTTTTTAAAGAACCTCATACAAGGAGGATAGTAGGTGAAGCATATATGCTTGTTTAGTGAAGTTTGGAAATGTAGTAAAACACAAGATGTTTTTTGGTGTGTGATGGCTAAATTTAAATATTAGTCTCTCTATGTAACTATGCAGGTTTATTAATAAAATATCTTATTTCCAACCCAAACAAAACATTATTTACATTAATATTTATGAAACTAAATCATTCATCAAATCATTAATATTTAACATTAGTTAAATATTCAATTCATCCCATAATTAAACAAGAGCTATAATAGAGCTCAAGTCCCTACCTATTGTTTATAAAGAAGTATAGAGGGTCATTTAATAGAATAAAATATTGTGGCAAAAATCTTATATTTTAATTTTAAATGTAGAAAATCAAAGTCTTGTAGCAATTATTGACCATTTTGAGTAAAAAATTCAAGTTTCCAATACAGACAAGTAAGGTGTGAATTAATAGTTAAAATAATAGTAATGTTGTATCTACCTTTCACTTCACAAATTTATTATTTGTCTTTTTCTTTCCTTATTTAAATATTTGTCCACACTTGCAAAACCCCACTTGTTAGTTGTAAATGTTCCATGGTATATTTAATAAGTTTTTCCTGGGACATTAAAGAGAAAATATTCATTCAACTAAACAATTAAATTAATTAATATTACTAAATCATTATAGTTATCAATAAATGTTGAAATTATCTATATTTTTGGTCTTAAAGGTAAGATTTTAGTTCTGACCAATAACATTTTAAATCACTTTAATAAAAATTGAACATTTGTTACGAGATTTAATATATTGTAATATAAGATAAATAAAACTTAAATATTTTTTAAAAAATTAAAAGTTACATTTTTTATGTGGAAGTTTCTACAATATTGTCAATTTACACCTGCCAAATATATTTTTGATCTAGAAGTGTCAAGAATATTGCCAATTCAGAGAAAAATTGAAAGGGCTTGAATGTATAGTTAAACAATGACCATTCCCAGTTGAAATCATGGACCATGATTAAATTTTTGGTATGAAATTTTTTTTTGAGATTGAGTTTTTATATTTTAGTGGAATAGTGGAAATATACTCAAGATTGAACTTTTTTTAAAGTAGAATAGTAAAAACTATTTTTATCTCTGTCTAAGAAATATCATCATTTCCTTCATTCATTAATCCTTTTAGAGGCTCTTTGAAATTTCTTAATAAGTATTATTAGAAACATTTGAAACAAGAGCTCTTCCTATGAGTGTGAATGTAAGAGAACTTGTCAGCAAAAAATGATCCTGTCAAAACATTATCAATTACTCCTCTTGTTGGTATGCTTATTCAAATTCATCTTGCAAATCACAAGTTTGTATTTGAACACAACGGTCATGAACTCTCAAAATCTTCTATTGCTGAATATTTCTCCATCATTGTCTATTCTCATGTTTCCATGTCAATTCTTCTAGTATTGGGATAAATCAGTAGCGGTTTGTATGGTCTTTCAAGTGCCCCTATCTTTCTTCCTTTCATTACATCCTTCTTTTTCCTTTCTAAATCTTGGCTATTTTCCCATCATATTATGATATTTCCAACTAATAATAAGTCACCAAGGCACAACTAGCTAGATGTTATGGTAGCTTCTAAATTGCCCATGGTACTATGCACTACTATTGCCTCAACAACATTAAGCCCTGCCATGGCAGTAGGCTATTGCAATGACATGGGTGTTGTAGGGGTGGGGGACTAGGTGCCCACTTATAATTTTTTTAAAATATATATCTTTTTTAGATACTTACATACATGCATGCATACATATATACATACATGCATGCATGCACATACATATTAATGAAGGGTGCTCCCCTTAATACCATAAACACATAATAGAAACAAAGAAACCATAGTAAATGTGAGAACAAAATATGGACTTCTTATTATCAATGAAAATGTGAATTATAGAATTCACAAGTACAATATGCTAACCCACACATGCGCTTTCATTACAGTAATCTACAAGACTAAGCTATGAACTACTACCCCGAGTTGTTCTAGACAATGTTTAGGCCTTTCTTAAATAGGCAATTTTATGTCACCCAAGAAGGTTCTAGACATTCAAACTTAATACCTAGTGTTGATAGACCCTAACAATACATATTGAGTTGGCCAAACACATCTTTGACTTTTATTTTGGAAATTTCGAGTAGCCCAACTTTGGAAGGTCATAACTCTCAAACTATTGTTCCCATTGGCTATTATAACCACTTTTTAGAAATGGAAACTCATGATATACATGCTCGAAACTATGCTAACACTCTTCTGTCAATTTTTGGTCCTCATTTGGGGCCTCTAAGGCCTTCAAAACTAAGCTCAAAGAGTTTTCTCTAAAATTTTCCATCAAAAATCCATAATAACTTCTCTAATACTTAAGCTAGAGAAATGAGATTTTTATGGTAGGCTTCTAATTCTAAAATGAACCTTCATGTAGAAAATTAGAACATTCTGAGCTCGTATGAAAAAATTACTAAAAATAGAAAGTTCCCAAAAATAGTAACCCCCTATCTACTAGTCCTTATTAAAATAGAAAATGCTGAAAATAAAAATATTTTTGGTTGATGCAAGATTTCTCTTACACCCAGGATGCACCTACATCACATACATACATGCGCGCACACACACACATTTGTCATTGATCATTATGCTTTAAACTTTATTATCTGATGAACTAGTCTATGTTTTGAAATTTTATTTTGCATTTTTGTAATTCAATGTATGAGTTTCTTTACAATCATGAACGAAAATTAATGAGCAAGTATTTAATGTTTATCTTTGACATTTGGAATTGATCAATGATCAAGGAACATATATTCATAGCTTGAATCTTTCTCACACATTGTTTATGGTGATAAAGAAATATTAGTGCTAATGCACATATTTATGAATTTTTTATCAATACCTAGTGCTCTATAGAAGGTTCAAAGTCAAAATAGATCATAATAGCTTGTGTTTCTTTCTATACCAAAAGGACTTAAATGACAAACATCAAAAATAGGTGAGAAGGATTCAGGGTATGAATATATATCCCTTAATCATTAATGAATGCCAAATGTCAAAGATAAACATTAAATACATGTTCATTAATATATGTTCATGATTGTAAAGAAACTCATACATTGAATTAGTAAATGGAAAAATGGAATTTCAAAACATGTACTAGTTCATCGAATAATAAAATTTGAGTAGAGAAGTATTAATCTATTTATGACAAAGAAATTTTGGTGATAATGTATGCATTTATGAAATTTTGTCAATACCTAGTCTACAAAAGGTTCAAAGTCAAAATATATCATAATACCCCATGTTTCTTTCTAAACCAAAAGGACTTAAATGACAGACATAAAAAATGGGTGAGAAAGATTCAAGCTATGAATATATGTTCCTTGATCATTGATTAATGCCAAATATCAAAGGTTAACATTAAATACTTTCTCATTAATCTATGTTCATGATTGTAAAAAAATTCATACATTGAATTACTAAATTAAAAATGAAATTTTAAAACATAGACTAGTTCATCAAATAACAAGAGCTCTGAGGGAACTTGAGTCCCTACCTTTTGTGAAAAAGGGAAGAAGGAAGAAGAAGATTCTATTAAAATTTATTTTGAGATATAATAATGGATCAAAGATGGAAAATAAATAATATTACATAATGGAAATTTGAAACCATTTGAAATAAGTTTAGTTACCACTCTTGTGAGAATTTACTTTCTAAAAGCTAAAACTTCTTGACTATTTGGACCATATTTTTTTAAAAGTTGTAAAATTCTTGATTGTTCTAAGGTAGAGAACAATTTAATGTCAATCTTTTTTATAGATACACATGCAAAAAAAGTAAATATAAAATTAAAATACCAATGAAAACATATTTTTAATATTTCTAATAAATATTTATTATTTTTAAATAATTTACAATTTAAAACCAATAAAATTTCAAATTTCAAACACAAATTTAAAATGAAAATTTAAAATGGACTTAAATAGAATTAAAAAGTAATAAGTAAAATATAATGTAAATAAATTATAATATTATTTTTTAAAAAGATTGAGTCACTATGGAATAATAATAAAATTTAAAAATAAGAATGAATATCATCTTTCTTAATTTATATATGTTTGCAAATTTTCCTTAAAACATGAAACATGAGTCAATGACTTTGACTCAAAAACTACATAGTTAAATCCTGATAGCAATATCACAATTTGACTTGGTGTGGATATATCTCCTACTTATCAATTAATGAGCTTAAGGGGATTTCTAATGAATGGTTCATAAGGCACAACACTTGGTGAAGGTTTTGAAAATGGGATTGTAAGCAGAGTGGGTTCAACTATGGAGAGAAAGTTGTAGTTAAGCATGCTCACGCTAGAGTAGTCTTAGGATGGGTGACCTCCTAGGTAGTCATAGTGCTTCATCTCTATAAGCATCACCTAGATCCAATGAGTGCTAAGTGTTCAATTTATTCTCATGAGAGATAAATTCATGTGTGAATCTCTACCCATGGAACATGGGTCAATGAGTTTGACTCAAAAACTACATAGTTAAATCTTGATAGCAATATCAAAAGTTGTATGAAGATAAATATATAGTTGGAGACTGCAATTTTATTAAAAAGAATAACCTATATTTATAAACACAGATAAACTTAACGAAAAACAATGGAAGACAATTAAAGTTAATAGAAGCAACACTTATATTTACAATTGTCATCGTGTATCCAGATCAAAAGATTAATCTTTAAGAAATAGTATATGTCTTCCATGTATTTATGTCTATACTTCATGTATGATTTTCATCCATGTTATTGCATTTTCAACATAATCACTTTAATGTGTTTTGTCCAATAATAAATCTTGAGTCATAATTTGTAGTTGTGCTATCCTAAAATCATAACCCACTTTAGACCTATAGTCATTTAAGGTGGTTAAGATGTGAAAATTAACACTATTGCAGTCACTAATTATTAATCTCCTATCATAAATGATTATTAAACTGTTGGAAAAAAATTCACAGTTAATATCAAAAAATAACACAACTGCAACTTCACCAATAAAAATATGGAAATAAATTCAGAACAAAAAGAACACAATATTTTTGGATAAATTGTCCCTAGAAAACCCCCTAAGAAAAAACCAATTTTGTAGATGGAAAATATATTAACTTTAGCAAATCAAGAGATACAAAATTCCTTGCCTCTCACTAGTAGAATTTAGACAACCTCCTAATTTCTCCTATTGATAGTTCCACTGCTATCCCAAATGCTATCATTGTGCCCTTGCTAACACTGCAAGATTGTTCGCTATCACTGCAAACTCATTTGCTAACACTACAAATGCTTCTACAACTCTTTGTTGTTCTCCATATTTTTATGTTCTCAAAATGCCTCCCTTGACCCCCTTTTATACTACTTAACCAAGAGGTTTCTAGTTGCTTCTTGATAAAGACAACTCAACCAATAAGTTTCTAGTTGTTTCCTAACCAAGAAGTTTCTAGTTGCTTCTTGATTAAAAAAACCTAACCAATAGGTTACTAGTGGCTTCTAGAAGGAGTCAATTAATTAACAAATAATTATCATAACTCTTAACAATTATTTTCCAATTAATCACATGTGGATGAACAACTATCCAAGCTACCTAAAACTAACACTCCCTCTTAGCGAGGAAGTTGTTTCACATGACACCCAACTTATCTATGAAGAAGATAATTTTTTCCTTCCCCAATGCCTTTATCAGAATCTTTGCTACCTACTCCTATGTAGGTATGTACTATAGCTAAACAACCCCCCATTGTACATTATCTCTGATGAAGTGATATTTGATGTCAATATGTTTAGACCTATCATGAAACACTAGATTCTCAGACAACTTGATGCAACTTTGATTATCACAGTGTATCATAGTAGTCTCAACCTTCTAACCAAACAAGGCTACTAACAACTTTTGAAGCCATATAGCTTCACATGTCACCATGCTAGTTGCTATGTATTCTACTTCTATTGAAGTTAGAGCCACGAATTTCTACTTCTTGTTAAACCAAGATACAATTCCTAATCCCAAACTAAAACAACACCTTGAAGTGCTCCTTTTTTCTATTGTACTTCCTACCCAATCTACATTAGTATTTCCCATCAACTTGATACCTTCACCTTGGACATATTTGATCCCATACTCAACTGTACCATGCAAGTAATGCAATACATGCTTGGTCGTTATCCAATACATTCTCTTTGGTTCAACCATGAATTGACTAAGAGAGTTTATTGCAAATGCTATTTCTAGCCTAGTGTTGACAAAATACATAAGTGAACCAATCAACTATTTGTATAAGGTGGGATCTACATCCTTCTCCTTAGATGTATCTACCTTCCTCCAATTCATGATCATGGGTGTAGACATGGCTTTGCAATCCTCCATCCTGAATCTCTTCAAGATTTGAATGCAATATTTCCCTTGACCAAGGAAAATCTCTCCATCTATCTACCACACCTCCATGCTTAGAAAGTAGTGCATAAGTCCTAAATCCTTCATCTCAAACTCTTTTGCAAGGTCCCTCTTGTAGTCTTCTATGAGTCCTAGTGAACCTGTAAGAAACAAGTCATCCACATAAAGAACAAGAATGAGAATCTCACCCCCTACCACCAAGTAGTAGAGGTTAGCATCTACTTCACTCTTCACAAAGTCCATTCCCTAAAAGTATGTATCAATGCACTTGTACTACACTCTAGGATCTTGCTTGAGTCTATACAATGCTTTCTTCAATCTACACATGTGAGTCCCTTTATTGTATGCTACAAAGCCTTTTGGTTGCTCTATGTATATCTCCTCCTTTAACTCACCATTAAGAAATGTTGTCTTGACATCCATTTGATGGATCTGCCATCCCATCTATGCTACAAATGAGATCACAACTTTTATAGAAGTATACCTAGCCACTAGAGCAAATGTCTCCTCATAGTCTATTCCCCCCTTCTAAGAGAACCATTTGGCCATGAACCTTGCCTTTTATTTCTTGATGCTACCATCTACACCATGCTTTATCTTATAGATCCAGTATGATCCAACTACTGCTCTATCTATTGGTCTAGGAACTACCTCCCACACATCATTCTACATTATTGAGTTATACTCCTCAACCATAGCATCTCGCCATACCTGATGCTTTGTAGCCTCCTAATGGCTAGAAGGTTCACTATCTACCAACTGACTAACTAATGCCACATAGTCATTAAACTTGGATGGTTGTCTCCACTATCTAATACTCTTCCTAGGAGCTCCCACAAACTCCTGAGTATCCCTTTGTGTCTCTTGAACCTCGTGGTTCCTACTACCAATTGTAGGGGATGAAATATCAACCTCTAAGTCTTTTGGATGCATTTCCTTTTGCACATGCTACTCCATGCTCTACTAATCTTCACCACCTGAGCCTAAACTAGGGCAACATTCTCCTATTCTGCCTCACTTTTTTGACTCTTGTTGGCCCCATTGACAAGACTTAATCTAAAATTCTCTTGAGTGAAATCAATCCATAGTTAATCCCAACTTAGTAAGGTATCTCATCCACTAAAAAATTGAAAAAAAGATACTCCACTATTTAGAAAACTCATTTAGGGCTATTCTCACTAGCTCATCATCACTAGGACTATCTCCAATAGCTACTAACTCATCCCTAACAAGTCTAAGCCTAGTGAGGTAACTTAAAAAATCTTCTCCCTGGTTCATCTAGGTATTCTTTAGCTTCTCTCTGAGAATCATCTTCCTATTGGTGATAGCATTCTAGTATAGATTCATAATGGTGTCCCACATCTTCTTCATTGTGTCCAGCTCCATGATATGTGGAACAATATGATCCTTGACATCATCAAGGATAATCCTCCTTGCCTTGGCATCATCCTTCTTATATGCTACAAGATGTGTCACATCCATTGGTATAGGTACAACACTGGTAGCATAATCTTTGATACCATTCTCTTCCAACAATAAAGAAATTTTGGCCTTCCAGACACCAAAATTCAAGGCACCATCCAATCTATCCTAATAACTCAAACTAGTTGAAACCATCTCAAGGGATTAAAGCAAAAATAAGTCTGAAGAGATCACAATTTCTTTCCTAGGGAAAAACTCTTCTACCCTCAACAATGCTTTGATACCATGTGAAGATTAACACTATTGTAGTCATTGATTATTAATCTCCTATTGCAAATGATTATTAAACTATTGGAAACAAATTCACAATTAATATCAAAAGATAACACAACTAAAACTTCACCAATAAAAATATGGAAAGAAATTCAGAACACAAAGAACACAATATTTTTAGACAAATTGTCCTTGGAAAAACCCTAAGGGAAAACCAATTCTGCAGATGGAAAATATATTAACTTCAGCAAATCAAGTGATACAAAATTCCTTTCCTCTCACTGGAAATTTTTTGAAAACATCCTAATTTCTCCTACTGATATTCCCACTGCTATCCTCAACAACACTACAAGACTATTTTCTATCACTGAAAACTCATTTGCTAACACTGCAAATGCTTCTACAACTCTTTGTTGTTCTCTTTACTATTATGTTTTCCAAATGCCTCCCTTGACCCCCTTTTATACTGCTTAACCAAGAGGTTTCTAGTTGCTTCTTGATAAAGACAACTCAACCAAGAAGTTTCTAGTTGCTTCTCGATTAAAACAACCTAACCAATAGGTTACTAGTGGCTTCTAGAAGGATTCAATTAATTAACAAATAATTATCATAACTCTTAACAATTATTTGCCAATTAATCACATGTGGATGAATAGCTATCCAAGCTACCTAAAACTAACATAAGAAATATTCATTCAATGAAACTACTCTTTGTTTGGAGTGACTGAGAGCACTCCAAAAATAATTATACATAGTTGCATTGCAAATCCACTCTAGAATTTAATGCATCGGCACTCCTAAAAAACAAATCTAAGATCTTGAAAAAATGATCTTAGCTCTACTTTTCTTGAATAAATCATATTAGATTTAGGAACTCTATCCATGGAAATGCCCCTCAAAGTTTAAAATATTCAAGGATGTTTACTAAAGTTTAGTCTTAAATCTATAAAAAAATTGTATATTCTCTATAAGAAATTTTTATTATGTAAGCAAAATCATTTTTGGTTAGAATAGAGAGGAGTCTATGAAACTACCAACATATAGCATGAGATGATTTGAAGGGAATTGATTGGGCATGTAGTTTCTAGAACATTGTAATGATAATAGGAAGTGCTAGAAACTTCTAGAGTAGATAATTTGGGTTATTTTTTAATATTTAAAAAATAATATAACTCTTAGAAAAAATAGAAATGACCAATAGTAAAAAATTATTTTAAAAAGAAAACACTTTTAAACTTTAGTGTTTGACAAATTTTTGTCTAAAAAATTAATTAGTCTAGAGCAAGTGAAAACATTAGTTCCTTGAAGGATTAATAAAGTTTGAAACATAGTGATAAATGACAAATGTTTAATAGTTTTTGTGTGTGTGTGTGGGCGGGGGGGGAGAGAGATAACCTATTACATATAAGAAATGTGATCCCATCTCCTACCTATGAAAAATGTATAAATGTATCTTAGGGTGGAGAGTTTTTGGAAGGGAGAGGAAGAGTAATTTTAGGCACATGATAGATTATCCTGATACTAGGGTTAGGCCCTTAGGGACATTGCTTGTAGTTTATTTCACACAACCTTCACACAATAATTCTACAATCCTAGGAATAACCTTAGTAATGGAGAAAGCGATGAGATTTCATTAAATATATATATGAAAAATATTTCTAGACTACTAAACTAAATGAGTTATTATTATTATTTGAACACTCTTGATTTACATTTCTTAATTATAATGTTAAATATGGAGTAGTATGTTTAGCTAATGATTTCCTAACTCAATAACCCTAATTAGCACTATTTAGGATATGTAGGTTAATGGTACAAAAAGGGATCAAGACAAATGGTATTAAAGCATAATCCTACCATAATGTACATGAGGTTCATACAAAGGAAATAAAATAATTAATAATTATCCAATTGGAGAATTCATCAAGAAAGCAATAGTTGGGATTAAAAATACCCAAACAAATTAATCAATAGAGATTCTAATTTCAACCACCAAGTGAGTATATACCTACCTCTAGAACATATAGTGGATAGGGATTTTGTGAAGGGTGAGAAGAGTAATCTAATCACGTTGAGGTAGAGATTCCCGAAATGGGGTTTTTCCATGAGGGAGCCTCTATTAGACTATTTCCACACTTGAGTACAATAATCCTCACATTCAATATAAGAACTAGTTGGTGTAGATGAACAATCACATCAGAGGGATGCAAAATCAATATTAAATATGTTTTTATTTTCTTTGATGCAGGAGCATCTTGAAGGCAAAAATAAATTTAAATTTTTTTTTAAAAAAATTGTGAAGGAGAGAGAAAGTGACAAAAATAGAAGGGAAAAATAAAATTTTAAAAAAATAAAGGAAAAACGAGAAAAGAAAAAAAGGGGGAATTTCTATTTTCAAGGTGCATAGGTAGTGTAAATAGAAAAAAAAAGGGTTGTCATTCCATTAATCGAAGTGTATAGGTGGCATCTTCAAAGCTTGTGGAAAGTTCCTTAAATCATGCATTTAATATTTGTTGTGATCCATAAAAGAAATTTAATTTTCTAATTGGACCGCATGGTGGTGCTTAGTTGTATTTAGGTGGAATTCTAGAAAGTTGTGGATATTGTATAGGTGGAATTCTAGAAGGTTGTGGATAAATCATGCATTGGGTGGTAAGTTCCTATTTTAGCAAGGCATATGATCATTTCTAATCAAGCTTGGGAAGGTAAAGCTTTGGAAGGTCAAGGTGTGAAAGCTAGAAGGTGTGAAGGCTTCAAGGTGTGATCTCTTCTTAGTAGAAGCTTGGAGAGAAGGAGGAAGTGAGGAGCAAGCTTTCTAAGTCTATAGATAGAGTGTCGAATGTGAGGTAGTTTACATCAAGATTGTGGTAGAGTTGTGAGTTTGTGAGAAGAGTTAGTAGCTGCAGCTTGGAAGACAAGGAGATTTCTTGGTGGCTTGTGAGCACAAGTTGAGATCTTGGAGGTTTCTACCAGAGTGTGGATCTGGACTAGCTTGGGTTTGGATTGGATCTTGAGAGATCTTGCAGAAATGTTATTATAATTGCTATTGGATTTTCAAGTATACTAAAATTTCTTGGGAAGCATTTTGTTGTGTCTTGGTCTCCATATTTTTGTGATCTTGGTTGTGAGTTGGTAAGGGTGGTGTGGCCCTTCATCAAGTGGTATCAGAGTAGGAGTTCCCAAGTGTACAAGTAGATCACCGAAGTGTGAGGCAATTTATACCAAGACCTTGGTTGGGTGAAGTTTATCAGAGTGGGAGTTCTTGAGCATGTAGATAGATTGCCGAATATGAGGTAGTTTGTACCAGGACTTGGATTGGAGAAGTAGATCTGAGTTGATCTTGATTTGGTGGTAGATTTTTCTTTCTAGAGTCCTAGATCTCTTGGTTGTAAGGTGGCATATCATGGTTCTAACTTGCAATTATAAAGGGATTTCAGATTGATCGATGAATGTGAAGATGGAAGACTAATCTTGTTGAGGCATGATCATAGAGAACTTGTAGATTATAGATTCATGGTCCTAGACTTTTGATTTGGTACCTAATTATTCGTGTGAGGTGGCAAGTTGTGATCTAACTTGCAAACAATTCAAGGTTGTCACAAGGAGCATGGGAAGGATTTGTTGTAGAAGGTTTACGAAGATCTTGTGAGATGGCTTCAAGAGGATTGGACCCTGAGATGATTGCAAAACTCCATGATATAGTGGAGAGGAATTTTTCTAAGATGTCTACTTGGCTTGAAGCTAGCTTGGCTGATTGAGTTAAGGATGTTTGAGAAAGAAGATGGCATCGCAAAGTTGAGCTGGAAGAAGTTGGTTTTGTTGATCAGTTTGTGAAGCTTGATACAGAACCTGTAGAGTAGCTGGATGTTGTTGCTAACCTTGTTGATACTAGGGCAAAGGTTGGTTTTCATGATCAATTGGTTGGGTCTGACATGGAAATTGTAGAGCACTCAGTCATGGATGATCCAATTGTTGTTGGTGATGACTTGTATGTTACAGAGCATCTTGTTGTGAGCAATGAGATGGTTGGTGTTGAGAGTTTGGCATGTGTTGATGGAAATCTACATATTTCTACTGATGTAGAGTTTGTTGTTGCCGGTGTGGATTCACTAGTTTTTGATTTGGATGAGGGGTTGCTATTGAAGAATCATGTTTAGTTTGTTCATGGGGATGACCATGTTGATTGGATGGTTGAGATTCTATTGTTTGATAGAGTAATACAAAAGTGGAGGATTTGCATGTTGGTTTTCTTGTCCCTGTTGAGGTGAGAACCTTTGGTGAAGATGAAGATGGTTGTAGATCTTTCTTTTTGGCATCAAAGTGTGGGAAACACTTTTCTATCTACCAGGGGAGTCTGGTGCAAGAGCATCTTGAAAGTGAAAATAAATTTAAATTAAAAAAATAAAAAATTTAAATTATGGAGGAGAGAGAAAGTGATGAAAATAGGAGGGAAAAATAATTTAAAAATAATAAAATAAGGCAAAAAGAAGAAAAGAAAAAAAGGGGGAATTTCTATTTTCAAGGTGTATAGGTGGTGTAAATAGAAAAAAAAAGGGGTTGTCATTCCATTTATCAAAGTGTGCAGGTGGCATCTTAGAAGCTTGTGGAAAGTTCCTTAAATCATGCATTTAATATTTGTTGTGATCCATAAAGGAAATATAATTTTCTAATTGGGCCACATGGTGGTACTTAGTTGTATTTAGGTGGAATTCTATAAAGTTGTGGATATTGTAGAAGGTTGTGGATATTGTGTAGGTGGAATTCTAGAAGGTTGTGGATAAATCATGCATTGGGTGGTAAGTGCCTATCTAAGAAAGGCATATGAGCATTTCTAATCAAGCTTGGGAAGGTAAAGCTTTGGAAGGTCAAGCTTTAAGGTGTGAAAGCTAGAAGGTGTGATCTCTTCTTAGTAGAAGCTTGGAGAGAAGGAGGAAGTGAGGAGCGAGTTTTCTTGAGTCTATGGACAGAGTGTTGAATGCGAGGCAGTTTACAGCAGGATTGTGGTAGAGTTGCAAGTTTGTGAGAAGAGCTAGTAGCTGTGACTTGGAAGACAAGGAGATTGCTTGGTGGCTTATGAGTACAAGTTGAGATCTTGGAGGTCTCTACCAAAGTGTGGATCTGGACTAGCTTGGGTTTGGATTGGATCTTGAGAGATCTTGTAGAAATGTTAATGTAATTGCTATTGGATTTTCAAGTACAATAAAATTTATTGGGCAGCATTTTGTTGTCTCTTGGTCTCCATATGTTTTCAAGTACTCTATTTGGTTTATCTAGAAATATTGTCAAATCATGAGTAGAATATATTGTTGCTTGAGCACAAGAAAATTTGGGAGGGGGTGGACTGTCAAGAACCATAATTGATACACTAATATTAAATTTATGGCTAACTAATTAACAATATCAACAATCAATGTGCAACTAGCTGTCAAAATGAGCCCACTAAGCTGAATTTCTAGACCTTGTGCAACCAAAAAAAATAAGAAAATTGGAAGTTTTTTTACTTTTTTCAAATTAAGGATTTTTTGAATTTGATGTGTGAAGTCTATTTATCCATTAACAAAATGTGGAAGATCAAAATAAAAAGAACAAGAAAGCTGAAAAAATATCACTCACAAATGAAGATTATTTGACTCTAGGGCATTCTGTGGACAAATTTGGGTAATTTTCTTAGTAATCTTATTAGGGGTAGACTACATATATAATTATACCATGTCAGAATAATTTTTTAGAATTGCATATGCAATGAAATAATTTTCCCATCATATTTATTGGTTTTAAATTACATTTTTTGAGACATGATTTTCAGTGAATCATGTTTCCTAAAAAAAGAGTTACAATGATCAATGAATCATAGTCACTTTCAACAACAATGTATTCCTACCCATGGATAGAAAATCAAATCTACTATAGCAATGAATCTTGTTGGGAGTTGAAGCCTTAGGGCGGACAATAATTATGGGCATTTAAGGTATATTTATCCACAAAATTAGAGATAAAGGAGGGGAGAATCAAATTGAACATGGTTATCCTCCCTACAAACTCTACAATTGATCAATTTTCAAAAAATTAAAAACATCATGGATTTTTCTGAAAATTTCACCATTTGATCTTCATGTTTGTAGTTGAAAACAACAACAAAAAATGAAAAAAAAAATCACTACATTTTGTGAATCTGGAAAAAAAGAAAGTTTGACTTTGTTTTGTCTTTAGTGCATTTTTTTTTGTTTGTCTCAATAAAATCTATAAAAAATTTATCTTTGACATCAAAGACTTTTTAATACATAACTAAAATGTATACATGTCAAATCAAACAAGTGGCATAGAAAGATAGCAAACAAAGTAAAAAATAAGAATTTCATTCCAACATACAATGAACACATCAATAGAACACTCTTCAACAACAAAGTTATTAGACAACAAATTTTTTTTGATTGACATCAAATCCTCTAGATTTGCAAGGCATTATTCTCAAACATAAGCCAAAGAATCAATGATCAATTGTGATTTCATAGTGATCCATCTTCTCCATAATGTAATGACTAAATTTTAAGGTGTGAACACAAAAATTTTACGAAGGTAGCAATCAAGTGCAATAAAAGCCTACCTTTTTCCTTGTACAAATGATTTTATTTTCTATAAATAAAATATTTATTCCTAGATCAAGTTAGTAATTATTTTAATTATTATTTGAAAATAACCTAAAAATATGAATATATAGTTTCATATTAAGATTTTGGTGATTAAAATACCTAAGGTAAACAAATATTTTAAAATTAAAAAATATCTTAGCCCCCTAGGTTCAAAATCTTTAAAAAATCAATTAAAGTGAGTTCCTAGGAGAACTTATCAAATCTAATCTTAAGTTCATTTAATTTAATCAAAGGTGATTGTGTTCATACTAGTAAGTGATCTTCTACAATGATTCAACAATATCCAATATATTTATCAATGACATTAAAAAAATTAATTCAACTTCTAAGGATTTGGAGCAATAATTGGACTAGTCTTAATAAGATGTGAATTAAAATGCATTCACGTGTGAAAATGAATTTAGTGAACTCTTCATTTTTTTCAATCTACGTGAGCCAAGTAGCAAGAGAAAAATTTTATGGACAATGATTTAACTTTCAATGCACCAAATATGCCCTCCTCTTTTGCTACAAATCAATTTCAGACATGGTTCCCTAGAATATTTCTAAACTAGAAAATAATGAATCTAAGGAGGAGGGTTGAATTGTTGTAAAATCTAAATGATCTAGATGATAAGAAGCAACATTCAATCCCACAAAAACTCAAATTCCTTCCCAACCTTATCCTAAGAACTCTCATAGGTGAAAATCCCCTCTACAAGTAGACCAAGAATGACTTAGTGCAGACAACATTTGGATTCTAATCCTCCCATTCCTCTGAGAAATTAGGTTTTAATATAACCCTTTTCTAAATTAATATCTAATCCCATATTTGAACCAACTAGGAAGGAACCCCTAGCAAACCAACAAGAGGTTGTCATCCCTAATCTATTGATAGATTACAAGGAAGAAATTATTGCTCTAGATCTTCAAGGTTGTGAAGTGGAATATACTAGAAAATAATGCCATAATTATTGGTCCTGACTAGTACTAAGAGGGGCGTGAATTAGGTACATCCATAAAACCTATTGTTCCTCTAACTGTGTCAACTAATATAAGAAATTAAGCTCACACATAAAAGAATTCATTAGGATGACACAACTAATTTTTCTATATGGAAACCCTTGGTTAGAGAGTGAAAACTACAATGGGGATAATATACCCACTAGCCCTTATTATGCATGTAAAGGGGTACCATATTAAGAACTACAAGTGCTTCTTCTAGAAAAACATCTTGTTAGGAATGTCTACAACCTATCAGGGCTATGAAATCCTTTGAAAGATACCTTGTTAGAGGATTTACAAATCTCCTTTTGAGAGATGTTAGTTGGTGTTTTAACCTCAATTTTAAAACTTGATGACTTGGCCCCCTTTGATAAATTTTCATTATTTTGCCTCTTAGTCTCCCCTAATCTATGTTGAAAAATGATTTATGGAGTCTTGTTTCAAGAAGGTAATGTTTAGATTGATTGTTATAATAAAAAATCTAGTAACACATGTGCCAAAAATTGAGATTCAGAGAATAGGTTCAAATGGTACAAAGAGGTTCCAAACCTCTTGTACCTATTCAATAGGTTTTAGTGATTCAATGGTTTAGAGTTTGAGTTTGTAGAGCCTAAATTCTAACTTCATTTTTAGATGTACACCATTTTTACACTTGGAATGTGAATTAAAATGCAAATTCACTAGTCAGCCTTTAATACGTTAAAATGGTTCAAAGGGCACAAAGGGTACAAAGGTTTAATATGCTTTTCAAATGGATTCATTGATTTGATATGGCTCAATAGTTCAAAGTTCAAATGTGGATCCAAGTCATACTTTGATATGCAGATTTAGATATCCTAGTTTAAAGTTCAACTTCAAATTCAAATTTCAATTTAGAGACATGATTATGGGTGTAACTTAGTGTTTCAAGAGGTTTAGTAATTCAAAGATTTAGTTTTAACAACTATAACAAGTTTTCTAAAAATTGAAAATTGGGTCTCAGTATGGTGGTCATAACTTTCATCATAACTTTCAAATCTACCATTAGATTGTGCTCAATTTTGGATATGTGTGAGTAAATCTAATTTTCTAAATTTGTACAACATAAATTTTCAGAATGTGTCCTGATTTGTGAGATACATATGATTTTTTACAACACTATCGAATCAACACTAACAACGACAGAATGCAAATCACAAAAAATTAGTCATATTTTAGGGGCCATATCTCTCAATCTAACCATTGGATCAAGTTGCATTTTAGATATCTTTCTCTAAATCTCCTCCAAATATTTTTATTAGATTCATTATGGATCAAAAGTTATGGGTTTTTGAGTACAACACTGTCAAATAAGCACTAATAGTCACAAAATGTAGATCAAAAAAAAATTGTCATATTTCAAGAGTCATAAATTTTAATCTAACTGTTGAATTTGGCTGATTCTTGGATATGATTTTGTAGTCTTGGTATTCTAAATATTCGCAAAATAGTTTTGTCATATTTATTATGGATCAAATGTTATTGGCATTGGAGTGGACTATCAAAACTATCATGACAATTCTAAAATGATGACAACATATCATCACCAGTAAATACCACATGTCAACGTCTTCTTATAAACTTTATAAAATAATATCCATAAAATCTTAATTCTAATTTTTATAAATACTTTATGTTATAGAAGGAAATGGATAAAGGAAAGTGACCATGAACAATGTTCAAAGGAAAGGAGATTTAATTCATGATAATTTCCAAGAAATTGTTCTGAAACTAAATAAAGCTCTTGAGAAGTTTATTTAATAGGAGAAATTTGGAAGAAAAGGGATTCTTCTTTTTCTAGGAAGGTATATTGTGTGCTACATGTAAGGGGGATTTAGAATGTATAGGGTTAGTAGTTTTTGATGGATATCAAATTATGAACTTCTATTTAAAGTTTTAATAGCTATGCCATGTTTTAGTTTTCCAGCATTGTACTTAAATAGGATTGTTTTTGGAATGAGAAATTTTGCTTTGGATTTTTCACTATCAATTTAGTCTTGAATTTGTATTGAACTACTAAAGTATCTTTCTGATGTTAGATAATTATATTGTGCAAATGTTAGACAAGTTGTCCATTTTATCTTTTCTATTTCTTTTAGTTGTTGTTTAGTTATTTGCCCACTATCCAAGAATAGTGAGGGTTGCCTTCACTTTTAGGTTCAAAGCATTGTAAATCTCATTCTCTTCATATCTAATTAGGGAGTTGTACCCAGTAAAATTTAGAGGACACTTTCTCAATCCAATGACAAAGCGACCCAACTGTTGGTAGATTATTGTATCTTCATTTTTTATGCAGGAGCATCCAAAGGTATAAGGGCAATCTTGTGTCACCCAAAAAAAATATACCTAGACATAGTTTATGGTTCATGTGTTTTCATTTTTGGATACCCATTTGGGTCAAATAAAGGTTCCAACTCTCATAGTTCCACTATTAGTGTTCTAGGTTAGATTTTTTTAAGCACCTTGGGATATGTGTAAATGCCAAAAAAATAGGACTATGTAATTGAGCCATAGTTATGGTGAGTTAGAAGGTGTAAATTAGAGGGATGATTATAATTGTAATTTAGAACATTCCAGAAAAAGAATCAGGTCAAAAGGCCCCACAGTTTAAAAGTTATTGCAGTTTTTTCAATTTTTGGAGACCTCCTAAGAATGCTTCAAATTCAGGTTTGAGGCATTAAATGACCTCATACATGTCCAAAAAATGAGGGATGAGTAAAGCTGGTCCATATGGATATAGAGCACTCCAAGAGCTTTCTAGAAATGTAAACAGTTCGTCAATCAGAGCTACGGTTCAAAAGCTATGCCTCCCAAAAGTTCGGCTACCATTTCTAGATTCTTCTAATTTTGCACCAACTTCTAATGTGACTTTTGGAGCCTTCTATTTTGGCAGTGGATGCCAACTAGCACTTTCTAGAATTTATTTCTAATCTTTAACCTTTTGGGGTCTATTTAAGAACATTTTTGGCATTGTAAAAGGCAGTTAGGAGTGGAGTTTGAGAGGAGGTACTGGAAGGAGAAATTATCTCTAGATTTATACTATTGTAAGCCCAAAGGGCATGTTTTGGAGTTTATTTTTCGTTGTACTAAGTGTATTAGCATATTTTCATAGTTAAGAAAATTTCCCTTTCCTTTTGTGTCCATTTTTTTCTTGGGCTTAACCCCATCAATTTTGGGCATTCTTGAGTCATTTTTGTAATTATTTTGTGTGAAGACAAAGTTTTTTACTAACAAATTTTTGGTGACTCCACTGGGGACTTGAAATTGATAGATCAATGTTTTTCTTTCCTCGGTTAAAATTGTTATCTCTACAAGTAGACATTGGCAACTCTATTATAAACTTTTAGAATTTTTGGTTAAAGAGTCCAATGTTTTCATTTTCAGAATTAGATGTACCTCCCCTAGAATGGAGGTTGGTGGATCTATTGAAGAAGGATACCTAGTAACCTTCATTATATATAAAGAAATCTTAAAAGATTGGGTTCCAGGAAGAGATGAAGATAACTCTAATGTCCTTATCTTTATCACATCATTCGAAGGCAGCCCTATCAGAGAGGTTACCATAGAAGTTGCAACAAATGTAGGTTGGCTGAAATCTTTTTATGGTGCCATCCTTATAAAAAAGAGATCCCAAGTGCAAGATCTAGAAAAAGAAGGAAATGTGTGTGAAAAAGAAGAAATGGCTGAAGTGGAATACAAACAAGAGAAAGATCTTGAAGAAGAAGGAATTGGAGGTCGACAAGATGATGAATATCTAGATGCCTTTCAGACACACATGATTCCCATCTCCACATCACCTCTAGTGAGTCCTGAAGTTGAGGTAAAGACTTTAGATTATCCATCATTATTTTTGTTTGATCTAAATTTTAAGTGTATTCAAAAAGAGGACGATGTCTCTTTTCAATTTTTTTCTATGACTATGGAGACTTGTATAAAATCTTTTCCTGTGACTTCATGCCATGAGGATAATTCATCTTTTGATACCCAAGAAGTGAGTAAAAAATCTAATTTCCCTTTTATGTGCCAAAATGAAAATGTGGAGAATATTACAATGGTAGGGAACTAATTAGAAGATGTGAATAATGAGTGTGTGTAGGATAGTGGGAATACATTATGCTCACCTATAGAAATCATGGAAGATTTTAGCAAAGAACTATGTCCAAAGAATGATAGTCCATTAAAGTCTTCCCCCATAAATGATTCTTGGTTATTAAAGGAAACTGAAGGAAGAATAGTTAATGATTTCCAAGAGATTGCAAAGATACATGATGAAAATCATACAAGTCTAGCTGAGGTAAAACATAGTTCAAGTTTGATGCCTTTGATTTCTACAACTAATGATGTAGATACCTACTTTTTTTTTATTAGATAAATAGGTTGTACAGGGACCTTGAAACCCAAGAGTTAAAACAATAATAAGGCTGAAAATAAGCGTGAAAAGCCTAGCCAAAAGAGTTCAAGTTCAAAGGCTGAAAATAAGCACAAGGCCCAACCAAAAAACAAAGAAATTAGAAAAGACCAAGAACAGAAACAACATGAATTGACAAAGGAAAAAGCCCTAACAGAAAGCCAAAAAAAAGGCACAGATAGAAACAAAAACATAGGCATTGGATTAGTCCTCGTTCTTTCTCTCCAGCTCTTGCATGACTTGAGTAGCCTCATAGGCCATCTAGTTCTCCTCAGACTCCTGCTAGTGCACCCTTTGATCCTCTTGGTCCTAACCATTGTTGATGTTATCCTTTGCAAGGTTGAACTCCAATCTGGCTTTCATATTCCTACATAACTCTATCTTTGATCCAACCAGTTAAAGATATGATGTTGTTGTTAATGGAGCTTAGCAACAAAATCATTTGGTTTGAGAGATTGTGGTTGTATTTCTCAAGATTGTTAATCCTTCTCTCTACTAGACTAAGCCTCTCACCATGGAAAATTCTATTATCAGAACCCATTCCATTCCTATTAACTTCCATATGACCCACCTGCTCTTTGACCTCCTCCAACTCATGAAACAGCCACTTGATTGATCTGTAGTTATCAATCATACTATGTGGGCATTGTTCAAGAGGTTCATTCCAATTTCTCTAGTTTTATCCAAAATAGCCACAATTGCCAGGTCTATGAGTTCTTCAAGCATCAGCCCTTCTTGGTTTTCCACGAGAACCTATAGATTCATGGCCTCTCTAAAAATGCCCATTTTCAAGGTCCTAACATTAAATTTTTTCCAAGCTTTCCTCCTATCTTTGACTTGCACCTCCCTTCCCTCAGTCTCATAATCAATTTTTTTCTCCTTAGGTTGGGCTTGAAGATGGATAGGAGAAAGAGGCAGTGAAGAAATATCTAGTTATTGCTACATTCTCTCATCCTTTAGACCCTCCCTCTTGCATTTCTTCCCTCCCCAGTCTTCCTTATTTTCCTCCTGCATCTCATTTTCCTCCTCTTCCATCTCCACATCCTCATGATCATTATCATCCTTCACAGGTTGCTTCTACCCATGAGCCCTAGGGCTTTTTCTACTAGGGGTTATGGAAGAAGGTGAATTCTTAACCTGATAGGTGACTGTTTTACTAGCAGATGAAATCCCCCCATCCTCAGAGCTTAAGCTCTAAATATCATCTAAGTTAGAAGAGAAGTTGGAACTTCTAGAGGCCACATTCTCAACCTGAGAGGGGGCATTTCTTATTGTCTAAGCCTTAAAGTGCTCATAAATTAGCAGCAAGAGCCCCTCACGCAGAGCGGGGTTAACAGTGGGATTCTTTTTGAAAATTTCCACTACCTTGTTCATGGAAGTTAACAAGCAAAAAGGAAAAGAAATTTTACAGCTATGCCAAAAATGATTCAAAAGAAAAAAGTGGTGGGTACGAACCTGATCAAACCTAGGGTCAAGAGTGATGTACTCGATTACAGCTCTTAGAACATACCTCCATAATTTCTTCATTGTATCAGGAATATAGTATGTGTCAATCTTCTTTAGGGCTTTCAATTCCTTCACATCCTTCACAAAATCTTGCACAACATTAGTTGAGAGCTTCTTGTCCCTGAAGAACTTAAACTTGTCAATCGAGATTTCAGAAATGGTCAAAATCACCTCCTCAATAATCATGAAAGAAACTCCGTTCACCTTTACTCTAACATCCTTCCATGATCCAACCATACTATTGGTCACCTCCTAATAAAATCCATGTAGTTTCGTAATGTATTTGGTTATCCCACCCTGATCCAGCTTCTCCCAAACTTTTTCCCTACTTCTCCATTTATCTATTTCACCCAACGGCTCCTTTCTACACCTTTTGCCAACCATATCTGCACTCTGCACAACCTCAATTCTCATATGCACCTCATACTATAACTGATAGGAACCTTTGCTGATCCTACTTTTTTGATCCTAAAGTTGGTCATAATATGCTAATTGATGAGTAATAAACTAGACTTTATATATTCTATGAGAAAGATGGAATAAAAATCTCTATGCAGATGTCATACACTAACTCTAATGATTTGGAAGTATTTATGTTTGATGATGAAAATAAGTTGACTGAAAGTGATCCTATGTTAAAACCTTTTTGTTTTGAAATAGATGTGAACTGTGACTTCTTGGCATGTGGATTTTTGAAAAAGGGAAAATTAAATTTTGATAAGAAATAGCCTACACAAGGAGCTATTGATATTCTTTATCTAGAAGTCTATCTTGCTGATGGTTTTCTTGGTCTTCATATGTCACCCATGAAACTTCTTTAATATGTAACTGATAAGTTTCTCTTTGTAGCAGTCATTCTTTCTTTATTTATAGTGGTCACACTTTCATATCAGCCACTCTTTTGAGCTAGAACATATTTTTCATAGCCTATTAATGGCTTCGCATGAGTGGATGGGAACATTCTCAAAGGTACAGGCTACTAGCCTATCTTTTTGTAAATAAAGTTTTTGTGGTGCCTAGTTTAGATTTCCTTTCTTTACTTTGTTGTTGCTTTGTGTAGTTTTTCTTGCTTTCTATTTGGTTATAGTTGTTGCCTTGCTCTCCCCGCAAGTAGCCCCCCTTTTTATCATGTGCTTTGACTCTATTTCCCAATGGACTAGGCACTAGTTTTTTGATCAGAAATGTTGGATTCTTCATGCACTTTTCAGCACATGCTCCCTAAATAGATCTAATGTTAGTTGGTGTTTTAACCCCAATTTTAAAACTTGATGACTTGGACCCCTTTCATAACTTTTCATTATTTTGCCTCTCAGTCTCCCCTAATCTGTGCTGAAAAATGATTTATAGAGTCTTGTTTCAAGAAGGTAATGTTCAAATTGATTGTTACAACAACAAATCTAGTAACATATATGCCAAAACTTGAGATTGAGAGAAAAAATTTAGATGGTACAAAGAGGTTTTGAACCTCTTGTACCTATTGAATCGGTTTTAGTGATTCAATGGTTTAGAGTTTGAGTTTGTAGAGCCCAAATTCCAACTTCATTTTCAAATGTACACCATTTTCAGACTTAGAATGTGAATTCAATTGCAAATTCACTAGTCGACCTTCAATAGGTTCAAATGGTTCAAAGGGTACAAAGGGTACAAAGGTTCAATATGCTTTTTAAATGGACTCATTGATTCAATATGGCTCAACAGTTTGAAGTTCAAATGCATATCCAAGTCATACTTTGATATGTAGATTCAAATATCCTAGTTTAAAGTTCAACTTCAAATTCAAAATTCAATTTAGATACATGATTATGGGTGTAATTTAGTGGTTCAAGAGGTTCAACAATTCAAAGATTCAGTTTTAACAACTATAATAGGTTTTCTAAAACCTAAAAATTGGGTCTCAGTATGGGGGTCATAATTTTCAAATCCACCATTGGATCATGCTTAGTTTTGGATATGTGTTAGTAAATCTAATTTTTTAAATTTGGACAAGAGAAATTTTCAAATTGTGTCCTAATTTTTGAGATACATATGACTAGTCATAACATTGTCGAATCAACACTATCAATCATAGAATGCAAATAATAGAAAATTAGTTATGGATTTCAGAGTCAACACTGTCAAATTAGCACTAACAGTCACAAAATGCAGATCGTAGAAAATCAATCATATTTTGGGGGTCATATATTTTAATCTAAATGTTGGATTTTGCTAATTCTTGGATATGTTTTTGTAGTCCTAGTATTCTAAATATTCCCCAAAAAAATTTGTTAAATTTGTTATAGATCAAATGTTATTGGCATTGGAGTGGACCATCAAAACTGTCATGACAATTTTGAAATGATGACAACATTTCATCACTGGTAAATACCACATGTCAAAGTCTTCTTATAAACTTTATAAAATTATATCCATAAAGTCTTAATTATAATGTTTATAAATACTTTATGTTATAGAAGGAAATGGATAAAGGAAAGTAACCATGAACAATGTTCAAAGGAAAGGAGATTTAATTCATGATAATTTCCAAGAATCGGTTATGAAACTAAATAAAGCTCTTGAGAAGTTTATTTAATGTGAGAAATTTGGAAGAAAAGGAGTTCTTCTTTTTCTAGGCAGGTAGACTATGCACTACATGTAAGGGGGATTTAGAATGTATAGGGTTAGCAGTTCTTGATGGATATCAGACTGTAAACTTCTATTTAAGGTTTCAATAGCTATGCCATATTTTAGTTTTCTAACATTTTACCTGAATAGGATTGTTTTTGGAATGAGAAAGTTTTCTTTGGTTTTTTCATTGTTAATTTAGTATTGAATTGATATTGAACTATTAAACTCTCTTTCTGATGTTGGATAATTATATTGTGCATATATTAGACAAGTTGTCTAGTTTATCTTTTCTATTTCTTTTAGTTGTTTAGTTATTTTCCCACTATCCAAGAATAGTGAGGGTAGTCTTCACTTTTAGGTTAAAAGCATTGTAAATCTCATTCTTTGCATATCTAATCGAGGAGCTATACCCTATAAAATTTAGAGGGCACTTGTTCAAACCAATGGATAAGTGACCCAACTATTGGTAGATTATTGTATCTTCATTTTGGGCATTCTTGAGTCATTTGTCTAATCATTTTGTGCGAAGACAAATCTATTTACTGACAAAAGACACCTTGTTAGAAGATTTTACAATAAGCTTCCTATAAGACCTAAACTGATATTGTAATCAATGATGTTATTCTTGTATGTAAAAGAGTCATATAATTTTTATATTATGATGCAGGAGCATCCTAGGTTGCACTTTTATCCTACATGTTTTCCATCTTTCTTGTTCTACTAAGTTGCAATGCCTTGCATTGCTGAGTTTCCTAGTAGTTGTCGAGTTCACAATTTATGCTGAGTTATTCTTTGGTTTCCAAGATTTCTTTGGCTTTTGAGTTATCCTTTGGTTGTTGAGCTCATGTGGTTACTGAGCATTGTGTCCAAGTTCCTTTGGTTGTTGAGTGTTCTTGAGTTTTCTTGGTTGTCGAGTATTGTTGAGTAGTTTGTGTTCAGTTCCTTGTTGAAGTTGGACTTTTCATTTAATCTAGTGATAGGTATCTATTTTCAACCAACTTTTGGATTATCCTAACATTAATATGAGATTTTATTTTGGTTGTATTTGCAACAGGCTGATTTTTGCTTGTGCATGTATTTAAAGAGGTCTTTGGTAGAGATTTAGAGAGTTTTTTTTAGAAGGTAGAAGTATAGTAGAAGCAAAAGCAGGCTAAGATGCAAAGTTTGATTTTTGAAGTTTGAAATCAAATTGTAATGTTGGTAATAACCCAAAAGGCCTTACAATTGTGCATTTAATTGATACTTTGTTGAATAAATGAAAGTATTTGTTCCTCTATCTCTTCAGTTGTTGTTATTTGGTGTTTGTTTTCCACTATGTTTACTCTCATAGATGGTTTGGATAGTTGGGTGTGCCTTTGGCCCTAGTTATCTCATCCCTCCCTATGTTAGGTGGTATCAGAGTTAGAGGTTCATCCTTGTGGAGATTAGATTGTGTAGAAACCTAAGTGAATTTGGTTGTAGCATTGTAGATCTAAAAATTTCACCTATAAATTGTAGAGGGATACAATCTTGCAAGATCCTAATTATAAAGATGGTTTAAGGTAGAGGAAATGCTAACAATGTCCTATTGGATAAGTTGAGATAGATTGTAGCCAAATTAGATATTTTAGAGACAACCTAGAGAAGAAGAGCACATCTTGATAATGTGAGGAATGATAAAATCTATAACTCCAAACCCTAATCTAGAACCTAAAGAAGATCAAGATGAGGCAAGGTTGTTGAGAGTGTTGTCAAGGGAAAATTCAAACCCTATTATAGAATTTATTCCTTGTGATGAAAAATTGGATACCAATGTTGTGTTGGATTAGATCTCTAAAATGGAGAAGTTCTCTAAGTATGAAAACACTCTTGATAATAGGATGGTGAAGATTGAAGTTACAAGGTTGAAAGGGCATGCCTCACTGTAGTGGGAGAATTGCAAATTGATATAAAAAGGAGAGGAAAGGAAAAGGTCAAGAATTGGGAAAAGATGGTGAACAAGGTAAAGAAAAAATTCCTTCCTATTGATTACCAAGTTAGTTTGTTAAGAAAGATGCAAAATTTGAGACAAAGAGACATGACTATGAAGGAGTATACTAATGAATTCTATAGATTGGACATCAGATCTAGACATGTGGATGATGATGTTGAGAAAATTGCAAGGTACATAAATGGATTGAGATCTAGAATTCAAGATGAGATAAGTTTTGTGAAACTAGAAATTGTGGAGGAAGCATATCAATATGCCTTGAAAGCTAAGGAGATCTTGACAAAGAAGCATGAACAAAGACAAAGAGGTAGAGGTAGATCTTATGGAGAAGGTGGAAAATTTGATAGTTTTGTGCAAGATAAGGGAAAATATAAATGGGAGAATGATGATAAAGGAAATATCAAGTGGAAAGGTGGTGATTCTTACTGAGGAGGTACTAGTTCTTACCAAGGAAGAGGTAATTCTTATTCTAGAGGTGGTTTTCATAGTAATTGTTTTAGATATGGTAAAGAAGGGAATAGATATTTTTAGTGTAGATCCTCTAAAAGTGAGGAAGGTAATATAAATATTGTTGTTCAAGGAGACACTGTGTTGAGATCAGATTTAAAAAGATCATTTTTGAGGGATATTGTTGAAGAAGACTATATGTTTCAATCATTGTTTTGTCACTGATGTCAAACCTGCTATTTATTGGTGAGACAATTGCTTATAAGATTTAAGTACTATCATTTATTTGATTGATGAAGAGGATTTGATCAAATGATGTAACAATAGCACCTAGAGGAAAGGTTGAGTTATGATTATGTAATGAAGTACAAGAATTAGTTAAGATAGTGATTAAATGATGCATTGATAATCTACTTAAAGTTACCAAGGCTGGATACACTAAAAAAGTTTAGAAGAATAAGTTACACAAAGTTTTTCTACCAAGCTTGACCAAGTGGATAGTAGGTGTTGAGCAAAGTTAGTGCAAGCCAAGTAGAAAGTTAGTTGGATTTGAGTAAAAGAAAATTCTAGTGGATTGCAAGCAAGATATTTGATGTTTAGTAAAGTTTAGTTGATGTTGAGCAATAGTAAACTTTAGTTGATGAGAGGATGCCAAGTAACATAGTATCTACCAAGCATCAGAAGCAAGATAGTGTCGAGATGCTACATTATTTTAAAGATCATGGATTTGATGAATCTGAGCTGACAAGTTTGTTTTCTTGGATTTTGTGAACCGAGTGGAATATAAGGATGATGATTCTATGGCACAAAATTCATGGTAAACCATTTTTAGGCAAATTCAAAGAGGATTCAAGGAGAAGTTTCTAGAAGAGATATGGAATATGGGATAGATACATTGTATCCTAACCCTAAATTGGATGATGGAGAATGAGAAGAAAAGGATCTTGATTTCCTATTTATAGAAATGGCTAGTCATAGAGCAAGGTTGTCATGTGTGAGAACCTAAGGAAATGAAGGAGTTAATAGTTTTGCTTCACCAAGTGACCTAGAGAAGAGTTTGTATTGGCATGTCAAGCAATAAGGCTTAAGAAGATGAATGCTTGAAGGGTGAACAAGGTATCAAAGCTACAATGAGTGAAGGCCAACTAGAATGGAGGATTGAATAGTGATCTATAATCTACAAATAAAGTTTTAAGTTGTATCAAATCAAGCCTTACTATTCCTCTCTAATAATTGTGTTAGTCTAGGGTAGATTATTTAGATTAAAGCTGACCTAACAGTCATTTGTAAATCCTTTAACTAGGTGACATTACAATTGAATGGTTTAAATTCCTCTAACAAGGCTCACTCCTAATAGGGTGATTGAAATTATTTAACAAGGTCACCTTTAATAGTATGTATTGCAACCTTTAATAGGGTTGGCCTTTCACAAGGCATCACTTCAAAAGAGTGAAAAAAGTAGCATGTTACTAGTGGTTTTTCCCAAATTGGGTTTCTGCATAAATCATTGTGTCAAATGTGTTGTTGAATCTTTTATGTCTCGTGTTTACATTTTTGCAAGTTGATTTGACAATAACCTACAAGTTTTAAGTGATTGCATAATCTTATGGATGCATGCATGAGTATAAATATTTTATGGGTTCACTAAGTTGTGAAAAAAATATTTATACATCTGGACCTTGGATAACTAATTCACTCCCCCCCCTCCAACTATTTTAAAGAATTCCAACACACTAAGGGTTCACCTAGCAAAATTGATGCTAGAGAAATCTGATGGTGAGAAGAAACTTATGTAATAAGGGAAGTGATAAGGAACCTTTCCTAAGAAGTCTTTTCAAGACTAGATGTAACATGGTTGGAAAATGTTGCAAGGTGTTCATTGATAGTGAAAGTTCTACACATTTGGCATCAGAAGAATTGGTTACAAAATTTTAGTTTCAAAGGTTGGAGTATCCTAAACCTTATCATGTTTGATGGATCAAAGATGAGCACAAGATATTGGTAAGTGAACAATGTATTATGAAGTTCAAGATTAGACATTACTTTGATGAACTTTTGTGTGATACTATTCTTGTGTATTGTTGGCATATTCTGTTGGGTAGACCTTGGCAATATGATAGATATGTTGTAAATGATGGAAGATTAAATCAATATACTCTTTGGGTGAATGGGAAGAAGCAAATATTGTTGCCTTCGATTGAAAGTCTAGACGAGGTTAAGAGGATCACATGGTTAATGGGAAGAAATTTTAAAAGGAAATGAAGAACAATAAAATCTATTTTCCTATAATCCTTGGGAGACTGAGTTGTACCAATAGCAACTGAATATCAGAAAATAGTGCTAACTAAGTGTCAATCAGTGGTAACCAAGTGACAGCAAAAACTGGTAGTATTAACTAAGTGCCAATAGAAATTACAGAATTATTTAATGATTATAAAGATATTGTTGCAAAAGATTTACCTGATGGTTTACCTTTGATGAGAAGTATAAGTCATTGTATGGATCTAATTTGTGGAGTTAATTTACTAAATAAAGCACCATATAGATTGACACCTACTGAGAATGAAGAACTTAATAGACAAGTGCATGAGTTGTTGTAAAAAGGTTTGATCAGAGAAATTTTGAGTCCATGTGTTATATCTTCCATACTAGCACATAAGAAGAATGGAGAATGGAGAATGTATATTGATTCTAGAGCTATTAACAAGATCATAGTGAAATATAGGCTTTCTATGACGAGGATGGATGATAGAATGGATTTTTTGAGTGGAGCAGAGTATTTTACCAAGATTGATTTGAATAGTGGCTATCATAAGATTAGAATTAGAGAAGGTGATGAATGCAAGACTACTTCCAAGACAAAATATGGTTTGTAAGAATGGTTGGTAATGCCTTTTGGTTTGACTAATGCACCTAGTACTTTCATGAGATTGATGAATGAAATTATGAAAATATTTTCAAGTAAATTTGTGATTATTTATTTGGATAATACTATGATATTCAGTAAGACTAATGAAGAACATCTTGAGCATGTTAGGCAAGTATTACAGAGATTAAAAGAGGAAAAATTGATGATTAATCTGAAGAAGTGTTCTTTTATGCAAGAGGAGATTGTACATTTGGGATTTGTGATTTCAGTTGATGGTTTGAAGATGGATTCTAAGAAGGTTAAAGAAATTTTGGAGTGGCCTACACCTGAGAATGTGGGTGAGGTAAGATCATTGTATGGTCTGTCTAGTTTTTACAGGAAGTTTATAAGGAATTTTAGTTTTGTTTGTAATGTTATGACTGAGACAATGAGAGGAGATAAAAAGGAATTCAAGTGGACACATGGAGATGATAATAGTTTGGAGACTTTGAAACAAAAGGTTGTTGAGTTACCAATATTAGCTTTGCCTAATTTCAATAAGGTATTCAAGTTGAATGTGATGCAAGTAGTAGTGCAATAGGAGTTGTATTGAGTCAAGAAGGTAAAACTGTTGATTTATTTAGTGAGAAGTTAAATTATGCTAAAAGGAAGTATAATGTGTATGATCAAGAGTTTTTATGCTATTGTTCAAGCCTTAAAGAAGTAGAGACATTATTTGATTCCTAAGGAGTTTGTGTTGTATACTAATCATAAAGCTTTACAATACTTGGGAAGTCAACATAAGTTGAATCAAAGACATATGAAATGGGTTGAGTTTTTGAAGAGTTTTACATTAGTAATCAAGCATAAGAGTGGAGTCACTAGCAAATTTTTTGATGCATTGAAAAGAAGACGTTCTTTGTTGATGGAGATGAAAGTTAAAGTTCTTGGTTTTGATGAGATGAAGGAGTTGTATAATATTGATCCTAATTTTTTTAAGATGTGGAGAGAGTTTAGAGTACTTAGTTTGATAGAACAGCCAAGTAATTTTCATGAGTATTTTATTCAAGACGTTATGTTGTTTAAGGGTACTTAGTTATGTATTCCTAAGAGTTCTATGAGGTTGAATTTGATTAAGGAAAAACATAGCGGTGGATTGGTTGGACATTTTGGAATTGATAAGACACTAAGTTTTTTAAAAGAGAAGTATTATTGGCCTCAAATGTATAAGGATGTTCAAAAGTTTGTAAAGAGTTGTGGAGTTGGTCAAGTTGGAAAAGGAGTAAGTTAGAATATTGGTGTATATAAACCTATTACTATTCTTGAGAAACTTTGGAGTGACATTAGTATGGATTTTGTTCTTAGATTGCCTAAATTAGTGAATGGTTATGATTCTATATTTATTGTTGTGAATAGATTTTTTAAGATGGCACATTTCATACCTTGTAAGAAGACATTAGATGTCGAACATGTTGCTAATATTTTCTTCAAAGAGATTGTTAGATTTCATGGATTACCAAACCATATTATTTCTAACAGAGATAGTAAGTTTGTTCATTATTTTTGGAAGATTTTGTGGAAGAAGATGGGTACTAAGTTGAATTTCAGTTTGACTTTCCATCCACAAATAGATGGACAAATATAGGTTGTGAATAGAAGCTTGAGTAATTTGTTGAGATGCTTAATTTTTAATGAATCACATAATTAGGAGAAGATATTAGCACAAGTTGAGTTTTTATATAATAATTCTATGAATAGGAGTACAAGAAAGATACCTTTTGAGATTGTTAATGGGATACAACCTAGAGGAGTATCATATTTAAGGGATATTGTTGGTGAAGTGAAGAGAAGTGAGGCAAGATAAGAATTTGTTGATTCTATGTAGTCTTTGCATAAGGTAGTAAAACTAAAGTTGGAACAAAGTAATCAAAAGTACAAGGGGAATGTTGATAAGTCTAGATGACATTATGTTTTTGAAGTTGGTGATGAGGTGATGGTTCATGTGAAGAAAGGAAGATTTCCTATTGGAACATATAGTAATTTGAAGATGAAGAAGTTTGGACCTTGTAAGATCTTGAGGAAGTTTGATAGTGGCAATGCTTATGAAGTTGAGTTACCTGATGACATGGACATACTTCCTATATTCAATGTTGTTGATTTATACAAATATCATGAGTCAAATGATGAATTTTTTGTATCAGATAATTATCCTAAGATGTAAATTAAAGAAGTTGAATAGATACTAGATCAAAAGATTGGTAAGAGTACAAGAGGAAAAGATTACTATAAGTATTTGGTGAAATGGGAACAAACCAATAAAAGATGCTACATGGATTTCCCAATATTAGTTGGATTTAGCTTAGGTTATGACATCTCAATGATTTGAGAGAATCATTTCTTCCAACCTTGGTTTTCTAATGTAGAAACATCCTGAGTTGCATTGTTATCCTACATGTTTTACTTATTTCTTATTCTACCAAGTTACAATGCCTTGCATTACTGATTTTCCTAGTAGTTTTCAAGTTTGTAGTTGATGCCAAGTTATTCTTTGGTTGTGTACTTATCTTTTGATTTTTGATTTCCTGTGGTTGTCGAGCATTGTTGTCAAGTTCCTTTGGTTACCCAGTGCTCCCGAGTTCCTTTTGTTTTTGAATGCTACCGAGTTCCTTCAGTTGTCAAGTGCTACTGAGTTTCTTTTGGTTGCTAAGTATTGTTGAGTTCGTCGAGTTGCAATATTTTTTGGATTCTTCATTTGCCAATTTTTCTATGTGTAGTTCCATGTTGAAGCCAACCTTTGCATTTAATCTAGTGATAGTTATATGCTATGAGCCAACTTGTGGTTTATCCTAGAATTTAATATGAGAGTTTATTATGGTTGTATTTACAATAGGCCAACTTGTGGCCATGCATTTATTTAAAGAGGTCTTTGGTAGAGATTTAAAGACACTTCTTTTTTTGAGAAGGTAGAATTATAGTAGGAGAAAAAGAAAGTTGATATGTGAAGTTTGGCCATTGAAGTTTGAAATTGAATTATAATATTGATTGTAACCAAAAAGACCTTACAATTGGGTATGTAATTGATACTTTGTTGAATATATAAAAGTATTTGTTCCTTTATCTCTTGAGTTGTTTTTATTTGGTGTTTGTTTTCCACTATGTTTACTCTTGCAGGTGGTTTGGATAGTTGGGAGCCTTTGGCCCTAGTTATCTCATCCCTCCCTACATCATATTGTCATTGATGTCAAAGTATTAATTAGTTGGACATTATGCTAACTTAGTAAAGTACCATATATTTGATTAATGAAGAGGATTTGAATAAAGTATGATGAAGATAGAGTTGATATGGAAGGTATTCAATGGGTACTTGAATGAGATGGACAATGATTATGTAATATTGGTTTGATTATTTTAAAATATTGTATTGTCACAATATGTTGAATTTCATAAGCTTGAATGAGTCACGAGGTTCGTGATGGGAGACTTTATTCACTGAGTGACTACAGTATTGCTTGAGTGATCACAAAGAGGAATGAAGAACATAATGTTGCTTGAGAAAGTTAGTATTAATAGAGTTATGTGTTGTACAAGTAAATGTAATGTTTACCAAGTGACAACCAGATGAACAAGTTTGAGAAGTTAGAATATGAGGTTGACATTTGATGGAAATGTGGAAAGTTCTAGAAGGTCTATTGCAAGACTCAAAGTTTATTGCAAGATCAATGATGGAGAAAAATCAAGAAGGATCTAGCGAAGGAAATAAAAGAAGGATAAGGATTGACACAAAGTTATAAGTAAATTTATATTTTATATGTGTCTAAATTCATTGTATGAATGAATTTGGTTGTAAACCTAAGAATGATGATTCTGAGTAAGCGACAAAATATGGAAGGATCTGGAAGCATTGAGAAATCTATTTTAGGAGGAGAAAATAATAGTTTAGGTTGTTCATTTGTTGATCTATTGAGTTGGTTTGAAGCATTGTTCAAGAGTTGATGAAGCAGGAATAGATATGATTGAAGGTTGTTGTGGAATACAAAGTTGTTGGAGAAGAAGAAAGAGTTAAGTCAAGTGCATTGAGAAGAATAGAGAAGCAAAGAAAAAAAAATGTGGAAGACAAATTAGCCAAGTGAGTAAAAGACAAAGAAAGAGAAAGAACTAAGATATGATCAAGAAAATGTAGTTTATATTCTTAAAAAATCACTTTACATTGTTTACAGTTTAACCATTGTAGTAGAAAATCTTGGAAGTACTAAGTGGACCTAACAAGTCTACAAAATCCTATAATTATAACATCAATTAGTGGTGTTTGTAAGTCCTTTAAATCAAGCCACTATTTTTGGTCCTAAATAGGAAGTGATAAGGTCTAGATGATCTTTTAGTGGGATCCTCCAACAAGGTTACTTTAACAAAGTGTATGTAACCTTTAACAAGGTAGTCTCCTAACAAAGATTAGTTCAGAAGAGTGAAATTTTTGGGTTGTCGGTCCTAGGTGGATTTTCCCTTAACAAGGTTTCCATGTTAAATATTGGTGTCAAAATTGTATGAATATTATTTGTGTTGTAATTTTATTTACATATTTTATCATTTATCGCAACTCGATAATAACTAAGTTATCACTAGGTAATCATTGGAAATTACTAGCATTCGGTAATGCAAGGAATAGTTTGATAATAGTTTGAGAAGAAGTTGACGTATGAATCAAGTTTTATGTTGGATATGTCTATCGAGTGATTGGATGTATTGAAAAAATATTGTGCTCAATGTTAATTTTTCTTTGATGGTTATGAAATGTTTGAAGGGACTATGAGATAACTGGAGATAATTGATTCACACCCCTCCCCCTCTCAGTTATCTAACAATTTGGTATCACAACTCAAAGTGTTTGAAAGAAGAATTTAAAAGGAACTCAAGAAAAATATCAAGATGCATAAAAGAGATCCATCAAAGATGAACAAGGAGAAATTTTCCTCGTGGAAAGACAAATTGGAGCTACATCTTTCAGGTATTGGAGATGATGTCACCTATTGGATGGAAAATGAATTTGTCACACTTGTTCATCCTATTATTGTGGATCAAATGAATGGAAAGAGGAATCATAATAGTGTTATGATTGATATTGTATATTCTCTCACTAATGTCGAAAGTTATGATGTTAAGAATTGTACCACTACAAAGAAAATGTGAGATAGACTAAAGCTATTCTATGGAGGAGATGGCAATGTAAGAAGAGCTAAAGTTGAAAGGTTGAGATACAAGTATGATGACATGAGAATAGAAGAAGGTGAAAATGACATTTCACAATATCTTAACCAAATCAAAGATGTTGTGAGTGCAATAAGATCTATTGGAGGATAAATCTTGAATTCTAAAATTGTAAATAAAATCTTGAGGACTCTTTTGCTTGTTTATGCTATCAAATTTTATGTTATTCAAGAAGTAAGCACTATGCCTAGTAATGATTTGATACTTGACGGTCTAGTTGGTCAGTTAACTACATTTGAGTTGAGAAATTATGATAACACTATGGTTATGATTGGAAATGATTTTAAGTCTTCACTAACCATTAGCAATCAAAGAAAGAGAAGAAATCCAAAGAAGAAAGTAAATTTGAAACTAAAGTTGATTTAGATGAGATTGAAGCCATGCTACATTGTTGAAGAAGAGCATACTGAGACAAGTCCAAATGATGATAAAGAAGTAGTTGAAATGGTCTATGTTGTAATAAAGGAAAATCCAAATGGTGAAATGTATTAGAATGAAACTACCCTTGTTCTACATGTTACAAAGAATGATTCTTGGATTATTGATAATGGTTCTTCACATCATATGATTGGTGATCTAAGTAAGTTTGAAAAACTTGAAGAAATTCATGATTGTGAAATTGTTAAGTTTAGTAGTGATATTCTATACTCAATGAAAGGTAAAGAATCATTAATGTTGAATGATAAGATCAAATGTGATGATGCATATTAGGTTCAAGGACTCGTATATAATATGTTGAGTGTTTCTTAGTGGAATAAATCAGGTCACAAGCTAGAATTTGAGAAAGGGAAGGTCAAAATATTTCATGATGAAAGTAATCTGATTGGCAGAGAAGTGCAAACCAAAGGTAACTTATTTTACCTTGATCCAATAGTTGATACATGTTTATTTACTAGAATTGAGGATGTGTGGTTATGGCATAAAAGGTTGTGTCATGTAAACTTTAAAAATATGGTGAAAATTAGTAGAAATAAAAGAGTACAAAGCTTACTAAATCCACAAAAACCTGATAATGTTGTATGCAAAGAATTTCAGCTTGGTAAGATGACAAAGTCTACTTTTTCTAGAAAGTCACACACTTCCAATGATATTCTCCAAAATTAGTGCATATTGATTTAGGTGGTTTAGTTAGAGTTGATATTTACTATAGTGATAGATACTTTATATTATTACTAAATGATTATTCAAAGATGATTATTGTAATGTTCATGAAAGTGAAATTGCATGCTTTTGATATGTTTAAATGGTATAAAGAAAGAGTTGAAAAGGAAACTAGAAAACCTTTGAAATGTTTAAGATCTGATAGAGGTGGTGGATTTATGTATGTTGAATTCACTAACTTTTTGTGTTGAGACTAGTATCAAAAGACATATATCTCACTGAGGACTCCACAAGAAAATGGTATTGTTGAAAGGAGAAATAGATCTATCATGGACTATGTAAGGACATTGATTATTAAGAAGGGGGTCTCTCAAATATTCTAGAGAGAAGCAATATGTACTCATGTTTAAACACTCAACTGAGTTCAATTGAAGAGAGGAATAAATAAGACACCTTATGAGCTATGGTATGGTCATACACCAAATATAAGTTATTTTAAAATATTTGGAAGTTGATTTTATATTTAAAAGGATGCTAGGAATGGTAAATTTGATGTTAAAAGAGATCAAGGTATATTCCCAAGGCTTACAAATATTTGAACAAGGCTACTAACAAGATGATTGAAAGTGAAAAGGTAAAATTTGATGAATTTGCAAAGAACAACGATATGGAAAGCAAGAAGGAACCTGAAGATTACAAAAAAATTATGTCTATGATGATGCACCAAATACTCTACCTAAGTTATAGCACATGCCTACTAAGCATCATGCAATGGCACCCAAGTCACAAATAGTTGTGCCTAAACATTAGATTGTTACACCTAAGAATCAAACAGTGGTTACCGAGTCTTAGAAAAGTATAGTCATGTTGGAATGTTTAGAATAATTGAGAGGGGGGTGAATCAATTATCCAAGGTCCAAATTGTACAAATAAAACTTTTTATTACTTTACCTTATACTTATGCATTCACTAATCATTCAATATCTTAAACATTTGCATATTGATGTCCTAGGTCAAAATAACTTTGCAAAAATGTAAACATGCAATACCACAAAATCAATCACACATTTTGACACAAGGATTTTGCATGGAAACCCAGTTTGGTAAAAACCACCAGTAACATGCTACCAATTTTCACTCTTTTGAAGTGAGTCTTGTAAGGAGCCAACCCTATTAAAGGTTACAATGTACACTGTTAAATGTGGCCTAGTTAACAAATTTCAATCACCCTATTAGGAGTGAGCCTTGTTAAAGGACTTTAGAACATTTCATTAGAATGTCAGCCTATTAAAAGATTTACTAATGATTTTTAGGTCAAACTTAGTCCAAAGGATTTATCCAGACTAATACAATTGTTAGAGAGTAATAACATGACTTGATTTGAAAATAAAATAACTCACTTTCATATTATAAATCTCTCATTTAGTTCTCCATTCTACTTGGTATTCATCATCTTCATCTCTGGCAGCTTGTTCATCCTTCAAGCATTCATCACCTTAAGTCTTCTTGCTTAGTATGTGAATTGCAAACTCTTTCATTCGGCCACCATATGAAGCAACACCCTATACTTCTTGTCTTTTTCAGGTTCTCGCGCATGATAAGTTTCTCCTGGCCTATTATCTCCTTAAATAGAGAATTTAGGTCTTTTTACACTTAACCACAATCGTCCATTTTAGGGTTAGGTCAAGTTCATTGAATCTACCCATCTTTCTATTTTATTCCCTCTAGAAACTTCTCTTACAATCTTCTTTGAATTCATCTCAAAAATAGTTTATCTTGAATTCTATGCCACTAGCTCATCAAATTTATCTACCACACGCTTCACACAATTCAAAAAATCAACTTTTTTGGCTCAAATTTGTCAAATCTTTGATTTAACTCATTTTACTGGCACTCAGCAATAACAAGTTGTTTACTCAACAAACACTATCTTTTGATGCTCGGCTAACACTGGGTTGCTTGGCATACACTAAGTTTCACTCAATCACTACTGTCATCTTCTAATGTTTGGCACATACTAAGATTTATCTTTTCTTGGCACCAACTAGATTTCACTTTGCTTGGCACATACTAAATTTACATCTTGATTTCAACTAATTTTCTACTCAGCCTGCACTAACTTTCTCTATCAACTTCCATTGTTTGCTCAGACAAGCTTGGTAAACACACTTCTTTACTTAGCCTTCTTCTAGTCTTTTCTCAAGTATCCTTTCATTATAGCCTTAAGTAGATAAAAAATATACTATATCATCAATTTCTTGCTTGGTCTTAGGGCTTCTTTTATACACCATATAATTCAACCTTTCTCTAGGTTCTCTTGTTATCCTTTCTTTTTAAATCATCTTCATCAATTAAGAAAATGATAGCATTCAAATCAAAGTAAGCATTTGTCTCACCAACAAGTAATAGGTTTGACATCAATGAAAAATAATGATTGTTCCATGATAGGTTTCAACAATCTTCTTCATTTCAAAAATCTCCCTCATTCGCATTGATGGCAAACCAATACCAACAACAATACCAAAAAGAAACTTTATACCTTTTATTGAAATCTCTCCCGCTATTAGTATGTGTGCCTTCCTCTATATACTTTGATCTCTTTCTCAGATTTCTCCCTCATCTAGTCTTTTCCCTCTTTGACAATATTTCTCCTTCCTTCTCTGATCTCTCTGATATCTCCTTTGATTTCTCTGATATCTCCCTCTTTTACAAAAATGCCAAAGACTTGTCATCTATATATGCAAATATAATCAATTCACATTCTCCCTCTTTCACCTTGCATGTGACTGTAAATCTTTTGTTTCATCTCCTTCCTTACTTCAAGCAAGTCTTAAATTAAGATCCACTGTATAAATTTCTAAAATATGTCATTCAACTCAGTTGATGCAGGACACTATTCTTTCTTCTTAAGTAACTTTGGATAGGGGTATCACCCCTAGTTTACCTCTAGGATATTCATGTGCATCCTTAGGTAAAGTCTTTGTGAATATATAAGCTATCTTTTATTTTTTATTCACGTATTCCATTCTTACTTATTTGTCTTGAACCAACTCTCTCAAGTAATGTTACTTGATTGCAATGTGCTTTATCTCTGTATGCATCACATGATTCTTAGATATGTTTATAGCACTAGTATTGTCACTGTAGAGTACCACAAGTTCAATAATTTCCTTATTCATTCCTTTGAGTAAATGTTTAGTCCATAGCACATTTGTGAAATTCACTATAGCAGCCACATATTTAGCTTTAGTAGTAGATTATGAAATACAATTTTGTTTCTTGTTGGTCCAAGAGACTAATTTTTTTCCTAAGAAAAATGACCCACCACTTGTACTTTTTCTATCATCAATATTTCTAGCCCAATCAACATTTGTATAGGCTCTCAATTCAAACTTGTCATTTTTCTTGTAGTATAGACCATAGTCTTTTGTTCCTTTCAACTATCTCATAATCCTTTTAACATCCATTGAATGATTCTCCTTAGGACTTGCAAAAAACCTTGCAACAATCCCAATAGGTAGTGTAGTGCCAAGTCTTCTATGAACTACATGTTGAAATTATTCAATCATAGACATCTACAATGTTTGATTTACTTCAGCAGAATCATCAGTTTTGGATAGTTTGTGTCATGTCACCATAGGAGTACTAATAGGTTTTGAATCTTCCATACCAAAAAAAATCAAGATTTCATTTACATACTTGGACTAAGTGATGTAAATATCATATTTCATCTGACATACTTGCAATCCAACAAATAACTTTATTTCTCCAAACATAGACATCTAAAATTCCTTCATCATTTCATTTGCAAATGTCTTACACAATGCATTTTGTCCTCCAAATATGATATCATCAAAAAATATTTTAGTTAGTAAGATTCCTTTATCTCCTTCTATCTTTAAGTATAGATTGTAGTTGTCATAACTCTTCTCAAAACCAATCTTCACAAGATAGTTATGAATTCTTTCATACAATCCTTTGGGAGCTTGCTTTAAACCATATAAATTTTTGTGCAACCTACACACCATGTTCTTATTTTTTGGATCAAAAAATCATTTAGATTGTTCTATGTAAACCTCCTCTTCTACTATACCATTCAGAAATGTTGACTTAACATCCATTTGATAAACTTTAAATCCTTTGAAAGTATAGTAAGCAAGCAAATTTCTTACTCCTTCCAATCTTGCAATTGGGACAAATATCCCTCCATAGTCAATTCCCTCTTCTTGTGCATATCCTTTGCATGCTAATCTTTCCTTATTCCTTATAACTTCACCATTGTCATCCAGTTTGTTTCTCTACACTCACTTAGTTCTAATAACATTCTTGTTCTCAGGTCTAGGTACTAGTGTCCAAGTTTTGTTCTTCATAATCTGATCAATTTCTTCTTTCATGGCTTGATTCCGGTCTTCATTATCTAATACATCCTCCAATGACTTAGGCTTATGCATTCTTAACAAACATGTGTCATTTCTCAACCTATACCTTTTCATTAGTCTATCTTCATTATCTCCAATAATTTTTTTCAGCAAGGTGATGTTTTCTAACATACTTTGACAACCTTGGCTATATTCTCCTTTCTATAAGGGGTCTTTCATTAAGTTCAATTTCAGATTCACTGTGCACTTCTCTATCAGGTAACTCAACATTACTTTCATATAAATTGATTTCAATATCAGAATGTAACTTAGCTTCTGACTACAACTTAGCTCCTGAATGCAACTCAACATCCATTGTATGTGACTTGATAGTCACTAATTCTTGTTGATCATCAAATTGGTTTACAGAATTATCATCATTATCAACCATAGCTTCATGGTAGTACATAAAGGTTTTGTAATTTTTAGGTTCCTTCTTTGGTTCATCTTCATGCACTTATGTATATTCATCAAACTTTACATTTGCACTTTCCACAACTTTGTTAGTGTTATTATTTAAACACTTATAAGCTTTAGTTCTTGTGGAATAACCTAGGAATATACTTTCTTCACTTTTAGCATCAATTTTACCATTTCTATTATCATTAAGAATGTAACACTTTCTTCTAAATACCTTAAAATATTTGACATTGGGTGAGTATCCATACCATAATTTAAATAGTGTGGAATTTGTACCTTTCTTGATTTGTACTCAGTTCAAGGTATAGATAGTTGTACTTACATCTTCTCTCTATTATTTCAAAAGCAACATTATTTTCCATTATCTATGTTTTAGCACAATCCATTATAGATCTGTTCCTACTTTTAGCAATCCCATTTTGTGGAGGGGTCCTAGGTGCAGAAGTTTGTCTCTTGATTCCTCTATCATTGTAGAAGTTTTCAAACTCATTTGATGTAAACTCTCCACCTATGTCAGATCTCAAACATTTCAGACTTTTACCACTTTCCTTTTCAACTCTTTCTAGATACCATTTAAACATTTGAAAAGCATAAAATTTTTCTTTTAGAATCATTACTATCATCATTCTTGAGGAATCATCAACAATTAGGATAATGTACATGTCACCTTTGTATCTTTGCACATCAATTGATCCACATAAATTAGTATGAACTAATTCCAAAATTTATTTTGAAGTATGACTCTTACTTTCAAAACTAGACTTTGTCATCTTGCCTAACTAACATAGTTTACAAATCACATTATTAGGTTTCTTTAATTTTGGAAAACGTCTAACTCTTTTCATCTTACTAATACTGACCAAATTGTCAAAATTTACATGACATAATCTTTTGTGCCATAGTCAAACATCATCAAATTGTATAAAAAGACAAGTAACATCATTCATGTCAAGATAAAATAGATTACCTCTAGACTAATCTCCACTTCCAATTATTTTTCCATCAGTGGCATAGATCTTAGCCTTCCTATTATCAAATTCAACTTTTCATCCTAAACTATTTAATTGTGAGACACTTAACAGATTATAGTTAGTCCTTCCACATAGTAAGAATCGTCACACATGATCTTTTCTATCAATCTTATTAATCCTTTTCCTTTTATCAAATAGGGTGCATCATTACCAAATCTAACACTATTTCCATTGTAATACTCAAGGATAATGAACTTACTTTTGTCTCTAGTCATGTGATGTGAACATCCATTGTCAATGATCCATCTGTCACTTTTGTTCACATAAGATATCAATGTAGTTGTCTCATCTTCATCAAAATCATCCTTCATAGAAACATAAACAACTTTATCATCATGATCATTAGATTCATCATTTGATTCTTCTTTAGAAATGTAATAGCCTTCTTTCCCTTGTCCTTGTAGCCTTTGTTAGGGTCATCTTTTCTAACTCTATATTTGTCTTCATTCTTGTTGTTTGACTTTTCAAGACACCTTGTTGCAATATGACCAACCTCATTATAGTTAAAACATATGATGAGTAACTTACCTTTGTATTTTCCTTTGCCTCTATGAAATTTCCTAGCCAACAGTACTTCTAGTTCTTCTAGCTCTGCATCATCTATATCACTATCACTAGCAGCAAGTTTGACCTTTTTCTTTTTCTTATCTTTTGGTTCTTTTAGTGCTAGCTTAGATTTGAAAGTAGATTCAACATTCTCAGATTTAAAATTATCAAAATTTGAAATTTCAAATGAAATGATTCTAGCAACTAGTCCTTCAAGGGTCAAATTACTACCAAGGGTACACCTCAATTATTGTATTCAAGAAACTCTAATAGCATAGATAGGCATCAAGGTTCTCAATACTTTTTTTATCATAGTCTCATCTTCAATTTGTCCATCATATCCTCAAATTTCATTAATAATATCTTTGATCCTTGTACAATATTGGACTATAGTCTCACCTTCTTGCATTCTCATTTCATCAAGTTATCCTCTAAGACTCTCAACTAAATTTCTCTTAGCACATTCTTGTCTCCTCTATAGATATTTTGTTGGGCATCCCACATCTTCTTTGTAGAATAACATCCTTTGATGTCATCAAACTTTGAATAGCTTAGGGAAGATGCAATCTCCAACATTTCTTGATTGTGTTCCTTCTTCTTTTTCAATTGTTTAGCAGTTGGGGCTCCAGTTGGATCAACATGCTTAGTGGTGATAATTGATTGTGCATAATTTCCAAGACCTTCTAGATATAGCTTCATCAAAATTTTCCATGCAGGAAATTTTTTCTTGTTTAATTTGGGCACCTCCTTTTTATACATCTTCATCTTTAGCTTTAAGTACCTTCAAACTTTTTCCTCACAAGCACTTAGGGCTCTAATACCAATTGTTGGAATGTTCTTCCTTTTCAATTGTTTAGTATTTGGGGCTCTAGTTGGATCAATATGCTTAGTGGTGATAGTTGATTGTGCATAATCTCCAAGACCTCCTAGATGTAGCTTCGTCAAACTTTTCCATGCAGGAAATTTTTTCTTGTTTAACTTGGGCACCTCCTTTCTATACATCTTCATCTTTAGCTTTAAGTACCTTCAAACTTTTTCCTCGCAAGCACTTGGAGCTCTAATACCAATTGTTGGAATTTTTAGAATTAGTTATCCAAGGTCTACATGTAAAAATAAAACTTTTCAATACTTAAACTTATACTTATGATTTCACTGATCATTTGATATCTTAAACATTTTCATATTGTTGTCTTGGGTCAAAATAACTTTGTAGAAATGTAAACATAAAATACCACAAAATCAATCAGACATGTTAACCCTAGGTTTTTATGTGGAAACCCAATTTTGGAAATACCACAAGTAAACAGCTACCAATATTCACTCTTTTGAAGTGAGCCCTATGAGGAGCCAACCTTGTTAAAGGTTACAATGCACACTATTAAATGTGACCTAGTTAAAGTATTTCAATCACCCTATTAGGAGTGAGCCTTGTTAGAGGACTTTAGAACATTCTATTAGAATGTCACCTTATTGAAGGATTTACTAATGAATGTTAGGGAAACCTTAGTCTAAAGGATTTATCTAGACTGATACAATTGTTAAAGAGTAACAACAAGACATGATCTAATAATAAAACAACTCACTTGAAAATTATAGATCTCACATTCAGTCATCCATTATGCTTGGCATTCATCCACTTCATCTCTAACAGCTTGTTCACCCATCAAGCATTCATCACCTTAAGCCTTCTTTCTTAGTATGTCAATTGTAGACTCTTTTATTCAGCCACCATAAGAAGCAACACCCTAGACTTCTTGACTTTCTTAGGTTCTTGTACATGAAAAGTTACTTCTGGCCAATTATCTCATTAAATAGAGAATCTAGGTCTTTTTCCACTTAGCCAAAATTGTCCATTCTAGGGTTAGGTCAGATTCATTGAATCTATCCATCTTTCCATTTTATTCCTTCTAGAACTTCTCTTCCAATCTCCTTTGAATTTGTCTCAAAAATAGTTTCTCTTGAATTCTATGCCACCAACTCATCATAGTTATCTTCCACACACTTCACATAATTCAAGAAGTCAACTTTGTCATCTTAGATTTGTGAAATCTTTGATCTAACTCATTTTATTGGCACTCGGCAATAACAAGTTGTTTTCTCAACAAACATAATCTTATGATTCTCAACGAACATGGGGTTGCTTGACATTCACAAAGTTTCACTCAGTTACTACAACCATCTTCTAACACTTGATATATACTAAGATTTCTCTTTTCTCGGCACCAACTAGATTTCAATTTGCTTGACACATATTGAACTTACTGCTTGGCTTGCACTAACTTGCTCAGTCAGGCTTGCCACACACACTTGTTTACTTAGCCTTCTTCTAGTCATTTCTCAAGTAGCCTTTCATTATATCTTTAACTAGATAAACAATACACTATATCATCAATGTCTTGCTTGGTCTTAGTGCTCCTTTTATACACCATATAACTCAACCTTTCTCTAGGTTCTCTTATTATCCTTTCTTTTCAAATTATCTTCATCAATAAATCAAATGATAGCATTCAGACCAAAGTAAGAAATTGTCTCACCAAAAAGGAGTAGGTTTGACATCAATGAAAAAATAATGATTTTTCTATGATAGGTTTCAAAAAATTTCTTCATTTCAATAGTCTCCTTTCAACAACTTAAACACTGGACAATACAACCCAAGAAGGAATGTGAACTCCGACCAAGCAAAGAAAATATTGAGAATCAAAGAATTGGACCTATATTAGCCAAGTACATGAGAAAGAACCATTCACCTAGACACATAATTGGAGATAGAAGTACTAGAGTAAAAACAAGAAGCAAAATAAGAGATGGTACATGTCTAATAGTTGATTTTTAGCCTAAATCAGTTAAAGTTGCATTGAATGATTAATGTTGGATTAATTCTATGAAACAGGAGATTGATCAAATTGAGAAGACAACACATGGACACTTGTACCGAGAATTGCTAATAAGAATGTGATTGGAAAAAAGTGGATTTTCATAAATAAATTGAATAATAGTGGAGAAGTGGTAAGAAATAAGGCTAGATTGGTTTGCATAGGTTATGCTCAAAAAGAAGGAATTGACTATGATGAGACTTTTGCACCTTATGTGATATTGGAAGGAGTAAGAACTCTATTGGCTTATACTAATACAAGAAATTCAAGGTATATCAAATGGATGTTAAATCAACATTTTTTAATGGAATACTTAAAGAGGAAGTCCACATTAAACAACCAAAATGATTTGTTGAACCTAGAAAGATGGACATGTTTTGAAAGTTTAACAAAGCATTGTATGAACTTAAACAAGCCCCAAGAGCATGGTATGAAAGGTTACACTCTTACTTGATTAAGATAGGATTTCCTAGAATAAGTAAAAGTAGAAATCTATATTTGAAGAATGAAGCACAAGATATATTGGTGATAATTATTGATATATTGTTGATGACATAATATTTGGAGGAAATAATATGTTGAGTAAGTCATTTGTTGATCAAATGAGTAAAAAATTTGAAATGTCAATGTTTGGAGAGATAAAATTTTCATTGGTTTACAAGTCTATCAAATACCAAAAGGAATCTATGTTTCTCAATGCCTATGGTGACTGGAGTGAAATTTTCAAAGGAAGATACTATTGGTGAGGTTCATCAAACTAAATGTAGACACTCAAAAATGGTTTGCATCTATGATTTCATCAAAATGAAGCTCCATTTTACATATAGCACTCCTTTTGAAAGAAGAAGCTCCATTTTACATATAGCACTCCTTTTGAAAGAAAGTCTTCTCTCCATTCTAGTTGATCTTCATCTCATCTCTTCAGTCTTATTTCATTCATATCTTCATTCATCACCATGATCATGTATTCTGATGCACCAAATCATCTTCATCTTGCATTCCTGCATTCATACAGCATCCCACACTATCTATCAATATTTCAGGACTTTCCACCTAGTCCAGCCTTAGTCTAACCCTTGTTTGACTGATTTCACTCATTGTCTGACCTCTCTCCACCATTTTGGGCACTCACACAATGTTTTAGGTCATTTTAAGTCTAGTCAAGCTGTTTTTGGCCCCAGAGCCTTCTAGGGCACATTCTGTACCTTTTGAGCATACTTGGGTTTCCCAAGAGCACCGTTGGTACACATGGTATTTTCATGGAACACATGGGCTTACCAAGTGTGCACTTGGTGCACTTGGGTGAGTTTTGGGCTCACTTGGGGTAGTAGGATGCTCAAAAATACTCCTAGAGCCCCTATGTTGCACTCCAGAGGCCATAACTTTTGCATTTCAACTTCAATTTTTGAACCATCAGTTGTGTTGGATTTGTATCTTTATTGTGGACAAAATGAGCTATCACTTTCATTATTTTTCACTACCTTGAGTGGTAACCATTGAAAATACTCTCAGGCCCTTGGATCAACATCACTTTTCATACTAATTCATCCCATTTTCTCATTCCACTAACTCTGATCTTTTGGCCAACCTGATTGTATCTCAGCAGTGTCTATCATCATTCATATCCTCTTTCACATCAATTTCACATCATTTTGGAACAAGTTCAACATCATCAAAAATCATATCAAATCAACTTGCAACCATTTCAATTCAACTCAAAACCATATCACATCAACTCAAAATTATTTCAAATCAACTCAAAATCACCCCTAATCAACCCAAAATCACACAAAATCAGTCCTAATTAGCCCAAAACATATCAAACATCCAAAATAAATCATCATTTATCCAATCCTAGGAATTTTTATGGCTTTCAGTGTCTTGGAAACCTTTCAATCTATCAAACCTTATCAGTTTGACCTTAGTATTGTCATGGCTCTCAATGCTAGGTCAAACTATCATTCTTGTCATTTGATCATGGAAATTGTCGAGTCCCTTAGTGTCATATCATGAAATCATCAAACCACTTTAATAATATTGACTATGTCTATCAATATTATTATGATCAACCTTATCAATCAATCTCAATCCTGTAGCATTTACAATGTCAGTTAAACATTACATATCTTTAGTTCATGCCTTGTGTCCTTGGCATGTTATCAATTTCAATCAATCAATCAATTTGAACATGGCTTTGGTCTACCTGTCATCATCCTATTCAATTTGTATCATCATCACATTTCATCAAAGGATATTATCACACTTATTTAATCAATTTGGCCAATCATTTACTAATTTTCTCTATAGGGTTAAGTAACCCATAATTTAATCTTATTAGTCTTACTAATTATTCATCCTAATTATCATCCTCAATTAATTGATATTTTATTAATTAATTTTTTCATCATTCGTAAACCATGGAATTTCTTAATTTCCTAAGTCACATTTTCCACCATTACTTCCATTTTCACTAATTTCTATTTTGTGGAATAAAGGATTTTTAATTCAAATATTCCATAAAATATTGACATCATCATGACACATGGGTGTGACACCTCATTGATTCTCCATTGACATTTGTCCAAGATATTTCATAATCCAAGATTCTTATTCTCTTATGTGCATCCATATTTGGCTTCATTCATCATAGATTCTTGGCTTTAAGTGGCTTGAGGTGACATATGATGCGTCATAGATTCTCTTCCATCTTTAGCCAAGTTTGACTTCCAAGCATCATAGAATCCTACACTTGGCATCTTGTGTCATATGTTTCATAGATTCTCAAAGGAATCTCATGCCAAGTCACATATCTAAGGTTGACAAATCCAATGCTCTCACCTTGTCTGTTGATTATAAAATGAGCATTCTTTCTCTCATTTTCGGTCCCTAATTCTTGAGTTCTTAAGTTCCTAGTTTTCTTATCTTTTGCACTCTTTCTCTCACACTAAAATCACAAATTCAAGTATTCTCATATCACTATCATCATCTTAGGCTTTTGCTTCAAATTTGTGTGCACTATAGGCAATTTTGGAGCTACATCATTTGGAGGAGAAAGAAGGACATGGGAGCTAAAAATGAAAGAGAGGGTTTTAGATTTGCTTTCTTTTGATTCATTTGGCTTTCATGGTAGACTAGAGGGTGTTAGCATATTATTATTGAGTTTGTGATTTTCTCATAGTATGTTAGACATTAGCCCATTTTTTGGTCCTACATTTGGTTAACCTAACATGAACATGCTCATCTAACTTGGGTTTTCTTGTTTTGTGCTTGTAGGTGCAAGGAAGGAGCTCACTTAGAGGGGTATAATGCTTATTCTTTCTTGTTTATCACACCTAGTCTAATTAGGTGGCCCAGTAATGTGATTTTAGGCTCTCATTTAGACATTTTGTTAGCTTCTTGTCCTAGGGTGCACTCTGCTCTATCAGGGCACACTTGGGACCCCTAGGAGGCAATTTTAGGAGTCTAGGAGCCACTAAAACCCCTTTCTACTGCTCCTAACTTACCAACTGCATTTAGAACCTACCAAATTCACCCTTTTGGGCCCCAACTATTTCATGGGTGTATTTTTCACTGTCTAGGTGCATTTGGGAGTATAGGTTTCAAAATTTGCAGTTTCTAGGTCTTATTTAGGCACTATTTCCCCACAACTTGCCTTTGACTTCCCAACTGCGCCCAGAAACTACCAAGTGCACCCTACTAGACCCCAACTACATCATGGGCATATTCTACACTGTCTAAGTGTAATTGGGGGTGTTCTAAACCATTTTTTCCTTCTGGGGAGTAGTCTCTCTATCAGAGCATACTTAGTTCATAGAAAACACACACATAACATAGAATCTACATCTAAGGTTTATATCCCTTTCTAGGACATAGGTTAGGTGATTTTGTGTTACTGATGGCTTTTTTGTGGAATTTGGAAATCATTAGATGAAGACTAATCAGTGAAAACTACTAATGTTTGTTTGCAGGACATTGTTGAATACCATTGTATGTTTGTCAAAACCATGTGTGTGGATTTACTAGATTAGCTAACACTTCATTTGCTACTTAAAATAAAAAATTTCTTTTCTATTTGGTGTGTCTATGGTGTTTAAATCCCTAGGGGTTACATTGGACATATCCTCTCCCCTCACTATTCGTGGATCTTGGGTGTAAGAGAAATCTATGTAACTTCTATAGGAGGCCTATCTTAGACAAGGATACTTGATATTAGGTATGCCAAGGAACAACCTCAGAGTGGTAATGGGCAAAATAATAGGTCAATGTTCCAGCTTCTATATAAAATTTGATTATGGTGAAAGTTGTGTTGGCATTATTCCGATGTGATAGCTCTCCTCTAGTACCCTTGTGGTGCGTGAAACCTCGATTCTCAGGGCTAGGAGACATTTTGCGAAAGTTCATTATTCACTTGCCAAATGGAATGCCCTTACTATTAAAAAATAATTTAGTGGCCAAAATCCTTTCTATCCATTGGCTAAAGGGGTCACCCATGCCTGTGAAGACATCCTACATTCTTGTGATCCTTAGTAGAGGCAACAGTCCCTTAGGAAGTCATGCCCCTTGGGAAGCAGATCTTGGTAGACCTGAGAAGTGAGTGTGCTATAAGGGGAAGCCTATGGTGCCAAGATCCTAGGTTTTCTACTCTATATAAGTGCGTTTGAACTTTAGTTCAAGTAGGAATTCAGTGGATATAGTCTTAAAGCCTAGGTTGTGGTGTGTTTGTTCACTTTTAACAAAAGCTATTATTGTCTTAACGTGTCTTGTGTGTGTGTAAAAAATTAATCAAGATAAAAGCCAACATTAAAATTTACACCTTGGATATTTTTTACACCTTCTCCAAACATCAAACATCATCAACACATTACAACTTTGGTAAAAACTTTTCAAGCTTAAACTTGGGAAACATGGAACACTACATCCCTAGAAGTTCTTAGCATACCTTAGGTTGCATCCTTGCATAGAACCACATGCATTCACCATAGTTTTGGCTTCATATTTTCATTATATAGGCTTCATCTTTCATCTTCTAGTCCTCATTGTGCATCCCTCATCATTCACATTGCATTCATTAAGGTTTAGTTTGCATCCTTCATTCTTTGCATTTCAACCCCAAAACTTGCATTTTGCATTACCCATCTTGCATCTTTGCATACCAAACCTTCATCTTGCACACTTTAACCTTCATTTTAGGTTTCATAAACATCATTTTGAGCCTTTATTCTAGTCTTAACATTGTCCCCTACTATTTACCTCATTGTTGCAACAATTTGGAAAACATAGCACCTAGAATTGTCTTAGTTTCAGCCTAATTTACCAACTGCACCCAAATTGGCCTCAATTGCACCATAGGCATAGTTGTTACTATCTAAGTGCACTTGGTGGTTTGAGGACCCAGTCTAGGATTCTAGATAACATTTTGAGGCTTCAACAATGTCCCTAGGTACCTGGACAGGTCCCCTTGCATTAGCATGCCCTGATTTGCATCTTGCATCTCCTAGTCTTTATTGATTTCACTTAGGAAGTCATTACTTAGTTCATAAACCCTATTTTGTACCTCCTAGCCCATCCTAACACCAACCCTAGCATCTGAGCTTCCTGGCATATCAATTTGGTAACCACATCACTCAAAATCACGAAACATTCATCCTAGCTTCCCAACTACACCCAGAAACTACCAACTATGGCCAAACTAGCCCCAACTACACCATAGGCATAGTTGGTACTATTGGAGTGCACTTAGCACTATTAGAGCACACTTTGGAGCCTGCATGACCATTTTGGGCCTCCAAACTGCACTTTGGAACCCTAAAACTGCATTTAGGAGCCTCTGTACCTCCTCATTCTTCACTTGACCCAAAATCTCATTTTGCACCTTAGTAAATTTTCATATTTCATATTTGATCAGCATAACCAACATTTTAAGTCACCTAAACATCATTTTGAACCCCAAAACCTTTGAACTTCGTAAAAAATCTAAACACAGTATGAGTCTTAGAGTATCTCCTAGTGTTGATGGATGATGGATCTTGACTAGTCTTTTTATCTTTTCTTACCATTTTATTTGGTCAAAATCTATATATGTCTTGATATACTTGACCTTATCATCTTTTATCAATTTGATCTTTTTTGTCTTTTATCACTTTTTGGTCAAGATCCAAAGTCCACTATCACAAGGTTAAACTCCTAGACAAAATACTTTCTAAAGGTTTCACCTAAGTTCAAAACTTTCCATATACCCTTGTCATTAGAATAATCATATTCCTAGTATTCCTAAATTTCATTTTGACTCACGCTAGTGGCATATCCCTTTCATTTTGCATTGTTCAAATCCTAGCATCATTTTCACTATCAAACCCTACCAAATTAACCATAAATCAAATTGTCTTCTTGATCATTTACCCTCATCTTGAATATCCCAAACATCATTATCAACCCTTGAACACCATCCCTTGCATAGTCTACCTTGCATACATCAACCTTTAGCATCCTTACCAAGTCCAAAACATAACCCTAACCTTCATTTTGCATACCATAATCTTCATTTTGCATACCTTCAAAACATCACCTTGCATTTGCATTTGCATAACATCCCTAGGACATTTGCACTTTGCATATCAAAAATCTAGTTTATTTGGAATTTTCTTAGGTTTCATATTATCCCTAAACATTTAAAAGTCCAAAAAACACTCATGTCTTGTATACCCACATCCTAATTATCAAGTTTTGACTTGTTTTACCAGTTTCAGAGTGCACTCACTAGTTTCAGAGTGCACTTGGTAATAAAGGACTTCATTCTAGGTTCTTGAACCCCAATCTACACTTCCACAACTTTCATTACATCCTAAAACCTTAGAAATCACTCTAAATCACTCAAAACATTCATATTTTGAATTTTAGGCACCCTAACACCTCTATTTACCCATTGCATACCTCCTACTTGCCAACTGGTTACCTTCAGGCCCCCAAGTGCACCAAGGGTGCACTTCATACTATCTGGGTGTAGTTGTTATTTTAGGTGCACACTTGGGAGGTATAAATTACATTTAGTTTTCCCTCCATTGCATCTACATTATTAGGTATCATGCCAGCACTCACTAGGACACAATCAGATCAAAGACCTAAAGAACTCTATCAATCTTTGTTTTCTGAGGTGCCAACACAACCAAAACCTCATCCAAGACAAAAGAAGAGCACAAAGACCAAATTGAGGCACCATAACCTTTACTTGCAGACCCCTTAAACATGTATTCACAAGATCACCATAACCAAGAGGTTATGCAGCAAATGCAAAACAATACACCTACCATGAGGTTTCCTCCAAACACTTCCCCTACACATGGGATGGTTCAATGGAGTCTTGACTTTGAGCCTATATTTGTGCCAATACCATCTAGATGTGGAAGTGTACCAACCACACCCAAGGATGAACAAATGCATTCCTTTGAATTCAACAAACCCAACATGAGTACCTTCAACCCTAATAAATCAAACACACAACAAGGTATTGTACACCTAAGTGATGACTTTGACTCTGACTATGGCATCACTGATGAAGAAATCACTAGGGCATGCCAAGATTAAAAAAATTTCAAGAACTTCAAACATTTAGTAGCCCAAGAAATTGTCAAATTCAACCCAAATGTGGAGGGACCTAAGTCCAAAAATCAAACCAACACAACAATTGAAAACATACAACCCATGATCAATTTGGACTTAGATAAGGGAAAACAACCTTTGGAGTTTTCAAACACAATAATGGCACCTATAAGGTCCCATCAAGAACCCAAAATCAAAATCCTCCAAAGTACATTTGAGCACATCAACATTAATCCCTTGTTTGATGAACCACAACCAATGAAGGGAAACAAGACTCTCCCTGAATATCCCAAGAGGACATTAAGACTTGACTTTACTCACATGATGCAACAACAAGATGCACCTAAAGGGACTTGTGTTCTAGGGATGCCAAACATACCTCCTTTGGAGGAAAATCCACAAAGTGAACCTTTACTCCTAACTCTACCAAGTGTCATGACGTCTAATGTTATGGAGCCTCCCACAAGTACACCATGTGAAACATCAACTACAACAATTCCTATTGACACACAAAGGAAAAGTCTTATTGACATTATATATATTCCCAAAAGGAATGCACCTCATTGTCAAATCAACATGATGTCCAAAGGAGAAACCTCTAACACAAAAAGGTGCCAAAGTAACAATACCAACATGTTGGTCAATTCGCAAGGACTTAATCAACTCCCATGACAACATCAACCTATAATGGTACAAGGACTTAACACTTCCAACCCACAACCAAGTCTACATCCACTTAACACACATTCCACATATCAACAGCAACATCAACCACAACAACAACAACCTCAAGTGGTGCAAACATCGAACATCCCTAATACGTAGTTCAACATAAACCTAGTTGACTTCCATGCAATGTATCAACAACAATCCCAACAACAACAAGCCATGTTTGCTAAACAACAAGAGAAACTCAAACAACAATTGGAATACCAAAGATGCCTTGAGCAAAAAATTTCATACCAGCAACATTTATTACAACAACATGTTCCATAATAACCTCAATAGATACCTCTACAACAAAAATCACATAGATGGTCTCACATATAGCCAATAGAGGTGTCCCAACAACAACCACAACAAATGGCACAACAATAACACATGATACATCAATCACAGTTGATACCACAATGAGTGCCACATCAAATACCACAAAAAGTACCCCAACATGTGTCATAATAGGGCCCCTTTTGTCTTTGAGGTGCCAACATACCTCCACCACCTACTGACACATCACTAAACTCATCAGACACAGAAATGTCAGAACCAAGTAGACATAGCTCCTGCCATAGAAAATGATCTACTCATAGGCACAAAGGACTTGAAGGAAAGACTATTAGGCAAAACCCTGATGAAGAGCTATTGTAAACAATTCAAACAACTTTCCAAATAAGTTGAGGCATTGGGAGTCCAAAAGAAATAGGCTCTATATATAGAAAGGGACCTGTGTCCTAATCCATTTTAGAAAATTATGTATATGCCTCCTGTTGGTTAGACTTTTTGAATAATAGAAATCCTTTGTCTAGTTGTAGAAAAGTCAGATTTTTTCATTTAGTGGTGAATAGGGTTTTTAGGTAAGTCATTTGTTTGCTCCCCTTTTTGAAAATTTTATGAAAACCCTACTTTTCTTTCCATTCATAAATTGTTAGGCGCGAAGTGTTTAAATTTTAAATCGGGCAAATATTCTTTTCCTTTTATATCTTCTGCACCCTGAGCTACTTTCACTCTTAGTTTTCCCGGTCATCCAATCTAAGTAAATCCACCATTGTTGTTTCCTCACTATGAAAACATGGGCACTCTTTACATATAGCGAGGTAGCGAATGTCAGTAAATTTTGAGAAGGGACCACAAAATGAAGACACGACAGTTAGAAAATTATCTTTTAACTAATTATTCAGTCATGGACACCTGGAAAATGCTGTCAGAGCCAGAGGAAGGACCTAATTATAAAAAGTTAGAGGTTGGTGCTAGAATGAGTATCTTTCTGACCCTTCACTACATTTCTATCAAAAATCTTCAGCATCTCGCTGTTACTGAAGTAGTGAGGTGCCATAAAATTGGAGAGCCGGTGGCCTTGAAATTTATCGTTACCATGATTAGTCCAAGTGGCATAACCTATAATAACTGCTATTTTTAGAAGCAGTTGATAGGAGCAATAATGATCTGATAGGTCCTTGTATTTTATAGTGTTGACATTCATTAAATTTGTTGGAGCTCGCTATCTCACTATCAAAAAATTCTAGCATCTGGCCATTAGCGAAGTAGTGAGGTACTGTAAAATCAATAGCTGGTGGGACCTCTAATAACATGGGATGATGACTAGGACTAAAGTAAAGTCTTATGGGGTGCCAACTGTGCAAAATTTCATACTTCATCAATGCTTTGGACCCATGCCCCATTGATCAAATGTGCGAGAGATCTTGAGCATCAGATTAAAATGGAATCAACAATCCTCACTATCTCGCGTTGCAAAGTTGCATGTTGTTTAAGCTATGTGACATAGCAAGTATGGGGCCCACCACTTTTTAGAAAGCTTCATGTAGCTTCCCCACCTTTGATTTGATCTCAGATCAACAACCATCATCTTCTCACCATGAAGAGTCACTAGGAAGATATGTATAGCAACATAGCAAATAAGGGCCCACCACCATCTTTCTAAGCAAGTACAGTAACATATCATCTGCTAGATTAAGATTAGATCAATGGTTGTCACTGATTCGCTATGGCAAGGTGCTCGTTCTTTATGCATAGCAAAGTAGCAACCTCCTAACATGTGTCCTCAGTTGCTAGTGGGTCCAGATAGAAGTGCCATCAAGGAAAGAGTTGTGTACGCGGGAAATTTTCATTGGATCAATTGACCAACTTTTCAAGTGCAATGCCTAGTTGTTTTTCACCGTATCCCATGATCATAGGATTTTTGAAGATTGACGATGCAGCTTTAAACACAGAATATGGTGCCACTCTATGTATTAATTAGACATGAAAGCATCACATGTGAGGAAAAATAGAGTATAACACAAAATATTTAATCAGTTTCACCTTACATGAGAAAAGATTCTGAGCTATTCCTGAGCAAAAGAAATTACTGAAGGAAATCATGTTGAAGTTTGGCAAAATTTGTGAAGTAGTCTATTTGCAAAAAGTTTGTAGAAATACAGAGGAAAACAAAGATAGAATTCAAGTAAGTAGTACTACTATAATCTCTGTAGGTTTTTCAATTCTATAAAATATAATCCAAGATGCCTCCGAAGAAGGGATTTTCAGGTCAAATAAACTATTTGGATAGAAATATGCATGATGACTTGCTTGAGTTGTTGCCAGAGTCTACTGTAGAGATAGTGCAAGTTAAAACGTTAACCTCATTAAACCCTAGGTTGAGGATAGCTGATGGATTGTATGATAAGGGTAATTGGGTCCAGGATGCTCAAACCTCACAAATTGGTTTGAATTTGTTCAAGAAATGGTTTGTAGAAAGAAAATTGTATGCCCCACATGCCAATATATGGAATTTTGACCTGGGAAAGCTAGTTGTTCCCAGTGTATTCATGGATTATGACCTCCTTGAGGCCATGACAAAGAATTATGATCAAGCCACAAGGGTAGGGATAAGAGTAGATGGTGAAATTATAATCACCATCAGCCCAGAAGAGATTAGGGAAGTTTCTCGCTTGGGACCTCTCACTAGGTATCATGTGCCCATTAACATAGGATCAAGCTTCATCCAGTTAAGCATGAATTTTATTTCCCAAAAGATGTAATAAGGAATGAGTACTCTCTATAGGAGCAAGAAACAAAGAAAGAAAAGTGGAGTGATTTTTCAAAAGTTTTGGATTTTATTAATTGTTTTGACAAAGATTACAACCCTGTTCATAATGTTGTAACTACTATAGATATGACAAATAAACTTATGAATACATTCCCTAAAATAATGGAGGTAATGAATGACAAGAAACAAAATTTCATTTATTCTTTTCCAGAAAAATCCAGGGAAGTAATGAGGAAATTGGGTTTCACTCCCGGCATAGGAGCAGGCCTACTGATTGTGCAAAAGAGGAAAGGATATACTATCATTCAGGATCAAAGGCCCACTGTAAATAAAGGAAAGTAGATAATTGAATCTACTAGTGCTACTTCTGAAGAAAGGTTCCCTAAACCCTCTCCCAAGAGAAGAAAAATAATAAGGGAAGAGGAATCACATGGTGAAGGTTACTCACCTTCCCAAACTCCTATTAGAATTGAGGAGGAGCAGCTCACCAATGAGCAAATTGAACAAATTGGATCACAATGAGGAGTTTTTGTTACCCAAGTAGAAATTGATGAAGGGAACCCCTAGGAGCCTCCTATGCCGAGTTTTGAATTAACTATAGCATATTTTAAGGGAAGGGAATTAGACCCTATTTTGGAACAAGCCAGTCAGCAATTTTTGTCTGATAACAGTTTTGTAAAATTTAGGCTTTCCATCAGTTTGTGTGGAGGGAAAACATGCACATTTTTGAGGAAAGATGTAGGAATATGAAAACAAAGCATCCAGAAATGGATGAAGCCTCTATCCAAAATCAAATAAAGGAACAAATGATACAAGAGTTCCAAAATATAACCCCTAAAGAGAGGAGATAGATGGTAAAAGCTAAAAATATTTTATTATTTCCCAATTGGGACATTGTTGACGCCTTAATTTTTAATTCTGTGTCAAATAATTTGGGATTACAAGATCCAGATAAAAAGGAATTCTTGGGAACAACATTCAGTAATGACCAAGCTACTCTTGTTATGCGGTCATTAAGAAGAGGATCCAAGACTACTCCATCATAGTCTGATGATTCAGGACTAACACGGAGTATCATTATGAGGAGAGTTGCTGATACTTCACATGTACAGGTAGCCCACATGAATGTGGATTATTCTCAATTTGCCTTGGCCACTGCAGAAAAGGAAGAAAAGGAAATGACTGAGCTGCAGAGCAAGTATGAAACAGTGGTGGATGCCTACAATAAAGAAGTAAGAAAGAGAATTGAGCTTGGGAACAAGCTATTGGGAAGGACAACTAGGCCCAGAATAACATACCCTCACCCCTATTTGAACCTTTGAAATCCATCCCCCTCATAGAAATACCAGATACACCCCAAAGGCCACAATACTACACTACTAAGGATTTTGAAGAAGAAAAAGGAAAACTATGGGCCCTACATGTAGAATTGGAATCCAAATATGAAAATAAACTTAGAAAAGCACTCACATATTTGGGGGACAAAGTTGAATGGCTGCTAATTTATGATTAGTTGGCCAAGGTGACCAGTATCTGGGAAGATTTGAAAGCTAATGATGAGGCTCTAATGCCTATTGTGAATAAATGGGTAAGAAGGGAGAAAGAAATAACATTTTTGTGATTCTTTATTATAGATGATTCTTTTGATCAAATTGAAAAAACATTTGATATTGTTTATGATCTTGCTAACTTTGATAATAAAAGGATTCATTTACAAAAAGTAGTAGTAGGCTACTTGAAAAAGTACAAGAGCCAAAAATTCAATTTGTTTCCTCATGCCCTAGATAAAAATAATAATTTGAAAAGCAAAGATGAATGGGCAAAGGAACTTGATGATTTATTATGTTTAAGAATGAATCAAGTCATTAATGAATTAGGGCATGCATGGTGGGCTGCCACAATAGAAGAAATGGTGAAGGCCAAAATATTCTTTGATTCTTTAAAACAAGAATTTGTTACCATTAATAAAGATGTTGAATATGTGCTGAAAAGATAGAGGGATATTTTGCAGTTCAATTGGCTAGATGACACATTATTTGACAAGTGGATGGTAGATATGTCTCCCGGTGAACAGTTTGATGAAGATGAAAATGATAGTGATGAAATTCAAGGTGAGGAGATCCAAATCATTGACCCTATCACTACTTAGACCCAACTGGAAGAAGAAGACAAGGATAATCTGTTACCTTCAGTTGTAGACCCAAGACCACAAGATGTCGATACGACTAAAGAAAGGGAAAAGGTAGAAGTTATTCCCACCATACAAGATAAAGATGGTGAAAGCCCACAGATGGAGGTTGACGTGCCATCATCAGAACAAACTTCATCATTGGTTAATTTGGCTATTGTATACAAGGGAGGATTTGAATAGAAACCAACTCAGCTAGATTAGAGCATGTGACAAAAGGGCTCACAAAAGGAATGTTTGATGTAAAACTTTTGTTGTTACTCACATTTTTGTCATCTTGTGATAAGTGTATGTAAATGTTTCTTGTAAAAGACACCTGTCACTTTCTCCTAGCCTGAAGCTTGTTGCATCTCACACTATTTAAGTGAGATTCCAAGGCTAAAGAATGGTCTGAATTCTATTTTTCTAAGTGATATGCTTAGTCTGTCTTTGGTCCAATGTTTTTGAAAGCAAGTTTGTGATGTATTTTCTCTATCATTTCTTTGAGAATACATGAATACAAACTGATATGTGTTTCTTTCTGAAGGCCATTCTGAGTCTATTGTAAATTGTATACAATTTTGAAGGAAAATTAATAATAATTTTGAACTATCACCATATAAGTTCTTTCTGAACTTTGTCTCCTTTTAATTACTTAGTTATCTTGGTGTTGTATAGATAAAGGTCTGTTCAATTGAATGCAATCTAGTTAGGTTGTATATCTATTTATCATTGTTTTTAATTCAATGGATTAAGTAAAAGTTTTGGTGAATGTGATAAGGTTGCTATAGTAGTGGAAAGGGTTTTGAATGATAAATTCTGATAAGAATTGCTGATAAAATTTGTTATAAGGCAAAAAATCAGATCTAAGGATTTGTTGTAGAAACTAAACCCCAATGGATTAGGCACTGATCAAATTTGATCCAGCTGAAAGAGGAGTATGTCACAAATGGTTGTCAAAAATGGAGAATTAGATCAATTTTACTTTTGTTTCTTGTAGATCTTAAAATTTGGCCTGTACTTGTCTACATGGAATTTTTTAGCTTTAGTTAGCCACTATTGTTGAGAACGTCTGTAGATCTATAGAAGAATTTTTGGCCATATCTATTATATGGGATGTGTTTATCAAGTTATCAAGAATTGTATATGTATTTGAGGATTTGAGATGAGAATCATAATGAAACTAGAAATAATCCTCATATAATTTTTCCAATCTTGAATCATCCCTGGGTATACCCACCCTGGTTTTGCAGAGTCAGAAGAGTAGAAAACCACCTTTGGTTTTGTTGAAGTTGGGCCCAAATGCTTTGCACATGCAATTATTAACAAGAATTGGCTAGTCTTTAGATTATATGAGTACTGTCATCTTGGTATTAAGCATTTTGCTGCTTAGTAGTTTTAGTCCATTTTAAAACACCAACAAAATGGTGACTCTACTGGGGAGTTGTCCAACACATTTGTGAAAAGTACTGTAATTTCTTTGGTCCTGCTACGTACGTGTGTGTCAGGTTATCTAAGTGTTTCCATGGATATAAGGGAATAGTTTAGTGACAAACCTTAAGAATTTAAAAAGGGTATAGCCCAAGCACCATAGCTACACATTGACGTATCTAGCCTATGCAAGTGTCTTATCTAACAAGCAAGAGTTGCAGTCTTATGACATCAGTGATTGGTCTGTCTATGTCAAATATTTCTATTTCTACTTGTATGTTGTCTACTTTGAGTCAGTAATAAGTGATTTTATATTTTCCCAAGAATAGGGTGGCGACTTAGTCAAGGTTTTGAAGCTAGTGCTTATTTTAACAAAAGGTGAATATGGTTGACAAGAGAAAGAACACAAGAGCTTACATAAGAGCCAATCTTGATGTATCAATGTATACTGATCTACCCCAAGGTGGTAGGAAGAACTAAAATAAGAAAAAGATAGATCCAAATCCCACCTAGAAACTCAGAGGCAATGCATCCATCAATTCCCAGTATCAACCAATATTAGGAAGAGAGTCTTCTTCACGTAGTTCTGAATCCAAAACTACAAGACTCTTAGGAGGCATTTTGAGTACCCCATTACCAAATGAGAGAGTCTTTTAAGAGAAAGATGTGTCCACAGTAGGAATTGCTTCATCAAGGCCAGATCTTGTAGCAAATATGAACTATAGGCTAGGATTTAGGAGTTCATTTGATAATCCTTTTAATCCTAGAGCAGCCCCGTATATGGAGCCAAATCTTATAGACCTAGACGATCCTATTGATTCAGAAGCTACTTCTACAAATCTTAAAGAAGTGCACTCTGAGATAGGATTTTTGAAGAAATGGATTGCTGAGGAAGAAGCTAAACGCATTCGTCTTGAAAAAGAGAATGAGCAAGCCACCTTGGATGCCATAATAGAAAGGGATGCTTTGTTGAGAAGGATGGTTGCTTTGAAGGAGCGGAATAAAAAGTTAGAAGAAAATATCACAACTCTCCATACTAATTTATTTGGAGATGTAGACAATCTGAGAGCTAAAGTTCAAGAACAAGAAATTCACCTAAATCAAAGGCAAGAACTGGTTATTGCTCAAGTCCAAGCCTATAAACCTGTTCAAATGGACCGTATAGAGCCCACTGCAAAAGCTCCAGATAAAGGGAAAGGAAAAGATATAAGAATCCAAATAAATGATTCTCAAGCTCTACCAAGCAAACCCATACAACCCTCCATGTCAAAATTGGATCTAGATTTGGAGAAGGCTAGAAAAGAGAAGGAAGGTCTTGCAAAAGAGCTTGAGAAGGTTGAGAATGAAGCTCAAGCTGCAAAAACTAGGAGAAAAATCCAATTCATAAAATCTAATTCTGCATTGGCTTCATGGCCCAATTTTTCTATCCCACCTACAATTTCTACACTAGCTAGTGGTCCAATAATCTCAACTCAGGGAATATCCCAATCTACTCCTGCCTCATCTTCCGCTATTCACACCCAAGTCCCATTTGTCCCACCTAAACAATCCCAAGCTACTCCTCTGAGTCAAGCTAACATAGCAAGTACCTCAAACGTTCCCAATTTCTAGAAGAATCCTGTATACCTAGAAAAGTATAGACAAATATAATTTGCTGGTATTCCTAGTGACCCACATCCCATATCATTTGATTTAAGAGACAAAGTGGTTAAGCTCTCTAGAAATAATGTTGTTACTAGTGAAGAACATTTGAGAATTTTCATTGATATGTTAAATGATTATGAATTTGAACATGAAGATATGGTAATGAAATTGTTTGTGCACTCACTAACTAAGGATGCAAGGGATTGGTTTAGGAGGTTGCTTGATGATAGTATCACCTTGTGGAGTGACTTGGAGAAATTATTCAAGGAGCAATATGGAGACAACACTAATGCAGGATTCATGTTAAATGAATTCAACAATATCAAGAAGAATCCAAACGAGTCCACATTCGATTTCAATGTAAGATTCTAGAAAGGTATGTACAAACTATTTCAAGTTATGAGGTTGAATGAAGATGTTTGTCTCACAACATATTTCAATGCTTTTGATAGCAAAATGGCTTATCAATTGAGGGATAAGGATCCCAAGACTTTAAGGGATGCCTATAAAATTGCAGTGAATATAGAGAATAATAGGAAGGCATCTAGAAAATTGGGTAGGAGGGATGATCCAAAGCTTTTCAATCCTAAGAACAATAATAAAAGCGAGGCTAATAAAACTCCTATAGGAAAGAAGTCAGAAGAACCCACTATAGGCCAAGATTTGGAATTGCTCAAGAAGATGAATCCCACTAATTTTAATAAGACAAATGTTATTGAGAGAGCCCCTATGAATAAAAACAATTTCAATAGGTAGCCTAGAATGCAAAATTACCCTTACACCACTCAGTGGAAAGATGGTAAGCTAGTTCCCAACCAGACCCAAAATGTGAAGGATAAGGGTACTCCAAATCCCTTGCAAACGAACACTGTGAATATGAATGATGATGTACCATGGTGCATTATATGTCAATCACCTCATTCTACTAATTATTGTGCTATTGCTCAATCATTTGCCCAAGGTTAAGGTGTGCAACCTGAAGAAGAAAGTGAAGAGAAAAGCCATGATGATATAAGTTGCAATATGGTAAGCATGTGTGATGATTTGATAGATTCTGATTTGGAAGAGCCTGAAAATGACATTACCAGTCAAAGAATTTCTTATCATTTACATCATCAGCAAGTTCTTTCAGCTGATGAAGGTTATGATGTAGATAAGATATGTGTTACATCCTCCGATGTAGGATGCATAAGCTTAAGGACGCCCTCCAAGGAGGAGATTGACAAAATCATAGCTGAAATGATTTCTTAGGTTCATAGTAATTACAATTTGAGAAGTAGAATGGTAAATAATGATGCAAGAAAGCCATCCAGTGTATTCATCAAAGATATCACCCATAAGATGAATGATCAAAATAAGAAATTCAATATAGATGTGCCTAAGATCAAGGACAATAAGGGTAAGAAATGGGAACCAAAAAAGAAGGTTCACTTTCAGACAAATGAAGTAACAAAACTAGTGGTGCAATCAAAGAAATACGAAACTAATACTATCAAGCAAACAGTGATGCCTACTGTTCCAAAGGCTTCAAGTCCAGGTACTCTTGTTAAACCTACTATTACTGAACCTATTGATATGATATCTATGTTGTCCCAAATAATTGTGAAAGTACCTTTGTCTGAACTTCTTAGAATTGAAGAGCATAAGAGCAAGGCTTTATCATGTTTGGGTGGATAGGAAACAATAATACTATTGTAGATCAAATTGTTCCCCAACAAACCCCATTAGTAGTAGAGGATAATGGTATCATATCCCAGATTCCCCAAATGTTTTTAGATGATTCCTCAATGGCATTTATAGAAGATATTGACCCTTTTTTCCTCAGTCTAATCATAAAAGGGAAGACCCTAAAAAACTATATGATAGATTTGGGAGCTTCCAACACCATAATGCCTTTCAAAGTAATGGAAGCCTTAGGATTGAAAGTGGATACCAAGCAAGGAAGATGCAAAGGAATGGATGCTAGGGAAGTCCCAGTCATAGGTACCATAAATGCTTTACCATTCAAACTAGCTACATATCCTGACGTAGAGTTAACCATGTCTGTCCTGGTGGTGGATATACCTCCACACTATGGAATGTTATTCTCCATAAAATGGAGTGCTGCCATGGGGGGAAGCCTGCAATGTGACTTAACCTATGCTACTTTCCACATTGGGGATAAAGCTATCAGGGTAAATAGAGAACCAAGGGTTAATCACATTTTAGGGGAAGAAATTAACAAAGATGCCACTTGTTTCTTAGATACTGGGGTCAATGCTTTCAGAGTTGAATTGATTATTCAAGAAGTTGAGAATTTACCTGCTATAATTGAACATGAAGTTGAATGTTGCATGAACTCACCAAAATTATGGATAATGTTCTTTGATGGGGCTAGTTCTAAAGAGGGTGCAAGGGCAGGAGTAGTTTTTGTCTCCCCTGAGAATAATACCTTCAAGTATTCATTCGTGTTGAAGTTTTCCTACACAAATAATATTGTAGAATATTGCATCTTTGAAGGACAATTATGGATTACCCAATATGGAAGCCATGTTGCAGCAAGTGACTGCCTCTAAGTTAATGTCAATGATGGATGGTTTCTCTGGATATAATCAAGTTCTAGTAAAGAAAAGTGAACAGTTCAAGATATCCTTCACAACCCCATGGGAACCATATGTATATGTAAGGATGCCATTTGGCCTGATTAATGCAAGAGCTACTTTCCAAAGAGCCATGGATGTGGCATTTCATGATTATATTGATAAATTTATGGTTGTGTACTAGGATGATCTTACAGCATATTCTAAGAAGGTTGAGGATCATTGCAGACATTTGGAAAAAAAATTTATCAAAGCTCTGGAATATGGAGTATCTTTGAACCCAAAGAAATGCACGTTCGAGGTCACAGAAGGCAAATTACTAGGACATATAGTGTCTAATGATGGGGTGAAAATAGACCCTGAGAGAGTAGCAGCTATTGGTAAAGTCCCCAAGCAAAAAAATATAAAAGGAATTCAATCCTTCTTTGGCCAAGTCAATTTTCTTAGAAGGTTTGTTACCAATTTTGCTGAAATTAGTAGACCTATCTTAAAGATGCTCAAGAAGGGAGCCACTATAGATTGGAATGGAGAACCTTCACAAGCATTCCAGGATATTAAAATTGAAATAAAAAATGCTCTAGTACTGAGAACTCTAGATTATTCAAAACCCATGCATATTTTTCCTTTTGCATCCTTCCACATTGTAGCTACAATCTTATTGCAGAAAAATCAAGAAGGATATGAGCAGCCCATTGCCTTTTTCAGTAAGTCACTGCAACCTACTGAACTGAAGTATGAAATAAATTTAAAAAAAGAATATGCTTTAGTAAATGCTATAAAAGCTTTTAGATGTTACCTAGTAGGTGTTATTATTATTGCGTTTGTACCTAGTGCTGCAGTCAAGGATATATTTTCTCAACAGGAAGTATCAAGTAGAAGGTGTAGATGGATTAACAAGATCCAGGAATTCAATATTGAAATACAGATAACTAAGTTGGTAAGGGGTCAAAGTTTGGCCAAACTCATGGCTAAAGCTAATCTAGAGGCTAATCAGATAAATCTGGTAAGTGATGATCTCAGAGCTGACTTAAGTGACATGGATCAATGTGATTGGTACACCAATGTTATATATTACTTGCGACACATGGAAGCTCCTCCCCATTTGCCTAAAAATGAAAAGAGGAGTACTAAATTGCAAGCCATTAGGTATATAATTGTCCAAGGAAATCTATGGTGGAGAAATTTTGAGGGAGTATTCTTGAAATGTGTTGATCAAGAAAAGGCAAAAGAGGTCTTGAAGGAAATGCATGCTGGAGTGTGTGGGGGACACTATATGGCCAAAACTACTGCACATAAAATAATGAGGGCTAGATTTTGGTGGCCTTCCCTTTACAAGGATGCCCAAATTATGGTTAGGAAATGTGACCCTTGTCAGAGGTTTGCAGGAAAACTAAATTTCTCAAGCAATACCCCATTAAAGCCAGTGGAGGTTCAAGCACCTTTTCAATAGTGGGATATGGATTTCATAAGAGAGATTATCCCCAAGTCTAACACTAACTATTCTTGGATACTAGTGGCTACTAATTATTTCACAAAATGGGTAGAGGCTATCCCCATAAGAAATGCAACAAGTAAAGTTGTCAATAACTTCCTACTAAATAATATTATCTCTAGATTTGGTTGCCCTCAGAAAATTGTAACAGATAATGCAATGTGCTTCAAGTCTGAGGAGTTCATTAAATTTTGCGATAAATATGGAATAAAAAGGTCACCATCTTCCCCTTATCATCCACAAGGGAATGGACAAGCTGAGTCCACCAATAAAAGCCTATTAAAAGTCATTAAAAGAAACTTGGATGACAACAAGAAGGCATGGGATTCCAAGTTACAGTTAGCAATATGGGCTAATAGGATAACCGTGAAGAAAGCCATTGGTGTAGCTCCATTTGATATAGTGTATGGAATTCAAGCACGAATGTCTCAGAACAACTTGATAGGACTTTACAATTACATTGAGTTGTATGATGAAGATACTACAGACGAAATGCAAGAAAGGATGGATGATCTGGTAGGACTGACAGAAACCAAAAGAGAAGCATCTCTTAAGAACCAAAAGTTGCATAGTAAGCAGAAAGTTTGAAGATGGAGATCTAGTCTTAATGTGGAATGCCAAAATTGAAGATAAAGGGAAACATGGTAAATTCGATCCTATCTAGTTAGGCCCTTATTTGAATGAAACTACTTGGGGTGAGGATTCTTATATACTCAAAGATCTATTAGACAATATTCTTGAACTACCGATTCATGGATAGTTTTTGAAGAGGTATTTTTCTTTAAAAAAATACTTGTTATTTTCATGAACAGTAGTTTAGGGTGTTCTTATACATATCTATAAATCCTTTTGTCTGTGTATAGTTTCCTGTGCATAGTTTTTCTTGTGTGTGTGGTTCTCTTAGTAAGTGGTTGATTTGTTGAGAGATGATGTTTGGTTTGCTTCTCCCAAAAATTCTTAGCCCTCATTTGAATCTAGAGAATTCAATGTCCCCAGACAAAGCCACTGTTGGTCTGACTCTTTGAATGATAAAAATTCTTTTTCCAATTGTAGAAAAGTCAAATTTTTTCATTTAGTGGTGAATAGGTTTTTTAGGTAAGTCATCTATTTGCTCCCCTTTTTGAAAATTTTATGAAAACCCTACTTTTCTTTCCATTTGTAAACTGTCAGGTGCAAAGTGTTTAAATTTTAAATTGGGCAAATATTCTTTTCCTTTTATATCTTCTATGCCTTGAGCTACTTTCACTCTCAGTTTTCTCAGTCGTTCGATCTAAGTAAATCCACTATTGTCATTTCCTCGCTATGAAAACATGGGCACTCTTTATGTATAGCGAGGTAGCAAATGTTGATAAATTTTGAGATGGGAGCGCAAAATGAAGACACGGCAGTCAGAAAATTATCTTTTAATTGATTATTCAGTCACAGAAACCAAAAAAATGTTGTCAGAGTTGGAGAAGGACCTAATTATAAAAAGTAAGAGGTGAGCACTAGAATGAGTATCTTTCTGACCCTTCGCTACCTCGCTATCAGAAATATTGAGCATCTTGCCATTAGCAAAGTAGCGAGGTGCCGTAAAATTGAAGAGCTGGTGGCCTTGAAATTTATTGGTACCATGATTAGTCCAGGTGGCATGACCAATAATAACTGCTGTTGTCAGAAGCAGTTGATAGGAGCAATAATGATCTAATGGGTCCTTGTATTTTATGATACTAAGATTCATTAAAGTTGGAAAATCTCACTATCTCGCTATTAAAAAATTCCAGCATCTCGCCATTAGCGAAGTAACGAGGCATCATAAAATCAACAGCTGGTGGGACCTCTAATAACATGGGATGATGACTAGGACTAAAGTAAAGTCTTATGGGGTGCCAACTGTGTAGAATTTCATACTTCATCATGCTCTGGACCCATGCCCCATTGATCAAATGTGTGAGAGATTGTGAGTGTCAGATTAAAATGGAATCAACAATCCTTGCTATCTCGCATTGGAAAGTTGCATGTTGTTTAAGCTATGCGACATAGCGAGTATGGGGCCCACCACTTTTCAGAAAGCTTCGTAAAGCTTCCCCACCTTTGATTTGATCTCAGATCAATGACCATCATCTTCTTGCCATGAAGAGTTACTAGGAAGATAAGTATAGAAACATAGCGAATAAGGGCCCACCACCATCTTTCTAAGCACATATAGTAACATATCATCTGCTAGATTAAGATTAGATTGATCACTGTTGTTCCTTTGCTATGGCAAGGTGCTCATTCTTTATGCATAGCGAAGTAGTGACCTATTGACACATGTCCTCAATTGCTAGTGGGTCTAGACAGAAGCGACATCAAGGAAAGAGTTGTGTACGTGGGAAATTTTCATTGGATCAATTGACCAACTTGTCAAGTGCAACGCCTAGTTATTTTTCTTTGTATCCCATGATCGTAGGATTTTTGAAGATCAACGGTACAGCTTTAAACACAGAATATGGTGCCACTCTGTGTATTAATTAGACATGAAAGCATCACATATGAGGAAAAACAAAGTATAACACAAAAGATTTCATAAGTTTCACCTTACGCGAGCAAAGATTCTAAGCTATTCCTAAGCAAAAGCAATTACTAAAGGAAATCGTACAAAAGTTTGGCAGAATTTGTGAAGTAGTTTGTTTGCAAAAAGTTTGCAAAAATATAGAGGAAAACAAAGATAGAACTCAAGTAAGTAGTACTACTATAATCTTTGAAGATTTTTCAGTTTTGTAAAATATAATCCAAGATGCCTCCAAAGAAGGGATTTTCAGGTCAAATAAACTATTTGGATAAAAATGTGCATGATGACTTGCTTGAGTTGCTGCCAGAGTCTACTGTAGAGACAATGCAAGTTAAAAGGTTAACCTCATTAAACCCTAGGTTGAGGATAGCTAATGGATTGTATGATAAGTGTAACTGGGTCCAGGATGCTCAAACCTCACAAACTGGTTTGAATTTGTTCAAGAAATGGTTTGTAGAAAGAAAATTTTATGCCCCACATGCCAATATATGGAATTTTGACCTGGGAAAGCTAGTTGTTCCCAGTGTATTCATGGATTATGGCCTCCTTGAGGCCATGGCAAAGAATTATGATCAGCCACAAGGGTATCGAGAAGAGTAGATGGTGAAATTATAATCACCATTAGCCCATAAGAGATTAGGAAAGTTTTTCACTTGGGACCTCTCACTAGGTATCATATGCCCATTGATTTGACAGAGTTAGAAAAAGTGTATATGTCAAAAAAGGATGTAGTTAGACAAGGTGCACTAAAGGCCCACATAGGCAAAATTGGAAACCTAATAGAAATAACATCATCCTCTAAAGAACCTTTCAAGAAATCATGTTTTAATGCTAGGGCAGTAGATATATACAGAACCTTGTGCAAAGTTTTTGGAGATGATGAAGAAGATTTTATCCCTATGAGCTTCATGTATATGATCACTCAAATCTCCTCTTTCGGTGTAGAGATAATTTTTTATTTTGTTTCATACCAAGTTAATGAAATTCACATTGGATTGGTGGGGATTGCAAAGGGAAAAGTGGAGAAGGTTTGGGGCCAATATTCTCTATTGATGCACATGTTTTTGTTTAAAGGGTGTACATACTTTGGTAAGGAAATGGTTCTGAATAGAGAAATGGAGGGGGAAGCACTGCCAGTTCAATTATGGGATGCAGGTATGACTTGCGAAGCAGAAAATGTTAGTTTTGTTAGATTTGATAGACACTTTGCTTCCAAGTTAAGATTCCTCATATTGAGTGACAAGCCCAGAATTCCTAAGGCACTAATGCTTCTTGTCAGACCTATGGATGAACCCCACAATTTGAAATTTTCACATAATTGGGGAGATATCATCCAATATCCAATCTCAACTATCATTAGAGTTTATGGATTCAAAGGGACACCCCATGTACTACCTTGTTAGGTGCCTTTAAAGGTAGGAGTAGCTGAATTCTTGTGGTAGTTGGGAGGAGTGGAGGAGACCTTTTTGCACAAAAGGAGAATAGGATCAATTTTTCCTACTTGCACTATAGCTCACCAATTTGTAATAACTAAGGGTGGGTCTTTCTCTAAAAAATTTTGGATCAATATAAAATGGCAGTATCTCACCCTCATTTTTGTGATGCTAAAGGTTCCTTTAATTCAGCTCTTAGACATAAGATCAAGCTTCGTCCAATTAAGCATGAATTTTATTTCCCTGAAGATGTAATAAGGAATGAGTACTCTCTACAGGAGCAAGAAACAAAGAAACAAAAGTGGAGGGTTTTTTCAAAAGTTTTGGATTTTATTAATTATTTTGACAAAGATTACAAACCTCTTGATAATGCTGTAACTACTACAGATATGATAAATAAACTTATGAATACATTCCCTAAAATAATGGAGGTAATGAATGAGAAGAAACAACATTTCATTGATTCTTTTCCAAAAAAAGCCAGGGAAGTAATGAGGAAATTGGGTTTCACTCCCAAAATAGGGGCAGGCCCACTGGTTGTGCAAAAGAGGATAGGATATACTATCATTCAGGATTAGAGGCTCGCTGTAAATAAAGGAAATAAAATAATTGAATCTACAAGTGCTGCTTCTAAAGAAAGGCCCCCTAAACCCTCTCCAAAGAGAAGAAAAATAATAAGGGAAGAGGAATCACATGATGAAGGTTACTCACCTTCCCAAACTCCTATGAGACTTGAGGAGGAGTAGCTCACCAATGAGAAAATTGAACAAATTGGATCACAAGGAGGAGTTTTTGTTACCCAGGTAGAAATTGATGAAGGGAACCCCTAGGAGCCTTCTGTGCCAAGTTTTGAATTAACTATAGCACATTTCAAGGGGAGGGAATTAGACCCTATTTTGGAACAAGCCAATCAGCAATTTTTGTCTCATAACAGTTTTGTAAAATCTAGGGCTTTCCATCAGTTTGTGTGGAGGGAAAACATGCACATTTTTTAGGAAAGATGTAGGAATATGAAAGCAAAGCATCTAGAAATGGATGAAGCCTCCATCCAAAATCAAATAAAGGAACAAATGATACAAGAGTTCCAAAACATAACCCCTGAAGAGGGGAGATAGATGGTAAAAGCTACAAATATTTTATAATTTCCCAATTGGGACATTGTTGATGCCTTAATTTTTAATTCTATGTCAAATAATTTGGGATTACAAGATCCAAATAGAAAGGAATTCTTGGGAACAACATTCAATAATGACCAAGTTGCTCTTTTTATGTGGTCATTAAGAAGAGGATCTAGGACTACTCCATCATAGTCTAATGATTCATGACTAACAGGGAGTATCATTGTGAGGAGAGTTGCTGATACTTCACACATACGGGTAGCCCACATGAATGTAGATTATTCTCAATTTGCCCTTGGCCACTACAGAAAAGGAAGAAAAGGAAATGACTGAGCTGCAAAGCAAGTATGAAACAGTGGTGGATGCCTACGATAAAGAAGTAAAAATGAGAATTGAGCTTGAGAACAAGCTATTGGGAAGGGCCACTAGGCCAAGAATAATATACCCTCACCCCCCAGTTGAACCTTTCAAATCTACCCCCCTCATAGAAATAGTAGATACACCCCAAAAGCCACAATACTACACTACTAAGGATTTTGAAGAAGAAAAAGGAAAATTGTGGGCCCTACATGTAGAATTGGAATCCAAATATGAAGATAAACTTAGAAAAGCTCTCACATATTTGGGGGACAAAGTTGAATAGCTGCTAATTTATGATCAGTTGGCCAGGGTGACCAGTATTTGGGAGGATTTGAAAGCTAATGATGAGGCTCTAATGCCTATTGTGAATAAATGTGTATGAAGGGAGAAACAAATAACATTTTTGTGTTTCTCTGTTATAGATGATTCTTTTGATCAAATTGAAAAAATATTTGATATTGTTTCTAATCTTGCTAACTTTGATAATAAAAGGATTCATTTACAAAAAATAGTAGTAGGCTACTTGAAAAAGTACAAGAGCTAGAAATTCAATTTTTTTCCTCATGCCCTAGATAAAAAGAATAATCTGAAAAGCAAAGATGAATGGGCAAAGGAACTTGATGATTTATTCTATTTAAGAATGAATCAAGTCATTAATAAATCAGGGCATGCATGGTGGGCCGCCACAATAGAAGAAATGGTGAAGGCCCAAATATTATTTGATTCTTTAAAACAAGAATTCATTACCATTAATAAGGATGTTGAATATGTGCTGAAAAGATAGAGGGATATTTTGCAGTTCAATTGGCCAGATGACACATTATTTGACAAGTGGATGGCAGATATGGCTCCCAGTGAACAGTTTGATGAAGATAAAAATGACAGTGATGAAATGCAAGGTGAGGAGATCCAAATCATTGACCCTGTCACTACTTAGACCCAACTAGAAGAAGAAGACAAGGATAATCTATTACCTTCAGTTGCAGACCTGGGACCACAAGATGTTGATACAACTAAAGAAAGGGAATAGGTAGAAGTTATTCCCACCATACAAGATAAAGATGGTGAAAGCCCACAAGTGGAGGTTGACATGCCATTATCAGAACAAACTTCATCATTGGTTAATTTGGCTATTGTATATGAGGGAGGATCAGAATAGCAACCAACTTAGCTACATTAGAGCATGTGACAAAAGGGCCCACAAAAGGAATGTTTGATGTAAAACTTTTGCTGTTACTCACATTTTTGTCATCTTGTGATAAGTGTATGTAAATGTTTCTTGTTAAAGATCCCTGTCACTTTCTCTTAGCCTGACGCTTGTTGCATCTCACACTATTTAAGTGAGATTCCAAGGCTAAAGAATGGTTTGAATTCTATTTTTCTAAGTGATATGCTTAGTCTATCTTTGGTCCAATGTTTTTGAAAGCAAGTTTGTGATGTATATTCTCTGTCATTTCTCTGAGAATACATGAATACAGAATGATATGTGTTTCTTTTTGATGGTCATTCTGAGTCTATTATAAATTGTATACAATTTTCAATGAAAATTAATACAAATTTTGAACTGTCCCCGTATTAGTTCTTTTTGAACTTTGTCTCCTTTTGATTACTTGGCTATCTTGATGTTGTATAGGTAAAGGCTTGTGCAATTGAATGCAATCCAATTAGGTTGCATATCTATTTATCACTACTGTTAATTCAATGGATTAAGTAAAAGTTGTGGTGAATGTGATAAGGTTGCTATAGTAGTGGAAAGGGTTTTGAATGATAAATTCTGATAAGAATTACTGATAAAATTTGTTGTAAAGAAATAAATTAGATCTAAGGAATTGTTGTAGACTCTAAACCCCAATGGATTAGGCACTGATCAAATTTGATCTAGCTAAAAGAGGAGTATGTCACAAATGGTTGTCAAAAATGGAGAATTAAATCAATTTTACTTTCTTTTCCTAGAGATCTTAAAAGTTGACATGTACTTGTCTACATGGAATGTTTTAGCTTTAGTTAGCCACTATTGTTGAGAACATCTGTTGATCTATAGAAAATTTTTGGCCATATGTTATATGAGATGTGTTTATCAAGTTATCAAGAATTGTATATGTATTTGAGGTTTTAAGATGAGAATCAGAATGAAACTAGAAATAATCCTCATATAGTTTTCCCAGTTTTGGATCATCCCTGGGTATACCCACCCTAGTTTTGCAAAGCTAGAAGAGTAGAAAACCACCTTTGGTTTTGTTAAAGTTGGGCCCAAATGCTTTGCACATGCAATTGTTAACAAGAATTGGCTAGTCTTTAGATTGTATGAGTACTGTCATCTTGGTATTAAGCATTTTGCTGCTTAGTAGTTTTAGTCCATTTTAAAACACCAACAAAATGGTGACTCTTCTGGGGAGTTGTTCAACACATTTGTGAAAAGTACTATAGTTTCTTTTGTCCTGCTGCATATGTGTGTGTTAGGTTATCTAAGTGTTGCCCGTGGATATAAGGGAATAGTTTAGTGACAAACCTTGATAATTTAAAAAGGGTATAGCCCAAGTACCATAGCTACTATTGGATTGGGACCAACATAGACCACCAATCTTTGATCGATTCGACAATGATGACACTCTCACAATAGACTTTGAAATCTATGGAGGCATTATGATTGACAATCATAAAGAAGAAATTTCTCCTAAAGAGAACACATTGACATATTTTGGGGAGCCAATTCCATCTTCCGGTTACAAAGCAAAAAGAGAAAAAAATAACAAGCATAGGTCTCTTGGTGAAAACTGAAAGGTGCCATTAGATAGTGAAAAATCAAAAGCTAAGCAACTCCCAAGGATGCAAGATGATGCCTTGAATATTAGTTGTCCAATTTTCAACATGCCATGAAGTCTTTTTGAGCACTCTCAATCAGCCTTCATGTGGAAAGACATTGGTCTCAATCCTCCTAATCCTTCCTTATATCCAATTGTTTATCCTCAAATCTAGCTACATAACTTGTCGAACACCCAGAATCAATTCTTTATCAAACAACCCTTTGCATATGTCATCATCAATAACATCCCATAGAAAGAATCCTTTGACCCATTTATCCTTAGATGCCCTTATTTGCAAGAGGCAGACACTGTCTTACATAAGGTACATGATGGTATATTTGGAGGTCTTTCTAGTGGTTTGATCTTAGATAGAGATGTGGAACAACTCCTATGTAGTTATAGTCAGTTGTGGGTCTAGAGATTATCAGTTAGCAGCACCAACAACAGATATCTTCGTAGCATTTATCAGTAACATTCATGATTCCATCTAAAAGTCCTAAAAAAATATTTTAAAAAATGGCAAAAGTCCTTTAAAAAATATCAAAAAAAAAAAGTCATGAAAAAAGCAAAGAAAAAAGTGAAAAAAAAGTCATGAAAAAAAGGATGCCTTGATGAAAACCTAGCAAATAGGCATCTTGGCATAGAAATTTGAGTCAAGAGAAAAATTATGTCCAAAAGTGAAAACTTGGAAAACATGTGCTTTAGGCAAATACCATGGTGAAAACCTGGCAAACAGGTGTCATGTGTAATTAGTTGTTGCTCCTCAATCTATCAGGATTCTATTTGGCTTTCTCCCCTTTTGTTATTCCCTAATCATATCCATCATCTTGCAAGACATCCTTGGTTCCTTGACCATGGCTTATGAACTAGTTAATGTCCATTGTTATCTTACTTAATGCATCACCAGTCTGCACATACTCTGTCATTGGCCTTTGTACATAGTTTGTGTCTTGACTAGGGGCATATTACCTGCATGGTGCATGAGTTTGAATTTGAACTAGGGGCATATCCCTAAGCACTATTTATCCATTGGACTTAATGCATAACGGATTGGAGCTAACACTTGTACATGCTTTTACGATCCTGAAAAAATCCTAAAAATTCAAATATGATCTTGAAAAAATCCTAAAAATTCAAATATGGTCTTCAAAAAAATCCTAACAATTCAAATATGATCCATAAAAAATCCTAAAAATTCAAATACGATCCTGAAAAAATTCTAAAACTCATAAAATGTCCTGAAAAAAGCACTAAAAAATCATAAAATATCTTGAACAAATTAACTAAAAAATCATAAAATGTCCTAAAATAATCACATAATAAATCATAAAGTGTTCTAGAAAAATCACAAAAAATCAAAAAATGTCCTGAAGAAACCAGTCACACAAAAACAACAAATATCCTCAAAAATCTTAAAAATCACAAAACCCATCAAAAATGTGTAATAAACCTTGTACATAATCATCCCTTTTGCATACACACTTGCAATTTGAAAACCAAAACTCAAAGCACTGCACTTCAATGACAATCACACTTATCTAAGCAACGTGAACCGACAATCAATCCAACTTGTCACTATGAGCCTATCAACTGAATCAACAATCCCAACCATCACATGATCAACTTATCAAACACTATCTAAAGACCTTAAACACTAAAAAGCAAGTAATAATGAACAAGAATAGTTGTTGGATCATGTTGTTTAGTGAGTGATTTATTTTTGCTTTTTTTTTTCTTTGATCATGTTCCTATGCCACTCAATGATATGAACTGATCTATGAGAGTGGTCAGGATGGTTCATGGTCATTTTTTTAGTCTCTATCTATTAAAATGTACCTTTGAGATTCTAGGGCATGTACATATGCCTTAGGAAGGACAAGGTCATTTTCTATCTGCATCATGCTTGTTTATACAAAAGGTTTGCATTTTGCGCTCTGGCCCTTTATGGCACGATGCATTGCATTCCATTTTCCATATCAAAATAAAGCTCCATTTGACATGTTGTGCACTTTAAAAAAGCAAAATTCTTCTCATCATACTAACAATTCCTCATCTCATCCCCTCCATCTTCTATGTCTTCTTCATCCACTACCTTGCATCTTGTTAAAAACAAATTGACTTATCATGTGCATATCTCAATAAATTTCTCAAGGGGGCACCCATATATATCATTCCTAGTAGGGCATGTTTTTATTTCCTTCTCATCAATGTTCCTTAACACAATGCTCTAAATCAAATTGTATCAAAGATGGGCAAAATGTAGATGCTCAAAAATGGTTTGCATCTACAATTTAATCAAAATGAAGCTCCACTTTACATATAGCACTCCTTTCAAAAGAAAAAAATCTTCTCTCCATTCTAACTGGTCCTCATCTCATCTCTTCAATCTTATTTCATTCATATCTTCATTCATCACCATGATCATGTATTCCAATGCACCAAATCATCTTCATCTTGCATTCCTGCATTCATACATCATCCCACAATGTCTATCAACCTTCTAGGGCTTTCCACCTAGTCCAACCTTAGTCTAACCCTTGTTTGACAAATTTTGACCAAATGTGACCATCCTTGAGTAATCTCACTCATGTTTTGACCTCTTTCCACCATTTTTGGCACTCACACATTGTTTTAGGTCATTCTAAGTCCAATCGAGCTATTTTTGGCCCCCAAAGCCTTCTAGGGCACATTTCACACTTTTTGAGGACACTTGGGCTTACCAAGTGTGGACTGGGCATGCTTGGGTGAGTTTTGGGTGCACTTGGGGCAATAGGATGCCCAAAATTTCTCTTAGAGCCCCTATGTTGCACTCCAGAGGCCATAACTTTTGCATTTCAACTCTAATTTTCAAACTATTAGTTGTGTTGGATTTTTATCTTCATTGTGAAAAAAATGTGCTATAACTTTCATTATTTGGTGACTATCTTGAGTGGTAACTATTGAAAATACTCTTGGGCCCCTAGATGAACATCACTTTTCATACTAATTCATCTTGTTTTCTCATTCCACTAACTCTGATCTTTTGGTCAACCTGATTGTATCTCAATAGTGTCTATCATCATTCATATCCTCTTTCACATCAATTTCACATTATTTTGGAACAATTTCAACATCATCAAAAATCATATCAAATCAACTTGCAACCATTTCAATTCAACTCAAAACCATATCATATCAACTCAAAATCATTTCAAATCAACTCGAAATTACCCCAAATCAACCCAAAATCACACAAAATCAGTCCTAATCAGCCCAAAACATATCAAACATCCAAAATAAATCATCATTTGTCCAACCCTGGGCATTTTTGTGGCTTTCAGCATCTTGGAAACCTATCAATCTATCAAACCTAATCAATCTGACCTTAGTATTGTCATGGCTCTCAATGCTAGGTCAAACTATCATTCTTTTCATTTGATCATGGACATTTTTGAGTCCCTAAGTGTTAGATCATGATATCATCAAACCACTTTAATAATATTTACTATGTCCATCAATATTATTTTGATCAACCTTATCAATCAATCTTGATCCTGTAGCATTTACAATGTCAGTTAAATCTTACATATCTTTGATTCATGTCATGCGTCCTTGGCATGTTATCAATTTCAATTAATCAATCAATTTTAACATGGATTTGGTCTACCTATCATCATCCTATTCAATTTTTATCATCATCACATTTCATCAAAGGATACTATCGCACTTATTTAATCAATCTGGCTAATCATTTACTAATTTTCTCTATAAGGTTATGTAACCCATAATTTAATCTTATTATTCTTACTAATTATTCTTCCTATTTATCATCCTTAATTAATTGATATTTTATTAATTAATTGGTTCATCATTCACAAACCATGGAAATTCTTAATTTCCTAAGTCACATTTTCCACCATTAATTCCATTTTCACTAATTTCTACTTTGTGGAATAAAGTATTTTTAATTCAAATATTCCATAAAATATTGACATCATCATGACACATGGGGGTGACACCTTCTTGATTCTGCATTGAAATTTGTCCAAGATATATCATAATCCAAGATTCTTATTCTCTTTCATGCATCCATATTTGGCTTCATTCATCATAGATTCTTGTCTTTACGTGGCTTGAGGTGTCATATGACGTGTCATAGATTCTCTTCCATCTTTAGCCAAGTTTGACTTCCAAGCATCATAGAATCCTACACTTGGCATCTTGTGTCATATGTGTCATAGATTCTCAAAGGAATCTCATGCCAAGTTGCATATCTAAGGGTGACAAATCCAATGCTCTCACCTTGTGTATTGATTATAAAATGAGAATTCTTTCTCTCATTTTTGGTCCCTAATTCTTGAGTTCTTAAGTTACTAGTTTTCTTATCTTTTGCACTCTTGCTCTCACACTAAAATCACAACTTCAAGTATTCTCATAGCATTATCATCATCTTAGGCTTTTTCTTCAACTTTGTGTGCACTATAGGAATTTTTGGAGCTACATCATTTGGAGAAGAAAGAAGGACATGGGAGCTACAAATGAAAAAGGGAGTTTTAGATTTTCTTTCTTTTGATTCATTTGGCTTTCATGGTAGACTAGAGGGTGTTAGCATATGATTATTGAGTTTGTTATTTGCTCATATTATGTTAGACATTAGCCCATTTTTTGTTCCTACACTAAATACAAATATATGATTGGAAAGTTATAGTATGTTGTACACAGTGGACCAGATATTTCCCGTTGGAATAGTCACAAGGTTTTCCAAAGGAAACACATCTAACTGCTATGAAAAGGATATTCAAATATCTCAAAAGAACTAAAGATTATGGTATATGGTATAAACAAGAAGATGGCCTTTAATCTTAATGTCCACACAAATGTTGATTGGTCTGGAAATGTTGATGACAAAAAAAGCAAGTGGAGGAGCATTTTTTTCAGGAGAAACATTGATCACATGGATAAGCAAGAAACAAAATTGTATTTTACAATCTACTCTTGGAGCTGAATATTTTGTTTTTGTAATCAATTGTTCAAATAGTGTATGGATCAAACAATTGTTAGAAGGAATGAAAGAAGAAGTAATTAAGCTTGTCGTTGTTTGCTATGACAACACAAGTGCTATGAATATATCAAAAAATCTAATGATGCATGCAAAGACAAACCACATGTTTATCAAGTATCATCATTTGAGGAAGCAAGTTCAAGAAAAGTAAGTGAGGCTTGAGTATGTATGTTCTAAGGAGAAAATTTCTAATATATTTACCAATCCATTTCCTAAGGATGCTTTCGAGTATCTAAGAGGTAAACTAGGGGTCTTGACCCTATCCAAAATTCACTAAGTGAAGTTTCATGTTGCATAAATTCATGAATGAATTGAGATATCTTATGGAGTTGATACATAAGTGTTTACACTTTAGGAGTATTTTATTAAGTTATGAAGTTAACTAAGATGAATCTGATTTAATCTATACATGTAAGTTACAAAGGTCATTAGAAGGTTTTATAAATTTAACATTGAAATTTATAATGACATTTGGCATTGTTATCAAAGGGGGATAAGAGTAACAAAAAGGGGGTGAATATACCCAAATGGAGAGAATAACCTAGAAAGGAGAAGTATATTGTAAAGGGGATAATATGTCGAATAGAGAGAATAATCAAATGACAAAGACAAAAGACTAAACCTAAACACGATATCACAATCAAATGGGGAGTAATGTTGAAGAAATTAAAGTTTTGTTGCTGCTGAAAATACAGACTAAATATCAATTTGAAGAACTGGAATTGCAAAGTTGTGTTTTTGATAATGCATACATTTTATTATCACATGTTATATTTTGTAATTTAAAAACTTAAGTTATGTGTTTCCAACAATTCCAAAAGGGAAGATTGTTAGCCCCAACCAATATTGTAATTGATGATGCTATTAATGTGTGTAAAATAATCATATCATTTGTTATATTGTCACTGATGTCAAATCCTTAACTAGCTATACACTATGTCAATGCAAGAAAGTACCATATCATTTGATTGATGAAGAGGATCTAAAGAAAGTATCATGAAGATATAGTTATATGTAAGGTATTCAATGGGTACTTGAATGAGCTAGACAATGATTATGTAATATTGGTTTGATTATTTTACAATCATTTATTGTTGCAATATGTTAAAGTTCATAAGCTAAAACTGAGTCACAAGGTTAATGAAAGGAGACTATATTCATTGAGTGGCTACAATATTGCCTAAGTGATTGCAATGAGGAATGAAGAATACAGTGTTTCCCATGCAAGTTAGTATTAAACAAGTTATGAGTTGACCAAGTAAATGTAATGTTTATTAAGTGATATTCAGATGAACAAGTTTGAGAAATTGGAATTTGAGGATGACTTTTGATGGAAATGTGGAAAGTTTTAGGTCTATTGTGAGAGTCAAAGTTTTTTGCAAGAGAAACGATGGAGAAAAATCAAGAAGGATCTAATGAAGGAAAATGAAGAAGGATAAAGATTCACACAAATTCCTATGTAAAGTTATAGTTTCTATGTGTCTAAATTCATTGTATGAAGGAATTTTATTATAAACCTAAGATTGACAATTGTGATTAAATGGCAAAAGATGGAAGGATATGGAAGCATTGAGAAATATATTTAAGGAGGATAAAATGATAGTTTAGGTTGCTAATTTGTTGATATGTTGAGCTAGTTTGAAAAATTGTTCAAGACTTGATGAAGCTAGAAGAGATATGATTGAAGGTTGTTGTGGAATGCAAAGTTGTCAGAGAAGAAGAAAGAGTTGAGCCAAGTGAACCAAGAAGAACATAGAAGTGAAGAGAAAGGAGTTTGTGGAAGATAGAATCAACCGAGTGAGTAAAAGATAAAGAAAGAGAAAGAACTAAGATTTGATTGAGCAAGGTAGTTTCTATTCTTATTGATCACTTTATTGTGTTTACAATTTAACCGATGTAGAAAAAAATCTTAGAAGCATAGAGTGGACCTAACAAGTATGTGAAATCCTATATGGTAGCATCGATTAGTGGTGTTTGTAAGTCTTTTAAATTAGGCCACTCTTTTTGGTCCTAGACAAGAAGTGACAAGGTCTAAATGATCTTTTGGTGAAATCTTCTAACAAGATCACTTTAACAAAGTGTATATGGCCTTTAACAAGTTAGTCTCCTAACAAAGATCACTTTAAAAGAGTGAACTTTTTTTGTTGTTGGTCCTAGGTGGTTTTTCCCTTAACAAGGTTTCCATGTTAAATATTGGTGTCAAAATTGTGTGAATATTATTTGTGTTGCAAATTGATTTAAATGTTTAACAATTTACTACAACTCGATAATAATTAAGTTATCACTAGGTAATTACTAGAAAGTTACCAACAGTTAGTAATGAAAGGAACAATTTGATAACAGTTTGAGAAGAATTTGATGTATGAGTCAAGTTTTACATTGGATATGTCTATTAAGTAATTGGACGTATTGAAAATATATTATTGTTTATTGTTATGTTCCTTTGATAATGATGAAATGTTTGAAGGGACTATGAGATAACTAGACATAACTAATTCACTCCCCCATCTTAGTTATCTAACACTTCCTAGTAAAGCTTACCATTTTAGGAGCTTACATATAGATTAAATGGTAAGAAATTATATGTAATAATTTTTTTAACATCAAATGTGGCACTAAATTTCCATGTAGATCTATGCTTTGTATCATCAAATATATATTGATCTTCTTTCTTGTTTGGTGAGTTCTATGTTCTCATTTTCCCTTGGTTGTCTATAATAGCTTGTCATTGCTCCTTCTCCCTCTACAACTACTACTCCCATTAGTTTTCTTCTTTCTTAGTTATTTTTTCTTAGTTCTCTTCTCTTCTCATAGTGCTAACAACCTTCAAAAACTCTCAACTATGATTGATTTAGTTGTATATATTCTTTCTTCATTGTCAAGGCACAATTACCCATGACTAGATTACCTCATTCATTCTTAAATTAAAAAATTTAATTCCATATCTTTTTCATTCATGGGAGACTTCTAGTCCCTATACCTAGGATCTATACTAGTAGCTTTGTCAGTCCTTTCATGAAATAATGGTTCCCTTTTATCCTTGTATGCTTCTGTAGTTTCATTCTCACCTTCTATCACATCATTGGTGATTCATTATGTTGATGAATTAGATCAATTGACAATATTTTATTCTTCTTTCAACCTTTGTGCCAAAGATACTTAGAGGATGAATAATCTCCACCTTTGAAGTTGATGGAAAAACATCATTTAGCAACATTTTCCTTTTCTACTTTGTAAAGTTCCTTTGATGGAAAAAAAATGTATCATTCCTTAACCCATACTAGTAGATGTTTATAGTAGAGGGACTTGGCCAAATGTTAGAAACTCTCCTTCACAATGCACATGTCTTACTTCATTCCTCTCTTTTTTTGTCCCTTTGTCCTTCTGCTTCATTCTTTGTATATTCTACCTCTTTCTATATTCTCCCCTTATTCTTTCATTCTTCTTTTTTTTCTTATCCTCCTGGTACATTCTACCCCCAATGTAAAATTCTATTCTCCCCTTTTTCTTTCCTTTTTCTTTTTTTGCTTCTCTTCCTAATACATTCTTTTCCTAGTGTTGAACTTGAACCTTTTTCTTTTTACATTCTCCCCTTTTTTGTCATAAATGAAAAAGGGTTTTGTATGGTGGCTATAAGTTGTTGAACATGTTGGCAAGATGAGTATCCCATGATACCTTCAAATTTGTGAGAGTAATGATCTCACTCTTTATTTCACTTAAAAGTGTCTCAAGTTGACTCATAGTGTTTCTCAGAGCTTTGTAACTAGTACATCTACATTCACAACATTTATTTCAATGATGTTTGTCATTGGGAATAGTTTTCACTATAATACAATTAATTTTATAGATCTCTTCTCTTACTCATCCTTAAGTTGATGAATTATTTTTAATGCCCCTTGAGTCTTGGATATATAGTTAGCTGGAGAGTTAGTGATTACATTGAAATTGTCCTTCAAAATTTGTAGCTCCTATTGAACTTGTTGTAGCTTTTGATCTAGATCTGGTGAGAGTTCTCATGGATCAGATGTCTTCTTCATGACTTGTGTTGAACCCTACAAGGTTTCTTTTAGTTTTTCCTTTACTTCCTGAAGGGTGGGCCTATTATCTTCTACAAGATTTTGCACAGTATTTATTATTTTGGCTTTAAGCTTCTTTTCTACGAGTGTTTCTACACTTCCTTGATCATCTTTTACCTTGCCAACTAATGTGAATAGTTGGTTGATGAGATCCAAATTAAGATCATATTAGATATCTGATGCTAATTCTACAATAATATTTTTGGTGATTACTAGTGTTCTTTCTTGTTTTTTCTTATTGAGTTCTCCCTACCTCTTTAGGTATTGCTTGTACTTATTATTTTTCTCCAGGTCTGTGTCTTTAATCATCTCTTTCTTTGCAACTATGAGTGTATTTATTTTATCCTTTCCTTAAGCTACTCTAGCATCCTTCTCATAGAATTATCCTTCATCTTCAAAGCTTGAAGATGATGAAAGATGACAATTTCTCCATTTTCATAACTAGCCTTCTCTTCTTCCTAAAATACTCACCATCTATTGTTCTTGATATGCTTGATACTCTCTTTCTTCTTACATGTTCATGTGTCTTTCTTTTAGACACCCTTGATCTTGAAGATGTAGGTCTAGTTGTAATACCTTGATCTTCTCTATGTGACTCTTCTTCTTCTTCACCCTATTCACCTTTCTTTGATGGTGATTCCAATTCCTCTTCCATTTCTAAGGACTTCTCCTCTAAGGGTTATGTACATAAGATAATGTGTATTCATGTGACCTTAGTGTGAAGTGTTGCGAAAATACTAGTGAGCTAAGCTAGATCCAAGAAATAACTATCAAATAAGCAATCCACAAAAATCTCATGTTTTCCTAACTACAACTACTAAAATCACTCTCAAATCAGCATCTTAGTGACAGTTCTAGAATGGGATTATGATATTTTTCTAGATCTATGAAAGACTATATGAGATCTATGTGAATGCAAGATATATCAAGATGAAAATGCTATAGATATGTGTATGTATGAGACTAAATGATTAAATAATGCTAAAATGATGCTAAAAACCTCTATAGTAATTATGCTAAATAGATTATCAATTGCTAACTCTAGTATGCCTATAGTAAGGATGTATAAAACTTGGGTCCTTTGCTCTTGTTTTCCCCTCATATTTATAGGATTTTAGAAGGGATTGGGGTAAAGATGGAGGAATTAATTTTTTGTTAGGGGTAATGGAAAGTCTTAAAATATCTCATAAACCCCCAAAAGGAAAAGTACAACAAATTTAGTTTGTGAGGATAAAAGGGCCTTTTCTTTTCTTTTTATATCCAAAAAAGGTGGATTTTCACTGTTTTAGGGGATAATGACTTTATTTGCTTTATTTAAATTTGTCTTTTCTTCTATTTTGTCTTTTTCTCCTTTTCTTTAATTTTTAATTTCCCCTTTTTTGAATTAAATTACCCTTATGAAATGATTTTTAGAATTTGAATTGTTAAATGTTCAAGGAAATAGGCAATTAATTGATTGAATTAATTACATAAATAACTTGATATTGTGATTAATCCAAAGGTCTATTATTTTTCCTCAATCTTTCTAATTTTGTCCCCAATCTTTAACCATTTGATGAAAAAAAAAATTCCAAAGTCTTTGCCAATTTTAGGGTGTCTACAAATGTCATTCTTTGATCTAATATGCAAAGCATATTAGTTCAAAAAAATCTTGATTCTTCTGATTTGATGTCCGACATGGATACAAAGTCTAGATGCCCCTATTTAATTGATTGTTTCATGTTTGGATGGGGTAGGATGTTTTAGATGTTTGAAAAATGTTTTTGTTTGATATGGGTATGTTTCCCCCTTAGAAATGAAATTAGAATTTATGAATTTCAAAATATTGATGTTCTAATTTTATTTCAGTAAAGTTTACAAAGGAGTAAAATTTTGGGAAATGAATAGTGTTGGTAGTCAAGGTCAATGAGGATCACTATAGAAAACAAGTTGTGGAGTGGTAATAGGATGAGATGGTTAAAAATAGGGAAAAAATTCTCCTAGATGGCATAAATGGGTCAAAAAGCTTGTTTCACCTAACCATTTGTACATTCACCTTTCATTATTTGATGTAAGAGCATCTTGGGTGTAAGAGAAATCTTGCATCAACAAAAAATATTTCATTTTAGTTGTTTCAATTAGGGTTGTATTAATGCAAAGTTTTTGTTTATGGAGGCCTGCTACTTAGTAAGTCAATCATATGAGCTCAGAATGTCCTAATTTTAGCGGTGGATATTCATCTTAGATATATCAGCCTACTAGATGAGGCTCAATGCCATATCAAGTTTATTCATGGATTTATTACAGATTTTTGGTTTGCAATTTTGGTATATAAACTTCATGCTTACTATTGGAGACATAAAAGTGCTTGAATGAGGCTCGAAAACTCAATAGATGTGTATTTGTACAAATCTGAGGTTGTAGATCAAGAGTTGAGGTTTTTGAAAAGTGGTTATAATAACGAATCAAAGCAACAATTTGAGAGTTATGGTCTTCTGAAGTTGGGCTGACCAAAACATCCAAAATAAATATCAAAAATGTATTTGGTTGACTTTATATGTATTATTAGGGTCTTTCGGACCTAGGTATTAAGTTTGAGTGTCTAGAACCTTCTTGGGCAACATAAAATTACCTATTTATGAAATGTCTGAGCATTGTCTAAGATAGCTCTAGGTGGTAGTTCACAGCTTTGTCTTGTAGATTACTATAATGAAGGAGCCCATGTGGGTTAGCATATTGTAATTGTGAATTCTATAATTTTGTATTTGCGGTGATAATAAGAAGCATATTTGTTTTCCCATAATTGTTGTTGTTTCTTTGTTTCTCTTATGTGTTTATGGTATTAAGGGGAGCACCCTTCATCAAGAGGTATTAGAGCATCCCTTCATCAAGTGGTATCAAAACTAGAGTGCTTGAGTGTGTGGATAGATTGCCAACTATGAGGTAGTTTGCGCTAAGCCCATGGTTTGGGCTAAGTGCATAGATAGATTGCCAATTATGAGGCAATTTTCACTAGGGTTTTAGTGGAAGCACAAAAATCCCTACACAAAGAGAGCATGGTGGATGAGTCAAAGGTAATACACTTAAGGATTTTATAACCCTCCAAAGGAAAATGAGAGTAATGCAAGAATAGATGCATAGAGGAATGAATCTTTCTATAGGAGATGATGCAAGTGAGGATGAAAGAGAGGAAGAAGGAAATGTAGACGAAGATAGAGTAGAGAAAGTTCTTGACCTAGAGGATGTAAACATTTTTAAGGTCATTTCTAGTATTGGAAAAAGAACTAAGTTTGATGTTCCAGCATTTTTAGGAAATCTCAACCTAGAAGAATTGATCGACTAGATCAATGAATTGGAATAGTACTTTGAATATGAATATATTGAAGATCTAGATAGGGTCAAGCTTGTGAAGGCCAAATAGAAGGGTCATGAAAAGATCTGGTGACAGAAGATCTAGTTGGATCAAAATAAAAGAGGAAAGGAAAAAATCACCAAATGGGATTTGATGGTAGTTAAAATAAAGTGACAATTCATTCCCATGGTTTATGAGCTTGATCTATTCAATAAAATGCAAGGGTTTAAGTAAGTGGGGAAATCTATTTAAGAGTATACCAAAGAGTTCTATTGACTTCTCATTAGAACTGGCAATGCAAAAGTTGATAAGGAGAAAGTTGCCCATTATCTTAATGGGTTAAGGCCAAGTATTCAGGATGAGTTGAGTCTAGTTTGAATGACTAATATTGAGGAGGCATACCAATTTTATATAAGAGTTTAGGAGAAACTGAGAAAAAAATTTGACAACAAGAATAGTGGAAGAAGGCACAGAGGAAGATCTGGTGGATGATTATATGAAGGCCAAAATGATGATCAAAAGAAAAAGTATGAGGTTAGATGTAGCAATCAAAACTAGAGGGGGAATAATTCCAATTGTTTCACTAATAAAAATAACAAAGATTAGAGAGGAAGGGGCAAAGGAAAAGGATCTAGAAGAGGAGGCTTCCATGGGAAATGTTTTCACTATGGAGAAGAATGGCATAGAGAATTTGAATGTTCCTAGCACTAAGGAAGGATAGACCAAAGAATAGAAGGCTAGGCCAAAGTTGCATATGTCAATGAATATGCTAAATCATCACATTTTGAAGATGTTGAAAGAGGATAAATCCTAGTTAACAGAAGAGTCCTATTAAGTGGTGAGAATGAACCTGATCAAAGAAGGAGCTTTTTTTGCACAAGGTGTAGATGTGAAGATAAGTGTTGTGATGTGATCATTGATGGTGGAAGTACTAACAATATGGTGTCAAAAATAATTTTCACAAAGCTAAAGCTGAAGATATAGAAACACCCATGCCCATACCATATTGCTTGGGTGTAAGATGACCACAAGGTCATGGTCAGTAAGAAATGCTTAGCGAAGTTCAAGGTTGGAAGCTACCAAGATGAGGTACTTTGTAATATCATACCTATGGACATATGTCATATTTTGTTAGGTAGGTCATGGTATTTTGATAGGCATGTTGTACATGATGGGTGAGCAAATACCTACACTCTGACCAATGATAGAGTGAAACATAATCAGAAGTCGTTGAAGGAAAAAGAAGAAAAGGTATGTAGTGCTACCAAAATATGTTTTGTTGATGGAAAGGAGTTTCTCCAAGGTATGAGGTGTGAGCATATCTGTTTTGTTGCAATTCCAAAATATGGTAAAGAAGAAGTTGAGGAGGTACCTATAGAAGTTGCAGATATGTTGGGAGAGTTTTATTATATTGTGTCAGATAGTGTAGCTAATGGATTACCCCTAGTGAGGAATATTAGTCACTAGATGGATTTTATTCTAGGAACCAATTTTCCAAACAAGGCAATGTATAGAATGATACCAGTAGAAAGTGAAGAGTTGAACAGACAAGTTCATGAGTTGTTGCAGAAGGGGTTGATTCAAGAGAGTCTAAGTCCATGTGATGTACCAATAATATTAGCACCAAAGAAGAATGAAGAATGGAGGATGTGCATAAATTCTCACGCTATAAACAAGATCATGATTAAGAAAAAAAATTATTGCCAAGGATGGATGATATTATGAACTATTTGAGTGAGGCAGAGTATTTCACAAAGATAGATCTAAAGAGTGGGTACCATCAGATTCATATCAGAGAAGGTGATGAGTGAGAGATTTCTTTCAAGAAAAGGGAAGGACTATATGAGTGGTTGGTCATGCCTTTTGGGCTAACCTATGCACTAAGAACTTTCATGAGGCTCATGAATGAGGTACTAAAGGAGTTTTTGGGTAAGTTTGTCATTGTTTATCTAGATGATACTTTTATCTTTTGTAAGACATTAGAGGAGCATTTGATGCATATCTTAAAGGTGTTTGATAAGTTGAGGGAAGAAAATTTGTTGATAAACTTGAAGAAGTGTAGTTTTATGGAGTTGGTGTACCTGTGATTTGTACTCTCAGAAGAAGGTCTAAAAATGGACTCGAAGAAAGTGAAGACTATCCTTGAATGGCCTACTCCAAAGAGTGCCATAGAGGTAAGATTTTTTCATGGATTGCCTAGTTTTTATAGAAAATTCATAAGAGATTTTATCATTATTTTTGGACCCTTGAAAAAAATATTGAAAGGGGATAGGAAAGAATTTAAGTGGATTGTAGGAGTAGATAAGAGTTTTAATCTATTGAAATAGAAAGTTACAGAGCAGCTTGTTTTAGCACTTCTAGATTTTAACAAGGTATTTCAAGTACATTGTGATGCTACTGGTACTACAATAGGAGTTTTTTTGAGCTAATAAGGTAGACCTATTGCTTATTTTAGTGAGAAGTTGAATGATTCCAAAAGAAAATATTTTGTTTATGATCAAGAATTTTATGCTATAGGTTAGGAATTGAAGAAGTGGAGACACTATCTTCTTCCTAAGGAGTTTGTTTTGTATATTGATTTTGCAATATTTGAATAGATAAAGAAAATTAAACCAAAGGCATTTGAAGTGGGTTGTGTTTTTGTAGAGTTATACATTTGTTTTGAAACACAAGAGTGGGAAGTCTAACAAAGTTGTAGACACTCTTAGTAGAAGACATATTTTGCTGACAGAAATATAGATTGAGGTGGTTGGGATCAAGGAACTCATTAATTTATATCTAGAGGATCTTGATTTTGATGAAGTGTGGAAGACCTGTACAAAACTTGTTACTCTTAATAGGACAAAGTAGTTGGATTTCATAATCTAAGATGGTGTGTTGTTCAAAGGAAGTTAGTTGTGCATTGTAAGATGTTTAATGATAGAGAATATCATCAAGGAGAAGCATATTGGAGGATTGGTTGGAAACTTTGATAGAAATAAAACCATTTCTTTGGTTGCTAAGAACTATTATTGGCCATTACAACAAGATGTGAAGAAGTTTCTATAAAGTTGTAGAGTGTGTCACATGGAAAAAGGAGTGAAGCAAAATACAGGGTTGTATCAACCATTATCTATACCAAAAAAGTTGTGGGAGGATTTCAACATGAATTTTGTTCTTGGATTACCAAGGACTCAGCAAGGGCATGATTCCATTTTTTTGGTGGTTGAAAGGTTTTCAAAGATAGCATACTTTGTTCCTTGGAAGAAGACTAGTGATGTTATTCATGTGGCAGAGATGTTTTTTAGAGAAGTGGTGAGACTACATGGTCTGCCAAACAATATAGTTTCTGATTGAGATACCAAATTTTTTTGGTATTTTTGCAGTACATCTTGGAAGAAATTATAGACAAAGTTGAAGTTTAGTTCATCACATCATCCACAGACTGATGGATGGACAGAAGTTGTGAATCGTAGTTTGGTAAATTTATTTCGATGTTTTGTTGGAGATAAGCCAAATGAATGGGATATGATTTTACCATAGGTAGAATTTGCATATAATAATTTTCTCAATAGGAGACTCAGTAAATCATCATTCCATATTGTATATAGGAGTAGTCCTAGAAATTCTTTTGAATTGAGGCAATTGGATAAAGGAGAGATAAGTAGTGCTGAAGCGAAAGAATTTGTTGAACATTTGAAGAACATCCATGAGGAGGTGAGGAAGCACATTATAAAGATGAATACATAGTACAAGGCTAAGGTAGATGTAAAAAGGAGGTATAAGGAATTTCATATTGGAGCTAAAGTCATGGTTCATTTGTGAAAGGAGCATTTTCCAATGGGTACATATAATAAGCTAAAAATGAAGAAGTTTGGATTGTACAAGATAGTGAAAAGGCATGATTCTAGAAATACCTATGAAGTGGAGTTGCTTACTGAATTGAATATTTCACTAGTATATAACATTTCAAATTTGGCAGAGTATTATGTAGGAGATTATGGAGATAAAGTTGCAGAAGCATGGTGGACTATTCCTGTAGCTAGTTTGGAAACAAAGGAGATTGAGGAGATGTTGGACGATCATGTTGACAAAAGTAAAAGGAACATAGCTTAAGAAGAATACCAATTCAAATGGAAAAGAAGGCTAGTAGAACATTCATCATGGCTAGCAAAGGAGGAGGTTATCCATCTTGGTTTTCCTCTTAATACTTGAGACGTGACAAGGTCACTTCTCAAATTACCTTGGGTGTCTGATGCAAGAGCATCATTGGTGTAAGAACAATCTTGCATCAACCAAAAATATTTCATTTCAATTGTTTCAATAAGGGTTTTCTTAATGTAGAGTTGTTGTCTATGAATGCTTGCTACTTAGTAAGTCAAACATACAAGCTCATAATGTCCTAATTTCAGAGGTGGATATTCATCTTAGATATATTAGCCTACTAGTTGAGGATCAGTGTCATATCATGTGTATTCATGGATTTATTGTGGATTTTTGGTTTGAAATTTTAGTATATAAGCTGCAAGCTCACCATTGAAGGCCTAAAAGTGCCCAAATGGGGCTTGAAAACTCGACAAATAGGTGCTTGCACAAAATGGAGGTTGTAGATCATGAGTTGAGGTCTCTAAAAAGTGGTTATAATAGCCAATTAGAGCAACAGTTTGAGAGTTATTGTCTTCCAAAGTTGGGCTGACCAAAACATCCAAAATAAATATCAAAAATGTATTTGGCCAACTTTATATGTATTTTTAAGGTCTATTGGCCCTAGGTATTAAGTTTGAGTGTCTAGAACCTTCTCGAGCGGCATAAAATTGCCTATTTAAGAAATGCCTGAACATTGTCTAGGACCACTCTAGGTGATAATTCATAGCTTTTTCTTGTAGATTGCTATAATGAAGGAACCCATATGTGTTAGCATATTGTAATTGTGAAATTTGTAATTTCACATTTGCAGCAATAATAAGAAGCCCATATTTTGTTCCTGCCATTATTGTTGTTTCTCTATTTCTATTATGTGTTTATGGTATTAAAGGGAGCACCCTTCATCAAGTGATATCAAAGTGTCCCTTCATCATTATCACTTGGTTGATGCTCTAGATTAGCAAGGATGGTGGTCCGATTTCAAGAGCATTGGTTCGAGAGAGGTCATCGATATCAGTGTCCAACTGACTATGGTGTCTTGGTATGTATCTGGAAACCTTATTGGAGTTTGAATTTTTGGATTTGTAGTTAAAATTTGAGAATTAAAAATTTTTTTATGTTACAAGTGCATGTGTAGGCTGAAATAACACATATATTGCATATTTTAGCACTTTTAAATACATATAGCACATCTATCTAATAAAATAGTGCATTTCTAGGCCAATGTAGCACATCTAGGGATGCCCTAGTTTTGTATTATAGTGCATACAACTTTATTTTAGCACATTTGTTATGAGTTCTAGCACATAAAGATACTATAGCACATTTGTGTATGATTATAGTGAATATGTTTGTTGAAGTAGTGTATCTAGAACAAAAGAAAATTATGCCAAGTAAAGACTATGGTGAATTTATCTTGTAGCACATATGTAGGGTTAAATAGCACTTTTCCATAGGAGCATTTTTCTATATAGTTTAAGTGTATACGTGTATGATAGTGGATCCATTACCTAGATTGATACATTTGTATATTAAAAGAGTGCATATGAATATAGTATCACATATGTGATTTGCAGCTATGCATTTGAGTGACAAAAAAGTGAATTTGTGTTTGATGTATTTGTCAAAGGTTAGAAAGCATATGTAGGATATGTCAAATATCAAATTGTCCAAAAATGTCAATGGTCCAATATGAAAAATATGAATAGTGATTTGTTGTAGGATAATTTAGGAACCACAATGGATTGGATAGTTAGGATAACCCATTTATACAACTATAAACAACATGAGTGGAATTTGAAAGTGATGTGTAGGAGAAATCTAATTGGTCATAAATATAGGATCCCACCTAAGGATGCAAAGGTGGAGAAAACATCGTGTCCAGCTCAAGATGTAGAGATAGATGAAGAACTAGTTCATGATCGAGCCATTAGCTAAGTTGCTAGATTATTTCCCTAGATTGATGAAGGACAATCACTTTGACTACTAGATGGATGTAATTTGTTTATTGTTTGTGTGAATAGGTGCATGGGAAAAATCTCATAATGTGTAGTTTGTATCCTTGGCCATTGGAGTCAATCAATAGACTGTTGGCCAAAGACCGACCACAAATAGATAGATGTGGTTTCTCATATTTGCTTCAGATACCATAGTTCTAGGTGAACCAAGGATTATTGATAGTTCTAGTTGAGCGGTGGTACTCAAACCATAATACCTTCCATTTGCCATTAGGGGAGATGTCAACTACCCTAGAGGATATGTACATGATTATCAAGATTCCCATAGTAGGAGATCTGGTATATTATGATTAGACAAATTATAATATAGCATGCAGAGATCTATTTGTGTATGATGATATCAGGAATGATAGTGTTCCATGCTTTTGTATGATCCATTACTAATTGTGCTAGTAGGGTTGATAGGAGGATTCCTCCTACTAGATAGGCAAGGGCGTGGATGTCTATTTGGATGGAGCCATATTATTCAAGTTATTGTTATGGTCTCACAACATGCACCCCATTTCTCTTAGAAATGGGGACCCCCTAGTAAATTTTTGTCTCCCAGACCCCTAGTCTGGGGCTTGGGTCATTTTTGGACTCCCCCAAGACTCTGGGTCAAGCCTTAGTCTCTAACTGGGGAAGTCCAGGCTATTAAAATAGAAGAAAAAATGAAGTTTCTAAGTGTATTAGTATAAGAATATGCACCTATTCAAAGTGCCTAGGTGCACTCAATGTGTAATTGTGCACTCATCTCCCTTTGAAGATGCACACTTGCACATGTGTGCACCTCTAGAGGGTATACACCTACAGAGGGTACACACCTATGAGGGTGTACACTTGTAGATGTGTGCACCTTGGTCCTAGAGTCTAAATAAACCCTTGACCTCCCCCCCCCCCTCCACTTACCTTCATTATCTCCACATGCTCCTAGTAACCACACCTCCACACCATTGCCACTATGCTCAATCACTAACTTGCAACACAAAAACACTTAGGTCAACTTAAACAAAAAAAGGTGCACACATGCACACCTCTTCAAGGTGCACATGTGCACAGCTTCTTTTGCTACTAAAAAACAAAACAAAACAAACACCTAAGTCATCAAAGGTGCACATGTATGCACCCTTTTTTAAACCTAAAACTAACTTTAAAAAACTAAGGAAAAGGTGCACAAGTGCACTATTTTGTGCTTTTAAAATACTTGTGTATCATAGGGTGTGCAAGTGTGCACCCTTTTTGCAATGAAATAGTCAAAACTTGTCTTTCCTTCACCCACTTGCATTTTCCATTGTGCATGTACTCAATTGTGCACATGCACATGTGCACACCTCACCAAGGTGTAGATGTGCCCAACTATGCTAAAATGGTCATTTGGAGACCATTTAATGCACCTATAAGGGTGCACTAGGTGTGCTAATTTACATATTAAAGCCAATAGGGGGTATAGACAAGTTTTTAAAAGTTTTGAGAGTTTTGTGCTAGGTTTTTAATCTATTGGGGTTTGTTTTGGTCTAATTTTATCTTTCAAGACCAGTATCTCCTCTCTTGTGCAGATAAAATGGCATCATCATCATCCTCAATGGTAGAAAAGATTGCTCCTAAGCCTGTTTTCTTCAAGTACCAAGGTGCACTGAGAAAATACCACTTCTAAGATGGACATGCAAAAATTAGAGATGTTGAGCTTGGTCACATTGATTGGAATGCCTTCCTCAACATTTGTAATAAGCCAAAAGAAGGATCCACCATGGTATCTACACTCATGCATTCTGGCCTAGTCAACATAGCCTCACCTCTAGTTTTAGTACAATCTTTAGAGTTGATCATGACCTTGGTAGAACACTATGTCTTTGAAGAAAAGGTTGTCAAGAGTGTCACTAGAGAAATAGTTCTCAACCTCCAACCTCAAAATATTGAGAAGGTCTTCCATCTCCTAAGGGTGGATCAATACCTACATATCACATATGAAGGAGCTAGGACGTGGTATTGGGAGAATGAGAAGAAATCCAAAGAGATAATTCAATCATCCTTCTTGATTGATAGAACACTAGTAGGCTATAGAGTTAGTAAAGGGGACATGACCTGAGGCTACATGAAGGATGATATTAGCTATGTGATTGTGCTTCTGAGCAGAGTAATGGGACTCTTGGTGGTTGGACATCTTCAAACTTGGATGGTCCACTTTATAGAGACCATTAGAATGGTAAGAATGCCAATTGACTGGGCTACAATTTTGAATGATAACTTGAATGAGTAGTTGGTAGCTATCAAGGCTGACCCTACATTCTATATGACATTATTTTTGGTGTACTTATTAACGGCCCAAATAATAGACTACCTAGGATTGTATAAGAAGGGAAGCATATAAGATGCTAATGCATGACATTATGTTTTGTATCCTTAGCTAGTCAAAAAGAAGCTCTCTCGGTAGAGCATGGAGTGTAGGATAGTGAATGATGGTTTTATATTTGCAATCATCTAATTCATAGAGGGTGATTATGCCAAAAGAATAGTTGTAGAATCAGCACCTTGAATCATAGAGATTGGTTCCTACTACATTTAGTTTGAAAAATTCACATACCTTACGGTCATAGGGACATAAATAAACCCAAATAAAATCCCCAAGTATCTATCAGATAGCCTCATTCTTTTGGAGATTTCTTGGCAACGCACATCTGCATATGACAAAGTGAGGAACAACACAAAAAGACATGGGTGTGGCCAATCACCATTGGTGCTTTATGACATCATGACCTTCAATTCAGAATGGGATCAATATCCCTTAGAAGATTACAACTCCCCTTTCCCACACTTCAACAATATTGGGATGGTGCAACATCTAGCAAGAAAATAGTTCATACATGAAGATGCACTGGAAGATCATTGGATGAATACAATAGATGACTATGATATCCAAATAAGGGATTATTCTAGGATGATTCTATATATGGTAGAAAAGGCCCTAAAAATAAAGATCACATTAAAGGTTGTCAAGAAAGACATGAAATATGTCTTAGATCCATTGTACAACAGGGACAAAACTTATGACGAGCTGATAATGAATGCAAAAATTGGAGGGGATGAGAACTTTGTGATGCGGGTGCATCACAAAATTGATAATATCTTGAAGTTGAGTATCATGATTGATGTCATCATCTCATGGGCATGATGTGTGTCCAATCCATGGGAATTCTACATAATGTTAGATGGCTATTTTACATTGTAACATGGTTTAGTAAGCCATACTAGTTTAGTCATTAGATGGGGAGCATTACAAATGTAGTAGTTAGTTTAATTAATAGGTAATTAGTTGGGATCAGGTTTTTCAGTTTTAGAAAGAATCTGAACATGACATCCTTGGAAGTAGTGTGTGCATGACATGGCAAGAAATGGAGAGAACCTAATGACATGGTGAGAGTTATTGGTTTTGGTAAAGGATAGTTGGTTTGTAGTTCTTGCCAATTAGAAGTGGGTTTCTATTTTTTGGAACCAATTCATACTCTATTAGTTTTGGTTGAAGGGAGAGAGTTTTAGTTTTGGGGGGCCAAATCGATAATTTAAGGAAGAGGAAAAAGGTGGTGGAGAGTTAGAGAAAATTTTGTGGCTACATAGATGGTGAAAAGGGAGTGGAAACTTAAGAAGATATCATGGGAGATGTAAGGTTGGTGGCATCAATAGTAAGAAGACATTGTGAGAGTTAGAAAGGTGGTGGAGAGTTGGAAGAAAGGTGGCAAAGAGGATATAGACATGGAAGAAGGGAGGAAGAAGCTACTACTAGAGAAGAAGAAAAGGTCATGAGTAGTATGGAAGGAGGTTAGTAGTATTAGTGTAGCACATGGTGTGCAGTGAGAAGGTGTTCGAGAGTTCTAAGGGAGAGTTAGGTGTAATAGCATAGAGTGCAGACAATAATAGCCATAACAAACATACATAATGGTGGCTTTATATAATGAATGGAATTTTTTCTTTTCTATAATTTGATTGATATATTCTTGTGTGCATTCTTCTTGTGGAAAAGCTACATCCTTGCCATGTATTCTTTTGTGTTTTAAAATGGATGGTCTATTGAAGTCTTTTTATGACCCTCAAGTTCGAACATTTGAGATAGTAACTTGGTAAATGTAGATTTTAGCCAATTTTTCAATTTCTCCACACCAAAGTGGTATCAAAGCATGGAAGATCTGGTGTGTGTTGGGTATGACAAAGCCATGTTCAGAAGATTCCATCATGAGAAAAGAGACTGGAAGGTGGATGAAAAAAGAAAGACACTTGAAGACATGAGGGAAGCATTAATAAGAATGTGGGAGGAACTTGTAGAGAGTAAGAAACACACTCTCACCATATTAGAATCAATTCGAGCCTAACCAACATGTGGAGATGATGATGGGACAGAGATCCTTATTGCTGATTGTCTAGTTGAAGAACATGGAGAGAAAATCAATACTAGTGAAGAGTAGATGGTTGTGGAAGAATCTTGTGTTCAAAATATTCTTGAGGGAACTACTAATGTTGATTTAGTTGATGACATGGGCAACATGATTCTATTTAATGGAGAGTTCAAGAGTAGTGAGTTGGTTCACAATGATCGAAAGGTGGTTGAACTGAACCTACATGTCAATACCTTCATCTTCGACAAAATGGAGGATGCAAGGCATGTTGTTTGGTTTGAAGAAGTTGTAACGATCATTGGTGGTGAAGTCAAAGAGAGAATTTTCTTGAAGGATCCATTTCATGATCTCTTGGTGCTTCTTGTCATTAAAGTACAAATGTAGATTGGGATTTTTCATTGGGTATTTCTTGCACGTCAGAACAGCATACCATAGAATTGGAAGACTTGGAAGAAGCTCATGCCAAATTCAATGGGACTTGAATTCTTGTGTCTCTGGGAGTATGATGTGGGTGCATCACAAAATTAATAATATCTTAAGGTTGAGTATCATGGTCAACATCATCATTTGATGGGCATGATGTGTGGCCAAGCCATGGGCATTCTACATAATGTTAGATGGCTATTTTACATTGTAACATGGCTTAGTAAGCCATACTAGTTTAGCTATTAGATGGGGAGCATTAGAAATGTAGTAGTTATTTAATTAATAGCTAATTACTTGGGGTTGGGTATGTTAGTTTTAGAAAGAATCTGAACTTGACATCCTTGGAAGTGGTGTGTGCATAAAATGGAAAGAAATGGAGAGAACCTGATGACATGATGAGAGTTATCAGTTTTGGTAAAGTATAGCTGGTTGGTAGTTCTTGCCAATGATAAGTGGGTTGGAAATTTTTGGAACTAATTCATACTCTATTATTTTTGGTTGAATGGAGAGAGAGTTAGTTTTGCGAGGCAACTCGATAATGTAAGGAAGAGGAAAAGGTGTTGGAGAGTTAGAGAAAAGGTGGTGGCAGTATAGATGGTGAAAAGGGAGCGACAACTTAAGAAGATGTCATGGGAGAGATAAGGTTGGTGGCATCGATGGCAAGAAGAGGTCATGAGAGTTAGAAAGGTGGTCGAGAGTTGGAAGAAAGGTGGTGGAGAGGAGATGGACATGGAAGAAGGGAGGAAGAAGTTGCTAGCAAAGAAGAAGAAGAAGTTGTGAGTAGTATGGAAGGAGGCTAGCATTATTATTGTAGCATGGGGTGTGTAGTGAGAAGGTGCCCGAGAGTTCCAAGGGAGATTTTGGTGTAATAGCATAGAGTGCAGACAATAACAACCATAACAAACATATGTAATGGAAACTTTATATCATGAATGCAATTTTGTCTTTTCTGCAATTTGAGTGATATATGCTTGTGTCCATTCTTCTTGTGGAAAAGCCAAGATTTTGCCATGTATTCTTTTTTGTTTTGAAATGGATGGTCCATGGAAGTCTCTTTATGACCCTCGAGTCCAAACATTTGAGATAGTAACTTGGTAAATCTAGATTTTAGTCAGTTCTTTAATTTTTTTGCACCACTCTGACATTAATCATAGGGCTAACCACATAGTCCAATTGAAAAGGGAATATATCAAGAAGCCTTTCAAACTTGATCCAATTATAGAGTTTTTTCCTCTACAAGCCATAGCATGCCTAGTAAAGGGTAAAGGTACCAAAGTCATAGTACCAACCTTCCCAATACAATCCCTAGTGAGGCTAGAGATAGTGTGTCAGCATGAGTGGGAGATTGATTACTTTGAAATAGATAGAGGAGTCAAGAGGGAAAGAGCTCCAACTAAGGGGAAGAAGAAAATGTCTCTTGCACAAACATCTCAGAAAGAACAAGTACAACCTAAAGAAGAAGTGGAGCCCCAAGATGACTCAGCAAAACAAGCTCAAGGAACTGAGAAAGTACCCCCTTAGCAAGATGAAGATAAAGTAGAGGAATAGGTAGATGAAGAGAAACAAGTGTCACTTATCACTATAGAGGAAGAAGCCTCACCTTATGTGCCCAAAAGAGTAAGAGTTGAAACTTGAGTAGCTAGCACAAAAAGGAGGAAGCTAAAGAAGAAAAATACTCCTACTCCTCAAGTTCCTAAGATCATACCTAAATCTGATACAGAAGATGAAGAGGACAAATAGATGGAATATGTTCCCTTCAGTTAGAGGACTCACTCATCTAGGGTTATAGAAGAAGAGAGAAGAAAAATATTGACCACAACTCCTCCAACCATTACGAAAGAGCCTATTTAGGTTTCCACTTTAGAGGATTAGCAACAACAGTGAATTACTAACATGTAGGGGAAAGAAATAAATGTCTTTTACCTCTCTAATTTTGATTTCATGCTAGTGGGGATTGAGATGTTAGGTGAGAAGATAAGGGACACACCAATAAATAAATCCCCAGGAGAGGATCAGAATCAATTGTCCCCTCTGCCTCAAAGACCCATAGATATACCACCACCACCATCTTAGGATTTGTCATTCTTGGATAAAGGCTTAGGTACTCCACTTCCTTCCACCATAGAAATAGAACAATGGGAAGCAAGGAAGAAAAGCTTGAACGACTACAAGCTAATGAAGTATCAAAGGAGGGTCAAATACCTGAAGAACCCCAAAAAAACTCGCATGATATAGAGGTTGGGACCTTATCCCTGACAGACACAAAGACTCAAAATATTGATCTTTCTTAGAGAAAACTCAAGAGGAGTGATAAGGGGAAGGGCCCCGCAATTGAAACCACCTCTTAAGTGAAATATATGTCTCCAATGGGCACCACATCAACATGGCTAAAGAGGGAGGTAATGTTTTGACAAAAAGAAGTTGTTAAATTTAACTGTCAAGGAGGGAATGAAAGAGCTAATCAAGGCCATCAAGAAACTTGAGCCATCTATGGGTGATGAGCGAACAATGGCCTTCATCATGAAGAACCAAGATCAGGATTTTCTTGCACATATAGCTATTCCTCCTCCACACACTAACACTAAGGAATTGACTCCTAAAGATTACCAGATCAAGGAGGTCATGTTAGGAAGGCCCACGGTAGAGACCACAAAAGTGATGATCACTACATCCATGAAAGAGGTGTTCAAGCATATGGACAGAGATGAGTCTAAGTTGTTGATACTATGGAAACAAATTGAGCTTTTGAGAGGCTACTTACATGGAGTAGTAAGCCCTATAAAGCTAGATCATCCAGCGATCACTCTTGATGTAGCACTAGAGAAAAAAAGAAGGGTATTATACATATGGAATCATTTTTGGGAGCATGTCAACAATGGCATGACAAGTTTGAAGAGAAAGGTATTCAAATAATGCAGGGCAACTTAGGCCTATTACACCATATTCAATCAAGTGCAGATAAATTGGTGTCCATAGTGAACCAATATTTTGGGTTGATGGATGAGATACATACCTGGGAAAAAGACCTTCAATAAAAGGTCAAAGGTATCATATGCTCATGGAAGTATATACTATAGAGGAGCTGGACAAGCTTGATGACTAGATTAAAAAAAATCTATCAGGAATAAAGTTATGCACAAACTACATGAGGATATATAGAGGTTGAGGGATTACACTCAAGAACAAATTTTTGAAGTAGAGAGGTATTACAACATTTTTTGCCTTAACATTTTTGAAGATGATTCAAAAACCAAGCTCAATTCAATGTAATCAGTAGTTCAAAAAAATTGAGGAACTTTTGAGGATTTTGTAGAAACTCATATAGAGGTTAGCAATTATTGGCAAATAGTGAAGAATAAGCATGGGGCTTTGTATTTTCCTAATGTTGCCCAAGTAATGGAGGTCATAGATAAATTCAAAAATAAGCATCCAAACATTGCTTTGGGATAAAGAAGGAAAAAAATAAATGATGGAAATTCAATTTTGACACTTGGGAAAATTTTGCATTTTTTGGAACCTGTCATCAAGTTACACAAGTGCACTATTTTCAGAGGTGTGCCAATAATTTTGAAGAAGTAGTAGCACACCAATAGTTAACTACTAGTTGTTATTTTGAGAGGATCCCATGTAAGGGAAATACATTTTGATGATAATTCAACTCCTAGAAACATTCAAAGAAGGTCAAGCTTCCATTTTTTAGGGCTTCCAGTGACTCTCAGATCCCCTTGCAACTTCCTTCTTCTTATCTACCTCTTCTTTCAATGTTTTAAGTTATGCAAAAGCTCATGCACCCATTAATTTGTTGAGAGATTTTTGGAAGCATGAATGCTAATGATATTCATATAGGGGAGTATTGTAGATATATTACTATGATTATATGTTACATTCATGACTGAGTTTGTCATTGATGTCAACATAGTAGTTTTTTATGGTATCTAACAAAAGAATAGTGGAAAGATCAAGTTGGTATGGATGGCTAGCTAAGTATTCTCACTATTTGGGGTTATGAGAGATACATCTAAGTATCTAGTATATGCAGTTAATATTAGATGAAGAAATGATAAGTCTGGAAGAAGTTATGCAAGTTTTAGTGATGTTTGTTCTTAGATAGAGTTTACAGAGGCATGTTCTGGTAAACTTTTTTATATCTCTTAGAAGAATTGTTATTCTAAGAATTGAGGTTGAGGATATGAATAATACATGTTGGTGATGACACGACTAATTTCACTTGTCATAATATTTCATGTACCAAAAGTTATTCAAGTCGCAAGGTGGAAGATTAATGTTATCGCTAAGTATAATGTGTTCTTAATGTGGTCCTATAATGATTAATTGAGAAGGTCTAATGGCCAACTTAGGGAATTATTTTATGGACTCAATATAAAGGAAGGACATTTTCCTTAATCATGATATGGGTGTATATAGATGTGAAGTGATTGTAAGTAGCAGTAAGAGCAGAATGCAAAGTTGAGCTGAGCTGAGCAGAATGAAAGTGACGAAAACTTCATTGTCGAGGTTTTGCTAAGTGATCCAAGGTTTGATATTTGGATCCAATGTTTGTGACCTAGTCTAAAAGGTCTAACACTATTTGGTTTGATTGATATAAAAAGGGAAAGAAGAACATAAAAGTAAACTACATGTTTGGGCAATGAGTTCTTCTTGTAGTTGAAATTGCATGTTTGGGCAGTGGGCTCTTCTTGCATACATTGTACTACAACTCCTAACAGGGTTGGCACAACTCCTAACAAGATTGTAAATCTCCTAATAGGGATTTAAATTTTCCTAATAGAGACTCTATGTACTAAATGTTGTAATAGACTCCTAACATGGTCCATCCTCTAACAAGGAATATTTATATTAGTACATCATCTTGTGGCCATCATTCCAACTGTAGTTTCCCTGGTTAACATATTTAGTGTAATTGTCTATGTGCATCATATTATGGTTGTTTTTTTACTTTGGTTGAATGGTTAAGTTTTTTTAAAGAAGATAAATGTTTTAATTGTTGGATAACTAATTCACCCCCCCCCCGCCCCCCAACCTCTAAATTATCTTGGTGGACAATTATTTCTAACATAATTGATATAAACAAGGGTGGAGACCTACTTAGAACCATTTAGAGAGTTAGTTTATATATAATTAGATTTATTTTATTAAGTTTTACATTTTCCTTTATCATGATATGGATATGGATAAGCGTGTGGATGATATGAAGAAGTGATTACAAGTAATAGAGTGAGTAGAATGTGAAGTTGAGCTGAGCTAAATATAAGTGAAGGAAACTTCATTGCTAAGGTTATGCTAGGTGATTTGAGGTTTGATATTTGGATCTGAGGTTAATGAACTAATCTACAAGGTCTAATAGTGTTTGGATCAATGATTACATGTTTGAGTAGTGAGCTCTTCTTGTAGTTGAAATTGCATGTTTGGGCAATGGGCTCTTCTTGCATACATTGTACTACAACTCCTAATAGGGTTGGGACAAAATTTAACAGGGTTGGAATCTCCTAATGGGTATTCAAAGTCTCCTAATAGGGACTCTATGTACTAAATGTTATAATAAACTCCTAGCAGGGTCAATCCTCTAACAAGGAATATTTATATTAGTACATCATCTTGTGGGCATCATTCCCATTGGGGTTTTCCCTCTGATCAAGGGTTTCCCTAGTTAACATATCTAGTGTACTTGTCTATGTGCATCTTATTATGGTTATTGTTTACTTTGGTTGAATGGTTAAGTTTGTTTAAAGGAGATAAATGTTTTAGTTGTTGGATAAATGATTCACCCCTATCCCCCCTCTCAGTTATTTTGGTGGATTATTATTTCTAACAACTTAATGGTAGGAATCCTTTTGGACTCCTCTCTTTAAAAGCTAATCTAGGATCAACTTCAAGGTTTTGAGTGATTTTGTGACCTACTAGAATCCACTCAATTGAAGATAAATTTGTATCTTCACGAGGAGTACATTGCTATTTCCAACCAATTTTGGATAAGATGTTTGATCTGCTTGTTGTTTTTAAAATTAACTACAAAAGAGATATATTTTTGGTATTTTCTATTTTATGATTATTGGAATTTATCAATGCAACTATATGAATTCCTATTTTAACCAATTGTTAGAAAATAAAATAACAAAGATAAGGTAATGAGAGATTAAAGCAAATAAATTGAAAGGAAAATTCCTAATGGACATAAATCATGCTAACAACACATCTATGAGTTAAATCGTCAAAATGATTGTGAAGGAAACCAATGAAAATAGGAAACCAATGCAATCATTGATGAGAATGCAATAATGACTGAAATATGTTTCACTTCTCATCAAATCACAAGGCAATGGGAAGTGCATTCATGTGAGACAAGAAGCTATGTTGGAACAATAGGCGATCTTTTCTTGAACTTGATATGTCAGTGGAATTCATTAACATAAGGCAAACACTAGAACTAAAAGGTCACACCATCATAACAATACAATTAAACCATTGGCTCCATTACTATTCATGAACATGTATTCACAAAAACTAACACACTTCGACAAGTATAACTACACTAAGAATGAGAGCACCAATAGCATATATTATTGCATTAAAATAATAGCTTGGATTACATATTACATCCATGTATTTATAAAAAAAATCTCCTCTCTTTGTGCTAGGAGAGAGAGTTCTTAAAATGCAACTCATGCTAAAAACTAATAAAACAAATCTATTATTTACAAATTGACTCTCTAAATGGTGCTAAGTAGGTCTCCACCCTTGTTTATACCAATTAATGGGTGCATGAGCCTTTACATGACTTAGAAAAATGAAAGAAGAGGTAGATAAGAAGAAGGAAGTTGCAAGATGATCTAAGAGTCATTGGAAGCTCTAAAAATGGAAGCTTGACCTTCTCTAAATGTTCTCGGGAGTTGAACTATTGTCAAAATGCATTTTCTATGCATGGAATGCACTTAAAATAGCAACTAGTAGTTAACTATTGGCACACTACTACTTCTTCAAAAAATTTGGTGCACCTCTAAAAATAGCGCACCTTTGAAAATAGCTCGCCTTGATGCTAGGTTACAAAAAATGCAAATATTATCCAAGTGTCAAAATTGAATTTTCATCGTCTGAGTTTTTTCCTTCTTTATCCCAAAGCGATGTCTGGATACTTATTTGTGATATCCCCATTTTGGACATATACAATTTAATAATAAATAGGTATAGTATATAAATTTTATAATATTAAAATGATTAATAAAGTATATAAATTAAAAATATAAATTATTATATCATATATATTATCATACATATATAATATTTATACATATATATGATATTTTAAATAATATATATATTAATGGTATTATTAATATAAATGTATATATTTAATATAATTATATTATTCTTAATATAATATAATTATTATCAATGAAAGGTCGTGAGTCTATGAAAAATACATACATACATTCATACATACATACATACATACATACATATATATAATATTTAACATTGAGAGGGAAATATATAGAATATTATGAAATGGATACAAAATAAATGAAAAACCTAAAAATGTCCTAAAATGGGACATTACAAGTGGTATCAGAGCCTGATCTTGCCATCCTACGAAAATTAGTGAATGTAAACAAATGATGAAGGAGAATAAGGAAAAGCATAAATGTAAGTGGAAAATCATTGAAGTAAAAGTAAGGGAGTCAAAACAAATATAACATGATGAATGGTCATAGAGGATAGAGGATACAAATACTTCAGATATAGATTATTTCAAATATTGGATCAACAAATCAGTTAAACCATTCAAATAGGGATTCACTACTCCTTATAAACTATAGTTTGCCTGATATAAATATTTATCATTTTTAACAAAGGATATAAGATAACCAAAGAATCTAGATTTTGGAGAGTATTTCAGACAAGAATCACTAATAACCAACATATAAATAAAGGATAAGAAATCAAATTCAAATAAAAGAATAATATGGGGTTGGATAGTTCAAGAAAATAAAAAGAGAACCATATTCACTTGTATGAGATCTTAATATTATGAGCATAAAGTCTCACAATTTTGATATGTAGGAATCTATGATTGATATAGCAAATGGAAGGAACGACGCTCTGCAAGGAGCATAAAATATATCAGAAGGATTATCTATATGAGGAGACTAAAAAATTTAATTATTTCTATAAATTTGGAGGCCCTACTTAAATATTCTCAGACTTAGCAATAAGGGAGCATTTATAAAGCCATCCCTAGATAGAAATGTGGAAGAAGAAGTGCCAGAAAAGAGCAACAAAGAAATTACATAGACATAATAAAGTCTACTAACAAAAACCAAACACACCAGTACTAATATATATCTTAGAAGAGGAGTAGTTTGGGGTTATGTATGATATAGATGGGTAAGAAAATGACCTTGGAAACCTTCTAAGACCCTTGTTGCCAAAAGATGAGGTTTTGCACATTTGATAAATCTTGTAAACGCTTCTTGTATACCTAGCCAATGCGTTTGGAAGGTAGTTGCTTCTTGTCCAAGCTTTATACTAGCAGATCTCACAGCCTTGGAAGGTAGTTGCTTCTTGTCCAAGAACATCATACAGATTCTTGGCAATCTCCTATCTTGAGGAAAATGAATTATCTGACCATCATCACTTGCTATATGGCTGGAAAATACAACTATTGAATGCAAGGGAAAAATTAGCAACACACTTGAAGGCATTAACATTGACTACACCTATGGTAAGACTCCACGAGCCAAGTCATATGGCTAATTTGTCACGTGCTTAGTAGGCTTGATATTTTTTATCCTTTCTCATATGGTAATAACAGAATCATGGAGGTGGAAAGAGACCAGAATGGATGCTAAAGGGAAAAACTTTGAATGTCAAATGCAAAATCTTCACAAGAAGGAAAAATAACCAAACCGGTGCTTTCTATTAAATCAAGACATGAAAAGTCTTGGATGGAGTATGAATAAAATCGTAGTTACAAACACCACACCATTACAATTTGGCATTACAATCATTAAGTGCAAGGTGGTGACCAATGGCACTCTAGTTGTCATTAACTAACAATATCACCTTCCATGCAATGAGACAAATCATTACATAAACAACTACTGTAGGGACACAAGTCATCACACAAACAATATTAAGAGAGCTGAATCATTATTAATTGAAACCAATTCCAATTACCAGTGAATACAAGGATGCAGATACACATGCAGGTACATGAAACTTTTGCAGCAACATAATGAATAGAGATAAAAGAAAGAGGTAAATTATTAGTTTTAATATTTTAATACTAGCTATATATTTTACAATGTTTTATTTCAAGGAAAATACTTTTAGAGAAATATTCAATTTATCTGCATCTCCTTGTAAAATGGTAAGTATTATATTTACTTCTACCCTAAGTGTGAAAAAAAAATGCATGTGGATATAAGTTTTATTTATTTATTCATGTCTCTCTTGATATTTAATAAAGTACTTTCAAATTTAATTTAGGGTAATATTTTCATTTTGAAAATGTGATCTTATAAATTATGTATTGTTACTCTAAAAATAAGAAATTTATTTTGAGAAGATTCTCCAAAGCAATATTTGAAGGTTAAATGTTTGTACTATGATATTATGACAAAGTACATATGTACAAGTCAGGAAAACCTAAAATTAAAATTAAGACTTCAATTTATTTACTTTATTCTCTCATTAAATTATTTTATGTATTATGAGATCTATTTATACATGCAAGGGAGACTTAGATTTGTAATGGTTAATTAAAGGATGAGTAGATTTCTTCTCCATTATTTAATAATAATAAATTGAAGGTTTAATACATTATAATGTTGTTAAGTAAAATTAATTAAATTATCTAAGGTCATCATCTTCCAAGATACGATAAGGCCTATGGTGAAATGGGCTAGGTGACACCATTCAGAGGTACTAGGTAAGGCTTACGGTGACATGGGCATTTGGATGCATCATCCAAGGGTACTAGGTAAGGCCTACGATGGAGTGAATACCCCAAGGTACATCATACAAAGGCACTATCTTGGGAATGATGATTAGAGAGAGATAACAATAATGAGGGAGAACATTGAGGCCCATAATTGGGTAACAGGGCACCCTATTATAGTTTCTCCTCTAGTACTCAAAAAATGATGAGTTAATAAATGAACTATACTTTTGATTAACAAGACACTAAATTGAGACCATAAATACCTTGTAAAGGATTGATATAAGGAAATCCTAAAAGGGAAAATTTATATATAAATGTCTACTAATGATTTTGTTGTTGCAGGCTCACAATCAAGGAATTGCATAATGTGTGACTTCATCTGTCTACATCGTGTTTGCTTCGTGTTTTCATCTATCTTCATCATGTTTTCATCTATCTGCATCATGTATTCTTTGTACTTTCATGTGACTACTTTTTTACTTCATGTTTTGATTCATTAAGATGTATATCTCATAAATCTTTTAAGCCTTTTTTATGCAAATATATTTTGTATCTATGAATGTACTTATGTATGAATGATTTTGCTTAAAGACAAGCAAATTCAAGAGGGGGGACTATGATATCCCCATTTTGGACATATATAATTTAATAATAAATAGGTTTAGTATATAAAGTTTATAATATTAAAATGATTAATAAAGTATATGAATTAAAAATATAAATTAGTATATATCATATATATTATCATACATAAATATGATATTTAAAATTATATATATTAATGGTATTATTAATATAAATATATATATTTAATAAAATTATATTATTCTTAATATAATATAATTATTATCAATGAAAGGTCGGGACTCTATGAAAAATACATACATACATACATACATATATATATATATATATATATATATATATATATATATATATATATATATATATATATATATATATATATATATATATATATATATATATATATATATATATATATATATATATATATATATATATATAATTTAACATTGAGAGGGAAATATATGGAATATTATGAAATGGATACAAAATAAATGAAAAACCTAAAAATGTCTTGAAATGAGACATTACATTATTCTTGAATTTATCTATGGTCTCCATTACTTGAGAAATTTTAGGTAAATCTAAAGCCCCATACTTATTCTTCACTATTTGTCAATAATTACTAACCTCTATATGAGTTTCCACAAAATCCTCAAGTTTAGTGTCCAGTTCCAACAATACCTCTTCAATCTTAAATGCTTGCCTAATATCTTCATCTAATAAAACATCCTCAAAAGTTCCTTAGAATTTTTGAACTACTAATTACACTGAATTGAGCTTGGTTTTTGACTCATCTTCAAAAATGTCAAAGGTTGACAGTGTTGTAATTCTTCTCTTCTTCCAAAATCTATTCTTGGGTCTGATCCATCAATCTCTATATATCCTCATGTAGTTCCTACATAGCTTTATTCTTGCCAGATATTTTCTCTATCTAGTCATCAAGCTTGTCCAACTCCTCTATAGTATATACTTCCATGAACATATGATACCTTTGACCTTTTATTGATGTCAAATCCTAAAGGTCTTTTACCTAGGTATGTACCTCATCCATCAACCCAAAATCTGGGTTCACTATAGACACCAATTTATTTGCACTCGATTGAATATGGTGTAACAAGCCTAAGTTGCCCTATAATATTTGAACACCTTTCTCCTCAAACTTATCATGCCATTGCTGATATGCTCCTTAAAATGAATCCATATATATAATACCCCTCTTTTTTCTCTCTAGTGTTGCAAGAAGAGTGGTCTCTAAATAATCTAGGTCTATAGGGCCCACTACTCCATGTAAGTAGCCTCTTAAAAGCTCATTTTGTTTCCAAAGTATCAACAACTCAGACTCATTTTTGTCCATATGTTTGAACACCTCTTTCATGCCCCTAGTGATCAACACTTTTGCGCTATCTATCATAGGCCTTCCTAACCTTGATCTAGTAATCTTTAGGAGTCATTTCCTTAGTGTCAGTGTATAGAGGAGGAATAGCTATATGCACAAGAAAATCCTGATCTTGGTTCTTCATGATGAAGACCAATGTTCACGCATCACCCATAGGTGGCTTAGGTTTCTTGATGGCCTTGATTAGCTCTTTCATTCCCTCCTCGGTAGTTAAATCTAACTGCTTCTTTTTTCTAAAACATTACCTCCCTCTCTAGCTATGCTGGTGTGGTGCCCATTAGAGACATATATTCCACTGAAGAGGTGGTTTCAATTGTGGGGCCCCTTCCCTTATCACTCCTCTTTGGAGTCTTTTCCTTTTGAGAAAGATCAATAGTTGGAGTCTTTATATCTATTAGGGATAAGGTTCTAACCTCCATATTATGAGGGGTTTATTAAGATTCTTTAGGTATTTGACCCTCCTCTAATACTTCATCGACTTGCATTTGTTTAGGCTCTTCTTCCTCTACTACCTATTCTTCTATTTCTATGGTGGAAGGAAGTGGAGTGACTAAGCCTTTCTCCAAGAATGAAAAAATCCTAAGATGGTGGTGGTGGTATACCTAGGGGTCCTTGAGGTAGAGGGGGAAATTGATTCCAATCCTCTCCTAAGGATTCATTTGTAGCCATGTCCCCTATCTTCTCACCCACCATCTCAATGCCCACTAGCATGAAGTAAAAATCAGAGAGGTCAAAGAATTTTTTTTCTTGCCCTTCTATGTTGACAATCCACTATTGTTTCTCCTCCTCTGAAGTGGAGACCTAAATAGGCTCTTTTGTAATGGCTAGAGGAGTTGTGGTTGAGCTTTTTCTTCTCTCCTCTTCTGTAGTGTTGGATGAGTGAGTCCTCTAACGTAAGGGAAAATATTACATCTATTCGTCCTCTTCATCTTCTACATTAGCTTAATGGATGGTCTTGGGAACCTAAGGAGTAGGAGTAGTTTTCTTCTTCAACTTTCTCCTTTTTGTGTTGGCCACCCGAGTTTCAACTCTTACTCTTTTGGGCTTTGAAGGTGAGGCTTCTTCCTCTATAGCTACATGGGGAACTTTTTGCTCTTTATATTCTTGTTCCTATGCTTTCTCTTCATCTTGTTGAGGGGGTACTTTCTCTATTCCTTGAGCTTTCTATGCTAGGTTAACTTGGGGCTTTGCATCTTCAGGTTGTACTTATTCTTCTTGACATGCTTATGCAGGAGTCATTTGCTTCTTCCCATTAGCTAGAGCTCTTTTCCTCCTTACTCCCCTATCTACTTCAAAGTACTCAATCTATTGCTCATGTTGATGCACTATCTCTGGCCTCACTAGAGATTGAGCCATGAAGGTTAGCATTATGATTTTGTCACCTTTAACCTTTACTAGGTGTGTTGTGGCTTGTAGAGGAACAACCTGTGGAATTGGATTAAGTTTGAAAGGCTTCTTGATCCATTTTCTCATCAGTTGGACTATGTGGCAAGCCCTATGATTAATTTTAGAGTTCTCATCCCTTCTAATTTATACATTCATTATCAACTTGTCATAAAAAAATTCTTGTTGTACATCAGATCTAAGACATCTTTCATGTCTTTCTCAACAACCTTTAATGGGATCTTTATTTTCAGGGCCTTTTCTGCCAAATATAGTGTCATCCTATAATAATCCATTATTCAGATATCATAGTCATCTATTGTATTCATCTAGTGATCTTCCAATGCATCATCATGTAAGAATGGCTTCCCTTCTAGATGTTGCACCATCCCAATATTGTTGAAGTATGGGTGAGGAGAGTTGTACTCTTCTAAGGGATATTGATCACATTCTAAATCAAAGGTCATGATGTCTTGCTTCTATTTTACCTTGATAGCACTAATGGTTATTGGCCACAACCATGTCTTTTTGTGTTGTTTCCTCACTCTATCATATACAGATGTGAGTTTCCTAGCAATCTCTAGCAGAATGAGCCTATCTAATGGATACCTCAAGAATTTCTTTGAATTCACTTGTGTTCCTATGACCCTGAGTTATCTGAATTTTTTTAACTGAATGTATTAGGAGCCAATCTCTATGATTCAATTTGCTACTTCTACTGACATTCTTTTGGCATAATCTCCCTCTATGAATTGGATGACTACAAATATAAAACCATCAGTTAGTATCCTATACTCCACACTCTACTTTAAGAGCTTCTTTTTGACCATCTAAGGATGCACTACATAAAGTCACGCATTAACATCTTGTAGGCTTCCCTTCTTATAAATTCCTAGGTAGTCTATCATTCAGGGCTCCAATAATTACACCAAAAATGATGCCATATAGAATTTAGGGTCATCCTTGATAGCTACCAATTGTTCATCTAGGTTATCACTCATAATTGTAGCCTAGTCAATTAGCATTCTTGTCATTCTAATTGTCTCTATAAAGTGGACCATCCAAGTTTGAAGATGTCCAACCATTGAGAGTCTCATTGCTCTGCTCAAAAGCATAATCACATAGCCAATATCATCCTTAATATAGCCTCAGTTCATGTCTACTTTACCAACTCTGCAATGTACTAGTGTTCTATTAATCAAGGATGATTGAATTATCTCTTTGGCTTCCTTCTCATTCTCTTGGTACCACCTCTCAACTCCTCCATATGTGATTTGTAGGTATTGATATGCCCTTGGGAGATGGAAAACCTTCTCAATATTTCAAGGTTGGAGGTTGATAACTATTTCTCCAGTGACACTCTTGACAATGTTTTCTTCAGAGACATAGTATTCCACCAAGGTCATGATCAACTCTAAAGATTGTACTAAAAGTAGATGTGATGCTATGTTGACTAGGCCAGAATGCATGAATGGAGATACCATAGTAGGTCATTCTTTTGGCTTATTGCAAATGGTGAGGAAGGCATTTTAGTCAATATGACCAAGCATAGTGTCTTTGATTTTAGCATGTCCATCTTGAAAGTGGGATTTCTTGGTGCACCTTGGTACTTGAAGACAACAGGCCTAGGAGCAATCTTTTTTCCATTGAAGATGATGATGACACAATTTTACCTACACAAGAGAGGAGACATTAGTCCAAAAAGATAAAATTAGACCTAAAACCAACTTCTACAAATTAAAAACCTAGCACAAAATGCTTGAATTAGTAAAAAACTAGTCTATCCCAACTATTAGCCCTGATATGCAAATTAGTGCACCTAGCACACCCTTACAAGTGTGGTGAGTGGTCTCCAAATGACCATTTTAGCATAGTTTAGTTGTGTTTGAGATGACCTAAGTTTCTTTGTGTTATAGGTTGGCAGGTGAGAGCAGTGGTGAAAGTGTTGAGGTGCGATTACTGGGAGCACATGGAGACACTGAAGGTAAGTTGAGGGGGGGGGGGGGGGATTGGGGGTTATATAGACCTTGAGCCCAGGGTGCACACCTTCACAGGTGTCCACCCTTCAAAGGTGTGTACCTGAGCATCTCTAGAGGTAGATGAGTGTGCACTGAATATACCTATGTACCTTGAATAGGTGTGCATGTACGCTAGTGTACATTCTTGCACTAATAGACTTAGAAACTTCATTTTTTCTCTTGTTTTGACACTCTAGACTTCCCTAGTCAGAGAATGAAGCTTGGCCTAGATGTCTAAGGGAATCCAAAAATGACCCAAGCCCTAGACTAGGGGTCTACGAGACAAAAATTTACTAGGTGTCCCCATTTCTAGGAGAAATGGGGTGTGCATTGTGAGACCACAACAAATAGCCCCAACAAAAGGAAGAAATGGAAAAAGCATTTCTTCATCAGCAAGAATTCTTTTAACATGTGTCAAATGGAAACTAAATTTTGAACACTTCAAATAGCTTTCAAGTTCCTTGATAGTCAAAAAATTTAGAATCTCAAATCTTTAAGGTCAATATGTGCAGTGTATTAATTTCCTTTGAAATTTTAAGGTGCATTGGATCATGAGCTTCTAGAACCTCAAAGACAATCTTGTACTCCATCGGTCTTCTCATCAGGAATCCTCATAAACTTGTGTATTAATCACTGTTTGACTAGATGAGAGAATCCATTTTGAGGGCCCTTAATGGGTTATCAATTATGTATTTCAGGTCCTTAGTAGTTGTCGGACTACCTATTAGCCTTCCCCTTCAGGATTTGGGACATGGCTTAACTGGATCCTATGTTGTATAAGTCTAGTGGTTGTATCGAGCATTAGCAAGTCAATCTTTTAGTTCAATGACAACTGTAGCTTGTAACAAGTGGTATTAGATCTTCGTCATAGGTTCAAATCTCCTTGGGTAATGTTGAGGGGGAAATTTTTGGACTAACTACCAGCCTTCCCCTTCTAGATTCATGACATGGCTTAGCCACCTCCTATGTTATATAAGTCTAGTTGTTGTATCAAGCATTAACAAGTCAATCTTTTGGTGCAATGGAAACTCTAGCTTATAATAGAAATCTCTTTTGATTTTGCTTCACAAAGCTCACACATTTCCATTTGATTCTTCCATGAAGCAATTTATATTGATAGTAGATAGCCATTTTTGGGTGCATATCCCTATTGTCTGATTACCAGTTTTTGGACCTTTTGGAATCTTTCTTTCTTAACACCATCTTTCTTTTTTATCTCTTTTTATACCCTAACCACCCTTAGAGTATGTGTCCAATGCATTGGTGTCACCTCTTAGATCCTTTCTTTGGTTTGATAACCTTTGTGTTCCTCTTTTGTGAACCTTTGGAAACTATCATGCCAAACAATGACCTTAGCAGTTCTTTGAAAAGGACCTTTTGTTTGAACCGGTAAGTTTGAACTATCCCTTCATTAATGTTAACCTTTATTTGAAAATACTAAGATAGTCAATCTTTAAATTTTTAAAGTATTGATAACTATCAATTTGGAATTTTGATTTCAAGACTAAAAGTCCTTCACAACTACAATTAACATTTGTTCTTCAATTGGTACAAGAAACAAAATCATTTGAATGCTTTGACAAAGAAATACCTCTCCCCAAAAGTCAAAACTAGGAAGAGTGATCTATGAAATGCATCAAGTAAGAATCTTGATTACACCTAATTCCTAGACTAACATGACTTTGAAAGAAAACACACAACTAAAATTAAACAAACAACTGAAAGCAAACACACTTGTAGAAAGGGATATTTTTAAAATGTTTTCCTCTTTTAGGCCTCAAAGTAATGTTTTAGGAACTAGCCATTGATAGGCAATGAGACCAATTCCCCTTGTAAAGAACTCATCCTAAAAGTATTTTCTCCCAAAATCTCTACTATTTGATAAGGGCCAATCCACAATCATTGAAACTTAGTGTGACTGCCTAACTTTTCTTTCACCTTGACCCATAGGAGAACAAGGTTAGATATTCTAAAAGACTTGATTATGGCCTACTTGTCAAACCACCATTTGATGATAGCCGGATGCTTCACCATATGCTCCAAAGTTATTGTTCTTTTATCATCTAATTCCAAGAGATTCATTAATCTAATCCAAACTCTATCCATGTCCTCAACATATCCCTTCATAAATTTCAATACTCGAATCTTGAGATTAATTGGGAACATTGGTTTTTGTAGATAGATGAGTAAATAGGAAGATGTCCCTAAAGCATTCTATTATCTTGACTCTATCCATCCATAATGCATATAAATAAGATGAGTGTGCCAATCTTTTGGAATTTCCTATAGAAATTTCTTTATCACTATAATCAAGTTCTTATTGGTGGACTCAGCCACACCATTCCCTTGGGGATAGTAATTAGAGGAAAACTTGATTATGACCTAATTGTCTAATGCCCATTGAGTAAGGAAGATTGACACAAAAGATGACCCATTATCACATACAAGGAAGAAAGGAATACCAAACCTTGTGACAATGTATTCTTTTAAGAAATCTATGACCACTTTTGCTATGCAATTTTGAAAATTTTAAGCTTCTAACCAGCACATGAAATAATTTGTAGCTATGAGGACAAACATATGCCCTATAAATAGTAGTGGTTTTACTGGACTAATGAAGTCCAACCCCCACTTAGCAAAAGGGTGTACCTCGAACAGTGGTTGTAGTGGCATAGCTAGATGCCTCTCTCTATTGGCACTTGTCTAACAAATGTGGCAAGAACATACATGTTCAAATGCATTCTTAAAGATTGTAGGCCAAAAATAACTTGATCTCAAAATCATATGAGTTTTAGCTTCCATTGATCTATGTCCCTTTCCATACCTATTATGAAACTATTCCAAAACTTCTTTCACTTCTTCACGCCCCAAGAATTTCAAATAAATTCCCTCATAGTTTCTTTTGTAAAGTTTTCTATCTTGCAGAATATAGGATTCACATTTCATCTTGAGTCCTCTATGTAGGGAACTATTCATCCAGTTGGGGTATTGATTTTGCAAAAGATAGTAAACAATATCTTGATACTAAACATCAGTGATTATTCCTTGATTAATATCCACTTGAGATACTATGATCTTTTGTTGATTATTAGTGTCAATTTCATCATCAAATTGGATTTCATTATCATTACCGATCTCATTATCTGCTATCATCTTTGTCAATCCTTGTCCTCTTATCAACTTCATTGGTTGAATATCCAAATCAAACTCTTGCAATATAGCCATTCATTTTCCTTGTCTCTCACCTAATTCATTCTACATCAACAATGTTTTAACTATAGGATCAAGCAAAATTGCATATACATTGCTCCTAAGTATATAATGATGAAATTTCTTAACTAACTTTATCAATGCAAAAGATTGTGTCAAGATTAGAATAGTTCAACTCAGCATTCTTTAATAGGAAACTCATGAACACGATAGGTCTCTCATCTTATTTGTCTTTATTTTGAGTAAGAATCTCAATGCATGAACATTCTAAAGCAAATGAATAGATTTTGAATGGTAAATCATAATCTGGACTTATAAGAACTGGGGCCATAGAGATTTCTACTTTGATGTCTTCAAAATATTTCTTTATTTCAAGAACCCATTCAATCTTTTCCCCTTTATTGAGTAGGTCATTAAGAGGACATACTATCTTAGTGAATTCACTAATGAACTTACATACAAAATTGATTTTTCCAAAGAAATATTTCAGTTCTTTATGACTATGAGGAGGTGACATATTAAGAATAGCTTCTATCCTTTTAGGATTAATGGATATCCAAAATTTAGAAATAATATGGCTGAGGAGTTTTCCTATTGTGACCCCAAATGAACACATTTTTGGATTTAGTGATATGTCATACCTTCGACATCGGTTGAACACTTATTTCAAGTCTAAAATATGAATACTCCTATTTTTAGAAAAGAAATAGTGAGGCCATCCACATAGATAACTATACACTTGTTTATCAACCCTTTGAATGCTTCATCCATCACTCTTTTGAATGTGGCTCTTGCATTGATCAGTCCAAAAGGCATCCTTCAATATGCAAAGGTTCCCCATTTTGTTGTAAATGTGATGTTCAACCTTTCTTCTTCATCTACCATTACTTGGTTGTATTCAGAATATCTATCTAGAAAATACACCATTTTAGACCCATTCACAATTTGTACCAATTCATCAAGCAAGGGAAATGGGTAATTATCCATTTGGTTAGCCAAGTTCAAATTGTGAAAATCCACACAAAGGCGAATTTCTCCAGTCTTTTTTCTTACTGAGAACAAGTTAGCAACCCATGTAGAATGTCAGATTGGGAAGATAATTTTAGCATCAAGTAACTTTTGTACTTCTTTCATTGTCAAAGGCTCAATTATGGGATTCACTGGTCTTTGTCTTTGATGAAAATGTTTGGCATTAGGCTTCAATAGAATATCATGAGTGATAATCTTAGGATTTTACATCTTGGGTTCTTCATAACTCCATGCTATGATAGCTTTGTATTTTGTAAGAAATTGAAGCATATTTTCTTGTTCTTGACAATTGCAATCCTTTCCAATCCTCACCATCTTTGGATCTTCTTTCGTGCCTAGGTTGTATGAATCACATTCTTCAATCCCCTTTTCTTCAACATTATTTTGACTACGTGTTGATTCACTTCAATCAAAGATGTATTATAAATCTACCATCCCCTTAGGAATAGTTTTGGTCTTCAAATTTACAAATCTTCATCCTCCAGCTCATCTTATTTAGGCTTGTCATTGGGAGTATCATCAATCTCTTGTCTCTTGAATAGGTCATTGGACATAATAAACTCAAGAATATGTTGGTCATCTTCGAAAACTTGGAAGTTTGTAATGTTATCTGGAATAGACGGGGAAGCAACCAATTCAAATGAAAATCTCTTTAACTTTGTTCTTTCAACGGGTTGCAATGCACTTGCTGAAATGGCAAGGGCATCAAATACCATGTTCTTCTTCCTTGGGATGGACCTTATGTTCAAGGCCTCAAAATCTTCCAACAAGTCCCATACTCTTTTCTAGTACACAAGTAGTCTCTTATCATTGCAAGAGTAGATTGATTTCACCTATCTAATGACCAACTAAGTCTCCTTTAATTATGATAGATTTGATGTCTTTCTCTAATGTGAAGATAAGTCCGTAAAATTGCTAGTGCATTTAAATTGTAAGAAATATATTGCATAAAAAGGCCTACCTTTGGGATTAATTAATTCAATACATGCGCCAGCTCTTAATTTGCATTTAGAGTGATCAAACCTAAGTGTCTAAATTGATTATTCTTTGGGTTTTCTAGTTTTGTTCTTATTTGTACATAGCTTTTCCTTCACTTGAGTTTTAAAAGATTGTTTCTTTGTGACCCATTACAATCTTTTATGTGGTGGACTTGGTGAGTTTCCATAGTTTATCTTTGACACATGGGTCATTTATTTATCTTGTTGATTTTAATATCCCCAATTAATTCGGTGATCTTATCAATTTGGGAGTTTGGATGAATGACCATTGAGGTCCAACCTTGTTCTTTTACAACACATCTTCTCTAGACTTTGATCAACCTAGGTGGGGGATTAGATAAACCCTCACCATTTGATGAAGTGTCACTATATGACATATTGGAATCTTCTTTTTCTTCTTCATTAATCCCCACCAATTTAGATGTCCATGTAGAACATGAACTTTCCATTTGTACCTCATTTGGGATCTTACCATTTTTGGATTGCATTATCTAAGTGAGTACCCTAGAAACTACTTCCTGACAATGTGAGCATCCAAATTTTGAATGACTAATTTTGTGTAACCTACAGAATCCTAGAAGAAGAAAGATATTTGGGTCTACTTCCTTACCTACACACTATAGATTAAGTAATGAGTTCTTCTTTTGGGCTAGGGATCTCAAATTCTTTCTTCAGATGGTCAAGTCTCTCTACTTAAGTTATGTCAAGAGACATCACTTTGTAGGAGCCTAACTCAACTTGAAAAAATGCTACCTCATTTGGTGTATTGTATTATGTGATCATTGTCTTTAGCTTTGGTTCAATATCAATCTTGATTTGATTATGTAATCCCTTCCAAGGTAGCCATAATTGAGTAAAATCAATTGACAACCATCCTCTTAACTATTTTGTCCATTCTCTATGCAGCAATAATCTGTATGTTTCAAGGATTTAAACCATGTGTATGTCTATAATGTCTTGAATTTAGGGATCTATGATTAACTATATTCTAACATCTTTCAATACCCCAATAACCTTTACTTTTTTCTTGTTAAGTTGTATCACTATTTGATTTGAGGGTTGGGGAGTGACTCCTAACCTTTGAGCTATTGAAAGTGGCATGACATTGCAAGAAGCTCATGAATCTATAACAAAATTGTGTATGTTCTTTCCAAAAATTCTGAGACTAAGCAAAAAAGGAGGCTCTTCAACCTTGTCTTTATACATGGTAGGCATTGCCTTAGAAGTATTGACTTGTGATGTTTTCTTTTGATGGATTGTGTTCGCATTAGGCATTGCATTTGCATGGTCAAGAGTCCTTCGCAATCCTTCTCTTTGATTAGGACAATTTTGTAGCATATCAAACATGGACATATTAGCCTTGGTTCTCTTTAGATCTTCCATTACATTGTACTTTTTGGTTTCCCATATAGGATTCTTCAGGATTGTAGGCACATTCCCTTGATTTTGATTTTCTTTCCCAACATAGGGTGCTCTCATAGGTATTGGATTTTTATTAGCTCTAGGATCAGACAGTGTTGGATGCAAGGCAGGAGGAATCCCATTGGCCATAGGTTCCCTTCAGTTACACAAATTGTAAGTATTCCAATTATCATTTTGAAAAGCTAGCATCTCTTCTTGTTGAGGATCTAATTCTTGACTAAATAGAAATGTGAATTCTTCACTAGATGGTTGTTCTATTTTAGGATTTTGTGGAGAATTATAAGATTCTAACATCACAACATTGTACTACATAGAAGACTCACCATTACTTCCTTGTGGATTCTAGTTCATTTCTTGATTTCTATTGAAATATGTGGCTCCATCATTAGCTACATTTTGATTATTGTCATACTGGTTAATGTCCACAAACTAAGCATTGTTGTTATTATTATCAATAGGGATGCTTCCATTGTTTGGAAGAGTATTCTATTGTCAATTCTGCCTTTGGAATTCATTACAATCTAGAGAATTATAATTGTTACCTGTGTTGTTATTTCCCGCATTGTTATTTATGTTGAAATTCTGGTTGTAATTTTGACCATATTTATTGTTGTAAGGGGTTGCATTCATTCTTTTAAAGTTGTTATTCTTCCCTTGAGACAACCTCAAATGGGTTAATTTGTTGGTAATCTGAGACATAATTTTCTTCATATGACCAATCTCAAATGTGATATTATTTTCTAGTTCAGCAAACATTGTTGCCTTTTTCTCAAAGAAAGTAGCTTTTGGAGGTTCATATCCTAGGTAAGTTATGGCTAGAGCTAGTAAAGCTGGTGCCTTTTGTAGTGGGACTAGATTCATTGGAATGAATTGACTAGGCATCAATGGTGTTCTAGCAAGATATGTTGGTATCATTGTTGTCGCTTGAGCTAGAACCATCAATCCTCCTCCATTAGGATTGGCTTTCTTGGTAAAGGTAATTTCTTTGTCAAAGACCTTTTCTAATGTGTCAATGTTTACAATAGGTAGCCTTCATAGAAATATAATCATGAGATGGTCCATAGCATTAAGATAGATCTTGATTGCAACTTCAACTGGTATAATTTAGGGTGTTTCCAACTTGTGAAAATCCATATGAAAGTGATGATTGAAATATGAAATGGTCTTTGATGGGTCCCTTTTCATTGATATGAACTAATGATGTATCACAGTTGGGTTGATGAATGTTTTGAATTGTTCAAGGAACAACTTTTTGAAAGTAGCCCAATTTTGGATACATCCTAGTGGCAAATTCACATACCAATCAAAGGAAACTTCTCCCAATGAGTATGGGATTAAACAAAGGACCAAATTATCCTATTAGACTTTCTTTTGATTTCATATTTCATCCTTAGTTGTTCGTGTTTCTCCATAGATGAGCCTTGGGTAGAATTTCATAGGATTCTTGGGAAGGTCATTAAGTACACCTTGCAAGTTAATTGGTGAATCTACCACATTTGCATAAAATACCATTAGCAGAGGATTTGGTGAAATGATAGGTGGAGGTTGGTTCAGAGGTGGAACTAGAGCTAATGAAATTTGGAATTGAAGTGGTAGAATTTTTGGCAGTCCTTTGTCACTCTAAGGATTACAAAAATGACTGAGTTCTAAGAATTCTTGCTCACTATCTGAAGATCTTAAAGATTCCTAAAACAAAGATGGTGGATTAGGATCTTCTAGTTTGCTTCAATTTAGGCAAAAATGCACCTATGCAGAAGTGCAGTCTCTCAAAACAACCCATTTGTGCACCTTCTGACAGATTTTTTTAAAAAAATTGAACATCCGAAAAATTAAGAATTTCAAAATGAGTTGTTTTTCTCTTTGGAATGGTTTGGGACCTCCTTCTAGTGCCATTTCTATTGAGCTGTCATATTGTATGATGTTGAACAACAATAATCCTTTCAAACTCCTCTCTTGAAATGCTAATCTAGGATCAACTCCAAGGTTCTAGAAGATCTTGTGACCTATTGGAATCTTCTTAATTAAAGATAAATGTGTATGTTCATGAGGAATCGTTTGTTGGTTCCAACCAATTTTAGGTAAGATGTTTGATCTATTAGCATGAATGTTGATGATACTACATTGGGGGATTATCCTAATTATTGGAGTGTATTCATATGTTGCATTCATGACTATGTTTGTCATTGATGTTAACATAGCATGTTTTCTATAAAGACTGGCAAAGTAGTAAGACAAAGATCTTAATAGTATAGATAGTGGATTGATCATCTGGTCATGCACAGTTATGGACATATACAACATAGTGCAATGATGACATGGTTAAGTGCACAGAGCTTGAGTCAAAGAAGTATGGAAGTTGTACTTGATTTACAGAGAGCAGTTTAGAAAAATAGTATTGGAATAGTAGTTCTTGATGTCTATTTGCTAGATTATATCTGAGATGCAGTAAGAAGATGTGCAATCAGGTAGTGATAGAGGACAGTCAAGTTGGTGGTCTAATTTTTCATGAGGCAAAAATTTTCTAAAATAAAACAAATAAGATAAGGGTTTGGTTTCTTGTGTAAACTTTAACCCTAGATGAAACCCTACTAAAATAAAATTTCATGTCCCAAATAAAAATGTTAGGTTTGTTGCTTATATTTTTCAAATGTTTTTGGGCAAGCAATTTGTTTTTTAAAATATCTTTTTGGGGAATCATTCTAAATTTCAGATTTTTTAGTCTTTTATTCCCGAATTTTTCCCACCCTCAGATCTTTCCTTAATCTGTGGTGGTCATCAAGTTGCTATGAAGAGTTGTGATTTTTTTAATCCTACATGACATGGTGACCATCACAAAATAAGCTGATCGCAATGGAAATAGAAAAAGGGGCATCAGTTTTTCATTTTTTCTAAAAAGGGGATCCTCAATTGTCATGTTGATGTCATAAGTGTCAACATTAGAGAAGGTGTTTTGTTTTAAGTCACTAGTTTGGGAAATTTTTAAGAGGTCGCTATGTCACAACCAAAAAAACCAATTTGAGTACCACTAGTGACATAGCGCCTTGACGAACAAATCAAAAGACGTGAGGTTTATATAAGAACGGGCACCATAAAGTCATCATGTGTTTAATGAAGATATACACTTATAATGTGTTGTCAGAAGTACTAAATGTAGTAATAAAAGTAGGAACATGGTGAATTTCCTCGACACCAAAATTTCAAATGTCTAAAAGGGGTCGCTATGTCGCAATTGAGAAATGAAGGAATCCCACTAGTAGCAACATAGCACCTTGATGGAAAAAAGGAAAAGCAGTGACATTTGAAGGGCGAGTCCGAAGAGTTTCCTAGTCAATAATGAGTTAGGTATCTAGTATGACATGTTGGCATTAGTTAAGGCATGTATGTCAAAGGTCGCTATGTCGCGATCAAAAAATCTAGTTTGAGTGTCAGTAGTGACATAGCCCCTAATTGGAAAAGATGAAACACAGTGGGGACTCAATTTTTGGTGTTATAGAAAGGATTAAAATATTATAGGATTTTTCAGCTTGTCAAAATATTGCCAAGTCACATATGACATGGTAACACATTAAAGAAAAGGGCGAATGAAGATTCCACACTGTCAGATCAAATTCGCATCAATGATTATCATTAAGTCATTGTGAGGACTTGCTCATTTTTTTAAGGGTAACAACATAGTGACCTAAGGAAGAGAAGGAGAGGCCCACCACAATCACATTAAATCATTGATCAAATACACATCATCAGATTGAAGTAAAATTGATGATGGTCATTATCTCGCATAAAGAACCTACTCATTGTTTAAACATAGCGACATAAAGAAAAGGCAACACATACCCACAAGTGCCAGTGGGACCAGTCCAAGTTACCAGTTGTAAAAGAAAGGCTTACATGGACAAAGCTTATTGGATTGACTTCCATCTTGGCAAGTGGAAAATGAGTCATTCTTGTTTTCATTCCTAAAATGTCAAATTTTTGGAGATCAACGGTGTATTTTCAAAATCAGAAGGTGGTGCCACCCTGGTGTCCTTACAATTCATTTATGAAGGTAGAAAAAACTCCTTGTGTGAGCCAGGAATAAGGTATATTGTAGAGATTTTGCTAATTCATCTCTATGTAAACAAATTTTTAGACTTCTAGACAGCTCAGGGCCATTAAGACACTGTTCTTGGTGATTCAATGATGAAAAAATTCTCAGTAATCACATTATGTGCATAAATATAGTTACAGAGCAATGAAGAAGTAAGTTTCTATTCTCATCATATACATTAAAGCTTTCTAGTTTTTGCAAAATCATTGACCATGCCTCCAAAGAAAGTTTTTTCAAGTTAGAAGGATTATTTGGCTAGAAATATTCATGATGATCTTCTAGAATTATTGCTTGAATCCACAAACAAGACTATTAAGGTGAAAAAGTTAGTCTCCCTAAACCATAGACTCAAGATTGCTAACAAATTGTTTGATAAGGGAAATTGGTGTAGGGATGCTAAAACTTCTCAAACAGAGCTTTTTCTTTTTTTTTAAATGGTTCTCAAAATAGAAATTATTTGCTCCTCATGCAAATATCTAGAATTTTGAATTGGGAAAGTTAGTAGTCCCTAGTGTCTTCATGGATGTTGATTTGTTAATGAATATTGCAAAAAGCTATGACCTTGCAATCAGAGTAGTAAGAAGAATAGATGGTGAATGTATGATCACAATAAGCCCTAAGGAAATTTGGGAAGTATTTGGTTTGGAGTCACTATCAGATTATCATACACCCATTGACCTACAAGATTTAGAACAAGAATATTTATCTAAATGGGATACGATCAAGTAGGGTGCGCTGAGGGCACATATAGGCACAATTGGGGACCTACTAGTGATTACAACGTACTCTAGGGAACCTTTTAAAAAGGAATACTTCACTTCCTGGGCTATAGAAATATATAGGACTCTGTGTAGGGTTTTAGGTGAAGATGAACAAAATTTCATTCCTAGAAGTTTTATGCATATGATAGCTCAGATTTCCTCTTTTGGTGTTGATGTTATTTTTATTTTGCCTCCTACTTAGTAGAAGAAATCTATACAGGCCTAGTTGGAATTGCCAAGGGTAAGATTGAAAAAACTTTTGGTCATTATTCTCTGCTAATGCACATTTTTTTGTTTAAAGGGGCAACCTATTTTGGTAAAGAAATGGATTTGAGCAGAGAACATGAGGGAGAGGCTTTGCCAGTTTAGCTATGGAGTGTAGATATGACTTGGGATGTAGAGAATGCTAGTTTTGTCAAGTTTGATAGGTATTTTGCCTCGAAGCTAAAATGCCTCTTACTTAAGGATAATCCCAGGATTCCTAAGGCACTAATAGATTTTATCAAGCCCATGGATAATCCTTTTGGTTTGAAAATATCACACAATTGGGGGGATATTATACCATACTCTATTTCTACTATTATTAGATTTTATGGTTTTCAAGGGACTCCTCATGTTTTTCCTTACCAAGTGCTACTAAAAATAGGAATAGCTAAGGTGTTGTGGTAGTTGGGAGGATTGGAAGAAACCTATTTGGATAGAAGAAGTAGAGGCTCAATTTTCCCAACTTGTATTGTAGCCCACCATTTTTTTATTACAAAAGGAGGTTGGTTGTTTTTATACAAGTCTTAAGATCAGTATAAGATATCTCATGCCCATTTTTGAAATATAGAGGGCTTTTATGACCATGTTTTTAGAATAAGGGTTAAATTTGGTTCCATGAAACATGAACCTTATTACCCTAAAGACATAATACAGAATGAGTTCTCTTTGCAGGAGCAAGAGACAAAGAAAGAAAAGTGGAGGGTTTTCTCAAGGGTTTTGGAATTTATTCATTGTTTTGACAAGAATTATAAGCCTTTTGATAATGCAGATAGAATAAATAAACTCATGATTATCTTTCCTAAAACAATGGAAACTATGAATGAGAAAAAAAAAATCTTTATTGATGCATATCCAAATAAGGCCAAAGAAGTTATGAAGAAATTGGCATTCACTCCCAATTTGGGAACAAGACAATTGATTATCCAAAAAATGTCAAGTTATATTGTGATCCAAAATAAGAAGACCATTGTGGATAAAGGAAAACAAATAATGGGATCCACCAATATTGTCTTGGAAGAGAGACCTGATGAGCACTCCCTAAGAGGTAGAAAATAATAAAAGAGCAAGATCCTCATATTGAGGAATATTCACCTACCCAATCCCCTTTGCAAATTGGAGAGGAATAGCTCACTAGGGAACAAGTTGAACAGTTGGGGTCCCAAGGAGGAGTGTTCATTACCCAAGTAGAGCTGGATGAGGGAAACGCTCAAGAGCCTCTAGTGCCAAGCCTAGATTTGATTGTGGCTGATTATAAAGGAAGGCAATTGGACCCTATAATAGAACAAGTTAGGCATGAATTTTTGTTAGATGACAATTTTGTTAAGTCAAGAGCTTTTTACCAATTTGCATGGAGATAAAATATAGGTAAATATGAGGAAAGGTGCAATAAATTGAGGACAAGGCATCCTTAAATGGAGGAGGTAGCCATACAAAGCCAAATAAAATATGAAATGATGCAAGAACTCCAAAACCTAACCCTTGAGGAAGGGAGACACCTGGTGAAAGTATTAGGTGTTTTGCTACTACCCAATTGAGATATAGCAAATGCTTTAGTTTTCAATTCTATTTCTAATAAATTAGACCTACAGGACCAAAATAAGAAAGAGGTAAAAGGTGCCACTTTCAGTGAAGATCACGCTACCTTAGTTATTTGGTTATTAAGGAAAGGATCCAGGGCTTTCTCATCACAGCTAGATGACACTGGATTAATGGGGAATATAATTGTCAAAAGGGTAGTAGATACAACTAATGTGGAGGTTTCACATTTGAATGTTGGAACATCTCACTTAGCTTTGGCTACTACAGAATGAGATGAGAAGGAAAGGATAGAATTACAGGCTAGATATGAAAAAGTTCTAGAAGCCTACAATAAAGAAGTTCAAAAGAGAATTAAACCTAAAAATAAGGTATTGGGACAATTTACTAGGCCAAGGTTCACTTATCCCTGCCCACCAGTGGAGCCTTTTAAATCCACTCCCCTTATTGAAATGCCAAATACTCCACAAAGGCCACAATACTATACGGCTGAAGATTTTGAAGAAGACAAAAGAAAACTATGGGCACTACAGGTAGAGTTAAATGTACAGTATGAAGATAAATTGAGGAAAGCTCTTACGTGTCTAGGTGAGAAAAATTGAATGGCCATTATTGTATGATTAGTTAGCAAGAACAATAAACATATGGGAGGAAATAAAAGCAAGTGAAGAGATTTTGAAACCCATTATTAATAGGTGGAATAAGAGGAGGAAAGAGGTTACATTATTATCTTATTCTGTTATAGAATTTGCTCATGATTACATTGAAAAAAATATGATATTACTAATGACCTCCTAGATTTTGATGACAGGAGAGTTGGGTTACAAAGAAGAATTGTTAGTTAGATAAGTACAAAAATGTAAAATTTGACTTATTCCTACATGCTCTAGATAGGAAGAATAAATTGAAAAGTAAGGATGAGTGGGCCAAGGAATTAGATGACTTATTTTGTTTAAGAATGAATAAAGTTATAAATGAAACAAGGCATGCATGGTGGGCAGCCACAATAGAAGAAATGGTGAAGGTCTAGTTATTCTTTGATTCTTTAAAACAAGATTTTGTTAACATTGATAAAGAAGTTGAATATGTGATTAAGAAGCAAAATGACATCTTACAGTTTAATTGGTTAGATGAAACACTTTTTAACAAGTGGATGGTATATATTGCTTCTAAAGAGTAGTTGGGAGAAGGTGAAAGCGAGGGTGATGAGATGGATCAAGATGAAGTACAAATCATTGATGCACCTTTAGATGATCAGAAGAAAGAAGAGGACAAAGACAAGAAACCAATTGCAGTTGAAGGTACTGAAGCCCAAAATGATGACATGGTAGAGGAAGAGGCAGGAATAAAGGTGGTTTTATCAGTCCATGATGAAAACAGTGAAAATCCTTGAGTTAAGGTTGATTTGCAAATACTAGAGCAAGACACAGCATTGGCCAACCTGATAGCTACATATGCTGAGGATTCAGAATAACAAGAAGCCAATCATGAATTTTGTAGTACTTAAAGATGCAACAGAAGAAGGGCCCACCAAAAGAATACTCCAATGTACAAGTTTTCTATTGCACAAAATTTTGTCTTTTTGTGACAGCAAAATGTAAATATATTTTGTCTTAGGGGATCACTATCATTTTCTCTTAGCCTAAAGCTTGTTGCATCTCACCCTTTATAAGTGAGATTCTAGGGCTAGAGAGAGGGTCTAAATAGTGATATTACTTTCAACTTTTGTTAAGTCTATTTTTATGCCTTTTTGGTCCAGTCTTTTGATGAGTACTTTATGATATATTTTCTCTGTAGTTTAATGAAAATGTACCAGTTTGACAAGATTTAGATATTTTTTCTTGAGTCATTATGAGCCTAGTTCAATTGTACACAATTAGTTTCAAAATGTAATTAATAAAAAGATGAGTGTCACCACATTTTTCTAGCTAAATCTTGTCTCCTTTTCTTTTACCTAGTTATTTTGAAGTTGTATAAGCAAAGTTTATTCAGTTGAATGTAGTTGAATTAGATTGTATATCAATTCACCATTGCTATTAGTTCAATGAATTAAATAAATACTTTAGTGATATTGATTGGGTTTCTATGGTAATAGGAGGGATGTCTATAAGTATGATTTTTAGTAAGAATCATTGATAGTGTTGATTGTAAAGCAATCAAATAGATCTAACAATTGAATAGACTCTAAATCCCAATGGATGAGGCATTGATCTATTAATTCTAATCTGTATGAGAAGATCATAGACAAGCATCAAACTCAAACTCAAATAAATCTTTACTTTACTATTTGAAGTTCTCAATGTTGGTCAGCACTTGTTTGCATTTGATCTCTAAGCCATAGTTAGCTTCTATTGCTAGAAATATTTGCAAATTTGAGAAAAATTGTGACCAAATCTACTTATAAGGGATGTGTATTATCTTAAGATGTCATGGAATGAACAAAATATGTATAGGTCAAAGATAGTGAATGAGAATCAGAATGAAACTAAGAGATTCTTATTCAGTAGCATTCATTTGAATCATCCCTCGGGTATACCCACCTTGGTTTTGCAAAGCCTAAAGAGTAGAAAACCAATCTTGATTTTGTTGAATTTGGGTCCAGATATGAAGCACATTTAATTGTTCATAGGAAGTAGTTGATCCTTAGATTGTTTGTGATCTTTGTTATCTTGATATTAAGTATTTTTACTTAATAGTTGAAAAACACCAACACATGTGATGATGTCAAAGAGTGCACAATTCTTAGTATCGCACATGTAAAGTTCTATATAGACTGTGAGCCAACGCTACTATGGTAATTGTAATTAATTAATTATCTTATTTTAATTAATTAGGAAAGCCTTAAGGCTGACTCAAGGAATTATTATGAAGTTGTGGCATAAAGGAAAGATGTTTTTCTTCATTGAAAAATATATGGGGTGTGTTCAAGTGTTGTGATCATTACAAGAAGTATGAAGTGTGAAAAGGAGCAAAGTGCTCACTGAATGTGTGTAAGCAATCCAAAAGATTATTAGATGCACAATTTGTGATCTAGTTGATGAATCTAAAGGAGTAGAAGTCCAGTTAATAAGATAGAGATAGAGGAAGGAAGTACAACTTAGTTCTATTAGTCTATAAGGAGTAATATAGAGATCATTTGGATAGTGGATTCATTGGTCTTATCCTTGAAGCTATTTAGGTAGTGGGTCCAACTGTCTTCCACAACTCCTGCCAGGGTTGGCACAACTCCTAACAAGGTTGGCATGACTCCTAATAGGGTTGGAATCTTCTAAGAAGGATTCAAGGGTCCCCTAATAGGGACTCATATTTACTGAATGTTGTAACAAAATCCCAATAGGGTCTATCCTCTAACAAGGAATATTTATATTAGTACATCATCTTGTGGGTATCATCCCCACTGAGGTTTTCCCTATGATCAAGGGTTTCCCTAGTTAATATATGTGGTGTTATTATTTATGCATATCTTTTTGTGGTTTAAGTTTACTCATATGGTTAAGATTGTTTGAAGTTGTTATTGATGATGTTAATTATATAATTGATTCACACCCCCCCCCCCCCCCCCCCCACCTCTCAATTATATCAGTGGACTATATATATATTCTAACAATTGGTATCAGAGCATTAGGTCCTTGAAGGATAAGCTTAACAACTTTGGGAGCTTGATGGCAAATATTTTTAGAAAGGATAGTCCTAGATTTGATGGAGCCAATTATGATAGTTAAAAGGAGAAGATGAAGACTCATCTATTGTGCATGGGTCCAGGATATTAGATCTTGACAAAAATTCAAAAGACAATTGTTAAAGAAAAAAATCTTGAAGGTTGCAATGAAGAAGAGAGAGATATATTCATGTGTAACATTAGAGAAAGAGAATCCCTACTGACAACTCTTCCAGAGAATGAATATAGTTAAGTAATGTCATTTGAAACATCTCATGAAATTTGGAAAGCATTAGAATCTACTTTTTAAGGTGATGATCATGCATAGAGAATAAGATTACAGAATTCAATGTGTGCATTTCAAGATGCTACAATGATGGAAGATGAATCTATAAGAAGTTATATTGGAAGAATATCAAAAATGGTTGTAGGAATTTGGTCTCGTGGTGGAACCAAACAAGATGATGAAGTCATATGGAAGATCTTGAAAATTTTGACACCACCATTCAATCCTATAGCTTAAATGATTCAACTAGTGATGCCCTGCACTAAGGATTTCACTAAGGAAATACCTCATGGAAGATTAGAATTAGTAGAAACAAATTTGAGACAATCTAGAGAACTTGAAAGAGTCAAAATAGCTTTCAGTGCCCTAAACATTTGACCTAACTTGACAAGAAGTGCAAGCACCCATGGAGATTTTGTTGGTAGCAATAGAGCTAATGAAGACAAGAAGATTGAGGAAGGAATAGCCCTTCTGGTGAGAAGAGAAAAAGATGGTAAGAAAATCTTTAAATGTTGGACTTGTAATGAATTTGATCATTATGCATTTAAATGTCCTAAAAGAGAAAATAAGTATAAGGGAAGGTTTAGCCCTAGAAGAGATAGAGATGGAAATTGTTTGCATGCAAATGAAGATGAAGAATCTGATGAGAAAGGTCAAAGTGAAAGTGATGATGAATTACGATTTGTGATCATCAAGGAAGATGATCTTGATAGAAGAAATAGCTCTAGTTACCCAAGTTAAAAAGAAGTTTGATTATATAATTGATAGTGGTTGTTCACATCACCTGACAAGTGATATGAATAAGTTTGTTAAGTTCAAGAATCATGATGGAGGAATTATTAGAGTGGTAACAATGCAGCCTATCGTATAATAGGAATTGGATCCATTTCTCTTTATGGTAAAACTAACACTGATGATGTATATTTTTTTGATGGATTAAAGCATAACTTGTTGAGTGTTGGATAGTTTGTGGACAAAGGTTATCAGTCACAGTTTACTAAGAAAACCTGCACTATCAAAGACAAATATGGTAAGATGATTGGAATTGACACTAGATCCAGAGGTAATGTATTTCAGTTGAATCCTATTGAGATGACATGTTTGGTAGCTAAAGTGGATAATAGTTGGTAGTGGCAAAAAATATTCTATCACATAAACTTTGATAATATTGTGAAGGTTAGCAACACTTTTGCAGTCAGAGGCTTGCCTAAGATTGTTAAACCTACTAATATTGTGTGTAAGGGACCTACCAAGAATTTCACTACCTCAAAGAAGTTGGAGATTATTCACACAAATCTAAGTGGTCCTTCTAGAACAAGAGGATTCTATGGTGAAAGGTATTTTATGATTTTGTTGATGATTTCACTAGAATGATGTTGGTAGCATTTCTCAAAGAGAAATCTAAAGCTTTTGAGAAGTTTGAGATATTCAAGAATAGAGTTGAGAATGAATTTGGTGTTAAGATTAAGTGTTTGAGATCTGATAGAGGAGGAGAATTCACCTCTAGAGAATTTAACATATTTTGTGAAGAAAATGGAATCAAAAGACAAATATCTAGACCTAGAACACCTAAGAAAAATGGGATTATTAAGAGAAGAAATAAATCTATAGCAGAAGTAGCTAGAGCAATGTTATTTGAGAATTATGTTTCTAAGACATTATGGAGAGAAGTAGTGAATACATCAGTATATGCTCTAAATAGAGTATAGATCAAAAAAAGTATGGACAAGATACCTTATGCACTATGGTTTAGACATTCACCATCAGTCAAATACTTCAAGATATTTGGGAGCAAATGTTATATTAAGAGAGGCGATGACATTGGTAAGTTTGATCCAAGAAGTGATGAAGGTATTTTTCTTGGCTATTCATTAAAAAGTAAGGCTTATAGATGTTTCAACTATAGAACTAAGACAACAATTGAATGCAAAAATGTAAGGATTAATGAGAAGTTTGGAACCAAAGAAAATATGATAGATTATAATTTAGAGGATGAAGAGGATAACTCTAGAATTGTTAGACAAAATGTTGAAGTTTTTTTTTAAAACTAATAATGACTTGCAGAATGATGTGCTAACTTTTGAGCATAGAAAATAATAGAAATATGAACCTAGAGCAGATATAAGAGTTGAGATGTCAACTCCTACCCCTAACAATAATTTGATAAGAAATCACCCTCCTGAGTAGATAATTGGAAGTAAAGACAAAGGTGTAACGACAAGGAACAAAGTAAATGAGGAAATATGTTTGATATCTCAAGTTGAACCAAAGTGCACAAAATAAGCAGTCAAAGACAATCATTGGATCCAAGAAAAGAAGGAAGAATTGGATTAGATAATAAAGAATGATACATGGGAATTGGTTCCTAGACCAAAAGACAAGAATGTGATAGGAACTAAATGAGTTTTCAGGAATAAGATGAATGAGAAAGGAGAAGTTGTGAGAAACAAGGCCATACTTGTTTGTAAAGGTTATTCACAACAAGAAGGCATTGATTATGAGAAAAAATATGCACCTATAGCAAGAATGGAAGCAATAAGGATGTTTCTAGTTTATGCAGTGAACAAGAAATTTAAGGTTTATCAGATGGATATTAAATCAACATTTCTAATGGAGAATTAGAAGAAGAGGTTTATATTGAGCAACCTGAAGGATTTCTTTTATCAAAAGATAAAGACATGGTATTTCAATTTAAGAAAGCTCTTTATGGTTTGAAGCAAGTACCAAGAACCTGGTATGAAAAGTTGGACAATTATTTGGCAAAGCTTGGATTTGCTAAAGGTACAACAAATAATAACTTGTATTTAAAAGAAATTGAATATGGTTTATTGATCATTGTAATATTTGTTAATGACATCATTTTTGGAGGCAATGATGAAGGTGGTGATAAATTTGCTAAAGAGATGAATAATGAATTTGAAATGAGCATAATAGGAGAAATGGAGTTTTTTTTATGACTGCATATTGTGCAAAATAATGATGACATATTCATTTCACAAAATAAGTACTTAAAAGATTTGTTGAATAGGTTTGGTTTGGAAAGTTGTAAACCTATTGGCACACCTATGATAATAGGTCACAAGTTGCCCAACAAAGATGAAACACTTGTAGTAGAACAAAAGAAGTTTAGATCAATGATTAGAGGTTTGTAGTATCTGACTCACTCTAGACCAGATATAACAAATGCAATTGGGATTGTAGCTAGATTCTAAGATGATCCTAAGGAATATCACTTTGCAGTACTAAAAAGAATATTAAGATATCTAAAAGGAACATTTGATTATGGAATTTGGTATGATAGATTAAATGATTTCACTTTGTGTACACATACTAACATTGATTGGGTAGGTAGTATGGATGAAAGAAAGAGCACCAGTGGTGGAGCATTCTTTCTTGGAGGAAGATTGGTTTCTTGGTTAAGCAAGAAGCAAGATTGCATTTCATAGAGCGCCACTGAAGCAGAGTATTTTGTAGCAAAAAAAAATTGTAATCAAGTTATGTGGATGAAGCAAATGTTGAAGGATATTAGAATTGAGATGGAAGAACTTGTTATCATTTACTGTGATAACACAAGTACAGTGAGTATGTCTAAGAATCTTGTAATGCATTCTAAGACAAAGCATATATCTATTAAGTATCATATATTGAGAGAGGAAGCAACATAAAAGAAGATTAGATTGGAGTATGTAAGTACTAAGGATCATATTTTAGATATCTTTACGAAGCCTTTTCCTAAAGATACTTTTGAGTACTTGAGACGTATGCTTAGGGTTATGCCCTTGCCTACTTTTGAATAGATGATGAAGAACGTGCATCAGTCCAATGGTATAGAGCACTATTATTTGAGTGGACTATATGATGATGCTTCTTATATGGGGGGAGTATCTAGTATGTACTAAGTCATTAAGGACTCTTGGTATTTGGTATTTGGTATTTGGTATTTGGTACTAAAACAATGTCTTTGGATACTCGAGTTGGTTGATGACTTGGAGCAATTGATTAGTAATTGGTATGTAACTATTGGTATTGAAATTGACACCTTTGACATTGAGATATTTAGAAAGATTCATGTAAGGAAGCAGGAATGTGCATCTAATGTATTGTGAATTGTTTAGTGTGAGTAAAAAATTGATTTCTAAGAACAAGGAGTATACATCTAACATTTTGAGTTTACTTTTAACATGTGGACAACTGATGTTGGTTTGTAACATCAGCATAACACTATTTGGTATACTTGGAACTTGGATGTTTTTCATCTATGTTGTCATCAATGCTAAAGGGGGAGATTGTTAGCATGAATGCTAATGATATTACATTGGGGGAGTATCCTGAGCATTGGAGTGTATTGATATATTGTATTCATGACAATATTTTTCATTGATGTCAACATAGCATGGTTTTTGTAAAGAGTGGTAGAGTAGCAGGATAAAGATCTTAATAATGTGGATAGTGGTTTGATCATCTAGTCATGTGCAATTATGGACATATACAATATAGTGTTGTGATGACATGGTTAAGTGCACAGACCCTGAGTCAAAGAAGTACTGAAGTTGTACCTAATTTATAAAGAGTAGTTTAGAGATAGAATATTGGGAATGCAATTCTTGATGTCTATTTGCTAGATTACATCTCAGATGCAGTAAGAAGTTGCATAGTCAGGCAGTGATAGAGGACAGTCAGGTGATAACATTAGAGAGTGTGCAAGTCTCAGTATCACATGTGTAAAGTTTTGTATAGACTATGAGAAAATAGTACTATGGTAATTTTAATTAATGAATTATCTTATTTTAATTAATTGGGAAAGCCTCAAGGCCGACTCAAGGAATTATCATGAAGATATGGTATAAAGGAAAGATGTTTCCTTCACTGAAAAATATATGGAGTGTGTTCAAGTGTTGTGATCATTGCAAGAAGTATGAAGTGCAAAAAGTAGCAGAGTGCTCATTGAATGCATGTAAGTGATCCAAGGGATTACAAGATGAGCAATTCATGATCTGGTTACAAGATTTGAAGGAGCAAAAGTTTGGTTGATAGGATAGAGACAAAGGAAGGAAGTATATTTCAAATGTATTATTTTGCAAGGAACAATACATAGATAATTTGGACAGTGGGTTCATTGGTCTTATCCTCGAAGCTATTTGGGTAGTGGATCCAATTGTATTCCATAACTCCTAACAGGGTTGACACAACTCCTAATAGGGTTAGAATCTTCTAACAAGGATTCAAAGTCTCCTAATAGGGACTCATATGTACTGAATGTTATAACAGACTCTTAACATGGTCTATCCTCTAACAAGGAATATTTATATTAGTACATCATCTTGTGGGTATCATCCCCATTGAGGTTTTCCCTCTAATAAATGGTTTCCCTAGTTAACATATGTGGTGTTATTGTGTATGAGTATCTTGTTATGGTTTTAGTTTACATTACTCATATGGTTAAGATTGTTTAAAGTTTTTACTAATGATGTTAATTATATAACTGATTCACACCCCCCCCCCCCCCCAACTCTCAGTTATAGAAGTGGACTATATATTCTAACATGATATGCTTTTTGTTTTGAAAAGTAACCATAAAAGAGATATATTTTTTGTATTTTATGTGTTATGATCAATGTGATTTATCAATGCAACTATTCCTATTTTAACCAAGTGTAACAACACATCTGCAAGTTAAATCATCAAAAAGATCAGGTAGGAAACCAATGAAAAAAGGAGTAGTGCTTCCTCAATTCCACTGATGCAAACGTCGATGGGAACTCAATAATAACTTAAAGATGTTTCACTTCTCATCAAATCCCAAGGCCAAGGGTAGTGCACTCATGTGAGACAAGAAGCTATGCAAGAACAATATGTGATCCTTTCTTCAACTCGGTACATTAGCAAAATTCATTAACATGAGGCAAACACCAGAACTAAAAGGTCACACAATCACAAAAATACAATAAAACCATTGGCTCCATTATTATTCATAAAAATGTATTCACAAAAAATAACACTCCAATAAGAATTACTACACTTATAATGAGAGCACCAATAGCATATATTATTGCATCAAAATAATGGTGTGGAGTAAATATTACATCCATGTATTTATAGGAAAAAATCTCCTCCCTTTGTGCTAGGAGAGAGAGTTTTTAAAATGTAATTCATGTTAAAAACTAATAAAATAAATCTAATTATATATAAACTGACTCTCTAAATGGTACTAAGTAGGTCTCCACCCTTGTTTATATCAATTATGTTAGAAATAATAGTCCACCAAGATAACTCAAAAAGGGGGCAAGGGGTCAAGTGGAGGGGGGATGAATCAGTTATCCAACAATTAAAACATTTATCTTATTTAAACAAACTTAACCATTCAACCAAAGTAAATAGAAACCATAATAAAATGCACATAGATAATTACACCAGATATGTTAACTAAGGAAACCCTTGATCGAAGGAAAAACTTGGTTGGAATGATGGCCACAAGATGATGTACTAATATAAATATTCCTTGTTAGAGGGTGGACCCTATTAGGAGTCTATTACAACATTTAGTACATAGAGTCCCTGGTAGGAGACTTTGAATCCTTGTTAGGAAATTCCAACCCTGTTAGGAGTTATATAATGTATGCAAGAAGAGCCCACTACCCAAATATGCAATTTCAACTACAAGAAAGGCTCACTGCTCAAATATGCAATTTACTATTATGTTCTACATTCCTTTGTTATATCAATTGAACCAAACACTGTCAAACCTTGTAGATTAGATCACAAACCTCGAATCCAAATATTAAACCTTGGATCACTCAGCAAAACCTTGGCAATGAAGTTTCCTTCACTTTCATTTTGCTCTGCTCAACTTCACATTCTACTCATACTGCTACTTATAATCACTTCGCATCCATATACATCCATATCATGATAAAGGAAAATTTCCTTCCTTTATACCAATTCCATAAAATAGTTCCTCAAGTTGGCTATTAGACCTTCTCAATTATTCATTATAGGACCACATTAAGAATACATTACACTTAGCGATAACATTAATCTTCCACCTTGAAACTTGAATAACTTTCCATACATGCAATATTATGATGAGAAAACTTATCCACATCATCACCAATATATCTTCTTCATACCCTCAACCTCAATTCTTAAAATAATAATTCTGCTAAGAGATATAACAAGTTTACCAGAACATGCCTCTGTAAACTCTATCTCAAAATCGACATCACCAAAACCTACATAACTTCTTCCAAACTTATCATTTATTCATCTAATGTTAACTACATATACTAGATACTCAGACATATCTCTCATAACCTCAGATAATGATAATACTCAACTAGTCATCCGTACTAACTTGGTCTTTCTGTTGTTCTTCTATTAGATACCATAGAAAATTGCTATGTTGACATCAATGACAAACTTAGTCATGAATGCAACATATCATCATAGTAACATATCTACAATACTCCCCCATAGGAATATCATCAGCATTCATGCTTCCAACAATCTCTCAACATAAGCACCATGCAAAATGAAAGCTAAATAGATATGATTGACTGACCATGGATATTTTCATGGGGCAGTTGCATTTGAGCCCATTTGTATTATGATTTACATCATGTGGTGATGGGGACACAACCCAAGAATAGAATGGACACAACAGAAAAGGGGAAATTATATTAACTGAGAAAATAAGGTAGTACAACATTACAAGGAAAATAAACTTCAAAACATGCCCTAAGGCTTACAATAGCATAAATTTGGAGATAATTTCTCCTTTCAGTACCTCCTCTCAAACTCCACTCCGAACTGCCTTTTACAATGCCAGAAATCTCCTTAAATAGACCCCAGAGGGTTAAGGACTAGGAGTACATTCTAGAAAGTGCTAGTAGGCATCCACCGACCAAATAGAAGGTTCCAGAAGCTGCATTAGAAGCCGACGCAAATCTAGAAGAATCTAGAAACGGTAATCAAACTTTCGGGAGGCATAACTTTTGAACCGTAGCTCCGATTGACGAACCGTTTACATTTTTGAAAAGCTCTCGAAGTTCTCTATAGCCCTATGGACCAGCTTTGCTCATCCCCCATTTTTTGGCCCTTTTTGAGGTCATTTAATGCCCCTAACCTGACTTTGAAGCATTCTTAGGAGGTCTCCACAACTCGAAAAACTGCAATAACTTTCAAACTGTGGGGCCTTTTGACCTGATTCTTTTTCTGGAGTGCTCTAAATTACAATTACATTCATCTAGCCAATTTTTTTGAAAACACATGAAACAGAAACTACGTCTAAGTATTTTTTTTGGGTGACATAGGATTGCCCTTATACCTCTGGATGCTCCTGCATCATGTGGTATATTTAGAGGTTGCATCACTATCTATTGGCATGGTGCTTTTATAGATATAGACATGGGAGCATCTTCCCACCACCTAGCCTATATGTTGAATGACATGGACAAGGTTGTGTGGAGGCCCTACGGGTATACAGAGTTGTGGGTAGAGGAGGATGATGAGATGGTTTATTTCTTTTTTCTGTGTTATTTTCATGGCTAGATCCCTTTACTGATTAAGATATTTTTCTTCATGAGGGTAATCAGGCAGTTTGGTCAATGATAGGGGATGCCATAGGGAGAAGCACATTATGCCCATGTGTATGCAAAGAGACCAGTATGGGGTCCCACATTAGAGTATGAGACCTATTGGGATATTTTTATTCAAATGATAGGGACACCACATAGATGTTTATTGAGGGATGATGTGGATGATGTCGGGGTGGAGGGGGATTATGCATGGTGATTTAGAGAGTGCCCCTTTCCCAATTATATAGATCCATCTGAGCCTATTCCATCTATTAAGGAGCAGTCAATTGGGGGCAAGGATGATGATGGTGAGGGTGGGTAGAGGAGAGGGAGAGGAAGTGGTAGAGGACCTAGAGACTGAGGTAGGCACAGAGGCAAAGGTAGGGCTATGAGAATGCCTTAGAAGAGAGTGATGCCATAGGTTTTGGTATAGAGATAGGTGTTGGCGTAGAGACCAAGGCATGTAAGTAGAGATAGACTCATAGTGGTCTATGAGCATTGGGGGTATTGTGATGGGAGCAAGCATAGGAGCCAGTATGGGTAGTGCAGTAGTTGGTGGGATTGTTGGAAGAAGTTCAAATAGTGGTGTAGGGCCTAGTAGGAGGTTTGATGATATTGATCAAGGAATGATAAGATAACACAGGTTGAGGCTAGCAAAGGATGTATAGTTTGTAAGGAGGTAGATGCATCGAGCATGGGATCCATCCATGTAGGTATAGAGCTCCCAGCCATAGGTGTCAGTAGACCTAGCCTGACAACATCTATATCAGGTGAGTCATCATATTCAAGCACCCTTGTGAGTGTCATAGAGGCACATATTGGAGTGATTGGCTAGAATATTAGTTAATTGGTGAGCACAGTTTAGGCATTCATAGCGTCGATGACACCAAGGCTTCCACCTCTACCTCCACCATTGAGCCTAGAGGGAGGGACCATGAGCTATGTTGCTCCATCCATATTGGGCACACATAGTGCAGGTGTTCAAGCTCCTTCAAGGCAGGCACAGGGAGAGGGGACAAGTGTCCTTAGTGAACATGCACCTCCAAATTAGACCCAAATAGATGGTGCAAGTGGCCTAGGTAGTGAGACACAGGGGTGAGCCTTTATATCCATTGATTATCAAATTCACCATAGATGTATGTAGAGTGCTCTTTTGGTATATGAGCATTTAGATCAAATGTTTTCTCATTTTTTAATGTCAGGCTCTTGTTTTTGTATCGTGGACTTTATATGCTTTATGGTTGTATGCAGTTATATGATGGATGTTGTATGTGATATGCATATGTTGTTTTGTATTTATGATGCTCTTGTATGCATGATGTAATGTGGATGCCTTATGTGTTTGATGATGTAATAGATGTGATAAAGGCATATTATGGATATATAAATTTTGTGGAAAATATTTATGGATCTGTTGATGTAGAATAGATATAGCATTTAGTGAATGAATGGATAACAGATAAATGAAATGGTTGAATGTATGAAATGAAATGTAATAAAATGGATGAAAAATATGAGAATGTAATGAAATGAAGATGTAATGGAAATGAAATAGAATGGATATATTTTAATGAAATGTAAAAAATATATGATGAAATAAAAATAAAATGAAATAGTTTAATGAATGAAATGAAATGATGTAATATGATGAAATGGAAATGAATTGAAATGATTTAATTTAATGAAATGATTAATGCGATGGAATGAAACTGAGTTAATAAAATTATTTAAGGTGATGAAAATAAAAAATAAAATGAAATGATGTAATAAAAATGAAATGAAAATGAAATCATTTAATATGATGAAATGGAAATGAGATGAAATGAGTTAATGAAATTAAAATGAAATCATTTAATATGAAAGAAATGAAATGATTTAATATGATGAAATGGAAATGATATGAAACTTCAAACTATTTAATTAAATTATTTAATACGATGAAATGGAAATGATTTGAAAGGACAAAATGAGAAAGATGAACTAAAATGATTTAAGGTGATGAAAAAAATGAGATGAAATGGTTTAATGAATGAATTAAAATGTCGTAATAAAAATGAAATGATTGGTAACAATGCAATGAAATGGGACTGATGTGATAATGAAATGGAAATGAGGTAATTTTGAGAATATGATGAGTTGACAAAGAAAGTGAATATTGATGTATGTGAGTAGTGAAAATGATTGTAATGAGATAATAGTGCAACTCAAACGTTTGAGATTTAAAGGCCACAAAGACTTCACGAGGCACTAATGATAAAAATGATGATTAATGTGAAGTAATGGGTGAATTAAATGTAATTAAATTTAATGATGTGTAAGAATAATGAAAGTGGAAATGACTTGTGGAAATGAGAACAAGAAGGGTGATGAAAAATGATGTTAATGAGAGGAAAGTGTAACCTAAACTTCTAAGATTCAAAGGCAAAAAAATGGTGTGTGGAATGGCATAGTGTATGCTAAGGAATGAATAATGTAATGAAGTGTAACTAAATGTAATGATGTGTTGGTGAAAAACAAAGTCCACAATACTTAAGAAATGGAAACTTGTTGTGATGGCATTGTTGTGGATTTTATTATTATTATTATTTAGAGTGTTGGTTTTATGTAGTTTTGTCATTTATTTTCTGCCCTTTCTTAGTATTTGGCTACCAATCCTTTGGATGATTACATTAAGATTCCTCATTTATGTGCCAAACTTTTTTTTAAGTGACCCTATATGAAAGGCACTCTACATGGATGTAGCTAACTATTACATTTTGTAAAGAGATGCATATTAAATATCAACATTGAGCACCTAAAAATATATAGTATAATTTCCACTAGCTCAACTATGGTAACATGAATACTCCATCATTCGAAGCATTGGTAAAAAAAAAAAAGAATAATGTACATAGAAAATATGGTAACTATTATCAGAATCCTGCCGTAGTAAAAATATAGAGATAATCTTGGTACACACATAGATATGCAAATTTCAGATAAGAGACCTCACTTGAGATTTTATGTAAAATTGGTAAAGGTACACATGGCCTTCCAACTAGGAGGAGGCACTTGTAAGTGGACACCAATATTACATAAAATCATAGGATCACTAGATCAAAATAGAGGAGCAGAAGGCAGATAAAATATCATGGTTTCATCCCAGTTCCTCTAGTCAATCACATCATTTAGGTACTAGAAACACACGATAGTGAAAAAGCCAATATTTGTGAAACATTATGCTAGTATTTGTGTGCAACTATGTGAAGTTTGTCCATCTTTGTAGATTAAATTCATTGTATGATTCTCTTAACAAGCCATGGAGTGTAATAGTGTCAAATTTGTAGCATATGGTTAGTGTTGGATGCATTCAAAGAAGTGTGTGGGTATAGGTCATGGGTGAGTAGACGCACTATGGTATAATAATGCCAAATTTTGGAGACAATCGTACTCAGTACTAGTGTAGTGGACTACATAGAGTGAATGTGTGGAAAGGTGGAAAATGTGCAGTGGTTGTTGAGTTATGGCCATAAATAGATGAGTATGAGCATGGGAAATGAAACACAAGGAAGGAATAATTATCATAGCTATGTTAGATTAAATTGTTGGAGATGTGAAGTGAGTGGAAGAATACAAGCATGGAGAGCTCACCAAACCAATTATAACAAGAGGTAGAGATGGGGGATATGGGTCATGGAGGATAGGTGAGGCAAGGGCAAAGAGAAAAGTGTGTTCATCATACATTGAGTGAATTGGTGAATCAACCAGAGCTCCAAGCACCAAGTCATGAGCATGTCGGGTCAATTTAGATGGAGCTGGTGTAGGAGCATCCTAAGGGCTCAAAAGTATGGGTAGAAGAATCTCCCTTGTTAGCTTTGTTAATATTGTCAAGGAGTGCATCACAGCATGCGTTGCAAAAGGAGTTGGGTGTTAATCTAAGGATGTAGGCTGAAGGTAGCCCACAAGGGGTAATAAAAATTGTCCAAGAATTATCCATGGGTGTGGTGAAGATGGAATCACCTAGAAAGTTTGTAGGAAAAGTGTGGTAAAAGACAGATGTTGTTAGTATGGGTGAGGTGACTAGTGCAGTGAGTGAATTGATTAGCCTTGGGATCCTAGTACAATAGTTGATGAGTGAGGAGATGGGATTAATGGGTGTGGTTGAACTAAAGCCTTAGCCTATGGTTATTACATAATTAAAATGTGAAGTGGAGGAGCTATGGAAAGTGCTGGTCGTAGAGAGAGTTCAGGCAAAGAATGCAAAACAAGAAATGACTTTTTTATGGGCTTGATTGATAAAGTGTGTGAGGATGGGGTGCAGATAGAAGCTAAATGCCTCAAAGTGGTGTTGAATGAAGAATAAGCTTGAGTGCAAGATTTGGAAGCTGAGTTGTGGGTGGAAAGATCATGATCAAAAGGGAATAAGGTGAGGGTTAGGGCCAACCAAGAAAGGGTGCAAAGATGGCAAGATTTTTTGAGGATGGTACAAGTGGGTTTGGAGAGCACACAAAATGATCTGCTACTACTACAAGTGAAGTCAGAGTCTTTTAAGGATGTGGTGTAAAAAATGAACATGGTGTTATTTGAGCTACAAGAGAATTTGGTGGTGAGTGAGGCAAAGGTGAATCAATGTTAGTAGTGGCTCAATGGGGCTAAAGCTTATGTGGAGCATTGGAAGATGGTAGTTGAATAGATGAAACATGAGCATGATGTTGCCCAATGGGCAATCACTACACCAAGTATAAAAAAATTGGTGGACAATATATTTGTGTATATGTAAAGGACTATGCAAGTACATCAGGAAGATGCACATTAAATGGGGATATATTATCAATCAATCTCAATGGATCAATGATAAGAGACCTAGTCTTTGGACAAGCAATTTAGTTAGTTATTGAATGCTCAGCTGCATAGTGAGAAGTTCCCAATACCAATGGATGTTGTTTGGGTGTGATGATGATCAACACTAGGGGCTTCATCTTTTGGGACAATGCCTAGGGGAATGCTCCCAGCTGAGAATCCCACCATGCCACCTCTACGAGGAAGTTCATAATGAGCATCTTGCTAGGTTTTTGTGCTTGTTGTAATTGCACCATTGCCCCCATGATAAATAAATAAAGTATTTTTATTGCAAAAAAAGCGTATCTTGTGTGCTTTTCATATCTATGTACAATGTTTAGAACCCTACGAGAGTACAATTGTAGGTGGCTCTGTTATACTTTGTTGAAAGTTTCTAATTTTTTTGGTATTTTGAGAGTTTTTTTTTTTTTTTTTTGGTATTTTTGTTGAGTTTTTGATTTTTTTCTATTTTTGTTGATAGTTTCATTTTATTGGTATTTTTGAGAGTTTTTATTTTTTTGGTATTTTTGTTGATAGTTTGTAATTTGTTTTGGATATTTTGAGGGTGTTTTGGATGTTTTTGGCATTTTTCAAGATAAACAAACAAGAACTAGATGGAAAGTGTCAAAATTGACAAATATGCTTAAACTAGGGACATCTAGAGGAAGGTTGACCTTCACATATGTGTTATAACCTATTGTTGCCAAGAGTTGAATTGAATGCTGAAAAAAAAAGTCTGAATTGGGCTTTGAATGAAAGATGTATGTGAACTTGTGCCACATTTAGAAGTTTAAAGTTCATTAGGTTGAAAAAGTAGGAAGTGCTAACTCACAAATTGCAGGTGGAAGTTGACTGAGAAATTATGTATATATTGATAGCCTTTGCAAATAAGTTAGAGCCAAGATTAAGCTCAATGGTCATCTCTTGCCAAGTAGGGAAATAGTGTGTGTTCTCTAGGTGTGGGCCAAGAAAGAGATTTTAGGGCTAGTAAAGAAGGTAATTTTGGCTTTAAAAAGGCGTGTATGAGTCCAAAAAGGTAATTGAACTCTTGAATAGGAAAGTGGGCCTTATAAAAAAAATGATTGGGCTAGAAAAGGGTATGTTAGGCCTAAAAAGGTTTTGTAGGGGACTAAGAAGGGCGCTTGGACCTTAAAAAGGCTATGTGGGCCTAAAAGGTGCTATGGGGCCCAAAAAGGGCATTGTGGGCCAAAAAAGGTCCTGTGGGCCTAAAAAGGTGCTACAAGGCCCAAAAAAGGTGTTGGAGGGCTTAAGAAGGCATGTAGGCCTAAATTTGTGATTAGTGTAGCCTCTCAAACTCAATGCTTACTTACTCTAAGGCCTTGTTGGCTCCAAGGGTCAAGGGTTCGACTCTTGTGACATTCAACCTTTTGCTTTGCTTCTTGTGGTTGGAAGGTAAGCTAGTCTTGTAGGTTACTAGTAGAATTTTTAGTATGTAGGAAAAATTGTAACCTATTTGAATGGAAATGAAAGAGTACAATGTTTCTCCACAGCAATCCAAGTGATGCCTGATTTTTCAAAACCTAGAATTATGTGCAAAACTAAAGAGTTGGAGTTTGGGGTCACAAGATCTTCTAGGATAGCACTAATATATTTGTTGGAGAATATTGATCAATCGTGGCCTCTGCAATATAAATAAGTCTCAAAATCCTTCTTGATTTACATTAATGAATAGAAGGGTGTGATGATAGATGTAGGCAACCTTTTTCTGCTCTCCAAATTGTGCCAAATTTTCCCAAGCTTAGAAACATGTCCAAGATGCAATGATGTTGCTTCTTAATCTCTTGATCAAAATAGATGGTATTAGCATCTTTGTCAAGAGATATTAGGATTTTCCATAAAATATTTAAATATTTTCAATGTAGGGCCTAACCATTGATTTTATATAAAATCGGTCAAGGTACACAAACCCATCTTGAAGGAGCGGTAATAATAGGTAGACATCAACTCGACATGAAATCAATGAATCATTGGATTGAAATATATATATAATAATTTATGCAAATGAAAAGGGTTTTATTTTTGTTGGTTTTGGGTAGTTTTGACCTCTCTCTTCTTTCTTTTTCTTTTTTTTCTTTTTTCTTTTTTCTTTTTTTTTTGCCGGGGGGGTGGGGGGTTGGGATTATATTGGTGTATGTATGTATGTATGTATAACACTTTGTTTTGTCTTGCAATTTTAAAAATTTTGGAATCAAGTTGGCACATAGATAGTGGTGTGCATGCTAGTCTCTCGTGTGTATTTCATATTGTGGAACTGAAATAGATGGGAAGGGGATGGACGTATGTGAGGCTTGTTGGATTGTTGGGCCACATGAGATGGTCATAGTGTTGGAAATACAAGAAGAGTAACAGAGAGGGGAGGGGTGAAACAGTTACCACTAAAATAAATCCCAGATCCCTTAGATGTCAGTATGAAATATAAACTTCACTAAAAATATTGATGCTCGGTAAACACATAGGCACTCAATTAATACTAAAAATCTATTATAAATTAGCAAATGCTTAACATGCAAATCTTAAGTCATTATCTATGATTAACCTTATTTAACTTAGTTTCATACACATAAAATAAATAGCATGAACACAAGTGACACCATGATTTAATGTGGAAACCCAATTTGGGAAAAATCACCAATTGCAACTAGTTACTAATTTACACTCTTTTGAAGTGAGACTTGTTAGGAGGCAACCCTGTTAAAGGTTAAAAAAATACATTGCTAGGTGTGACCCTATTGGAGGATTTAATCACCCTGTTAGGAGTGGCTTTAGACACTTCAATCTAGAAATGCCACCTTGTTAGAGGATTTACAAATAGTTGTTAAGCCAACTCTGTTAAGAGATTTAGATCACTGCTACAATGGTTAGAGAGTGACAATGAGATAACCTGATTTCTAATGCAACTGAATTGCTAATTACATATCTTAATTTTGCCTTGTATACTTTATCATTTTTTATCAAATTTATCTTTGTAGCTCCACAAGGATATTCTAATTATCATTCTAATTCTCTTCCTCTAATCATCTTCTATTCTTATATTCACTTCCACACATTCAATCCTCAACTTGACCTTGCACTTACACCTTATGCATTGTTAAGTTGGCTTGGATACATCTTAGAATGATTAATATTCATTACCTCAGCTGGCTAGAACCAACAAACAAATTTATTGAACTCAATATGCCAAAACAAGAAAATTCTTTGTTAGTCGACCTTGCTTAGTAGTCACTAACTTAGAAATGATTTTCCTATGTTAACCAAGTGAACTCAATTAACACTACATTTTCATGAAATTTATTTGGTAATCGAGTGAGCTTGGTTAATATTGGTTCCATCCAACTTTCCTTCATTAACTGAGTGAGTTCAGTTAACACTCAATTTCTATGAACTTCTCTTTAATGTCCAAGTGAACTCGATAGTCACTATCTTCTAAACTTGGCAAACTTTGGAATGCTCGGCTGACACAAGAAACTATCTTTAATGCCTGAGTGAGCTCAACATACACTAACTAGTAAAGATATGATATTTTGTGTAACATCAAAGACAATACACACTGGTGAAGCAACCCATATCCCCCAGTCGAATAATTAACTAATTTAATTCAACAATCTCCCTCTTTGGCATTAATGGCAACACATGTCATAATACAATAAAATTTTAGAGAGAAAAAATAGTAAGAAAAATATCCTTAGTTTCATTCTAATTCTCATCCATGAGAACTCTCTCTATCAGTGTGAACTCTCTCTTCCTTTAGTTTCTCCCTCTATCAGTGTGAACTCTCTTCCTTCAATTTCTGCCTCTATCAGCAAACTCTGTCTACAACATCTTCTTATGATAGTAAACCTAACCTCTTTGATATCAAACCAAGTTCTTCTCGTTTTGACATCTCTTTCCTTCTTTGAAATCTTCAAGAAAAATTCTTGTGATATGACAGACACAAACTTCTCCCTCTTTGACATCTTATGCCAAAGACAATATTCAATGAATATCAATGTATCTTATTTACTGATTCATATGCAAACCAGCTTTTTTCAATACTGCATCAACTAATTGATCTTCAACATGCTCTAGTTTATGCATCACTAGACTTCATTTAGTGAGCTTTTGATGGGGGAATAACCCCTAAATTACCTCTTAGATACAAAAATGCATCCTTAGGTAATGGCTTAGTGAATATGTCTACAATTTGTTCTTTAGTATTCACATATTCCAATCTTACCTCTTTATCTTGTACCAATTCTTTCAAAAAATGATATTTTATAGAAATTTCCTTGGTCTTGGTATGCATCACAGGATTCTTTAATATATTAATTGCACTAGTGTTATCATAGAAGACAACCACTAAATCCTTGATCTCTATCTTCATACCTGCCAATAGTTGTTTGAACCAAACAATATTAGAGAAATTAATTGATGTTGCCACATATTTTTACTTTGTTGTATATTGAGAAATGTAGTTCTACTTCTTACTTGTCCAAGGCACAAGTCTTTACTAAGAAAGAATGCTCCACCAGTATTGCTCTTCCTGTCATCAACACTTCCTACCCAATCAACATTTGTGAATGCTTTCAAATCCAAATTGCCTCTTTTTTTTACCATAATCCATAGTCTTTAGTTCCTTTTAGATACCTCATGATTCTCTTGACTTCCATCATATTATTTTCTCTAGGATTTTTTGATAATCTTGCCACCATACCAACTACTAATGCAATATCAAGCCTTGTGTGCACTACATATTGCAGTTTTCCAATCATTGATCTATATGTGGTCTGATCTACCTCCTTGAAATCATCATTTTTTGGAACCTTATGTTTAGTAGACATAGGTGTTCCAACTGGTCTTAAATCTTCCATTCCAAACTTCTTTACTATCTCCTTGATATATTTGGATTGAGTAATGTAGATACCATCTTTCTTCTGTTGAATCTATAATCTAACAAAGAATTTTATCTCTCCAAACATGGACATCTCAAATTGTTTACTCACTTCTTTTGAAAAAGCTTTGCATAAGTCATCATTTCCAGTCAATAATGTGTCATCAACAAAGATTTCAGCCAATACAATCTTCTTGTTTGGTCTTTCTTTGATATGCAGGTTGTTGTCATCATTTGTTCTTTGAAAACCAATATTTATAAATTAGTTATGAAGTCTTTCATACCAAGATCTAATAACTTTCTTGAGACCATACAATGCTTTGTGAAATTTACAAACCAGATCCTTTTTGCTAGGATCCACAAAACCTTCAAGTTTTTCTATGTAGACTTCCTCTTTAAGAATTCCATTCAAGAATGCAAATTTTACATCCGTTTTGATAAACTTTAAATCCCCTATGTGCAACATAAGCAAGTAAAGTTCTAACACCTTCTAATCTTGCAATAGGAGAAAAAGCTTCACCATAATCAATACCTTCTTCTTGAGAATAACCTTTGCATACTAACCTTTCTTTATTTCTAGAAACTTTTCCATCTTCATTCAACTTATTTTTGAAAACCCACTTTGTGCCAATTACATTTTTATCCTTAGGTCTAGGAATAAGAGTCTAAGCCTTATTCCTCTCTATCTTTTCTATCTCTTCATTCATAGGTTCAATCCAACTTTCATTATCCAAAGCATCTTTCACTTATCTAGGTTCAAATTCAATAAGCAAACATGTACCTTTCAATTTGTTTCATGTCATTGTTCCATCTGACTTATCTCCAATGATTTGATCAGGTGCATGGTGTCTTCTAACATATCTTGCTAACATAGGTACTTTGGATTCAGAACTTGTTTTGCTAGCCTCTCTATGATCTTCTACATCAATCTCGAGTTCCACTATCTATGACTCGAGTCCTTCATACTTGGTTTGTTCTAGCTATAGCACAGTAGCCTCTGATTATGAATTGGGTCCTTCAGACTATGACTTGGGTTGCACTAGTTGCAACTTAGGTGCTTCTAGAGATTTTGGGGACTCAAGAGGTGAAGCATCCTGATTTCTAATTAGATTTAGCAATGTATCAGGTTCATAGTAAATAAACCTTCTATTATCCTCAAGTTCTTTGTGTTAGAAATAGTAGTCGACCAAGATAATTGAGAGGGGGGTGAATCAGTTATCCAATTAAAACATTTATCAACCTTAATTAATATTAACCATTCAATCAAAGTAACTACAAAACCATAACAAGATGCACATACACAATTACACTAGATATGTTAACTAGGGAAACCCTTGATCAGAGGGAAAACTCAAGTGGGAATGATGCCCACAAAGACATACTAATATATATATTCCTTATTAGAGGATGGACCATGTTAGGAGTCTATAAACACATTTAGTACATAAGAGTCCCCATTAGGAGACTTTGAATCCCTATTAGGAGTTGTAGAAGATAGAAGGACCCACTGTCCAAATAGCTTCTAGGGCAAGACCACTGAACTCACTATCCAACTAATCTCTCAACTATTCCTTGTTGAATAATTCTTTGTAGTATGCTTTATCCTCTTTCCTCTATCCTGTCAATCAGACCTATTGCTGTCAAACCTTATAGACTTGGTCACAAATGTTGGATCCAAGTATCAAACTTTAGATCACCAAATAAAACCTCGGCAACAAAGTTCTCTCCAACTTCACCATGCTCTACTTATCTTTGCATATCAATTGTTTCTTCTCTTCATGCTTCTTGCAATAATTTATACAAATCATATCCAATTAAAGGAAAATGTTCTTCCTTTATACCAAATCCATAAAAAAAATTCCTTGAGTCAGCTATTACACCTTCTCAATTAATTATTATAAGACCTCATTAAGAACACGTTACACTTAGCAATAACAATAATCAATCACCTTATAACTTGAATAACTTTCTGTACATGTAATATTAAGATGAGTAAGCTTAGCCATGTCAACACCAACATGTCTTTTGCATACCTTTAATCTTGCTTCTTAGAATAACAATTTTACTAAGAGATATAACAAGTTTACCAGAACATGCTTCTGTAAACTCTATCTTAGAATAGTCTTCACCAAAACTTGCATAACTTCTTCCAAAATTAATATCTTATCCTTTTGAGGTTATCTACATATACTAGACACTTAGTAGTATCTCCCTCTAACCTCACTAGTGAAATTACTCAACAATTTGTCCATACCAACTTGATCTTTTCATTGTTCTTCTATTAGATACCATAGAAAACTACTATGTTGACATCAATGACAAACACAATCATCAATGTAACATATGATCATGATAATGATCTAATCATGTTTCTACAATACACCTCTATAGAATTATCATTAGTATTCATGCTTCCAACAATCTCCCCCCTTTACCATTGATGGCAACATAGATGAAAAAAATCTAGTTCAAAAAATACCAACTATAAAAGACCGTTATCCTTTCTTTTCAAATCCTCTTCATAAATCATTCTCCCCCGTTGATATACCTCAATATGTTGTAATCTCTCCCTTGAATGTACTCTATACTAAACTATATACCTCACTATTTTTAATTCATTATTTTTCATGCTATAGTCTCTCCCCCATTGACATTAATGTCAAAGGTTTCAACAACCATCCATCTCTACAATAACTATCTCTGACTTGCTCAAGTATCTAAAGACACTATTCAAAACAACATCCATCAAGAGTCCTAGATAACTTTGTCCATCCCAAATACTCCCCCATATAGGAAGCATCAACATTCAGTCTAGAATAACAATAGTACTCTGTAACACTGGACTGATGCACTCTTGCATCATCTACTCTGATGTAGGTAGGGGCATAACCCCTAGCATACCTCACAAATACTCAAAAGTCCCTTTGGGAAGAGGCATGGTGAAAATATATGCAATCTTCTCTTTGGTGCTTGAATACTCCAACTTGATTTCCTTTTCTGCAATCTTCTCTCTCAACATGTGATACTTGATAAAAATGTGCTTAGTATTAGAATACAATACTAAATTCTTTGACATATTCACTGTACTTATGTTATCACAATGTATGAAAATAGGTTCATTGAATTCTATCCTTATATCCTTTAACATCTACTTCATCCAAACAACTTGATTACAATTGTTTGTAGCTACAACATATTCTACCTCTATTTTACTTTGTGAGATACAATTCTGCTTCTTGTTTAACCAAGAAACTAATCTTCCTCCAAGAAAGTATGTTCCACCACTGGTGTTTTTTATGTCATCCATGCTACCTACCCAATCAACATCAATATAAGCATATAAAGTGAAATCATTAGATCTATCATACCACAATCCAAACTGTGGAGTTCCCTTCAGATATCTAAATATCCTTTTAACTACTGCATAATGTGCTTCTTTGGGATTAGCTTGAAGTCTTGCAACAATTCCAACTACATTTTCTATATCTGGCCTTGTGTGAGTCAAATATTGCAATCCTCCAATCATAGATCTATACTTCTACTTAATAGTATGTGTCTCATCATTTGTAGATAACTTGTGTCCAGTTACCATAGGTGTTCCAACTGGTTTACATGTTTCCAAACCAAACCTTTTCAATAGATCTTTCAAATACTTAGTTTGAGAAATAAAGATTCCTTATTTATCCTCATCATCTCCTCCAAACATGATATCATCAACAAATATTACCAAAATCATCAATCTATCATCTATTTCTTTCCAATATAGATTACTATCTATCATACCTTTGCTAAATCTAAGTTTGTTAAATGCTTGTCCAACCTTGCATACTAGGTTCTGGGTGCTTGCTTTAAGCCATACAAAGCTTTCTTCAATCTGCATACCATGTCCTTGTCATCTGTTAAAGAAAAACCTTTAGCCTATTCTATGTATACCTCTTCTTCATGTTCTCCATTCAGAAATACTAACTTGACATCCATCTAATATAACTTGAATTTCTTATGTGTTGCATAGGCTAAGAATAACCTTATTGCTTCAATTATTGCCACAAGAACATAGGTTTCATCATAGTTTATTCCTTCTTGTTGTGAGTAACCTTTACATACCAATCTTTCTTTGTTCCTTACAACTTCACCTTGTTCATTCATCTTGTTCTTGAATATCCATTTTGTTCCAATCACATTCTTGTCTACTAGTCTAGGGACCAATTCCCATGTCTCATTCTTCACTATTTGATCCAATTCTTCTTTCATAGCTTGCTTCCAATAGTCATCTTTACATGCCTCATCTGCATTCTTTGGTTCTATTTGAGATATTAGACATAGTTCTTCATTGATTATGCTTCTTGTCATCACACATCAATTCTTCATTGATTATGCTTCTTGTCATCACACATTTATCTCTATTATCAATGATCTACTCTGGTGGATAATTCTTTATCATATTCTCACCAAATGTAGGAGTTGTTATCTCAACTCTTAGCTCTATTCTAGGTTCCAAACTTTGTTCCTATCTTAGCTCTCCTTAATTCTACAAATCATTGTTAGTCTCAAATAATACTTCATCATTCCTTAGTTTAGTAACAACAACATTCTCATCATCATAATTGTAGTCAACTATTATTTCTTGTATCCTAAATTTCTCATCAACTCTTACATTTTCACTCTCAACAATAATCTTAGTTCTTAGATGATAACATCTATAAGCTCTGCTTTTTAATGAATAACCAAGAAACATACCTTCATTGCTTCTAGCATCAAATTTACCAACATCGTCATCTCTTTTGATATAACATTACCAAAATTTTGAAAATACTTAACTGTAGGTGAGTGATCAAACCATAGTTCATAAGGGGTATTGTTTGTGTCTTTCCTGACTTGCACTTTGTTTACAGTGTAGACTATTGTATTCACATCTTCTCTCCAAAAAATCTTGAATACATCATTCTCAGCTAACATAGCTCTTGCTACTTTTGTTACTAACCTATTTCTTCTTTTTGCAATGTCATTTTGTTCAAGGGTACTTAGAGCTGAAAACTATCTTTTGATTCCATTAATTTCGCAAAAGATGTTAAACTTGTTTGAAGTAAACTTTCCTCCTCTATCTGATTTAAAAATGTAATCTTCATACCTGCTTCATTCTCAACTCTATTCTTGAATATCTTGAATTTTTCAAATGCCTCAAATTTTTTTTTAAAAAATGCAACCCATATCATTCTAGAAAAGTCATCAAACAATAATCATGAAATACCTTTCACCATAGAATCACTTAGTCTTTGTAGGACCACTAAGATCTATGTGTATAATCTCTAACTTTTCTGTAGTAGTAAACTTCTTGCTAGGAAAATAAGTTTTGTTATGATTTGCCAACACACACTCCTTACAAATTATGTTAGTGGGCTTTACAATCTTAGGCAAATCTCTAACTGCAAACATGTTACTAGTTTTCACAATGTTGTCAAAGTTTATATGACAAAATCTTTTATGCCATAACTAATTTTCATCTACCTTTGCAACTAAACATATCATTTTAGTGAGATTCAACTAAAATACATTACCTCTAAATCCAGTTCTTGTTCCAATTACCTTTCCATCTTTGTCTCTGATCATGCATGGCTTCTCTATGAACTGTAACTAATAACCCTTATCCACTAATTGTCCAACACTCAAAAGATTGTGTTTCAAACCATCAAAAAAGTATACATCCTTAGTGTTAGTCTTACCATCAACAGTTATAGATCCAATACCTTTAACATGGCAAGCTGTATTGTTTCCAACTCTGACAATGCCCTCATCATAACTTTTCAAGTCAACAAACTTGTTCATATCATTAGTCATATGATGTGAACAACCGTTGTCAATTATCCAATCAGATTTCTTTTCAATTTGTGATACCAAAGCCATTTTTGCTGGACTTTCTTCTTTAATAGCTACAAATCCTATTTCATCAGCACTAGCACTTACTGCTTGATCATCAAAATCATCTTCTTCATTGGCATATAAACAATCTCTTTTTCTTCTAGGTTTGAAATTTCCTTTATACTTTTTCTCTCTTTTGAGACAATTAGATGCATAATGACCAAATTCATTACAAGTCCAACATTTAAAGATTTTCTTATCATCTTTTTCTCTTCTTACAATAAGAGCTACTCTTTCTTATATCATTCTATTCTCATCTAATTTTCTACTAGTAAAATCTGTTGGGCCCATTTGTCGTTGCACCAAAAGCCATGACTGTTAGTGAACATGGAACACATAATAAAATCATAGCTCTGATACCAATTGTTGGGCCCATTTACCGTTGCACCAAAAGCCATGACTGTTAGTGAACATGGAACACCACATAATTAACCACCTGTGGGTAGGGGAGCACGTCGCATCACCCAACAATCTCCCCCTCGACGCGCATACCAGGTGCTTACGCGGGTCGGGAAGGCACCGGGGAGATTTGAACCCATGACCAGGCCAAAACCAGGCTTTGATACCACTTGTAAGGAAACATGGCAATAAAGAATATAATCATTTCCACATAACCCATAATAAATCTGAAATAAACACAGAATTAAAATCCACATGCAAGAGAACAGACAACATACCCATAAAATGTGACGCAAGATATACCCTGGGAAACCCTCATTGAGGGAAAAACTCAGCCTCCAAAAGCATCCATCACCATGTATTATTCAGCAAAAATACCATTGCCATACAACCATGGAAGCCTTCATGGCCATAGCCACAACTGAGCAAACTATGTGAACAAGCATGAATCCACACATCCCATGCCATGCTTTCAACCTTCACAAATGCTCCCTTGGCTAACCTGTCAAGCCTTGTCCCGCTCGACTCTTGCCTTTTTTCTTCTCCTTGTCACTCTCTCTCTCTCACACACAACAACTACCCTTGTGGTTGCTTATATAGTAGCAAGTCCCACAAAACCACCAAGTGGTATTACATAAACCATGTGCTAAAACCATGTGCTACCTAACCCACTGACCCCACATTTAATATTGGGCATTTAATTCTTTTCCCCAATATTAAATAATTACATGAAATATTTTCACAATGTTACAATACAACTCATCAAGAATATTCCATGAGAATCTTTACATGTTGCACGTCCATCTAGGCATAACATTACATAATAAAATAAAATAATAAAATAACAATATTATGCAATGTGTGCAACACCCATTATCTCAACAAAATCTCCTTTAGCATTTGTGCTCCTTGATAGATTAGGTCAAATGTTTAGGGCACTTAAAGCTGTCTTTATTCTAAATAATTCTCTGGAAGCTATCTTTTTTCTAAATAATTCTCTGGACTATCTAAGCTCATTCTCAATTGCTTCAAGTCTCCCAAGTAGTGTTTCCTTGGTAAAATATTTGGTGCAAGAGATCAACAACTCTATCATTTGGACTGCCTGCTTAAATGGTGGCATTAAACTCTTCAACATCTTCCACATCACCTCATCATCTTTTGTGGTTCCTACTTGAGATTTGATACCTGTAGTAATTTCTAATATTATGCCTACATATGTTCTTATAGATTCGTCTTCCATCATTTTAGCATCTTGAAATGCACAAATCCAACTTTGTAACCTTAATTTCTTATAATGTTCATCACCTTCAAAACTATTTTCCAAAGCTTTCCAAATCTTATAAGTATCAAGTGTTTTTACCAAGTTGTACTCAATTTTAGGAAGTGCAGACAATAGTGCTTCTCTAGCTCTCATGTCACACATGAAAATTTCTTTCTCATCCTTGGTACAAGTTTCCAATGCACTTTTAGTAATAATAGTCTTTTCTAACTTTGTCAAAATCCAATATCTTGGACCCATACACAGAAAATGTGTCTTCATCTTTGTGTTCCAGTTGTCATAATTTATTCCATCGAACTTCAGACTATCTTTTCTAAATATGTTCACCATGGATCTTCAAGAAACTGATGCTCTGATACCAATTTTTAGAAATAATAGTCCACCAAGATAACTAAGGGGGAGGGGGGGGGGGTGAATTAGTTATCCAATTAAAATATTTATTAGCCTTAATTAATCTTAAACAACAACCATAACAAGATGCACATACACAATTACACCAAATATGTTAACTAAAACCCTTGATCAAAGGGAAAACCTTGGTGGGAATGACACCCACAAAGATATACTGATATATATTCCTTGTTAGAGGATGGACCCTATTAGAAGTCTATAAACATATTCAGTACATAAGAGTCCTTGTTAGGAGACTTTGAATCCCTGTTAGGAGATTCCAACCCTGTTAGGAGTTGTACCAACCCTATTAGGATTTGTAGAAGATAGAAGGACCCACTATCCAAACAAATTCTAAGGCAAGACCATTGAACTCACTGTCTAATTGATCTCTCAACTATTCCTTGCTGAACAATTGTCCATACTGTGCTTTATCCTCTTTCCTCTATCCTGTCAACTAGACCTATCACTATCAAACCTTGTAGACTAGCTCACAAACTTCAAATCACCAAATAAAACATCAACAATGAAGTTCTCTCCAACTTCACTCTACTCTGCTTATCTTCGCATATCAACTATTTCCACTCTTTGTGCTTCTTGCAATCATTTATACAAATCATATCCAATTAAAGGAAAATATCCTTCGTTTATATCAAATCCATAAAACAATTCCTTGAGTCAGTTATTACACCTTCGCAATTAATTATTATAGGACCTCATTAAGAATATGTTACACTTAGTGATAACAATAATCAGTCACCTTGTAACTTGAATAACTTTTTGTACATGTAATATTAAGACGAGGAAGCTTAGCCACATCATCACCAATTTCTCTTCTACATGCCTTTAACCTTGCTTCTCAAAATAACAATTCTACTAAGAGATATAACAAGTTTACTAGAACATGCTTCTGTAAACTCTATCTCAAAATAGTTTTCACTAAAACTTGCATAACTTCTTCCAGACTTAATATCTTATGCTTCCCAAGTTATCTACATATACTAGACACTTAGTAGTATCTCCCTTTAACCTCACTAGTGAAAGTACTCAATGATCTATTCGTACCAACTTGATCTTTTTGTTGTTCTTCTGTCAAATACTACAAAAAAAAACTATGTTGACATCAATGACAAACATTGTCATGAATGTAACATATCATCATGATAATGATCTAATCATGTTTGTACAATACTCCCCCATATAAGTATCATCAACATTCATGCTTCCAACACTTTGTTGCTCTCTCCTTTACTCTTTTCTAAAAACTCATCAATTCTCACATGTGCACTTTCTATGATGTTATGAGTGGATAAATTCAAGCATTTATAAGCTTTACTTCTATTGGAGTGTCCTAGGAATATACCTTCATGACTTTTGACATCAAATTTACCTTTCCTAGTCTCTTTCAGAATATAACATTTGCTACCAAATACTTTTAAGTAACTTACATTAGGTTTATAGCCATACCATAGTTCATAAGGAGTTTGATTTGAGTCTTTCTTCATCTATACTCTATTCAAGGTATGCACTACAATACTAATTGCTTCCTTCTAGTATTTGATTAAAACATTCTTTTCTATCATCAAAGTTCTTGTACAATCCATGATGGATCTATTCCTTCTTTCAGCTATATCATTTTGATGAGGTGTATCAAGGGCTAATACTTGTTTAATTCCTCTTTCAATGTAGAATTCATTAAACTCATCAAAGATGAATTCACCACCTCTATCTAATCTCAAATGCTTTAGTTTCTTTCCAGTTTCCTTTTCTACTCTTTTCAGATACCACTTAAACTTTTGAAAAGATTATGACTTCTCTTTCAGATACATTGCAGTCATCATTATAGAATAATCATCAACAAAAAGAATAAAAATACTTATTTACATTGTAGCTTTCTATTCCAATAAGTCTACATAATTTTGTATGAACCAACTCCAAGACTTCTTCAGAATGATAGTTCTTGCTTTTGAAATGTGTCTTGCCCATCTTACCAATTTGATAATTTTTACATAGGCCCATATCAGGTTTCCTCAAGCTAAGAATACATCTCACTCTTTTGTTTTTTCTTATCTTTATCAGATTTTCAAAGTTCACATGACACAACCTTTTATGCCATAACTAGCTTTCTTCTACTTGAGCAATAAAATATGAACTTTCACCGAGATCTAGGTTGAATAGATTATCTTTGGTTTGTTTTCCAAACCAACTAGATTTCCTTTTCCATCTAGTAGCTTGGCCTTCCCATTCATGAATTCTACTTTGAATCCAATGTTATTCAACTATGCCACACTCAGTAGATTATGCTTTATACCTTCAACCCAGTAAGCATTATCACATCTAAGTTTATTGGTTAGTGAGATATAACCTTCTCCCTTTATGCAACATGGTTCATTGTTTCCAAATCTCACACTTCCACCATCATAATGTTCCATATGTTCAAACTTTGTTTTGTCACCATTCATATGATGTGAGTAACCACTATTAATAATCCATATATCATTTTTACTAACATGAGAGATAAGTGTCATTTTATCTTCTTCATTATCAGATTCATCTTTTACAACAATATAGACCATTTCATCATCTTCACTATTATCTAAATCTTTAGCCATAAAACAAGATTTATTACCTTTGTCCTTGTAGTCTTTGAAGTTCTTGAAATCCTTCTTTCCTTTGAATTTGTTGTGTTTCTTTTCATCTTTGTCTTCTCTATTTGGACATCTTGCAACAATGTGTCCAACTTCTTCACAAGAGAAACATATCAAAGGAATTTCACCTTTGTACTTTCCTTTGCCTTTGGGATAGCTTCTCACAAGTAATGCTTCAATCGCTTCAAGATCACTGTTAGAACTATCTTCCTCTTCACTTTCATATTTTTTTCTATTTGACCTTTTTCCTTTCTTCTTGAGTGATACTTTGGCTTCAAATGCAAATTTAGGATTGCTAGAACTAGGAGTATAATTATCATAGTTATCTAGTTCAAATGTAGTCAATCTTCCAACTAAAACACCCAAAGTTATCTTGTTATTCGAATCACGTCTCATCTCTTGAATAATAGACACTCTAATTACATGGATAGGAAGAAGGGTTTTGATTACCTTGCTTACCACTATCACATCTACAATTATTCCTCCAAAGGATTTGATAGCACTAACACTAGCTTTGATTCTCTCAACATATTTTATAATGTTTTCATCCTCTCTCATCTTCATCTAATCAAACTAACCTCTCAATCTTTCTGCCTTGGCTCTTTTCACATTATCATCACCTCCATAGATATCCTTCAATTTTTTCCACATCTCATGAGTAGTAGCACACCCTTTGGCCTCATCAAATTCAACATAGTTAAGAGATGTTGTTATGTTAATCACCATGATGTTATGATTTTTATTTTCAGCAATTTGTTCCGCAATCAATGTTCCAGCAGGAGCTTTGTAAGAATTATCCAGATATTTCAAACCTGAATCATAGATGTTTTCCAGATGCAACTTCATATGTCCTTTCCATGCCTCAAAGTTATATCTATTCAACTTAGGAATCTCTCTTCTATAAGACATCCTGATCTTTAGCTTAATTCTTTGAAACTTTCTCTACAACTACTAAGAAGCTCTAATACCAATTATTGGAAATATAAAAGGAGTAACAGAGAGGGGAGGGGTGAATCAATTACCACAAAAATAAATTCCAAATCTCTTAGATGTTAGTACAAAATATAAACTTTACTAAAAATATTGATGCTCGATAAACACACAAGCACTTAGTTAATACTGAAAATCTGTTGTAACTCAGCAAATGCTTAATATGTAAATCTTAAGATATTACATGTGATTAACCTTACTTAACTTAGTTGCATAAACATAAAATAAATAGCATGAATACAAGTGACACCAAGATTTAATGTGGAAACCCAATTTGGGAAAAACCACCAATTGTAACAAGTTATTGATTTTCACTCTTCTGAAGTGAGCTCTATTAGGAGCCAACCCTAGTAAAGGTTACAAAAAAACTATTAGGTGTGACCCTCTTAGAGGATTTGATCACTCTATTAGGAGAGGTCTTTTTAGAGATCTTTAGACACTTCAATCTAGAAATGCAACCTTGTTAGAGGATTTACAAATAGCTATTAAGCCAACTTTATTAAGAGATTTAGATCACTACTATAATGGTTAGAGAGTAACAATGAGGTGACTTGATTTCTAATGCAAATAAATTGCTTATTACAAATCTAAATTCTACCTTGTATACTTGATCCTTTTTGATCGAATGTATCTTTGCAGCTCTATAAGGATATTTTGCTTATCCATCTAATTTGCTTCCTCTAAACATCTTATATTCATCTATTCACTTCCACACATTTAATCCTCAAATTGACCTTGTTAGCATGAATGTTGATGGTATGGGGAAGCATTGCATAACATTGATATGATGTATTCATGACTGTGTTTGTTATTGATGACAACATAGTAATAAGTTTGTAAAGACTGACAAAGTAGCAGACTGTGATTTTTTGTATAAAGAACATTATATTACTTATTTGATGATGCATAGTTTCCAATGCATACTACACTATATATTTTTTACAAGGGTAAGTGCACAAAACCTAATTTGACAATGTATGGAAGATATGATTGATCTACAAAGAACCGTATGGAACACAATATTAGGAATTCAGTTCCTATTATGTGATTGCTACAATTCATCACAAATATAGTGAAAGGTTGAGTAGTTAACTAGAGACAGTATATTGGCCATTGATGATGTCAGAGAGTGTGCATGCATGGAAGTTGCACGGGTGAAATTTTGATTATAGTTGTGAGTTGATAACATTAATTAAATGTGTATTCATTTAATTAACATATTATAATTAAGTGGGAAGCTGACTCAAGGATTTATTATTGAGCATGGTATAAAGGAAAGATGTTTTTCATGTTTAATAGATAGCATGCAGATGAGACTTGCAAATTATTGAGCAGCAAAGTAGAGTGACTTACTGATGCATGTAAGTGACCTTAAGGGTTATTATTACTGAGTACAGAGTTCTAGATCTGATTGCATGGTCTGAAGGAGAAGAAGTCTAATGTACTGGACAGAGGAAGAAGTAAAATCTCATTTCACATCTATTATTCTGAAAGGAATAGTATCAAGATCAATTAGATAGTGGGTTCATTAATTTGATCTTGAAGTTGTTTGGACATTGGGTTTAGCTACCTTCTACAACTCCTAACAGGGTTGGAATCTCCTAACAGGGATTCAAAGTCTCCTAACAGGGACTCTTTGTACTAAATATTGTAATAAACTCCTAACAAGGTCCATCCTCTAACAAGGAATATTTATATTAGTGTATTATCATGTGGGCATCATTCCCATTGGGGTTTTCCTTTGATCAAGGGTTTCCCTAGTCAACATATCTAGTGTAATTGTTTATTTGCATCTTTATGGTTGTTGTTTACTTTGGTTGAATGGTTAAGTGTGTTAAAGAAGGTAAATGTTTTAATGTTTTAATTGTTGAATAACTGATTCAACACCACCCCCCCCCAGTTATCTTGGTGGACTATTGTTTCTAACAATTGGTATCAGAGTGTTAGGTCCTTGAAGAAAAAGTTTAACAACTTTAGGAGATCCATGGAAAATATGTTGAGAAAGGAAATTCTAAGATTTGATGACACCAATTATGATAGCTGGAAGGATAAGATGAAGACTCATCTTTTGTGCATGGGTCTAGGATATTGGTTTGTAACCAAGGCATCTAAGAATATTGTGGAAGAAAACAATCTTGAAAGTTGTATTGAGGAGCAGAGAGAAGTATTTATGTGCAACATAAGGGCAAGCGAAGCAATATTGTGAACTCTAACTGAAAGTGAGTATAGTCACGTAAAACTACTCAAAACTTATCATAAAATTTGGAAAACTTTAGAAGCTAATTATGAGGGTGATATACATGCAAAAAGAGTTAGATAACAAAATTTTCATTGTACATTTCAAGATGCTAGAATGATGGAAGATGAATATGTAAGAAGCTATATTGGCAGAATATTTGAGATTGTTGCAGGAATCATGTCTCATGGTGGAAAGAAATTTGATGATGAAGTAATATGGAAGATCTTGAAAAGTCTAACACTACCTTTCAAGACAATAACACAGATGATTCAACTGATCGTACCCTGTACTAATAATTTTACCAAAGAAACATTACTTGGTAGATTCGAAACTGAAGTATTCAATTTGAAACAATCTGGAGAATTGCAAAAGTTGAGACATCATTTAGTGCATTAGGTGTTAAACCTGGTCTAGCAAAGAACATAAAAGTTCAAGGAGACATTGCTAGTAGCAGCAAATCTATTGAAGAAAAGATCAAGGAAGGAGTGGCTCTTCTTGTGGAACAAGAGAAAGATGGTAAGAATATATTTAAGTGTTGGAAATGTAATGAATATGGTCATTATGAATCTAAGTGTCCTAAAAGAAAAAGGAAGTATGAGGGAAGGTTCAAATATAGAAGACCTAGGAATTGCTTATATGCTAATGAAGAAGAAGAAGAAGAAGAAGAATTTGATCAAAGCAAAAGTGAAGATGAATTGGGATTCGTAGCCATAAAGGAGGATGATCTTGACAAAGAAATTAAAGAAGAAAGTACATTGATTTCACAAGTTGAAAGGAAAGATTGGATCATTGATAGTGGTTGTTCACATCACATGACTGGTGATATGAGCAAATTTGTCAAATTCAAAAGCCATGGTGGAGGAATAATCAGAGTAGGGAACAATGCAACCTATCACATTACAGGAATAGGATCTATCACACTTAATGGTAAAAAAAAATACTGATGATGTTTATTTTGTTAATGGATTGAAACATAACTTGTTAAGTGTTAGATAGCTTATGGACAAGGGTTACCAATTATAATTTGGTAATAACACATGTATCATCAAGGAAAAGGAAGGAAAATTGCTTGGTATTGGCACAAAAACTAGAGGTAATGTATTTTAGTTGAACACCACCAAAATAACATGTTTAGTAGCTAAAGTTGACAACAGTTGGTTATAGCACAAAAGATTTTGTCACATAAACTTTGATAACATTGTAAAAGCTAGTAATACACTTGTTGTGAGAGATTTACCTAAGATCACTAAGATCACTGACATTGTTTGTAAGGAATGTATCTTGGTTAAGCAATAGAAAGTTTCATTTCCTAGCAAGTAGTTTAGTACTACATAGAAGTTAGAATTGGTCCATATAGATTTGAGTGGTTCCACAAGAACAAGAAGATTTTATGGAGAAAGGTATTTTATGATTTTTGTTGATGATTTTACCAAAATGATATGGGTAGCTTTTCTTAACGAAAAATCAAAAGCATTTGAGAAATTCAAGATATTCAAGAACAAAGTAGAGAATGAATTTGGAGTTAAAATCAAGAGCTTAAGATCTAATAGAGGAGGAGAATTCAATATCTACTATGAAGAGCATGGAATCAGGAGAAAACTATCTTCACCTCATTCACCTAAGTAGAATGGGATTGTTGAAAGAAGAAACAAATCAATTTCTGAAGTAGCAAGAGCTATGTTATTTGAGAATAATGTGCCAAAGACATTTTAGAGAGAAGCAATCAATATAGTAGTATATACTCTAAACAGAGTACATATTACAAAAGGTATGGAGAAAACACCTTATGAGTTATGGTTTGGATACTCACCATCAATCAAATATTTCAAAATATTTGAGAGAAAATGTTACATCAAAAGAGATGATGATATCGGTAAGTTTGATCCAAGGAGTGATGAAGGTATGTTTCTTGGCTATTCATTAAAAAGTAACACTTACAGATGTTTCAACTATAGAAAAAAAAACTATAGTAGAATGCAGAAATGTGAGAATAGATAAAAAGTTTGGCACCAAAGAAAATATGATGGATTATAACTCTAATGAAGATTCTGGAATGACCAAAAGATGTAATGAATTATTTCTCAAGACTAACAATGACTTGCAGAATAATGTGCAAACTGAAGAAGTAAGAGAAGAATAGAGTGTAATACCTAAAATAAGAGCAGAAGCAACAACTCCTACCCCAAATAAGAATATGATAAAAAATCATCCTGTTGATTAGATAATAGGAAGTAAAGAAAAAGGATTAATGAATAGAAGCAAAATCAATTAAGAACTATGTCTAATATCTCAAGTAGAACCAAAGAGAATAGATGAAGCAATCAAGGATGACCATTGGATGAAAGCAATGGAGGAAGAACTTCAACAGGTAATAAAGAATGACACATGGGAACTATTCTCTAAACCTAAGGATAAAATTGTGATTGGCACAAAGTGGGTATTCAAGAACAAAATGAACGAACAAGGAGAAGTGATAAGAAACAAAGCAAGACTAGTATGCAAAGGCTGCTCTTAGCAAGAAGGAATAGACCATGAGGAAACATATGAACCTATAGTGAGAATGGAAGAACTCAAAATGTTCTTGGCATATGCAACAAATAAAAATTTCAAGGTATATCAAATGGATGTTAAGTCAGCATTCTTGAATGGAGAACTTGAGGAAGAAGTTTTTATTGAGCAACTAGAAGGTTTTCCTTTGATAGAAGAGAAGGATATGGTTTGTCAATTAAAGAAAGCTTTGTATGGATTAAAAAATGCACCTAGAACCTGGTATGCAAGGTTGGATAAATACTTAGAAAAGCTTGGATTTTCTAAAGGAACAACAGAGAACAACTTGTATCTAAAAGAAATAGAAAATGGTTTGTTGATAATCATTGTATTTGTTGATGATATCATTTTTGGAGAAAATGATGAAGCCAATAACAAATTCTTAGAAGATATGAAGAATGAATTTGAGATGAGTATGATAGGAGAAATGATATTGTTTTTAGGATTGCAAATTGTTCAAAATAAAGAAGGTATCTTCATTTTCTTAGACTAAGTATTTGAAAGATTTGTTGAAAAGATTTGGACTAGAAAATTGTAAACCTATTGGAACTCCTATGGTAACTGGTCAAAAGTTATCAAGCAAGGATGAGACACCTACTATTGAACAAAAGAAGTACAGATCTATAATTGGAGGATTGTAGTAACTAACTCATAGTAGACCAGATATATCTAATGTAGTTGGAATTGTGGCAAGATTTTAGGTTGATCCTAAAGAATATCACTACGTGGTAGTAAAAAGGATATTCAAATATCTAAAAGGGACATCTAATTATGGCATTTGGTATGAAAAAAGTAATGATTTTACTCTTTGCACTTATACTGATGCTAATTGGACTGGAGATATGGATGATAGAAAAAGCACCAATGGAGGAGCATTATTTCTTGGTGGAACATTACTTTCTTACCTCAGCAAGAAACAAGATTGCACTTTAAGAGTACTACAGAGGTAGAATATGTTGTAACAACAAAAAATTGTAATCAAGTTATATGGATGAAACAAATGATGAAGGATATTGGAATTACATTCAAAGAACCTATTATCATTTACTATGATAACATAAGTATAGTAAGCATGTCTAAGAATTCCATTTTACATTCTAAGACTAAGCACATCTCTATAAAGTATCATGTGTTAAGAGAGAAAGAAATCATATTGGAGTATATTAACACTAAGGAATAGATTGCAAACATTTTCACAAAGGCCTTACCAAAGGACACGTTTGAGTACCTAAGAGGTATGCTTGGGGTTATGCCCCTACCTATTTCATAATAGAAGATGCAAAAGTGCATCAGTCCAGGGAACAGAGCACCATTGTTAGACTGGACTAAATGTCGATGCTTCCTCAATGGGGGAGTATCTGTGATGAACAGAGTCAGCAAAGGACTCTTGCTAATTGGTAATTGGTATGCAACAATGCCTCTAGACACTTGATTTTTTTATGGATTTATATACAAACGGTGTAAATCAATAGACTGGCTTGTGGTCATGCTGATAAATTATTATATGTTAAAGCAATTGAACCTTTTGTGTATTATCTTTGACATTGATGTCAATGGGAGAGAAAGTGACATGAAAAACATTCTATGTTGTTCAATTAGGAAGAAAGCAGAACATGATGATGAAGAAGATGTATATTTGGTATTCTTGGACCTTAGATGTTTTTCATCTATGTTGCCATCAATGCCAAAGGGGGAGATTGTTAGCATGAATGTTGATGTTATAGGGGAGAATTGCAGAACATTGATATGATGTATTCATGATTGTATTTGTCATTGATGACAACATAGTACTAAGTTTGTAAAGACTGAAAAAGCAGTAGAATGTGATTTTTCTTATTAAGAACATTATATTACTTATCTGATGATGCATAATTTCTAGCTCATACTACAGTATGTATTTGTTACAAGGGTAAGTGTGCAGAACCTAATTTGACAGTGTATGGAAGATATGATTGATCTACAAAGAATCGCATGGAATAGAGATTAGGAAATCAGTTCCTATTATGTGATTGCTACAGTTCATCACAAATATAGTGAAAGGTTGTGCAATTAACTGGAGATAGTATACTGGTCGTTGATGATGTCAAAGAGTGCACATGTACAGAAGTCACACGTGTGAAAGTTTGATTATAGCTATGAGTCGACAGCATTAATTAAATGTCTATTCATTTAATTAACGTATTATAATTAAATGGGAAGCCAACTCAAGGATTTATTATTGAGCATGGTATAAAGGAAAGATGTTTTCTATGTTTAATAGAAAGCATGCAGATGAGACTTGTGAATTATTGAGTAGTAGAGCAGAGTGACTTACCAATGCGTGTAACTAACCTTAAGGGTTATTGTTACTGAGTATAGAGTTCCAGATCTAATTGCATGGTCTAAAGGAGAAGAAGTCCAACATACTAGATAGAGGAAGAAGTAAAAGCTCATTTCACATCTATAATTATGAAAGGAATAGTACCGAGATCAATTAGATAGTGGGTTCATTGATTTGATCCTAAAGCTGTTTAGACAGTGGGTTCAGCTACCTTCTACAAACTCCTAACAAGGTTGGCACAACTCCTAACAGGGTTAGAATCTCCTAACATGGATTCAAAGTCTCCTAATAGGGACTCTTTGTACTAAATGTTGTAATAGACTCCTAACAGGGTCCATCCTCTAATAAGGAATATTCATATTAATACATTATCTTGTGGGCATAATTCCCACTAGGGTTTTCCCTCTGATTAAGAGTTTCCCTAGTCAACATATCTGGTGTAATTGTTTATGTGTATCTTTATGGTTGTTGTTAACTTTGGTTGAATGATTAAGTGTGTTAAAGAGGGTAAATGCTTTAACATTTTAATTGTTGAATAATTGATTCACCCCACCCCACCCCCCCCCGCCCCCCCCAAGTTATCTTGGTGGACTATTATCTCTAATAGACCTTGTACTTATACCTTATACATTGTTAAGTTAGCTTGAATACATCTTAGAATATTTAATATTCATTACCTCAGTTAGCTAGAACCAACAAAAAAAATCTATTGAACTCAATATGCCAAAACAAGAAAATCCTTCGTTAGCCGACCCTACTCGGTAGTCACTAACTCAAAACTGATTTTTCTATGCTGACCAAGTGAACTTGATTAACATTGCATCTTCAAAAAATTTCTGTGGTAACAGAGTGAGCTCGATTAACACTGGTTCCATCCAACTTTCCTTCATTAACCAAGTGATCTCGATTAACACTCATTTGTTGTGAACTTCTCTTTGACACCCGAATTAACTTGGTAGTTACTATCTTCTAAATTTGGAAAACTCTAGAATGCTTGTCTGACACAGGAAATTTTCTTCCATGCTCGAGTGAGATTGGCATGCATTGAATGGTAAAGTTATGAAATTTTGTGTAACATTAAATACAATACACAATTAACCAATTGTATTCAACACACAGAGGCCAAAAATAATTTTGGGACCACATGGGTATTTATGGAGGCTAAAGTGGATTTTTGGGACCACATGGGTATTTATGGAGGCTAAAATAGAATTTTGGGACCATATGGATATTTATGGAGGTTTAAATGGGTTTTTGGGACCACATGGGTATTTATGGAGGCTTAATTGAATATTTGGGAGCACATGGGTATTTATGGAGGCTAGAATGAATTTTTGGGACCACATGGGAGCCATGATATGTTTTACAAGTTTGAGATGTGCACTAATCTTCTTGTAATTCATGTCTTTGGTATCTTAAAACATAATCAAACTCTATGTGCCCTTTGATTCACTCCATGTCTTCTCATTGTTTGTGTCTGCTATGAGCTATTTCTAACACTAAGAAATCATTGATTAGAAATCCACAAGCATGTCTCAATTGAGTATGTGTACAATTAATTCTAGTTTAGTACCTCTTGTCCCTTTTTCCTATCCTCTATTAATTGCACTAGGTAGTGTTGAAGCAAGCAATGGAGAGACCACAAAGAAGAAAAATTGGTGTGAGGGGCACAAAATGAACTATTTACCATAGCCCCTTTTGTTTAATTTTGCACATTGAAGGACTGATGTTGTTTGAGGAAAGTTGAAAGATGTTATCTCTAAATCCTTTTTATACAAGAATATCTTCTTCTTTTTTAAATATATTTTTTGGTTTTTTTTGTTATTTTTTAGATATGTGGTAGTCGCTCAGGGCTTTATACATAAAATCTTTTGAGATGCATGCTATTGAGGGACTCGACTAACTCTTCGTCATTGTAGTCTACAAGTTTACAGGTGTTTGTCCCAAAATATTTGGTGATTATGTAAGGACCAATTTAGTTAGGTTCCCATTTCCCTTTCTTTTCTCTATTGGCCTGATTCTTTGAATTCTCTCAAAGAACAAGATCACCTATTTGGAAGGCACGAGGTTTTACCCTTTTGTTGTAGTTGCCGAAAAGTCTAATCTGATACACTTTAAGATGTTCATATGCTTTGTTATGATGTTCATCCATAAACTCTAGTTGTTCTAGGCGAGTTACCCTATAGTCTTTGTTTGTTAACATATCATGTAGTGTGACTCTCAAAGATGGGATTTCAACTTCTAATTGTAAAATAGCTTCACTGCCATAGACCAAGGAGAATGGGTGGCCATCTGGGTGTTCTAACACTTATTATGTATGCCCAAAGTTTGGGGTTCAATTGTATGTGCCAATCTCAACCAGAGTTGTTAATAGTTATTTTGAAGATGTTGATAATATTCTTGTTTGTAGCCTCTTCTTGATCATTACCTTGAGGGTAATAAATTGATAAAGAATGGTGGATGATATGAAATTTCTCACATAATTCATCAAGAATCTAGTTTTTGAAGTACAGGACATTGTCTATCAAGATGGTGTGAGGTATGTAGAATTGACAAATGATATGATTAAGAATAAATGAAATGTTTTACTTGCCAATGGCATTGGTTAGTGGCATTTCCTCTACCTACTTGGTGAATATTTTGGTTGTTGTGATGATCCATTTATGACCACTAGAGGAGTGTGGCTATATCATATCGATCAAATCAAAACCCCACTAATAAAAATTTCATGGTGTTTCTAAAAGATGGAGTTCTTGTGCAAGCGCATGAATCAAGTTACCATAGATTTAACACTACTTGTAGATTTTGACATAGTCAATAGAATCCTTTTCCATGGTAGGCCAAAAATAGCCCATTCTAAAAATCTTTTTGACCAAATTAAAGCCACTAGAATGAGATCCAAAAGTTCCCTCATGAACCTCTCATGAGGCATCTTTGGATTTGTCATGAGCTATACATCTAAACAAAGTTCCATCGAGACCCTTACAATACAACATTTCAGCCACCAAGGTGTAGCGTAAAGCATGTCTAATAAAGTTATGTTTCGAGATGGGACTGTACCAAGGTGATTCTTGGTTTTCTATGAGGTAAACTATGTGGGATTCTAGCTAGGAAAATGGAGGTTGAACTATCTCTTTTACCAAGAATTTGTAGTGTTCATGTTGATCAGGTGACTAGAGCAAAGAAGCTAAAGTAGCCATAGCATCAATTGCCCTATTTTTATCCTTGGAAATCTATTCAAAGTGATCTAGACAAAGCATGTTTTTAGTGCATCAATCATTTGCTTATAAGGCATTAAATTTTCATCCTGGTCTAATATATATCATTGACTTGATTGATGACTAATTGGGAGTCTTCGTAGACCTCTATTGTTGTTAATTTCCATTCAAGAGCCAACTTAATACCAAGGAATAAAGCCTCATATTCGGCCATGTTGTTAGTATAAAGGAAAGAGCTTGTATGACTTTGGGGTGGTGACACCTTGAGGTGTGATGAATAAAATTCCTACACCTAATCTATAGTGAGTGTAAGAACCATCAAAGTATAGTTCCCATGTGAGTGGTTTAATATAAAGAATGTGTACATTAGGGAAATCAACAAAAATAGGGTTGGAATCCTCCAATGGTGAATCTGTCCGCTGGTCTTCTATGGCTTTTCCTTTAATGGCCTTGCAATCAACATACTCTATATCAAACTCACTCAATATCATGTCCCACTTGGCAAGTCATCCATTCAGAGTTATTTTATTGAGGAGGTATTTCAAAGCATCAATTTTTGCCAAGATTTTGACTTTATGTGCCAGAAGATAGTGGCGTAGTTTTTGGGAAGCAAAAAATACTACAAGGAAAGCTTTCTCGATCGATGTGTAGTTGAGCTCATAACCCACTAGAGTTTTGTATAATATGTATATATGTATATGTATGTATGTATGTATGTATATGTATATATCTATGCATGTATCTATATGTATGTGTGTATGTATATACATGCATACATATACATGCATATATACATACATATATATGTATATACATGTATACATATATATCTATGTATGTATACATATATGTATGTATGTATTGTTGGAATTCTTTCGAATAACTAAGAGGAGGGAGTGAATTACTTATCCAAGGTCCAGATGAACAAATAAAACTTTTCACAACTTAGTGAACCCATAAAACATTTACGATTATGTATGCATCCATAAGATTATGCAATAACTTAAAACTTGCAGCTTACTGTCAAATCAACTTGTAGATATGTAAAGCATGAAACATAATAGATTCAGTAACACACATAATACAATAATTTACATAGAAATCCAATTTGGGAAAAACTACTAGTAACACGCTACCACTTTTTTACTCTTCTGAAGTGATGCTTTGTGAAAGGCCAACCCTATTAAAGGTTACAATAGACACTGTTAAATGTGACATGGTTAAAGGATTTCAATCACCCTATTAGGAGTGAACCTTGTTAGAGGACTTCTGATCACTCACTTGGAGTGTCACTCGATTGAAGGATTTACAAATGACTTTTAGGTCAACCTTAATCCAAAGGATTTTACCTAAACTAATTATAATTGCTAGAGAGTAATAGTAAGGCTTGATCTGATACAAACTTACAACTATACTTGCAAATTTCAAATCTCAGTATCAGTCCTCCATTCTACTTGGCTTATACTCATTGCAACTCTGATAGTTTGTTCACCCTTCAAGCATTCATCTCCTTAAGCCTTCTTGCTTAACATGTCATTACAAATTCTTCTCTTAGGTCACTTGATGAAGCAAACCCTTATGTCTCCTTCTCCCTTAGGTTCTCACACATGACAACCTTTGCTTCATGACCAACCATCCTATTTGTAGTGCCTACCCTAGTTTGCATTTCGCTATGATGGATTTTTGTATTTTACTTTGTGCGTCCTTGGTGTATTTTCTATTAATTAAGTCTAATTAAAAGATTTAATTAATGACTTAATTAAATGGAAAATTAATATGATATTTTATTATTTTATTTTATTTAATTAACTAGGAAATTAATTAAATAAAAGAATTAAATTGGAGATGAAATTAATAAGTTCAAAGTTGGAACGTGATAATGTTTATTTAACTTAATAATAATATGTTAGTGTTCATTTTTAAATAAATGTTAAATAATATTATTATTTAAGTTAGTAAATATTTTCATAAATTAAGTTTCAAAAAAATAAATTTTAAAGTGGAAAAATAAATTAATTTATTGAAATGTCATGATTGCATGATAAGTGCATGAGATTTAAAAATTAATAAATTAATTTAAAAAGGGTCAGGTGAATATTAAATAAAGTACTATGAATTATTTTAATAATTGTTCACCTAGAAGTATGCATACCTCCTTGATGCACAAGTTGTCTACAACACAGGAGTTAGCGTACCAATTAAGCACATGGTGTCTACAACCTTATCATTCTTATTCATTTATCTAGAAGGTAGGATGAGGCTCGTGCTTAGTTGTCAACACTTATCTCTTGGTTGCTTCTAGAGGATTCCAAGTGCTTCTTGAGGAGTCTTTATCTTCAGGCACTCCTAATCTCTTTGGGGGGAGAGGTTTTTGGAAGGGCTGCGAATGTTGGAGAAGGGATTTTTTTTGCACGAGATTTGGTTTGAGGTTAGTGAATATATATTCCAATGCAATTTATGTTGTAACAGTGAATGTTATTACTGCTAGTAGGATTGAATGTTCTCATATCCGTAGTGAATAAGTGGAAGAGTTGTTCGGTATTTGTTTCCAAATAAGTAGATGTTTTTGGTTACTACTCAGCCCATTGAATAAGTGGAAGTGTACATTAACCATTCCATGGAATAGATCGAATTACTCAGCCCTCTTTATCATTATATCTGTTAACTCATACATCTCCTTGAAAATTATTAGAAGATCTCTAACGCTACAGCCATTGCATGCAAATAAATTTTAAAACATGAAAGCTATTTTAAAGCTCTCTGCAACTTTATATCATAATTTCTTAATAGTTAACTGTGGAGTTTTTTTTTACTGAGTTTGGGCATCTAACACAAGCATTGGTGATTTTCTTCTTCGTACTGATGATGCTCATCTTTAGCATGTTGGACGATTTGACCTTGGCTCTTAAGCCAACTCCTCAAGGTTGTTGACCTTGGTTGACTATTGACATCTTCGACTATGCTCTTCACCTGACCAAGGCTTTCAAAGTCTCCTATACACTCAAACAACACTTTGAGAAATTCATCGATTCCACTTTCCAATTCGTACATGCATTCTTCTTTTAACTGTCACTATGCTAGCACCTAGCTAGGTACCTACGGTCTCGCCTAGGGAAAGCCAGCTAAAATATAATCAACTGCTTCATTCTGACCTCGAATTGATAATTTACGAGGACATTTTCATGTCTCAAGGAGAAAAGATGATAGTCATTGGGATTTTATTTACCCTGCGAAACTATTGAACTAAGCCTTTCCATGATTCAATCGCTAAGGAATAACCATACCACCAATTTTGCATGGTTTACACTTTGTTTTCTTGTCCCTAATGAAAGTAGTGGAACGACCTTTAGCATCATATGCCCGTCAACTGTTCCCATACCCTGTCTATGTGACTGTCACCATCCTTACTATTCTCTTATATGATTTTGGAGATCGTCAATTCATCTTCCTTATATCTAGATGAACCATTGCATCAGCTTGTACACACAAAAGTTTGACATGAAAGTTTTGTAGCACCTGCTCTGGTATGCAAAAACCAATGTTATATAACTATGGTGTAGCAGTAAGTTAGGTTGATCACCATGTATAATGATCAATCCTCGCTAACTTATGAGCTTAGCTTAATCCTAGTTTGAACTATGTTAGGCCAGCTTTGACACAATCGGATGTGTTGGTTTTATGTTCACATTTTTGAAGGATGTATTTGGAAGCGTTTGAGATGGTATGTGTGAGTTGTTGCCAAAATCAGATGTTTTGGATTATATTCTCATTTTTAAAAAGAGCTATCTAGGAGGGAATGGGAGTATTGTGCGTAGCAAATATATCTTGGAAACAAACTTGTTCCAAATAAGATCCTTTCCTACCCCCCCACTATTCCCATGGATGGCAGATTAACCATGCATGCCTGCGATTTTAATTGCATGGCCCTTTTTTTATTGAAAAGCCGACAGGGTTATATTAGTTAAGCCATGTGAAACTTAGATGTTAATAATTGTTTTTTTTAATTTTTTCCTTCTTCCTTATTATTATGAAGTTTATGTTCAGTTGGCAGAGAGAAGTTTGAGAAATTTGGATGCCTGCTAGGTTTTTTAGCAAAACCCTTCAGATGATGGGGCCAATAAGCATTTATCCTGCAATTTAATATTAACTACTTTAGTTGTTGATAGATTTTGGTAATTTTGTTCTTTCTTCAGTATCTAAGAATTAAATGTGTAATCCTCATTTCAAAAAAAATAAATAAATCTACACCTACATTCTATTGTTCTATTTCTATTTTCCAATTTGGCGTGAGGTCTACACTCTATTTGGTTATGAGTCATTCTTTAACAGTGAGTTTGAATAAGATTCCTTCATAACCCACCTGGACATTGTATAATGCTTCCAATGACACATGTTTTAATTGTTTATAACCTCAACAGCCCATCTAAATATGAATATCATTCCTCCAACCCACTTGATTCTTGAGCCACTCCTTCAGCAAACATTTGAATATAAATTAGTATTTCATAGACTAATCAAATCTTAGGCCAGTTTTCAATAAAAACCAATGTACGAGACATTCCTCTGATGAATCATCACAGCTCATATGATTCATTTACTCGAAACAATTCAAATAGATTTTGGAACTAGTTTTTTATTATTGTAAATGAATTTTAAGATTGAATTTATAATTATCTAATAAGATTTTTATAATTATTTATTATTATTTCAATAAAAAATAATGAAGAAGTTTTGTTATAATTCATTATAAGTAGTGATGCATTTAGTATTAGCTAAATTTTAATTAATAAAATTATTGATAATTTTATTAATTGATAAGTAGGAGATAATTTCCACAGCAAGTCAAATTGTGATATGAATATCAAGATTTAACTGTGTGATTTTTGAGTCAAACTCATTGACCCATGCTTCATGAGTAGTGATTCAATAGGAATCCATCTCTCATGAGAATAAATGGAACACTTAGCACTCATTGGATCTAGGTGATGCTCACAGGGGTGAAGCACCGGGACTTCCCAAGACTAGTACTGGGATAGGTGACCTCCCGAGAAGTCTCGGTGCTTCACCCCTGTGAGCATCACCTAGATCCAATGAGTGCTAAGTGTTCCATTTATTCTCATGAGAGATGGATTCATGTTGAATCACTACTCATGAAGCATGGGTCAATGAGTTTGACTCAAAAATCCCACAGTTAAATCTTGATATTCATATCACAATTTTATTAATTATTTGTGACTAATAATTGTTGAGGTAGTAAGATTAAGCATTTGGATTTTGATAATCGTTAATCAATTTAATTTAAAGTTTGTTTAATTAAATTTAATCAAATGAATGTTATAGATGTACTCTAACATTATTCTTAGTATTATTGTTTGGATCGGAGTTATTTGCTTCAATAAGTTAAATGAATAGCTTGCCCTAGATTATTTTTAAAAATTGATTTAAATCAAGTGGGGTAAATGGACTCTTATCAAATATGGGAAAGGGTTAAAACTATTTCGAGTAAGATGTACCTCTTTAGATTTGGAAACTCACATTGAATTGAAAATTGGAACTTTGCTATGAACTGATATTGTGTTTCAAATAAAACCAAAACATGAAATTACATTTTACCCTTGAATGATTTGTTCTTGATGATGTCATGTTTGACTTGTTCACTTTGGAGTCTTCATTCAGAATTATCATGAGATACTTTTTCGATTACCTGTTGAGAACGATGGATCTTGCGAGTTATCATTTGATGTTTTTCAGTTGTTTGTAAAGAATTGTTGTGAATGTTATGATTATCTTTTTGGTGCTTTCCAGTTGCTCATAGAGAACTGATGTGAATATAGTGGGATATCTTTTGATGCTTTCCAATCATTTGTTTATGAATGAGGTGATTTATATGATTCTGGATTTGTGATTTCATAAGTGTACACCAGAGGTTTTGTGAGATGTTTTCTTACTATTATGTGGCTAGATGTCATAATATGTCCTATGATTCAAATTGAAAATTGCACTTATGAGGTTTACCTTGTGGAGCATTTATGTGCACTTGGGCAGAAGTATCATCTTTTTGTCAAGTTTCTTGTTAAGGAACTGAGTTTGATTATTATGAATAATGTGGTATGCGACACAACTATGTATTATGTTCTTAAGAGAGGTTGTCTAGGTACATGTCTTTGGGAGTGGCTTGCAGTAGGGGTCTGAGGCCCAAAGTGGTCAGTACCAGGGTAACCTATTGCAAGTTAAATAATAAGTGATAATCTAGTAATTAATAATTTTGGAGAAACACACTAAAAAGATAAGTTAGGGATATTTGACCCGCCCGTACCTTGAGTGCTTGTATAGACTAAGGATGGGAATGGGATGATTACCTCATCTTCGTGAGAGGGCTTTCTAGTTCCACATGTGCCATGTTGAGGGTTCGAGATTCAGAGTAACTAGTCTAGGGTAACTCAACGCTTGAGGGTCTGGGGTCTATTGAGGGACCAGTCCAAGGTAACTCAAGAAGCCATGTGACGACACTCCCTAGAATGTAGCCTAAGTCTCCTCTATAGAGTTTGTGTGTACCTTTGGTGGTGTACTTATTGTTGAATGTGTTTATTATGGCTATTTACTTTCATTGATGATGATTGGAAATTTTTGGATGATGTACTCTTGACATGTGGATTTTGACTTGAGCCTATCTTCTCCAGCACATTCTTTGTTGGCATTTACCTTCCTTTTGTTCTCAGATCATTATGATGGGTGTTATATCTTATGCTTTATTTTACATGATTAGATTTCTTATGTATATATTGTAGCATGTTAGATTTCTTTCTGCATATGATGTAGTATGTTTTAGGAGTGACATCCCTACTATGATAATACCAATGATCTCTTCGATGACTTGGGATGTTACACGTGGAGGGATGGCTAGGGCCCATGATGGTCTAATGATGCTATTGACGGTTGGGAGGAACCGCGCACTTAGATTAATTGTATTTTATGATGGATGGATATCTTATACGATGATTGTTATATCCTTATTGATAGATGGATGTTTCATGTATGTTATTAGTTTCATTTACTTTATTGTACTTGTATCATAAATTCAATGAGGATGATGCATCTTTATTTCTACATATGTATGTTCTTGTGAGCTTTTCATACCTTGTGACATGTACAGTGGAGGATTGAGCATTCTGAATCTCATTTTCCAAGAGGCATTCGGAACAAATGAATATTATGGACTTTGGACTTTCTATAATTCATATGGATGTGGTGGTTGTTAGACTTAGTTTCAATTAAAAATTAGTGTGATTCAACAACATGGGATCCTTAAGGAATGTACCTGTTATGTATACTTAGAGTTGATTGTATGTCATTGCTTCTGTGACTATATGTTTGATGCAATGTAACCTGGGTGTATGCACTCGGTGCACGTAAGCACCCGGTGCGGGTGCATCACGCACCCGAGTACCCCCACCGAGAGTTTTTCTGCTGTCGCACCCCCGCTACACCAGTCAAGCACCCGGGGAAGACGTAGTGGTTGGGTGCTTCCAGGGTGCTTGGGTGCGTGGGTGCTTCCTGGGTGCTCGCTAGGTGCTTCCTGGGTGCTTCTAGAGTGCTTGTAGGGTGCTTCCTGGGTGCTCGTGAGGTGCTTCCTGGGTGCTTCTCGGGTGCTTGCAGGGTGCTTCATGGGTACTCACTTTGATATGGCTATAATACATTATTATTATTTCATTGTTTCATGCTATTCAGCTCATTGTCATCATGAGCATCTTTATGATATATGATATTCATAGAATCATATTTGAAGAATGAATTTTGAATCTTGCATCTTGAACTAAGTTGATTTGTTAAATGGTCATTAGTAATGGTTATGAAGTTTCAAGTTTCAAGTTTGAACTTATGGTTTGTGAATCACATTTCAATTTTTTCTTTTCATTGTATTCAACTATATTTGGTATGTTAATGTTGCATAATATATTGAAGTATCATTTCATAATTAACATTTTCAGTCATATATATTATATATACTATGCAACCCCCTCCCTCCACTCCCCCTCCTCCCCTACCCCCCCAACCCCCCCTCTGCTCCCCCACCGCTGTACCCCTGCCATCCCCTCGCCGTCCCCAAATTGAGGTTTTTTTTTTCCCGCACCCGAAACTCATCCCGACGTCCCCCCGCACCGCCGCACCCTCGTGCCAGGGTAACACTAGTTTGATGTGTATGATGTTATCGTTCTTGTTTTAAAAATAAAAAAATGCTTGGTAAATTTAGTAAAACTTTAGGTTAATTCCTTTGGATCCCTTGGCAGGTCGTAATACTATTTATAGAAAATTAATATCTTTTTTTCCTTATTCTCCATTGTCCATTTTAGGGTTAGGTAGGATACAATGTATCTACCCCATATTCCATATCTCTTCTAGAAAGTTCTCTTTTGATCCTCTTTAGGTTCACTTAGAAATGGTTTACATAGAATTTTGTGCCACCAGCTCATCATCCTTATCCTCCACCTGGTTCATAAAATCCAAGAAAATAAACTTGTCAACTCAAATTCATCAAATCTACGATCTTTAAAATAATGTAGTAGCTCAACACTATCTTATTTTTGATGCTTTGCACATATTGGGTGACTCGGCATCCTCTATGAAATCACTCGGCACCAACTAAAGTTTACTGGTGCTCAACACCAACTAAACTTTACTCGACATCAGCTAGCTTGCTTGACATCCACTAGAATTTGCATTTAGTCGGCTCCAATTGATTTTTAACTTAGCTTGCACTGACTTTTCTCGGCACCTACTATCCACTCGGTCAAGCTTAGTAGACAAATTCTATATTACATGTTCTTCTATTCTTTCTTAGTGTAGTCAACATTTGTAACCTTAAGTAGATAAAAAATGCATCATGTTACCATTATCTTAACTAATCCTTGTACTTCATTACATAAACATAACTCAACCTTTCCTCTAGGTGTTGTTGTTACCTCTTATTGATCAAATCCTCTTCATCAATCAACTAAGTGATAGTACTTGAATCTTATAAGCAATTGTCTTACCAACAAACAGTAAGTTTAGTAGGTTTGACATTAGTGACAAAATAATGATTGAAACATGTATATCAATCTCTCTCTTTGTCAATCTTGCTCAATCATTTTCAACAATCTCCCGCTTTGGCATTGATGGAAAACCAAACTCATCAACCCACAAACAATCAAATGATGAAGATCTTGTTCAATCAATCTAACTAGGTTAAAATAGTAATTCAATACCAAAAAAAAATTGGTTTGCATTACTCCCTCTATCAGCAACTTCCATCTTCTGATTAGTTACAAAAACACTTTCTTATAACTCCCTTTGTGTTTCTTCACTTATATCTCCCTCTGACTAGGTAGATCAACATTTCTCTCTTTTTCTTGTACTCTCTTCCTCTCTGGTTAGCAATATCAACAATATCAACATATCATTAACCTCTTTGCTAGCAATCTCTGGATGTCTCCCTCTTTAGTAATATTGTTGATCAGCAACATTATCTCCCTCTTTGACAACAATGCCAAAGACATATACCAAAAACTTTGTCATCTTTAAGACATGCAAATATGAACCTGTTCAATTTCTCCAACTTCTCCAATTGCTCCCTCTATCACCTTACTAGTGACTGATTTGGATACTTAGCTCTTTTTTTACTTTAGGCATATCCTAAAGTAAGATCCTCTACATCAATTTGTAACATATGGCAATCAACCAATTTGATGCAGGGCACTCCCCTTGTTACTTAGATAGCCTTAGATAGGGGTATCACCCCTAATTTATCTCTTAGATGCTCATGAGCATCCTTAGTTAATGCTTTTGTGAAGATATCAGCAATTTTCTCCTCTGTGTTAACATATTCCATCTTCACCTATTTATCTTGGACTAACTCTCTCACATAATGATACTTGATTGCAATGTGCTTAGTCTTTGTGTGCATCACTGGATTCTTTGATATGTTTATAGCACTTATATTATCACAATAAAATCTCACAGGTTTTTTGATCTCTTCCTTCATTCCTTTGAGTAGTTGTTTGATCCACAACAGCAACAACATATTCAGCTTTAGCAGTAGACTGTGAGGTGCAGTTTTATTTCTTACCAGTCCATGTACCTAGCATTTTTCCTAAGAAAAATGCTCCTCCACTGGTGCTCTTTTTGTCATCAATGTCTCTAGCCCAATAAGCATCAGTATAGGCTCTCAATTCAAATTTCTCGTTCTTCTTATAGTATAGACCAAACTCATGTGTTCCTTTCAGATATCTCATTATTCTCTTCATAGTCATTAAGTGATTCTTCCTAGGATTAATAGAGAATCTTGCAACTATCCTTACAAATAATGCAATTTCAGGTCTTCTATGTACAACATATTGCAACTTCCCAATCATAGACCAGTATAATGTTTGATTCACCTTAGTGGAATCATCATTCTTTGACAACTTGTGTGTTGTCACCATAGGTGTACTTACTGGTTTGGAATCCTCCAATCCAAAAGTCTTCAATATCTCTTTCACATACTTTGACTGAGTGATGTATATACCATATTTCATCTGATATATTTGCAAACCCAAAAAAAATTTGATCTCTCCAAACATAGACATTTCAAATTCTTGCTTCATCTGATTTGCAAAATCCTTACATAAAGCATCTTGATCTCCAAATATGATACCATCAACAAAAATTTCAAATATCAAAATACCTTTTCCTTTATCTGTCTTCATGTATAGATTTTTGTTATCATCGGTCCTCTCAAATCCAATCTTCACAAGATATTTATGAAGTCTCACATACCATGCTCTTGGTGCTTTTTTTAAACCATATAGAGCTTTGTGAAGTCTACATACCATGTTCTTATTGTTAACATCAACAAATCCTTCTAGCTATTCTATGTAAAATTCTTCCTCCAATATGTCATTCAGAAATGCAGACTTAACATCCATTTGATAAACCTTACAATCTTTGTATGCAGAATAAGAAAGTAGAATTCTTACTCCTTCCATTCTTGCAACAGGGCCAAATGTCTCACCATAGTCAATTCCTTCTTCTTGTGCATATCCCTTGCAAACTAATCTTGCTTTGTTTCTTGTGACTTCATCATTTTCATCTAGCTTGTTTCTAAATACCCACTTGGTGCCAATCACATTTTTGTCTTCTGGTCTAGCAACTAGACTCCATGTTTTGTTCTTCTGAATTTGTTCAATCTCTTCTTCCATGGCTTTACTCCGGTCAATATCTTTCAATGCATCTCTTACTAATTTGGGCTCCTTTATGCTCAGAAAACACGTATCACTTCTCAATCTATTTATTGTCATTGGCTTCACATTTTTATCTCCAATGATTTGTTCAGTAAGATGATGTCTTTTGACATATTTTTCCAATCTTGGCTCTGCTCTTGTTTCTTCATTCTCTATTTCAGCTTATGAATCACTATGTGCATCTCTGTCAAGTATCTTAGCATTTATTTCATATGCACCAACATCGGAGTTAGAATGTGCATTCACTTCATTTTGTAACTCAACATCTAAATGTAGCTTGGTTCCTGAATGTAACTTGGCATTCACAGGATGTGACTCAGTAGTCACTGAAACTTATTGTTGGTTTCCAACTTGATTTACAACATCTTCTTCAGTAGGCATACCTTCATAAAAGTATACAAATGATTTGCATTGTTATGTTTTCTTCACTAGTTCAGCCTCATGTACTTTTGTATATTCATCAAAGTTCACATTTACACTTTCCAAAAATTTGTTAGTGTTAGTATTTAAACACTTATATGCTTTATTTCTTGTAGAGTAACCTAAGAATATACCTTCTTCACTTTTTGCATCAAAGTTTCCACTCCTAACATCTTTAAGAATATAGCATTTTCTTCCAAATACCTTAAAGTATTTCACAATAGGTGGATATCCATACCATAGTTCAAAAGGTGTTGTTTGTGTACCTTTCTTGACTTGTACATGGCTCAAGGTATAGAAAGTTGTACTTATAATTTCTCTCCAATATTTCAAAGCAACATTCTTCTCCATCATGAGTGTCCTAGCATAGTCCATTACAAACCTATTCCTCCTTAAAAAAATTCCATTTTGTGGAGGTGTTCTAGGTGCAGATGTCTGTCTTTTGATTCCTTTGTCATTACAGAACATCTCAAACTCATGTGATGTGAATTCTCCTCCTCTATCTAATCTCAAGCACTTTAGACTCTTACCTATTTCTTTCTCAACTCTTTCTAAGTACCACTTAAACATTTGAAAAGCATCAAATTTCTATTTCAAAAACATAATTTTCATCATTCTAGAATAATCATCAACAAACAACATGATGTACTTATCTTCTTTGTAGCTTTGTACATCTATTGGTCCACACAAGTCAGTATGAACAATCTCTAGTATTTCTTTAGAGGTATAAATTTTACTCTTAAAACTTGACTTTTTCATTTTGCCTAGCTGACATTGTTTGCACATTATATTGTCAGGTTTCTTCAATTTAGGCAAACCTCTAACTTTCTTCATGTTACTGATACTAACCAAGTTATCAAAGTTAACATGACATAACCTCTTGTGCAATAGCCATACATCATCAAATTTAACAACTAGATAGGTAGCATCCTCTATATCAAGATAGAATAGATTACTTCTAGTTTGATATCCCTTTCCAATCATTTTAGCATTAGTATCAAATATCTTAGCAGTCTTATTCACAAACTCAACCTTACATCCTAAGTTATTCAATTGTGACACACTTAAAAGATTATAGTTCAGTCCTTCAACATAGTAAGCATTGTCACATGAAATCTTATCTGTGAGTTTGATGGAACCTTTTCCTTTTATCAAACAAGGTGCATCATTACCAAATCTTACACTATTTCCTTCATAACAATTTAGGGTAATGAACTAACTTTTGTCTCTAGGCATGTGATGTGAACACCCACTATCAATGATCCATCTATCATTCTTATTTACACATGTCACGAGTGTAGTTGTCTCATCTTCATTAGATTCATCCTTCATTGCAACATACAAAACTTCATCATCATGATAATCAGATTCATCCATAGTTTCCTCTTCAACAATATAGCATGACTTCTTTGCTTTGTCTCTGCAGTCCTTGTTGTCATCATCTCTGGTGCTCTTGTATTTGTCACCACCTTTATGATTCTTCTTCTATGGACATCTAGCAGCAATATGACTAACCTCATCACAATTAAAACAAATGATAGGTAACTTACCTTTAAACTTCCCTTTACCTCTATGAAATCTTCTTGCCAGAAATGCTTCAAGATGATCAACATCTTCCTCATCAGTGTCACTGTCACTAGACACACATTTTACCTTTCTCTTCTTCTTCTACTTGATGGCCTCTTCAAAATCCTTCAACAATAGTTTAGCTTGGAAAGTAGATTCAAGACTCTTAGGTTTGTAATTATCAAAGTTAGATAGCTCAAAAGTAGTGAGCCTATCTACCAGACCTTCAAGGGTTAGATCATTCCCTGGTATGCATCTTAGTTCTTGAATAGTAGTGACTCTAACAGAATAGACATGCAGTAATGTCCTCAAGACTTTACTTAACACACTATCATCATCTATATGATTAGTATCTCCCTTTATTTCACTAACATCTTCTTTTATCCTAGCAACATATTGAGCAATATTCTCACCTTCTTCCATTCTCATGTCATCAAACTTACCTCTAAGATTCTCAAATTTGGCTCTTTGTACATTCTTGTCTCCTCCATAGATAGTGGCTAGGCAATCCCACAGTTTCTTTGCAATGTCATGGCCTTTGATATCATCAAATTCAGCATAACTTAGGGCAGAGGCAATCTCCAACATTGCCTAGTTGTGTTCTTTCTTCTTCTTCAAATCTTCAGCAGTCAGGGCTCCATCAGGATCCACATGTTCAATAGTAATGGTAGATTGTGCATGACCTCCAATTCCTCCAAGGTGTAGCTTCATCAAAATTTTCCATGTAATAAAGTTATCTCTATTAAGCTTGGGCACTTCTCTTTTAGACATCTTGATCTTTGTGCTTCTAGTACCTTCAAACTAGTCCTCTTAAGCAACCAATGCTCTAATACCAATTGTTGGAATTCTTTAGAATAACTAAGAGGGGGGGTGAATTAGTTATCCAAGGTCCAAATGTACAAATAAAACTTTTTACAGCTTAGTGAACCCATAAAATATTTCCCATTATGCATGCATCCATAATATTATGCAATAACTTAAAACTTGCAGCTTACTATCAAATCAACTTGTAGAAATGTAAAGCATGAAACATAACAGATTTAGCAACACACATAACACAATGATTTATGTGGAAACCCAATTTGGAAAAAACCACTAGTAACATGCTACCACTTTTTTGTTTTTCTGAAGTGATGCCTTGTGAAAGGCCAACCCTGTTAAAGGTTACAATAGACACTATTAAATGTGAGTGGTTAAAGGATTTCAATGACCCTATTAGGAGTGAGCCTTGCTAGAGAAATTATGATCACTCACTTGGAGTGTCACCTAGTTAAAGGATTTACAAATGACTATTAGGTCAACCATAATCCAAAGGATTTTACCTAAACTAATTACAATTGCTAGAGAGTAATAGTAAGGCTTGATCTGATACAAACTTACAACTATAGTTGCAAATTTTAGATCTTAGTGTCAGTCCTCCATTCTACTTGGCTTATACTCATTGCAACTCTGATAGCTTGTTCACCCTTCAAGTATTCATCTCCTTAAGCCTTCTTCCTCAACATGCCATTGCAACCTCTTCTCTTAGGTCACTTGATGAAGCAAACCCTTATGTCTCCTTCTCCCTTAGGTTCTCACACATGACAACCTTTGCTTCATGACCATCCATCCTATTTATAGGAAATTAAGATCTTTTTATGCTCATTCTCCATCATCCATTTTAGGGTTAGGTAGGATACAATGTATCTACCCCATATTCCATATCTCTTCTAGAAAGTTCTCCTTTGATCCTCTTTAGATTCACCTAGAAACGATTTACATAGAATTCTGTGTCACCAGCGCATCATCCTTATCTTCCACCAAGTTCACAAAATCCAAGAAAAAAAACTTGTCAACTCAAATTCATCAAATCTATGATCTATAAAATATTGCAATAGCTCAACACTATCTTATTTTTTATGCTCGACATCCTCTATGAAATTACTCGGTACCAACTAAAGTTTACTGGTGCTTGGCACCAACTAAAATTTACTTGGCATCAACTAACTTGCTCGGCATCCACTAGAATTTGCATTTACTCAGCTCCAACTAATTTTCTACTCGGCTTGCATTGACTTTGGTTGGCACCTACTATCCACTCGATCAAGCTTAGTAGACAAATTCTATATTACATGTTCTTCTATTCTTTCTTAGTGTAGCCAACATTTATAAACTTAAGTAGATAAACAATGCATCATGTTACAACTATCTTAACTGGTCCTTGTACTTCATTACATAAGCATAACTCAGCCTTTCCTCTAGGTGTTGCTATTACCTCTTATTGATCAAATCCTCTTCATCAATCAACTAAGTGATAGTACTTGAATCTTTTAAGCAATTGTCTGACCAGCAAACAGTAAGTTTAACAAGTTTGACATTAGTGACAAAACAATGATTGAAACATGTATATCAATCTCTCCCTTTGTCAATCTTACTCAATCATTTTCAACATGTATGTGTGTGTGCGTGTGTGTGTGTGTGTGTGTGTGTGTGTGTGTGTGTGTGTGTGTGTGTGTTTATATATGTGTGTGTGTGTATGTATATATGCATGTATGTATATATGTGTGTGTATATATATGTACGTACATATATAAATTAAAAAACAATTGTTTTGAAACACTCTATTTAATTTATTGGATGCATGTTTGACTTTAAAGATCCATCAATTGAAATCTTGACCAATACCTTGATTATACATGAATAAATGTTTCCAGTCAAATGCATTGAGATAGACATTGGAAAATACTCATCAACCACACTGAAACAAGCATAACCAAATATCATTAAAATTCCATGTCAAATATATCATTGAAATTCAAAGTTTGCAGCAGGAAAATATATCATTGAAATGTATGCAAAATGTTGAAGACTGACTCCATACCTATCATGTCAAAGTCATGCATGATATAATGTATTTCCAATTTGATGGGTGACAAACCAACTTTGAAACAATAATACAATACCTCAAATTAGTAAAATATCAACAAAAGATCTTAAAATTTTTGTAATCCCTACAAAATATTTAAACTTTTCTTATAGTTCTAGAGTAATTAAAATGTTTTCTCAACCTATAGCAATGATGGATGCTTTGTGAGCCAAATTGTAGTTAGTGGATTCTACTTTTATGCTTTTTTTTTTCCAATTATCAAAAATGTTATTTGTCTTAACAATAAATTTCAGCTAAAATGAAGGAATATTTTTACATAAATTGATTTGAATAATATTTACCTTTGATCATAAATATTGAACTTAATGTTGCTATAATCAAAATCGCAAGTGCAAATATTATATTTTGTGGTCAATGCCAAAATTGAATTTCATAAATTTGGACCAACACCCTGCATCCAATCAATGCTTGATTCTACTGTATGCTCTCCAAATCACCATTGATAGACATGCCCGCTAATTTGACTCATTGCCTCCATTATCATAAAATTAGGAACTCTATTTTCTGACAAGCTTTTTGCTACCATTATACCTTGCACTGCACCATAGTACTCTATTTTCTATGCATATTGTAAAAATCAACGATAAATATTTACCAAATTTATTATTGAAATGTTACACCAATGATAATGACTAGAAAATATTTACAAAATCTATTGCCTAAAATGCTTGTGCCAAAATAATAATAGTAGATGATGAAATTTCCATGCTTTTTCCATACTGAATGTACCAAATTGTGATATAATGAAAAGGAAAAGACTTGAGAAGTAGATAATTCCCCATAAAGTTATGGTTTGATATTAAAAAGTTGCAGTTGATAAGTAGGAGATAATTTCCACAACTAGTCAAATTGTGATATTTCTATCAAGATTTAATTGTGTGATTTTTGAGTCAAAATCATTGAACCATGTTTCATGAGTAGTGATTCAATATAAATCCATCTCTCATGAGAATAAATGGAACACTTAGCACTCATTGGATCTAGGTGATGCTCATAAGGGTGAAGCACCAGGACTTCCCGAGAGGTCACCCATCCCAATACTACTCTAGTCTAAGCATACTTAACTACAAATTATCCTCCATGGTTAAACCCAAAGCTTAAAACTCCATTTGAAAAACCTTCACCAAGTGGTGTGCCTTATGAGCCATTCATTAGAAATCCCCTTAAGCTCATCAATTGATAAGTAGGAGATAATTTCCACAGCAAGTCAAATTGTGATATTGCTATCATGATTTAACTATGTGATTTTTGTGTCAAACTCATTGACCCATGTTTCATGAGTAGTAATTCAACATGATTCCATCTCTCATGAGAATAAATGGAACACTTAACACTCATTGGATCTAGGTGATGCTCACAGGGGTGAAGCACCGAGACTTCCTGGGAGGTCACCTATCCTAGTACTACTCCAGCCTAAGCGTGCTTAACTACAGAGTTTCCTCCATGGTTAAACCCAAAGCTTGCAACCCCATTTTCAAAACCTTCACCAAGTGTTGTGCTTTATGAGTCATTCATTATAAATCCCCTTAAGCTTATTAATTGAGAAGTAGGAGATAATTTCCACAACAAGTCAAATTGTGATATTGCTATTAGGATTTAATTGTGTGATTTTTGAGTCAAACTCATTGACCCATGTTTCATGAGTAGTGATTCAACATGAATCCATCTCTCATGAGAATAAATGGAACACTTAGCACTCATTGGATCTAGGTGATGCTCACTGGGGTGAATCTCCTACTTATCAATTGATGAGCTTAAGGGGCTTCCTAATGAATGGCTCATAAGGCACAACACTTAAAAGTTTTGTAAATGGGGTTGCAAGCTTTGGGTTTAACCATGGAGGAAACTTCATAGTTAAGCATGCTCAGGCTGGAGTAGTATTGGGATGGGTGACCTCTCAGGAAGTCCTGACCCTTGTGAGCATCACCTAGATCCAATGAGTGCTAAGTGTTCCATTTATTCTCATGAGGGATGGATTCATGTTGAAACACTACTCATGAAACAAAGGTCAATGAGTTTGACTCAAAAATCACATAGTTAAATCCTGATAGAAATATCACAAGTTGCAATTCCCAATAAGGGCTTGTTTGGTTTCTAGAATATGATTAAGGAAATATAATTTGAAATTCTAGAACTTGAAATCCATATTACAATTTTTGGAATTTAGTTTGGAACCATTTTGTCAAACCCAAAAATATTTGATATTCTAAATTTATTATTTTGGGCTCGTTGGTTTAGATGATAAGTATGTGGTTTAGAAGATAAAGTTGAATATAAAAGTTAATTTAGAATTTATTTATTACTGTATTAAATAATATTTTCCTTCCAAGATTATACCAAGTCCCATCAGAATAAAGAAAGGAGGAAAAAATGTCATTGGCAAATATGGAGTTGTACTTTGTGAGATGTGATATGTAAGGATTACCACAAATTTGATTCTATAGACTAATTCTAAGAAATGCCCTATCCAATACATTCTAGTCATTCCTTATGGGGACAAAGCCTGCACGTATATAAATTGACAAGCAGAAAAACATAATTAGGCACAAGCAAACAAGGAATATTGAACTTACTTAGATCATTTATCTCATCATTTATGTTTCATGAACTGAAAACAACCAAAATCCAAAGAAGTAACTATCAAGCCTTGTTTATGGGTGGCCAAGAACTTCTATGTCTTATACTTTTACTATCTATCCCATAAGAGATAGTTGAAAAAATTGAAAGAGGTGAGAATATAGAGCAAACAATAGAAAAGATCAAGATGTTGGTAATTCAAATTGTTTCCAGAAAGCCAACCTAATCTACTGCCATATTTTTGGCTTAGTCTATTCACCCACATTAGTAGGATTGAACTAATAAAGTATCCAAATTATATAGAGGACCAAGACAACAAGGTAGACAATGATATCATCCCTAGGGGAGCTTGGTTGTAGAGGCAACATATTTAGGGAATGCATAGTCTACGACATGGGAATTGTGCAATGGGAGCCTTCAGTTACTTATAGTAGCTACAATCACCTAGGAAATAAGATTCAAGAGTTGTGATTAAGTTATGTAAAGAGGACCTCAAAATTTTTTCATGTAAATTCATATGCAATCCAAGTTTTTGGCAAAATATAATTAAAATGGGAATTGGAGCAATTACATCCATTTATATGGAATATAAAATCTTGGATTGAGGGTAAATGGGGGTACCAATCCTATTTTTTTCCAATTCCAATTTTGATTCATTCTAGTGGATCATATAAGATTAAAAAAAAATAACTTTGTATTTACTCCAAATATTAAATAGGGGAAAAAATAGGAAAATTTTGCTTGGCTCCCAATGATCGACTACCTACACAAAAATAAATTAAGGATAAAATTCAGTCTAAAGATAGATGATAGATTTCAATGTTGGATATTGGGAGAGAAGAAAAATAGAAGCCCATAAAAAATGTAACTGAAGTAAATTTTTCCCAAATATAACAATGTAGCCCTTCTTTTATATTTTTTTCGTGTATTTTTTACGAGCTCTTTGTGTATGGAAACTTCATCAATAAACTTTCCACATGGGTTGCACATGGCATCAAAATTTGTTGTAGAAAAAGTGTGTGGGTGCAATGAAAGTAACTATGTTGACACCTTACAATTTGTGCTAGCTGAGCAACGAGTTAGGAGTATGCCCTAGTTATCATACACTACTATTTGAAATTTAATTAAAGTTGCTAATTATTTTTTTATGGTTAAGCCAGTGAAGAATAAGGAAGGTTGTTGGCTCCTTGTGAGATTTCCAAACTCTTCTCATTATAGCTTTCTATGATTTTGTATGTAAAATAATATATAACCAAATTTAAGGATAGACTCTTAAGATAAATAGAACCATCTAAGAGTGTTTGCATGTACTTGACTATGCTTTTCTTCTTTTCAATTTGCACTTGTGTTTACTTTGTTCCCATACTAGTAAGAGATATGTTTGTTCTTCCCCCTCTATACTCCTTTGATGTGTTACTCACTAGACAAGTAGGTAAGTCGACTGGTTCACCTCCAGCACATTGTGAAACTTAGCAGAGAGGATAGGTTTAGCTCACCTCCAAGATGAGCCTTCTCCCTTAGAATAATCAACCACACATGCCATTGGTGGTCATTATTTTCATCTCCCCTTCTGGTTCAACCATTTTTGTTCACCCAAACTATGCCTTACCTTCAATCCTCATCAAGTGCCCATACACCTAATTTCCTTAACATGCACCCCTTTAGAATAGAAGTGTATGACAAACCACCATGGTTCTACTTCCTTTGTTGCACCATGCATGCATCCTCAAGCTCCAAGCTCTACTCCTATTCAATCCTTATTGAACCCCTTGACTTACCCTTTATGTCTCTTTGCCTCGGCATCCCCCATAAGACAACCTTACTCTAATACTGGCCATATATGATCTCAACTCCCTGAGCCTCTTAATCACCCCTGATCATTAATACACCACTCCTTGAATGCCCAAAACTATCATAGCTCTCCTTTCTCAACTATGCATGCTACCTAAGCAATGCACTAGACCACTACATCAAGAATCACCACAACTCCCTTGTTGAAAAATGCATCCACCCTAAGTGACTTAGAAAAGAGTCATCCCTTGCTTGGTAGGCATACTACCAAAGCATACTCAGCACTGCCAAAGCACCTTGGAGCCTCCTTGAGTCCTCTAGTCCAACCTTACATGCTACTATAGCATGCCCTTATCTCCACAATGTACCATCTCTTGTTGGTCTCTCCCTAGGTTTTCATGAACCTTGAAGCCCAACCCTAATCCCCATAGAACCCATATCTGCCTTAGCCAAACATTGAACCCTTACTGCCTTGATACCATGTTTATGTCTACATGCCCTGGTTGTGAACACCTTGTTACTCATGCATCCCCTACACTCAAAGTAACCTCCATGCACACACAAAATCTTTCTCACTCTGGACTCCTTTGTACTGCATACTTACTTGAGTACCAAACCCTTGTTCCATGATTCACCCAATCTCCTAGACCTTGTACTCCATTTTCAACTCAGCTATGCCACTGTAGCTTCACATGTGAATCACTTCACCCATTTCAGTCATGTACCACAAGCCATCACTTCTTGTCATCCATCACAACCCACCTCTTCAAGCCATGCCATCCAACTACCTCTTTGGTCATTTGACATAGATTTTCCCGATGGCTTGGTTCACCTTAAGCACTCCCTTAGAACACCATATCTTGATTATCATACTAGACCACTTTTACCCTTGAGATACCTTATCATAATGCAAATTCAATCCAAAAAGTAACCTAGATGTGCACCTAGTGCAACACCCCTTAATACCACCATCCATAGATAACTGGTTCTATAACATTTCACCATATAGCTCACCATAAGCCCCAATGCTCCTACTAGGACAAACTATTTTCTTCATGCCACAAGACTAGGTAATCCACTTCCCCATCTTTTAGACCTTAGACAACTCCCATTGATTCCTTACCAACATTGGCTCAATTACTCTACTTTATTGAGATAGAGACCCTTGCATTACCACCAAACTTTGCCACAATATGATAAGGCAAAGCTACTATTCTTCACTCGTAAAACTATGTGTCATCTTTATCTCATCCTAAGACTAGAGGGAAGGACTACTCCACTTCATCCCTCTTGAGGGAGATTGACTACCCAAGTCGCTCTTGATGCACACTAATACTTACCTTCTATGGTTACACCTTAGCTCGACTCCATGCCTCACCTACACCACAACCATGCTAGTGGGAACATCATATAGCACATCCCCATTAGGTACACCTTAGATCTGTCCCATGATAGGATCCTACACCAAGAATATGTGTTCCCCTCACACAACATAGCCCCATTAGATACTCGAATCAACACATAGCTTCACCTATGCTACACCTATGTGCATCCAGCTTTTTTGTACATGCCCATAATCTTAGAGTTTCATCTTGTGAATCAACAACCCCTTACATCCCCCCTACTATAAAATAGGTGATGTCCTCGACATCGAAACCACCATCGTGGCCTATTGAAAGGATCCATAGATGCCCTTGTGTCTAAACAATGACTATCATTAGCACCATTACACACATATGCACCCTTTCTGTTGCCAAAACATACTTGTTGTTGTTGGCTTACCAAATACTGACCACTCCATCTCCAACTTCAACTAAGATAGCCATACCAAATGTCACCTTGAGAACTACATACCAAATGCTTTTGTCTCCACTCAACCATCTTGTTCATCCCACAACAACACCCCAAATCTAGTCTTCCACATTCAACTACCCAAGGAACTAATCCTCACATCCACTGAAAGACATGCTTGCCACATCCCAAATGTTGAAGCCACCAAAATTATTTCCCAAGTTCTCACATTCAACCTCTGACTTCCTTGACTTTCTATTGTGTCACTATGTTTTCCTATTGAACAACCCTCTAGCGTACCTTGCACCCAAGTTATTTCTAACACTACAATCCAAAATAACCACCAACACTCATCTATCGATTCATTTCTAGAACATTGTGCAACCCCTAATGCTTATACAAACCTTCCTTGGATCATCTACCAAGCATAATCCTACACCAAACTACATCACACAACTCCCAACCTTGGCACCAAACCTTCCACTACATCACTATGCTTGATTGCTAACCAACCCTCTAGCATGCTACCATAACATCAACCTCGTCCCCAACAGCTCAACCCAGAATGCAACCAACTTATGTCTACTAATACATCTCCAGAACCTTGTGACTTCTTAGCACTTTCTTCCTATCCTTGGATCCTACTCACCCATGTACAAGTCATAACCCAACACCTCTTTACACTCACTCATCAGCCTAAACTTTACACCTTGGATGATGCACTTTGCATCAACCTACACCACACAATACCACATTGCCCAAACTTACTAACTCATAACACTACTACCTAGCTTGCTCTAGTAGCTTCCAAGCCAACCTTCCACATCATCAACATATTCTCCTCATATTTCAACCATGAAAAATCCTACACCACACCATTCTATATGGCCCCAACATTGTCCACTTTTGGACTTATCCTATGCAAGCCCCCACTTCATTGCTTCATGCAACTACTTCATTTCACCTTGAACCCATGCCATGCAAGTTCTACGCCACATTGCCCCAAGAAACCCAATTGTTGCACCTCAAATTTGCACCATACAAACCTTACTCCACAACACACCTTGTGACCTAGAACCAATTATCCTCAAGCCCCATACTAAATGAGTTCCTACACTTCACTATACCATACAACCCATTTTCAAATCTTCTCTATACAACCCCTCAATTTCACCTTGAATAATGTCCCACACACCATGATATGCCACATTAAGACTGATCACCATATCCACCCTACAACCCAACCTTTTACTCCTCAGAGTTGTGCCAAACAAATCCTACACCTAATTGCTTCGTGCATCTCATTGATTTCACCTAAGAACTATGCCAAACAGATCCTACACCACATTGCTCATCACACCAATCTATACACTAGTCTAAAATGTACCTAACATTGTCATCTTCCTTAATTTGTATGCTAATGAACCCACAATACCTTGTTGCACCACATTCATTGCCTACATTATGGCCTTGTGACACCATACCACATCTTAACTTCCCAAGCAAAGTTTGACTACTGAAACCACTTCCAACAATGTCGATATCTACCTTCCATAAGTACATATAAGTTTGACCATCTCCTTTATATCCTGATGCCAACTCTACAAGTTGGTGGTATAACCCAAAACCAATATACCAAATAACTTTTCTTGGGGGCTAACTCACCATGAGTTGAAACAACCCACACTTTGTATGGATCACGCTCTGATACCAACTTGCAAGAGTTGGGGAAAACCAAAGCCCAATCTCTTCAAGATCATGCTTTGATACCAACTATCATAGGGATGGATTTAGCTTATGCCTAAGATGGATCTTCCCCCTTAGAATCTCCAACCATGCGTGACACTGGTGATCACTATTGTGAACTCCCCTTTTGGCCCAACCATTTTTGTTCACTCAGACTACACCTTAGTCCCAATCTTCATCAATTGCCCACACACTTGAGTTCCTTAACATACACCCCTATTGAATAGAAGTGCATGTCAAAACAACACGGTTCTACTTCCTTTGTTGCACCATGCATGCATCCTCGAGCTCCAAGGTCTACTCTTGTTCAACCCCTATTGAACCCCTTGACTTATCCCTTCTATGTCTTCACCTCAACGTCCCCCATAAGACAACCTTATTCCAACACTAGCAATATGTGATCTCAACTCTCTGAGTCTCTTGATTATCCCTAATCACCAATACACCTCTCTTTGAATGTCAAGAGCTATCATTGTACCGCTACATCAAGAATCACCATAACTCCCTTGCTGAACAATGCATCCACCCTAAGTGACTTAGACCACTAAGTCCTCCCTTGATTTCTACAAATACTACCAAAGCATACTTAACACTACTAAAGAACTTTAGAACCTCCTTGAGTCCTTAATTCCAACCTTACATTCTATCATAACATGCCCCCATCTTCATGACATATCATCTCTTCTTGGTCTACCCCAGCTCGTCATGAACCTTGAAGACCAACCTTGTTCCCCATGGAAGCATTGACTACCTTAGCCAAATGCTAAATCCAAAAATTGAGCCCTGATTGCCTTGACACTATGTCTATGTCTATATGCCTCATTGGTGAGCACCTTGTTACTCATGCATCAATTGCACTCAAACCAACCTCCGTGCACACACACAATCTTACTTGTTATGGATTCCTTTGCAATGCATACTTACTTGAGTACCATAACAATGTTCCATGATCCACCCAATCTCTTGAAAGTTGTACTCTGTTTCCAACTTGGCTACGCCACCATAGCTTTACTTACGAATCACTTAACCCATTTTAGTTATACAGCACAAGTTATTACTTCTTGTCATCCATCATGACCCACCTCTTCAAACCATGCCATCTAACTACCACTTTAATCACTTGACATGGATATGCCTCATGGCTCGGCTCACTTTGAGCACTCCCTTAGAACACCATATCCCAATTTTCACACTAGACCACCACAACCCTTGAGATACCTTATCCTAATGAAAATCCAATCCACCAAGTAACATGGATGTGCACCTAGTGCAACACCCCTTAATACTACCATACATAGATAACTGGCACTACAACACTTCCCCATGTAGCTCACCATAAGCCCTAATGCTCTTACTTAAACAAGCCATTTGCCTCCTTCCATAGGACTAGGTACTCCACTTCCCCAACTTGCAAACCTTAGACAACTCCCATTGACTCATCACCGACATTGGCTCAACTACTCTGCTTCATTGAGATATGGACCCTTGCATTACCACCAAACCTCACCACAACATGGTAAGGTAGAGCTACTCTTCTTCACTCCTAAAACTATGTGTCACCTCTATCTCATCATGAAACTAGAGGGAAGGACTAATCTTCTTTGTCCCTCTTGAGGGAGGTTGACGACCTAAGTTGCTTTTGATGCACACTAGTACTTACCCTGTACGCTTACACCTCAGCTTGGCTCTATGCCTCATCTACATCACAACCATGCTAGTGGAACAACACATAGAACAACCCCAATTTTGCACCTCAACTCATCTCCATGCCTCACCTACACCACAACCATGCTAGTGGGAACATCACACAACATAGCCCCATTAGACACACCTCAGATCCATCTCCTGATAGGATACTAAGCCACAACTATGTGTGTCCAACACATGACATAGCTCCATCAGATACTCCTCATATCAACACAAAGCCTCACCTACACTACACTTGTGTGCACCCAGCTTTGCAACACATGCCCATAATATTAGAGTTTCATCTTATGAATCAACAACCCCCTATGGAAACCACTAACACATCATGATCCATTAAAGAGTACCATTTTACATTAAAGAAGGTTTCTAATTGCCCTTTTGTTGATATTTTGATATCATTATAGCCCTTGCAATCACATATCTCTCCCATTTATTCAAACAGTTCATGTGTGATCACATATTAAAGTGACCTAGAACATATTTCAAGAATAAGATAAAATTGCATGTGGATTTAGATTCAATCTAGGAATATTTGTATTCAATTTAAGGTAAAGAAAGTTGATTTTTAAAGTCGCTTAACAAATATTAATCTCTTTGTCATTTGTATACAATGATATTTATAAAATACACATTTCAAAGCATTTCAAATAGTAATAGAGCTTCAAGAAAAAAATAAGATTGAAGATAGATATACATTAAATAAAATAATACATGGCTAAATTTTTAGAAAATGAAAAATAAAATCTTTAAAGTAAATTTAGATAACTAATACAAAACAAGTTGATAAAGAAAAATATATTAAAGAATATAATCTTAAAATACTAGCTTGTAAATATGGTAGGATAATTTTATATTTCTATTGTATTTGCCTTCAATTTGCCAATCTTTAGTGTACATTTTTAAATTTATTTTAGAAAATTTTTTAGCTAAAAATTAAAGTAAAGTCATGATAATAACTTGGTATATTTGGCCTTATTAGTTGTTTAATTTTTTTTTAAAATATTTATAAGGACAATCTCTCTTTGTAATTAAACATTCATTCACTTTTGATAATAGCAATCTCTCTTTTTGCTCATCAAGAATGTCTCATCCATGGATCTGAGAATTCTAGCCTCCATAATTTTTGCTTCTCTCTTTCTGTGATAGGTGTATCTGTGAATGAACCTAGATTAATATATATTTTTCTTTTGATTTAATGTATTAAATTCAAATATTTAAAGATTGTTTCAATCAAATTGTACAAGTTATAATAAATATTATTTTAAATATTATGGTACCACCTTAAATTGTTTCAAATATTATTTTTATTACTTCCAAGTCCCTCGTGAACATTTATAACTATAAATATATTATTATTTCACAATACACTAATATATAAATCTTACTATTATTATAAATGCTATCAATGTTCAAATAACCTAAAACTAATTTGATTATTTAAACATCCTTTAATACAAGAAAACCCTAAACTACTAATTATTATTACATTTAAGCTTATATATGATTACCAAAGCTTACTATACAAATATAATAAGTTGACTAACTAAATATAATGTAAATATTGATCTATGTGAATAGGGAAGCTAAACTATAACTAAATTATATTGTAAGAGGCACGACGTCATACTCGTGAGTGTCGAATACCATATAAATGATTGTATTAGGGTTAGGTCATAAGGAAGAGAAAAGGAGATCATAAAATATAACAAGGAGTTTGAACACGAGATAATAATACTATGTATACATTAAGCAAGCTTGACATTGTATCAGGGTACAAGGAATCATCACGCAGTACGAGCGCTACCAAATCATTATTCCACAGTAAGAATACAGGTACTGTCACAATTTCCTCCTGTACATTTCAAATAGCCGATTGTATAATATTTTGAAGGTATCAAAATAAATGTTAGATGGTAACGTTAATAAATACATATGTTGTTAAGTAGGATTACGAAATACGTAATCCCTGTCTCATGCCCTGGCGCATATAATCGAAATTGTTGGGCTTTTCGCATGAGAGTATTATTATGTGTTTGTAATATTATTATATTTATGAACTCATAAAACATTATTGCATGCATATTAAGATGAATATTATAATAAAGAAGAAGTACTCGATGTTATTAAAATATTTATATGTACAGATTACCATGTATACATTATATATATATATATATATATATATATATATATATATATACATGATAACAAAGGTTCCAAGTGGATATTGAGACATAATATAATAATAGATATTGTAATCAAAGAATATTAGTACAATAAACTTGTATATATATATATAGAAACTTAAATAACATCAAGATGTATTTCGAATTATAGTGTAGAAGGTTGTGTCTTCACCTGAATTATGAAATTTTGAGATAGGGAGTTGGTGGAGGGAAAGACGAAGTAATTTTGAGCAATTGTAAAATATGCTTGGAGCTTGTTTCACGTGCCCTCTACACGGTCATTCTACCATCTCAGAATGATCATAATCAGGAAGAGAAGATGACCTGACACTATGAGGAGAAATCTTCCATGGAAACCAATAAATTAATGTTAATGCTCAACTCCTCACATAATTTAATAGCAGAAAGGATCATAAGTTGTTTAAATTTGATGATCTCCTAATTTATGCCTAAATTGAATAACAAGTTTAAAAAATTGAAAAAGGGGTCATTACAGTGTATGCATGCAGGTGATTCTTGGGCGATGTGGGGTTGATCTTTCATCAACTTCAACATGGTATCAAAGCTCCAAATCTTCATGCCCCTTTTCTCTTCATGAGAGGTTTGATTTGGTTTTTAGATCTGTATTTTCTCTTTCAAAGGGTTTAAGTTTCAGAAGTGTTTTGTATTGGATCTTGGGGGACCTATCTTTTAGAGCACTTTGAGACCAAACAGACATCACTGTTAAGCTCAAAGCACTTGAAAACCCCTATTTTCATATAAAATATGTCTAGTTTAGACACTATTGAAATCTAAGGTAATTTTTTTTTAGCTTAAGACCGTATAACCTTGGCTTGAAAATAAAGGAGACCGTGGACTTTGTGGGGACTACTCAACCCTCATCTTATGTGCCCAGGCGAGGCATGGTGTTTGTACCATCTTGCATGACTTGTGGAGGCATCTTTTCATTTTGATTGGCACTATTTTTTTGAGGATAGGCGATGGTTCTTACTTGAAAAATATGGCCTCCAAAGTACATGGGCCTTTAGACCTATCGGGCTGCCATTTCTCAGCCCCCACTCCATCATTGATATAATGGTTCTTAATTGAAAAATCCATCTAAAAGTTCTCTTATCAAATCGAGAATTAAGACTTCAATCTGCGTTGGATATAGGTTAGTAGTGGGGAGAATTGATAGGGGTGAGCTTTTGTGGTGATGAAGCCCTTTTATGGTGGTGTTTTGCAGACCTCCATACCTTGATTTTTGTGCCCTTTGGACACTTTGCACCTTGATTCACCTTTAACCCACAATTTGGGTGTAGTGCCAAGATACCCACCATAATCAATGGCACTTTTTTTACGATTGGCTCCCCTATCAGTGGCTCCAAAATGGCATCAACACCTTTTCCAATGTGCTTAGCCTCCAATCAAGAGTTGTACGCTCACCTTGGGTCTTGCCTCACTCATTGAGGAACTTTGACTTCCATGTGTGTTTTGGAAAGTGACTTGATCTCAGGCGAGCCACACACATGCAATCTTTATTTAATGCACTCTCCTTCAGTGCTACAGTCATCACATGCCCCTAATCGACACTTCCAACTTGGTCAGCAATTTATGAGATGTTTTGGGCAGTTTTATTTTTAAAATATATGACACACTTTTTTGCAAGCCTTTTGGAACCAGCAACGTGCCTCTGCCAATGTTTTTATTGGCTTGTTTTCATTTCTTCTATAATTGATATAGTAAGTTTGGGTTTGTAAGGCCCCTTCCCCACTACCCTATTGTAAATCCTAATAACATGAATATGATTAGATATAGGAAGAGTCAAAAGATGAAATGTCATGTTTCTACCTCTTGTGTACAGAATGTGAATTTTATACTATTGTCATACACCTTATTACAGAACGATGGTAAGTAGGTTTTGGGATTTAAGTATGCCATAACTGGCATTTTCCTTACCAATATGAACCTAAAATCTTATTGGGATTGATATACATTTTATTCCCTGTTATGTTAAGTATCATGTTCAAAACTACATTAGGTTGATAAGCTTAGACCTATGGAATAAAGGCTCGAGATGTCATAACTTAGAAACTACGTCGATGGGTTCGTGATATTTTATGGCCTATTAGGATAATTAAATTGGATGGCTAGTATGGAAAGATGAATCGACAACCATTCTTGTGAATAATATTAATAGTTATAAGATGAAAATTGTTATCAAATTTGGATAAAGGTTTACATGGTAGAACTCGATGTGATGTAATGTGATAAGTCAATTAGCTGGACATCTCAATATTTACAAGGAAAGATTTTATGAACCAATAAAATATAATTGATTTATTCTATGTTGGATTCTGAAACTATGTGACATGACTATGCAAACATCCCATTTACTTGACATAAATAATACACTTTATAATTGTCTCATAATGATGATGGGATATTGTTAGTAACCAAATTGTATTTAATTGAATCAAAGGATATTAGTGGAGATGTTTACATTTTGGTTAATTTTGACCTAAAATATGTATTTGGAATTAATTTTCATGTTGGCTAGTTTAATAGTATAGATTCAACATTTCATCAATACGATTGGAAATGGATTATGATGTGGTTCAGAATGTTAGTAAGATCATTTGACTAGATAGTAATAATGATAGGCAGATTCTTATATCTTAATGTTTTAGATGCTTTATATGAAAATGATTAAAAAGATAAAGTTGATTAGGATAATTGAGTATGCTAATGTGAATTATTCAATATGAAATTTGGCATGCACCTATATACATGCATTTTATATGATTTTTCATTGGGCTACTGATGTTTGAGTTTAGTGTGCAAGCAATTAAACCATGGAATTCTATTGGGGAAACAAGGCCCAAACTTTTGTGGACATAGTATAGCCAAGGTGAATCTTTGGAAGATTCAAAGCCTCATTGTGATGTGTTTATTTTGTAAATGTGAGTTGCATGTATGTAGTAAATATATATTCATGAATGAATTAGGGACATGCCATTTTGATGTGTAATGTGTTTCAATGTGTCACTTGACACTTGTAAATTATTTACTTGTTGATGACATGTCACTTGGGGTTTTGGTCATGGCAACACGTAAACTAAATGCCCTTCAAAAGATTTAATCAAATCCACTTGGAGAGAGGATAGGATGGGTCACCATCAAGGGAAATTTCGAATTCAAACTTGACAAGGATTTTAGAGGGTCAATAAGTGGTCCCAAAGTGCCTTTTTTGTAAAAATAAGCTACCCATATGTTAGCATAACATGTTAGGGGCCTAAATTTGACCATTTTAGTGCTTAGCTAACCTAGGGGACCCTTTAACCAATGCATTCTTCCACCAATTCGAAATTTGAGTTATCACATGACTTTAACCTTTCCTTCACATTTGGTCAAGGTCCCTGTTTAGAAGGGACAATAGTGTAAGAGAAAGTGGGCTCCATGTTTTGCCAAAAATGGAGATAGTGGGGTTGGAGGTCTTCTTAAGGGAGTTTGGACAAACTAATGGGTGTTCATCCACTCTCTAAGTTTAGAGACAATTACAGTTTGGAAAGCAAGTTAAGGAAATATTGAGCTCTTCAATAACTTTCACTGCCATTAGCTTGGACAAAGGTTGGTGCCCATTCCATGATCCTAATTGCACTTGTTCATTGTGTAGAATACTTGTTCATATTGTGAATGGAAATATGTAATGTATGTGGTGTTGTAATTGTTTTTATGTGTAAATATTGTGATGATTTTCTTTTGCATTTTCTCTTGATTTTGTGTATGAAATGGTTGTGGGTGTGAAGGCTTCACTCACCCTAGGGAGGGAAGAGGCATTTGTATCATGGTAGGTATAAGTGTATTGATGTGATGAGGAGGATGTATTTTGATAGTCTAGAAGAGGCATTGTGCAATTGAAAATGCATATGTGTATATGGATATGGCATTTTCCTCTTTGGAGAGCCCACCTTCACCCATTGTTTCATGACTCCAATGGTGAATCATTGTGTTAAACCTTGGAGGGTTTGTAAATGTATTGTGAGATTGAGTTTTGTATGCTTTGTGAAATGTTTGAGTGTAACCCATTTGAGTCTTGTTTCCCTTGCTTGATGGGTGGCTTCGTAGAAGCCTAGGATGGGAGGTGAGCCTCCATGGTTCTTGTGTGAATGATTTTGCAAGTTTTATGCTTATTGGATCCAAGGAAGAAGTCTAGTATCCACCATGTATTGATGGAACAAAGAAGGGATATGTCAATTTGTAATGTATTTGAAGGGATGAAATCCTCATTATGTGATTGCATATTGTATTGTAAAAGTGGAATCCTTCACTTGTGTCTTTTGTGTATTGTATTTTAAAAATGAGATTATCACCTTGTGTACATTGCGGTGAGTAAATAGTCCATGAGAGGAACCATAATGAAATTTGGGATCTCTTCCTCCATTAATGAAGCAATAGATGTGTCATGATGTGATGTATTTTAAAAGTGTAATGTTCCTCAATGCCATTGTGAAATGTGTTGTGTTCACTAGGTCTCCATTGTTGTTTTGTGAAATGTAATGTAAGAGAGGATCTTCGTTTTAAGTATATATCATTGTGAATATGGTGTTGAGAATTTTTTTTTTACCCTCATGTGGATTTATGACTCAAACAATGGATTTGTTCTCCATAGATTTCATATGATAACTAACCTCATTTTAAGTGTGTGTGTGAAATAAATGCATGTAGGTAATGGAAGTAAGAATCTATGCAAGAAAAAAAAAGCTTTTTAAAAGGTTGATTTGTAATTAGAAGTTATTATACATATGTTTAAAGGAAACATCATCTTAGTTGTATCATTGATAGAACAAGAAATCAAATAGTTCTTCATTGAACATGATTCCTAATGCATTATCCTTACTAGATAAACACATTACTACAAAGAAAGTCAAACCATTTGATCCAACTTAATGTCTACAAGAAAGTAGTATCACTTTATCACACTGCCAAGATTCAATAATACCATGATGATATAGAGAAGAAGAATGAAGAATAAGATAGGTTGGAACATTTAAGTTGAAGAATAAATTTGTTGTAGGTATGCATTTTATTCTCTATCTTTTGTATGGAATAAGAGTGATAAAACTCCCAACTAATATAGACTAATATAATAATGAGAGGAATATCCATAGGAATATACTTAATAGTAAATTCGAAAAGGAAGACTTCATTAATAAAGGATGACCTTCTCAAAAGTTGAATAAATTGGAATTTAAAAAGAATCTTGTGACTTTCAAAAAAAAAATACACTAAGCAATAAAATAAAATGTTTTTTTTTTTTTTTTTTGGGGGGGGGGGGGGGGGGGGGGCGAGGGGGGGGGGGGTGACAACAACTTGGGAATCGCCCATTTTCCCATCATTTATGTCCCATCAATAGCCTTACTCTCCTAGCACTCTAACCTAAGCGCATGACTCAACACCATAGCCACTACTGCTTGACTCGAGTCACAAGGCTATCTAGTCGGCCCAACACATGTTGAGGTAGGCATCACGTGGGGAAAAGTAGAGTTTGTGTTTTGAAGGGGAGGCTTGGTGATGTGAAGTGTGGGGAAGTTATGAGGAGATGGTAAGAAGTAAAATTGATAAGTAGGAGATAATTTCACAGCAAGTCAAATTATGATATTGCTATCAGGATTTAACTATGTGATTAGTAATATCATAAGAAGTAAAATGTTAAAGTAATAGGTGAGGGCTTTAGAGTTGTGTCATGGACAGCCATGTGGGACATAGGAGCCAGTGGTAAGTGGGGAAGGTAGGTGGTTGAATTCCTTGGGTTAGAATGTAAGAAAATAAATGAGGGGTTAGGATTAGTATTAGATAGAAGTAAGTTTAGGGAATAGTGTTATGCTAGGAAGTGTGAGAAGTCATTATTAAATTAAGATAGTGTAGTAGGATATTAAAATTTCTATGACCCCTTGTGAATTAGCATGTAAGATAGAGTTAATGGGCGATTTATTAATGGTAGTGTTAGGAGGATGTGTGAAATCAAAGGGGTCAGTATAGGAATAGTAACATGTTAGTGAAAAGGTATTGTATCTATTAGAATTCTTTAGAATAACTGAGAGGGGGGGTGAATCAGTTATTCAAGGTCCAAATGCCCTATTAATACCTTTTTACTATTTTTAATGAATCCATACCCTTTTCATCTGTTCAAACTTAAATCAATCATATAAGCAAGTTACAGTAAATCAATATGCAAAGATAAAACATTCAAGATCAACACATGACACAATGATTTACGTGGAAACCCAATTTGGGAAAAACCACCAGTAACATGCTACTTGATTCTCACTCTTCTGAAGTGATGCCCTGTTAAAGGCTTACAACACACTGTTAAATGTGACCTTGTTAGAGGATTTCACCAAACTGTTAGGAATGGGCCTGGTAAAAGGTCTTTAGAACATTCACTTGGAATGTCACCCTATTAAAGGATTTATCTTATGGCTATTAAACCAACCTAATTCCATAGGATTTAAACTTACAGTTACAATTGCTAGAAAGTAACGATAATGGTCTTTTGATCTGATATAACTTACAACATACTTTGCAGATTTCAGATCACACTTTCAATTCAATCCTTATGCTTGACTTCAATCACTTCAGCTTTGACTGCTTGTCTCCCTCTCAAGCTTCGTCTCCTTAAGTCTTCTTACTCATTCTACCAATGCAATCATCCTTGTGGTCATCTATCCAAATAGAGTTCATGTGCTTTCTTCTCCTTAGCACATTCTACAACACTTCATGCTTTTATGCTTGACCACACCTTTCTCTTTCTTATTTCCCTCTCACTCTCTTTCTTCATTAACTTATGTCTTCTTATATAGAAGTCTGATTTGCCTTTGCCGCTCAATTCTCCCTTTCCAATTTTAGGGTTTCAAAATGGATTAGGTAGGATACAATGTATGTACCCCATATCTTGTTTTCTTCTAGAAACTTCACAAGTTGTTTCTCTAAAAGAAAAATGTTCTACATGGTGTTCTGTGCCACCAACTCATCATTCTTATCTTCCTTTTAATTCACAAACTTCTAGATAACAACCTTGTTGGCTTAGATCTGGCAAATCTTCGATTTCCAAAATAATGCAGCAACTCAGCATTATTGAGTTACTGGTGCTCGGCACCTCTGTGTTACTCGACACCTATACCTGCTCGGCACTAGGTTCTACTCGGCACTTGATTCTACTCGACACTTGATTCTGCTCGGCACTTGGTTCTGCTCAGCACTTGATAAACTCTGTATCACTCGGCATCTGAACTTGCTCAGCATCTAAAGTTTACTCAGCATTAACTAGGAATTTTCTCGGCTCTTACTAGCTTGCTCGGCTCCTTCTCTCTAATGAACTTAGTTTGAGTTTTACAAAAGACTTAGCTAAAACCTTAAATCTTTGATATATTTCAGTGTGCCCATTCTTTGTATCTTATAGTATTCCATCAAATACACTTTTTCATCAATGGCTTAGCTGATCCTTGTACTTCATTACAACATCATAACTTCAACCTTTCTCTAGGTGTTCTAGTTACATCTTATTGATTGCTTCCTCCTTGACAATCAACTAATTGATAGTATTTGGATCACTAAAGCAATTGTCATTCCTGCAAGTAGAAAGTTTGACATCAATGACAAAACAATGATTGAGGACATTCTTTACCAGTTCCATATATTATTCCAACAACTTTTCTTATGATCATTTCAATCATTTCCAACAAATAGTGGAATGTATAGTATTTTATAATTAAAAATATAGTCAATATTAATAAGGGTAGAATTTAATTAGTAGATGTGAAGTAGTGTTTGTATAAAGTGGTAGCTATTATAATTAAAGTAACTAGTGGGTTATAGCTAATGAAAGAAAATTTGGTTTTATGGAATTTAAGATGTAAGGAGAATCATCTATTTTAATGGAATTAGCTAGTAGATTTTAATTTGATGGTTGAATAGTGCTAGCAGGATGATAAGTATGATTAATATACAATGGTAAAATAAACATATATATGTACACATTATGTAATCAATATCAAGGGGCTTAAAACTATACATGAGTAACTAGGATGAGTTACAAGAGACAAATATGCATGCATCTTATCACAAGAGTATCATATAATGTAACCCTACCTTATAAATAGAGTTCAAGGCCCAACATGAATATGGATGCTATCACATATAACCATTTCAATCAATGTGACTATGAATCCTCATTTGGAACATATTCTTACATGATACTTTACTAATACAACCATATATTTAAGGTCAGGCTGATAACCTTATTAGATACCCTTTTATCAGTGATTATACCATCGAACCTTGTAAGAAAACACGCCTATGGAGATCATTACTGTTTTCTATATGTCATGATTGACAAACTAATAGATCCTAATAAATACTAGTCTCATGAACTTAAAAGAATAGATTTTCTTCCAACCAACTTATTGATGTGTATCAACAGATTGAGTCATCAGATCAAGAGGGCAATTAGTATTGGACATTTGACCAACCTATATAGAGACCACTCCTGATAATGGTTTGCAGCATGTTATGAGCATAATCACTACTCGAATCCCTTGAGTGGATGTGTGTCGAACATCTAGCTTTTCGATAACCTAGCTGCAAATGCATATGTCAAGATTTGACTTCCTAAAGTGGTCTTTTAAAAAAAATAAAAAATAAATTTGTGGTTTTTTTTTGCCTTATAATTTTGGGCATGACAGGGTCCTTATATAACGAGCCTTTGTGCATGCATTTGTTTACTGGATTATTTGTTGATTGGAGGGTAGTATACTACGCCAACTCAACACCCTTTGTCTTTTTGCTACTTCAACCTTCGATGGGACCTGTCCTTCTTCCGTGTGCATATTGTGCCTTTATTTTTGGCTTATGTATATGGAATATAATAAAATTTATGGGCCAATTAGGGGCATCTTGTTTGTAAGCCATGCTTGTCGTTGTTTTGGTGACTTAACCTCTTCATCTTAATTATGATGGAGAAGCAACTTTTCTTGGGTGCTCTTCTATGCATGCCAAAGATAGTGCTATTTATTTTGGCATTTGACAAGGTTTCTTGATTAGCAAGTTATTTCCCTTCTTAGTGGTATTGGATTTGTTACATGCAAATTTGGTGTTTAATTTTTTAAACACATGTGATTATTGGCCACCAGATTTGTTTTTCTAGCACTAGCCCTTTGGTCTAGCGACAATGACCTTTTTTGACATTCGGTTTTGTTTTCGTCGATTGGATTTTTTTCAATAGGGGTCATTTTTTAGGCTTTTTTTTCCTCGACGACCATTTGACTATCAAATTTATGCTCGTCATTTGTTGATGGTAGCATTGCATTAGTACTCATGTCACTTCTTTAGGATTTGTTTGGACCTACCTTGGATGTTTTGCTCATATCTCATGCATATAGACTCTGCTTTTCGAAAATGAGATATTGTCAGAAAGCTAGTTTTGAGCCCGTTACAATGATACATATATTTTTTAGTTTTGATGGCTTTTTCTACTATCAAAGTCAGGGGTACAATTTTACACTCCTAGAGACATATCCTGAGCATCTGATCTCCAATTTGAAAAATATTTATATTGTTGGAAAGGTCTTTCAGAGCTCTTTCCAGTGATGCTAGTTGTTTTTTCAGATTCTGCTCTAGGCACATTCTATTCAATTTTTTTTTGCATTTTTATATTTTGGTGGATATTTTGGTTGTTTCAGGTTCGAGGATCAATTTTGTTGCTTGAGATGATTTTTCATGGTTTGTACTATTTATTGTATTAGCCTTATCTCTCTTCTAGTCTATTTAGACATCATTTGTATGCATTTTTGCAAACACACTGAGATAAAGTGCCATATTCCTTCTATATTTTCATTTAAGATGTTTTGCCTTGTTTTGCCTTCTCATTTGAATTGTGTCATCTGATGACACTCATACAAATTATTGTATTCTTGGGAATCATTATATTTTGTGCCTTATTGTAAATGCACTACTTTGATTAAAGTGCCATGGGGGGTTGATGTTTTGTCTTTGTTTGCCATCTTCCTTTGTCCAGTGAGTTTCCCTTCCATGACATTAGCCTCATGACGTGTCTAAGATTGATCACCTTAGTACACACATATGTACTCTTTTGTGCATATTCATCAGGCTTCCTTGACATGCAATTATTTTGGGCCACTTCCAGTTGCTTGTCACCTCACTCTCATCTGCATTTGGGGGTGGGGGAGGGGTTCTTTTGTTATTTCTCACACTTCCTTGGTTTGATGGAGTGAGTTATGTATTTAGTTTTTGTTTCTATGTACTAGGCGGATGTAGTGGTTGGGTACCTATGCATTTTGGTGAGATGGATGATTTACCATATAGACACTCTTCTTTTTGTCTCTACTTTAGCTGCAACCTTCCATGTTCGATTGATCAACTCTTCAGGCTTTGGTGTTTCATGCCATATGTATCTTTAAGTTTAGTTGTTTTCCTTTGTGTGCCATATGATTCGATGTAGATTATAGTCTTCTCTACCTGGCCAGGTTCTATTTTAGTGGAGGTTTTTCAGATCAATAGTTACTTTTGACATAGCTTTGCAACTTCTACATACTTCAATGGAGTTCTTCATGATCATGTTTTCTTCCTATCTTCTAGGACATTCCCTAGTTTGGAGGCTTCTTCAGTCCTTCACTAGTTCATTTCAATATTATTTCCATCTCTTTTTGGAGCAGGGTTTTTCCCATGTGATTTTCTCTATTTCTCCTCTTTATAGAGATTTGGTTGTACTTAAGTACCTCATCAGACCTGTGTTGCTGGGACCTAAATTTACTTTTAGTAGTAGTTTCTAGGTTTTTAGCTACTCTTTAAGTTTATCTCAAGGGGGTGTTAGAGTAATAAAGTTTTTTCTTATTAATTAAATCATATTGATTAATTATTAAGTCACTTATTATCTCTAGTTTACTTAAGTTAAACTTTGGGTATATAATAATTAATTCTTTTATTAATTATTATCATGCAACCTATGTTAGTTACCTATTAGGGTTTTGATATCCTTTATAAGGACGATCTCTCTTTGTAATTAAACATTCATTCACTTTTGATAATATCAATCTCTCTTTTTGCTCATCAAGAATGTCTCATCTATGGATTTGAGAATTCCAGCCTCCATAGCTTTTGCTTCTCTCTTTTTGTGATAGGTGTTTGCATACAAATGATTCTTGGGAGCTATGGGGTTGATGTTTCATCAACTTCAACATTTTTAAATTAATTTTTTTATGTATTTATATTCTAAGAAATAATATGAAAGTGATCGATAGAGTATGAAGTTGTCCATGCTGTAATCTGTGTGGAAAAACACTATTACATTTATGAGCTTATATCTCCAAACATAAAAAAAATGTGTGTAACAACAAAACAAGATATATAGATGAATAGAGATAGAGAATGGAGATGCAAATCAAAGAAAATGAGAAATAGATAGGGAGAGAAAAAAATACACATTTAAAAAACTTTTTTATTCTAGATGATTAAGATTGATAACATATTATCTAAAATCTACACTTATGTATATTAATAACTCAAATAATCAAAAATAAAAAAAATATTAAGGTAAAAAATAAATTTTAAATATGTCTCAACATAGTTTTAGCCCCTTTTTAAAATAGATAAATTTAAGATATTAACTTTTAAAATTAGTCTGTATTTTATATCTAAATTATAAATAATTATATTAACAACAATATAAGAGAAGAAGGAAAAACACAAATAAGTTGAATTATAAATTATACATTTATATTTTTTTACAAGTATTCCTACATCTAGATACAAGGAAAGATTGCATCAAGTGTAAAATTTAAGAAATACATTCCATTCAATTATTGGTTCTCATCATCAACACTAATTATATTATAATTAAAGTTATTTGTTAGTTTAAAGTTGTTCAGATGATGCAATATATCTTTCTATAGACTTAATCATTGCACCTCTTATGTCAAAGTACCACGAGTGAAGAACTTACAAATCTTTAGGCTTTCCACATTTACGAATTTCTTTGTAGAAGTGTAGAGTGTGAGGTGGTCTAAAAGTGTCATTTTAAAATGTTCCCAATACCTGTCACTAAAATTCCCAATAGCCGCTCATCCAAAATTAGTGTGTTTTGCCCAAATGCACCAATCAACGACCAAGAAAACTAAAGCACATGTGCAATGGACTATTACTAAATGTGCCATCATTTTTTTTTCAAACTTTTAAAGCATGTATACTTAGTTATATGAAAGATTGAATTTGCCCAAATCACACAGCAACATATTTACACCTGAATAAAAGATATATTGCTAACAAAAATTACAAATAGCTAACGAATATGCTTTTACACTAATTTTTGTTAGCTAACATTTTTCAGTTGCAAATGTGTTGCTGAGCACAAATTAACTTACGAGATAAGCTCGAAAATTAGGCAATTCACAGGAGAATGTTATAATATCGAGGAATTCCAAGAAACTTTTTACGATTCCCACACTTCATAGGGGGAATTGACACGTCCGGAAGAAGTTATTGTGGCAATGCGCCATTCGTTGTAACAGCCATGGAGATCTCCTCTCTCATTTACGCGACAATTGTTCTGCTGCTCTGTATTTCTGCTGCACCTGGCGCATCCTGTCAAAACCTACAATATATTTCCTCTGATCCAGCGCAAACCTATCGAATTTCTTCCACAGAAACCTCAGATTTGTACTCTGTCGTTGATTACGGGGCCACGGGAGATGGAAAAACATTTGACACGGCATCTATTCAAGCTGCCATTGATGCTTGTTCGACGAGGGGTGGCGGCCGGGTTCGATTCCCGCCAGGGTCATATTTGACGGCCACACTTTTTCTGAAGACGGGAGTGACTCTAGTTGTCGAAGATGGGGCAACCGTGCTCGGAAGCCCTAACCAGAAAGATTACCCCGCGCAGAGCAGCCGGTGGTATGTTATTTTAGCCGAGAATGCGTCGAATGTGGGGATCACCGGCGGGGGGACAATTGATGGCCAGTCGTCAAAATTTGTGACGCGGTATGATGAACGAAAGAATGTTATGGTTAGCTGGAATGTGACGGGAGATTGCCGCGGGGATGAATGCCGGCCCAGGCTTGTAGGGTTTTTGGGCTGTGAAAATGTTCTTGTTTCGAATATCCGTCTGACCGAGCCTGCTTATTGGTGGTATGTCTTTTGTTGACAATTTTGTTTTTCTAATCCTTTTTTGGCTCTCTATTTAGTGACATTGAGCTGGATTTATTTGGATTATTTTGTTGATGACTCTCATGCAAGAAGTACAATGTCACTGTGCAACACTCTTTAGGTTGACTATACACTCTAATCAAGACTATTCTATATTTTTCCTGTTATGCATATGCTGTAAATGCAGTGTTCCATGGAGCTTCGGAACGGGGGACCAGCGGGATGGGGCGGGGGGTGGGGAATACATATAAAACTTGAAACAACTAGGTCTAGAATACTTAAAATGTATGTAGAATTACATTTCAAATGCGAATTTGGCAGATTAGTATAATAACAAAAGTGCAAATACCAAACATCCCTAATCTGGGGCTTTTGGACTTCCCATGGTCAAGCTCTGTAACACCAACCAGCCCTGCAGCTGAAGCCAAAGCATCCTTATCAATATGTGCTGGCTCCTGCGGTTTGCTGTGTAAATATTTAGTAGGGAATACTCTAGGAGTTGTGTAATTGTAACTATCATTCACTATATGTTTATCTCGAATTCTTTTCAAAGCACATCTCTCAGTAAAATTCAAACAGCTGGGAACATTAGCTGCACATGAGAAACAAATGAAACGTGTACTATTTATTTCTGGGCCTTTCATGTCTCTAACGATGACTTAAGTATGAGAATTGTAAACGTATTTACCAAAGTAATCATTGATAAGTAGAAACTAGATTCATTTATGCCTCGATAACATACTGGCTTTCGGTTGTAGAAGCTTTTATTTGAAATCAAAGGATATACGTTCAAATTCAGATAGAGGCAACGTTGCGCTCTTTGATGAACATTATAAAAATCTTATGCCTTGCGCTTTACCTTTTGTTTTAGGTTACTTTGCATGGGTGTCCTATGCACTATTCATTCACACATGATTTGGACTGATTTAGCACTCGATTAATTGACCATTGGTTAACGAAACTTAAAACAACGACTAGATAATTCACAAGTTCTTTTAGTTATTTTGTTAATTTCAAAACTGTAAGAGCGTCCTTCAGCTGTCCTCATTCTAGACCCAAAATAAAGGGGTTTCTCTTGAAGAGAATAACAGCCACAAAAGATTAGGGATACCAAAATCATTTCATGAACGAGCCTTTTAATGGTCTTTTCTGAGCCACTATGAATGCTGGACCACGGGTACTTAATAATTGAGTTGTTATGGTGGCCTATATTAGGGTCATTAGGGCCAAATTTATTGTCCATGTAGAACTAAGTTGTCAGTTTGGGTATTGGGTTGGCTGGTTCGGCTAAATTTACTCTTGGGGTTTGGATTTGTCAGTACAAAAACCATTTTGAAGTCATAAAGATATTCCATGTGATGTCCTCTCCTTAAATTGCCCCCCCACACCACCCCCCCCCCCAAAATCACAATTGCTACAAATTAGGGTTAGGGTTACATCTTTTTTTGATAAATAAACGGCCTTAGGCTTGATACATCAATCATGATGAATTACATTCATCAATAGTAAAATGGAAGATCCTTCTTCCCATATCAGAATTATTTGACCCATTCATGTCCACGTCTTTTCGCCTTCTTTCATCATTGCTTTTTATTCCAACCTTGCCCCTGTTCTAACTGTCATCTACATGGAAAACTAACAACATCTTGCAAGTTTTGTTAAAAAGTTCCTGTTAAAAAACAGCTAGTTATATAATCATTATTGAAGCAGACCTCATAACATATGAGAAAACAAAGACTACAAGTGAAAGAAAAAATCTGATTTCTATTGCCAAGGCAGGAAGATTGTAGGTCCATTTGTTCATATAGAAGACAAATTACGACGCATTTCATAGAGCAACTATAAAGTCAATCTTCTGGTATGAAATGGGGAGACAGAGGCTCTTCCTCCTCCTCATATCTCTCCCATTCTAAATTCACTGGCTCCAAATGTTGGTGTTGTAGCTTTTGTCAGATTGAATTGATATATAGACGACCTCTCTATGGTTATTGGTTAATCATAAATCAGATACACACACACACACACATATATATATATAGTTTTTAATATTGTCTATTGGCAAATTAACTTACTATAACCAGTATTAATTAACATAGAGACATGTATCTTTTACTCCTATATATATATATATACACACACACACACACACACATTCAGATCTGCACTTGGAAAGCACATAAATTCATGGCAGTGCTGTTACATTTGCAGCAATCTCAAAATCAACATGGTATCAGAGGCAGGCTTTAAGTGTAGAAAAGAAGATGAAAATGATGAAAAATATTAACACGTACTAAACATCAAATAAAGAACCTTTGGGGTTACACAGCTGGCAACGAAACAGTCTTAATGGGAACCTATTTTTGAGGGAAATTGATGATATTTTATTTATTTTTCCTAGAGGGAGTCGCAATGGTTTTCTGAGTTCTCTAATATTTGAGGTGATTCACATTTTGCCTTTTGGGCATTCTTGTTTGCATATTTGATATTGCTTTGGCTTGTTTATTTAGAGACCGATATATCTCTGGAGGAGGAGATTGAACAATGAGATTTTGAAGTGTTCAGGTGGGCTAAGGACGAGAGCACCTTGAGGTTGATCAAGGTGCAATCTCATTCAAAGTTTGCCATTGTGCAGAATTGTCACAGATTTCGTTGTTTCTTTCAAAAGTTTGTTGGATTTTGCTGGTAGTTTTGAGATGATAGCTGTGAGATCATATTTTTTATTTTTTGTAGCTTTGATTATCACATAGGCTGTTGTTTCATTGTTAAAACTGATAGTTGGTTCTCAGAATAGATTTTCTGAGTTCGATAAAGTTTTCTTGAAAACATTGTGATTCTGCAGTGTCTGCTGGCACCCTTTTTGGAGCAATTTCGGCTTCCATGTTATCTGATTTTGCAGAAGTCCATAGACAGCCTTGAGGCTGTGGCTTTTATGTTTGTGATATATATTTTCATGTATGTTGACAATAAATGTTATGTGTAAAGTTTGGAGAGTTCTTTGGATGTATTTGACTGCATCTGTGTGTATCTTGGGCTCCAGTTTTGGGTTTTGTTTTAAGTTAAGTAGCAGCAGATATATATTACTGTAGGCATTAGTATTTATTATTTAACAGCAGAAATGTTATAATTTCCATGTTGAAATCTGTTATAAACATTTTATATCAGTTGTACAAATTTTCAACTTAGGGTCAGTGTAATTCAATAATCATTTCTGTGTACCCAATTTGCTTGTTTTCTTCTTTTTGCAAATTTGATAAAGAAGTTGCTAAAGGGTTTCGGATCTGATTATTCAAAGCAGAAAGGTCATTACAAATTTCTGTGGAGGAGACTGACCTGTAATTCTTTCACATACCCCATTGCACTCTAAGTGGACAAGCATTTAAGATATGTACCTTTAAGAGTTCTTAGATCCATTTATAACTTTTGGGAAAATGCCGAATTTAATAGATTTATCAGGGATTCCTAGGCAACCTTTGTTAGAAACAGGGAATACTGAGGAGGTGGGGGAGAGGAGGGGGGACGGGGTTTAAATCAAGTTTGTGAAATCAGGGGCAAACAAATGCAGTCACAAACTTGAAATCACAAACTTGAGGAACTGTGCAAACAATACCAATTGATAATCTTTAAACTTGCATAGATGATCAAACTGAAAAATAAACATAAGCATAACACAATGCAATTCATAACACCATTATTTGTTAACTAGGGTAACCATGGCCAAGGGAAAACTCTGGTGAGGATGGCACCCACAAAATGGTCCACTAATCAAAAGTATCTAGTGAAAGATATTAACCCTGTTAGGAGTCTGTTACATCTGTATAGTGTATCTGTCCTTGTTAGAAGCCTCAACCCTGTTAGGAGTTGTTATTACAATACAAAAGAGTGCAAGATAAGCCCACTGCTCAAATATGCATGTACAACTTTACAATGCTATCAATAGTGATAGATACAAAACCTTATACAGTGCTGATATCTTCAATATTTGATCTGTTCTTTTAGTTCCTTCTTCAAAACTGATCATACAACTGTACTGTTCTGTACCAGCATCAATTTAGCATCTATACCAATTACATAAAGTGCACATTCAAACATTATATCATTACAATACAATGCCACGCTTCGCTAAACAAAATGTATTTCCTTTATACCAAATTCCTTCATCCTGTCAGCCTTGCTGCTTGATACTTTTTTAAATCTTTGAATATTCTTTTGCCATGTGTGGGTTAACATCTAGGATGTCATCCCAACATTGTCTAAGTAATTATTTTGGTAAACCAAAATACACTTCCTTACTCTGTTCTGTATTGTTGAACTGTGACTGGTAAATCTGCAATAACTCATGCAAATTCAGGATTATCTTTAGTGGTCTTAGACATATGTCCTATATATCCGTACTCTGTCCTCAAGCGTGTGAAACCACATGTGCTTCCAGTGAAGCTCGCCAAACTCCAGTGAAGCTCGCCAAACAAAATAAGCTGACTGTACTCTGTTTCCCTTTACCAGACCTGACAATTTTCTGAGTTTTTGTACTTCAGACTTGTCATTACATTTTACTAACTCAAAATAGGCTATATGTTGCCATAAATGACAACCCTGATACACCACCTTAGCTAAATTGCTAACAACCTTATTGTCAGAGAGTAGACATCATTAGTTGCAACATGTTAATGCTCAATTTGAATTCATGGTGATTTACATAGTCACTCCAATTGTTTTCAATTTTAATATGACTAACATTTTCCTTAGGATTGACATGAGCATCATTGCACTTAACAATAATGGCATGCATTGTCACTGCTGTCATTGTTATTATAGGCCTCAATTTTGTCAACAAGTTACAGCATTATTTCTGTGACATATCTGCTACTAGGTAGCCCCTTCTTGTGAACTGACATTTTCCCAAAGAGAACATGGCTTGAATGTGGCCATTCATTCTTCCACTGCTGCCACCTGTTCTGGATGAATTGCCTTTACAACATGCAGTAATACAGTATATATATAAAAAAATCTTCACCAACTACTGCAAATATTGACAGAAAAGTATTCATAGGAAACTTCTATTACAGGACAGTTACCATATTAAGAAAATGGCATAAGTAACATGGGCCCACAGAAATATGAAATTTTCTGTCATAAATGAAGGTTAATATTTTGTTTTATAACTTGTCTTGAAAACTGCAGGAACCCCAAGGTCCAATGTGGACTGTTGAGCAAGAAACTTATGAACAGGACTGAGGCTTTGCTTTCTTATGCAAAGCATTTTAAGCAAAGTAGGAACCCTTAAATCTGTCTAATTTAAGATGAAACCCTTTATGTATCATACAGTGATCGGGATGCTTTTGTAACATCCATGTGATGACTGGTAATGTTTCCCAAGTTACTCTCTAAATATATGATAACCGAATACCCCATGAATATGCAGAATTAATAAGTATAACCCTTTGATGTACTAAATAACCAGATATTCCCATTATCAATACTACAACACCATAAGGTATCACTGTCTAGTGGTTTAGTCTTAAAATGCAGCCAACTATATGTCCATGCTGAATGTAAAGAGGAAGATGTTAATCATTTGTCCATAGGTTCAAAAGTATATTTCTATGCATTTGTCTTGTACTCTATTTAGTATGATATTTATTATTTTGAAAATAAATACAGGAATACACATTGAAAAACTATTTTTCATTGAAACACTTTTGGATCATTTAGACAATTTGGTTGAACAGGTTATGAATACAAACACCTATTGGTTGTAATTGGGTGAACATGAATACATTTTAGAGAATTTGTTGCTTTATATGTGGTTATACAATTTACAACAATAAATGCCTTCGAGAATTTTGTATCTATATTTTTAATTTTACTAGTAACATTTTCTCAATCACCATCCTACATAACAAATCCATGAAATAAATATAAAAATGGCATGAGATACAATGTATTCACCTTGGCATGGATATAATGCTGTCTGCAAGCATTACTCAAGCTTGATTACAGTGAGGTATAATTTGAGATACAGTAGTTTTATATATTTAAATTCTTGGAGTTAGTTGCTACCAATTGGTCATCTGTCATTCTTGACATCTATTGGATGCTACTTTTGAAAGGTCATTTCAGCTTAAATTTCTCTCTCATTTACTTGGTAGCTCATATATAATTTACTTGAACTTGGGCAGGTATGAGAAAATATTTTAAATATTGTTTGCAGACTTCTAAACTGTAAAACTTGCATATTCTTGTGCAGTTTGCACCTTGTTCGGTCAAATAACATTTCAATACATGACGTCTTTATATATGGGGACTTCAACACCCCAAATAATGATGGCATTGATATAGAGGATTCAAACAACACTATTATCACTAGGTGTACTATTGACACAGGTGATGATGCCATATGCCCAAAGACATATACAGGGCCTCTGTACAATCTAACAGCAACAGATTGCTGGATTAGGACTAAATCCTCAGCAATCAAGTTTGGGAGTGCCAGCTATTTCAATTTTGATGGCTTATATTTCAACAACATTACAATTGTTGATTCACATAGGGGACTTGCATTACAAATACGTGATGAAGGTAATCAATAATCCTACATTCCATGCTTTGTCATAATTCTATTACTCCTTGCTTCTTCATGTAAGTGTTTTTCTTGGTTTTCTCAAGTTTTTGTGGGATTTGAGGCTTTGTTTGTTTTAAGTCATGCCAAGATGATTTGAATGAGTTGCCATCACGGTAATGACATTATTGCTCATGTCTTTAAGTTTTAGGTAATAATTACCATGCAGTGGGAGCCATTTAGCATGGATACAGAATAGCTTTAAGCATTTGTTAGTAGGGAAGATGAACAGTGAGTGTAACCTTGCTTTGGACTTTTCATCCCTTGTCCCCATTTTTCTTGTTATTTGTTTTATGTATGTCCTAGTTAAAAAAATTCTTACTAGGAAACAACAGGATCAACATTTTCCTCCAGTTTTTTTCTCGCTTGTTCTCATTTGAAAGTGAGAAGCTTTTCTGTAGTTGCACATAGTGGTACCTTTTCCTATTTGTATTGATTTAATGTTCTTATTAGTTATTAGCAGTCAAAGCTCTTTTTTAAAGGGTTTAGAACTGAGAAGCCTTTTTGTTGATCCATTTAATTAAAACTTTAGTTTCTACTAGTAGTGATTTTAATTTTCTAATTGGTAGTCAAATTTGTGGCTAAAACCAGATTGAAATTAGATGCACAGTATGAGATATTTGCGAAGCAATTTAAAATAGAATCATAATAAGCAGACAAAATTTTAGTGTAGAAAAGAAATTGCTGTCTGTCATTATCAGGATTTAAATGTGGAACTAATAGAAAAAACAGGAAATGACTATAACAGAAGTGAAAATTCAGAAAAGTAAAAAAAATTAAACAGTAAGAAGATAGGCCTTCATAAGACAAGAGTGCTTCTCTTGGCCTTGACAATTCTCTAAGGTCTTATTATCTTCCAGCAAAGAGGCATCTTTGTACTTAAATCTTAAAAATCTTTTATAATATCCGAAGGAATGAAGACCTTAGTGTAAGTGACATAAGATTTCCTTTAACCACGGATATAATCATTGCTGACTTTATAGCTGATTGGTAACTGATAGAATAAGCTAACTGATGAGTAATTGATAATTTGATATAATAATTGATGTGAAAGTTGAAACTGACGACTGAAGGGTTTAAATGATATATGCCTGCCCAATTGATTCATTGTTCTGCATGACTGATATTTTCCTGCATACATAAATCATTTCTGCATAAATACATGGGAAGATGAATGGTTAAAAAGTGAACACAAGGGCATGTCATTGTGTTTAAAACAGTCGTTCTTCATTGAATTGATTTGCACTCAAAGAAATTGAAGAGTTGGATTCCAATTTTTTTAAGGCAATCTTGGAACAGATGCTTCTCTTGGTAACTTTACCTTGTATTTTGTATGGCCCAAAAAGAGTATAATTCTTTTCAGACAATATATGTTAAGAACATATACTGTATAGATCTGTGAAAACTTATTATATTCTGTCCATGTTCTTGAAGTTGATCACATAAATAAAAATCTCTTCAACCATAAATTCCTCAAGTAACATACCATGTTATTGGCTATTCCGGCAATAGTTTTTAATGTTGCTACAGTTGAACCTACGCACAATACATGCTGAAGCGGGCATGATCTAGATTGAACTCTGACTTGTTTTCCATAATCATAAGACTTTTGGGATGATCATCTACTGGAGCTTCTCTAACAGTCTCCACATTTGGAAGAAAATGAGCCTAGATAATTAGCAAAAATCTTCAAGAGTTTTTTTGTAAAGTTTTCCCTTATCACAAATATGGATTGATGAAAAAAAAATAATCATTGCTGGTGTCTACTTAGGAGGTTGTTGTTAAGATTGAGATCTGGAGCTGAAAGAGAAATGTAAAACCATCAAAACAAGTGAATTTTCTTGAAATCAAATCTAAAACTGTTGTTATATAAAAAAAATCAATACAGAAAAGTCCAAAATCTCTAGAAGAAAAATATTCCTATGTTGCAGGTTCCGGTTTGGTGGTTCTCCAATATTTGTTTTCTCTCTTGCCTTGGTTTGGCTGGTTTAATATATTTGTGTGTTTGTTTTTGTGATATATATTAAAGAATTGGGAACACAGCTGATGATATCAATTCAATGTCAAATCTCAAGTAAATACTAATCAATAATGTTATCAATTAGCTCGTTATAAGCACAAGTGGTCCTGACCACTCTTCACTACTATACTCCATAGCAGCCTTGTGCCCCTCATGCTTGCTGTGACCGAGGAAAGCTGTGCAACAGAAGCATCCAAGGCCTTCTATAGCTCCTGAAGGCTGAAAGTTTTAGTCTAATGATCCAACATTCCTTCAGTCAATTGTTGCATCAGTTTGTACTTTATTGTATTTGACATATTCCTAATTGTCACTCTTAACTGATAGGAAACTGATTTTGTAACTGGACACTGCAAACCTGATGAGTGACTGGTTTAAACTGATGTGTAACTAATCACTGCATTGGGGCATAATTGATATTCCCAGCACAATTGGATTATTGGTTTGTTCCATGTTTCTCTGGGATTTCATTGGGGTATGGGAGGCTCAGTTTTGTGGAATGACAAATTTACTCATTTAAATCAAGGTACACACCTAAATACCCAACCTTTTTTTGAAATATTGGATTACTGCCAATGGTGAGTTTGCCTCTGCCCAAATTCTGTGTCGACTGTTGATGGGAGTTGGCCCACCATTTCCTGCTTTGCTTGGCTGAGAGTGAAAAAAATCTGTTTTTGGATTGTATTACATCATTTTCAATCTTGCATAACTCAATTCTAGTTAACAACAATATTTTGAATTTTTTCATCTTCTTTAAGAATAATGCAGTAATAGAATGCCATCCAACTTGTGTCTGATGCTACCAAGTTGAATGGTTAGTAAAACAATACAGATAACACTTTTAATGTTTTTGTTTCCACATTGTTACATTAATCATTTTCAATTTGTAATGTTCCTTCATACTACAAGTGCAGGCTTTTCAATCCTATTTTGTAGTGACCTTCCTAGAATCAATTGTCAACTCAAACTATTTTAAATTCAGAATGCCACATCTCACATAGGGAAACATCTTTAGAGTATCAGCTATGCCCTAACTAGAAAGTTGGTTTTAGATTTATAAAGCAGTGGTTGACAACTAGATATTCAGTTCCAAACACAAGGGATCAGACGCTAACAGTGGAGCTCAGCCCATTCCACAAGGTAAATCTTAGAACAAGTTTTTAGCAATTGTAATTGATACTCAATCCCATCCAGAAAGGCTATGCCAAGTTAGTACCACTGCAAGAAGTCGAGAAATTCCTCATTTTGAAGTACATGAGATCAGAGATACTGTATTGCCATGCTTCTCTCAATTAGTGTCAAGATCAACAGTGTGTTCTCTGTCTCAACATGATTATATCTTGTACTTGCTATGATCTTATCCACATTGACATTAACCTTACCATTACTGCTAACTTGTTAAACTCTTATTGTACAAGCACAGAGTTTTATCACAAATAGGACGTCTTAGGAGCCGTTATCCCTCTTTACACTTTTACAGAGAACTTCAAAGTGATGAATTTACTGTAAATAAAAGAAATTTCTTACGTGGTTATACAGTTTTTAACTCATTTCATTCAAGTGAAGGCTCATCATTCTGTATGTCAAGATTCGATGATCAATGAAGTGTTCTGTCCGTTTTTTCTTTCTGTGATATTGCTATTATCATTCAATTGTGTTTTTTGACTCAAAACTCATTGACCCATGTTTCATGAGAAGTCATTCACAAGAACCTTTCTCTCATGAGATTGAATGGAACACTTAGCACTCATTGCATCTAGGTGATGTTCATAGAGTTGAAGCATTCGGCCTTTCCTGGAATGTCACCATACTAGTACTCCTACTCAAGTGCGCTTAACCATGGAGTTTTCTCCAAGGTTAAGCCCACTTAGCTTGCCATCTCATATTTTTATATTGTTCATTACACGACTTCATAATGTAAATGACCAAAACAGTTGATGGAAATCAGTTCAATAGGTATTGGATGCATTTTAGTTCCTTGAAACCCAAGCTTCAGAGAATACATCTTTATTGTACAGCTTCTTGTGAAGAAAATCTGTATCCTCCATAATTGTGCAGTAATGTCGATGAAAATGCTTTTATAGCATACTTTGTTTTTTTCCCTAAATATGCATAAACACTGGTTTTATTCTCCGCACTTTTTTTTGTTTAATGTCACCTCTAACAGGTAGTGTCAATGGAGCGATATTTTCCAACATAAACATTACTACTCGCTACTATGATCCATTGTGGTGGGGTAGAGCAGAACCAATCTATGTCACTGCATGCCCGCGAAACCCACACACGGTGGTTGGCTCGATATCCAATGTACAATTTGTTAACATAACAGCAACATCAGAGAATGGAATTTTCTTAGCTGGTTCAGATCGAAGTGTTTTGAACAATATAGAACTCAAAAATGTAAATATAAAATTGAAAAGGTGGACAAACTATAAGGGTGATTTATTTGATTACAGACCTGGGTGCCAAGGACTTGTACCCCATCACACTGCCGGTATTATGGTGGAATTCGTGTCTGATGTACTACTTAAAAATGTAAATATGACTTGGGCTTTGAACAAAAATGTCAACTGGGAAGTACCAATGGACTTCAAGCCTTCTACTGTAAACAAAATCTATATGGCTGGCTTTCAGTCAACTGTGTGCAAATAGAACTTCATAAGAGTTCTGAGTGGCATCATTCAACAGAAGCCCTTGATATAGCAATGAAAAAAATTCGAAGCACGTGAACTTGTGTAATTAATTAAATATTGCTTTGGCATAAAAAATTGAATTGCTTCAGAATCAGCTTGAGAGTCCAAGTACATTTTCTTCCTTCTTGCATGATCTTTATTATCACATCCGTACAATTAGTCCGTTGTAGGATTGCCTTATAGATTCCAGACTTTGTTGTATTCTTTTGGAGAAAGTAACATGAATCCTGTTCCACTAACATAGCAAAGGAAATCAGAGAATTGCCTTTCTGCAAGTGCATATATTTGATTGTATGTTTACACTTGAGAGTCATAGACTATGGATTACTCTGCTGCTATTGCTGTGATATAAATTGGCTTCCAAATTCAAATTCAATCGTTTTTTCTTAAAGAATGTGTTTTAGATTCTTGACCACAAGATATGGCAAAAAAGCCTCTAGGAACCTCTGAAATGACAGGTTCTGCCCTTACAAGAAAGGGTTTCCTCAATCATTAAGTAGTTCATATTTACTGATGTAGTTCAATTTCCTTTATTGTATGAAGTTTGAACTACTTAATGTATGATGTAGTTCAATTTCCTTCAATGTAATGAAAAGTTTGTCAAATTTTTATAGTAAGTCAGCCATTGAGCTTTTTCAAACTGAAAATGTTCTCTGGATAATTAACAGTTTTGTTTATCTACTTTTTTTCTACTGATAAAGTAGAGTGATATTTATGATTGGCAATAGATCTTACAATGCTACCCAATTGATGCTACAATACGTCCCAGTGGATTGCATAATTACTAAGTTAGTAATGGGATATTAATTACTTCTTCTGATATAACGGTTTGTGGTGAGACTTTAATCGTTTAGGGTTGCTACTATTAATTCACAGCAATTGAGCGGAAAATTATCTCAAACAAGCGTGTTCAAGATGGAAAAAATTGAAACTAGGGCCAGGATACCCTCCCCTATACATCTTTTGCAGTCTTACATTTTCGCTTCTCCATTTGAAAATATAATGGTTTTCTAATATACAAGCGTAATGTTATCATATTAAACTCAAGTTATCATTTTGATAAGTTCTTCATGACACGAAATAGCCTTGACAGTGGTTGGCACATGATATTATGTTTGTATAAGTAATGAAAATTTAGTTGAATAGACCTGGTGTTAAATCGGATGCGAGTGTAAAAAATTATAAGGTCATTGATTCCTTCTAAAGTACATCGATGAGTCATATTTTACACCATTTTTATCGAATTTGTAGTTGGAAAAGATTGGTTGGTTTCCAATAATGTTAAAAAACTACTTCAGAACCTATTTATCAGAAATAGAATACTAGAGATGCTAAATACTGTAGTAGGTAAAAATTTGCAAGACCAGACGACCTTAAGGGTTAGTAGCACCGAATTATTTAAAAAATAGTGAACAATATACTGCTAAACACATTATGATCCTACAAAACAATAGAATAATAAAGCATGAACGATTAAACTAAATAAATTAACGTAAACCATTCAAATAATAAAGCATGATTGATTAAACTAAATTAATGTAAACCATTCAACACTTTAAAGTTTGTATTGCTTCTCTTCTTTAGGTTGAGGTGCAACGATCAACTATGAATCTTGCAGCCCCTTGACTCCGAGCTCCAAAAAATATGGCAAAAGATTATGATTGGCAAAGATTGGATGAAAATGTAGGAGTTCGATACAACATTTGAGATGATAAATATGAGGATTGAGGGTTGTTTAGATGAAAATTCTGATTTGAACGAACAATCTAGATAATACAAAAATCGAGATTGACAGGTGAGAGGTGCTAGGAGATGAGTGTGGAGAAGAAATGATTAAGTTCCCATTTTGAACTCGAAAAGCAAAGAGCTAAAACAGGAAGATGAAGATAAAATGAATGGATTTTTTTATTTTTGAAAAAGAAAGTTTCTACAAAATGAAAATTAGTAGAAATTAAAGATTCTGATTTTGAAAGATGTTTGATTTTTAGAAATTTGCTTTTCAATTTACGAGGCTTTTGCCTTTAATAGCTCATGATTTCTATGTTTTTATATATATATTTTTTTGTAAATTAAATGATTATTCATGTATGAAAAACCTAATTTGAATGAGGTGTTGTTAGGATTGACAAAGTTAATTAGAAGAAAATTAGTTGGAGGAACTTTGAGAAGAATTAGTTACAAGAGTTGATGAACTTATGTTATTCATGATGATGCACAAAGTTGCTGCTAGATATATGTAGAAAGAGCGTCGAGTGCAACCATGTATTAACTATTTGGATACTGCTACAATCTTTGTTGAAACAAGTAGAAAATAAATAAGGAATATTTTGACATCATTTTAGGGTTGTTGTGGATCATGGGTGTGTGTGGCTGCAAGATGTTTGACAATAGTTAATCATTCACCTTCCATCATCCTTGCCCTTAGAACTTTATTGAACATTCAACAAATATCAAAGAAAGAAAACAAGATTATGAACCATCATAGTTGCTCTCACCACTCATTGGCATCCTTGAGAGGCATAGGAACACAATTGCGAAAGATAAATTGATAATAGATTGATATGACTAGCTTTCTCAACAACCTTTAATGATGTTGATTGGCTTGAGCGAGTTTGATTGATTGATTGTGGATATTTGGCTTAAAAGATGAACTACTCATATAAGACTGATCAATCTAATTTCGAGTGAATCCTTCACCATATAAGATGACCGCTTGATTAATTTGATTTGATTGATTTGATGACATTATTGATAAGATGAGTTTCATGAGTTCATTGCCTGATCTAATTTGATGCTTGATTATCACTTTATGCTCGATGTGATAAAGATAATTGTACTGTAGGGATTTTGATTGTTTTGATTATTTTGGTCAACGTGTCTTAGGATTCATATGTTTGAGGTTGAGGTATGCACATTTATCATAAAAATGAAAATGCCTACAAAGAAACCCCACAAATAAACTCCTAAGATGATTGTTTATAATTTTTTCAACATATTAGGATTTTGTGAGGGATTTTAATGGTATTTTTAGGTCCATTAAAGGAGGTGCATGTTTGGAGTCGAGGTGTGTGATTGCCATGTAAATGATAGTGTTTATCACAGGCATCCCAAACATTGTTGACTTAGATGATTTTTTTACACATTTTTATTCTGGTGGGGATAATTTCAAGACTCTCTAAGATGTTTTTGGTAAATTTTTAAGGACTTGATGTGAATGTTTTTGAATTTTTCTAAAGACAATTATTTGAATGTTATTTATTTTTTATATGACAATTATTTAAATGTTTTTGGATTTTGTCAGGACATTTATTTGGATATTTTTCAGGTCATTTTGTGAATGTTTTTGAAAATTCTCTAGACATTTAATTGAATATTTTTGTATTTTTAAGGATTTTAAGATTACCCCCAATGTTTATCAAGGCGAGGGAATTATGGATTGATGGAGAGACTGGTAGATGGATGAATGCCTAAGGTCTCTTAGTATGACACTTGAGCAATTTGGGTGCCAAGGGCTAGGAATGGGATAGGATAGACATTTTTTTTTTCAAGCTAAGGGAATGACATGATAAGGTAATGATTTGGTGCATTTAATGGCATGCGGTTTACAAGAATGAATATATCAAGAGGATTCTTGAAAAATATGTTTTGCATTTTACATCTTTATTTTATATCAAGACCAAGAGAGGGATTTGGATAGGATAATGAAAAGCCCTAACTTGACCACACAAAGGAAGAACCATTCTCCCTTACTTCTGAACAATCCAACATCCTTCTTTGGGTTACTTACTCACAACAAACATATGCTAGACACAATCCACTAATCTTCTAAGAATGTTAATGTTAGGTTAGAGCATGAAAGAAAGCTCTTCCACCCCGATCTAGATAAAAGGAATGTAGCACCTCAACTCACAGAAGTTAAAGGGATCCTAGGTGAAGTCCTACCAACTGGAGTGAAGGATCAAGGACGTGTGAAGCCCATTACCCACTTACATGAGGTGAAGGTTATAGGTGTATACTAGTTTCCTAGTGCTCTATAGTTACAACTAGAATTAATAACAAAATTGTTAGCAATGATGCATTGGACCAGTTTGGGTGCCAAGGACTAGCAATAGAATGTGATAACATGTTTTATATAACTAAGAGAATGCCATGATAGGGTTATGATATGGTGCATTGAATTACATGTGGCTTACATGAATGGACATGTTAGGAGGATTTTTGAATTACACATTTTGCATTTTTTATGTCTTTTTTTAATGTTAAGATCAAGAGAGGGATTTGTATAGGATAATTATAGGACATGAATATAGAAAGCAAAATCAAGGGAAAGGGATATGGATTGAAGGTTGTGGTAAGATAGGTAATATGAACCAAATAGATATGGATAAGATAAGTGATATGGACCAAAGGGATATGCATATGATAAGGACATGGACCGAAGGGATGTGGACAACATGAAGCATATAGGACATGTGATGCTTCTAAGGGTATTCCTAGCCTTGTCAAGATCAAAGTAGGAAAAGGGAATTTGGATGCTCATAGATGAGGGATATGATGGACATTGGATAATGTTGGAAATAAAAGGGTTGTGACATGCCCCCAAGTATGGAATGCAAGAAGTTCATAACTTATACATGACGACAGTTTGCCAGGTTTTTACTAAGAGATATTTTTTTGTGTTATCAAGATGTTGGTTTGCCAAGTTTTCATCAGAGCAACTTTTTTTTTTTGACATTTTGGGACAACATAGACTTATGATAAGACATAGACAAAGGATACAAACATCCTTCTCTTTGGGTAGTGCTCTTGAAAGACACGTCATAATGAACCACAAGTTTTAATGATATGATAAAAAACGTTGGTGGGGTACTACCAAAGATAGATGAAATGGATGGTTGGATGAAGTCAAATAAGGGTTATGTAAAGGATTGGATATGGGGTACGGAAGGTTAGAACATAGGAGTCAAATAGTAGGTGAGGTATTGGAAGACATGTATAGGGTTAGATGGAAAGGGTGAAAGGGCCAACATCGACACCCATTGAAGGATGGTGGAGTAATAGAGAAAAATATTTTGGATTTGATGGAAGAATGACTATGTATTTTGGATTTGATGGGGAAATGAATTTTGATCTTGGGAGATCAGGTCCCAAAATGGATATGGAAGCAGATGGATGTTTTTTGGATGGAGGGATAGAAACAATGCCAAGTTGAATTTTTTTGGGGGGATCATTGTGCTTCAAGAAGCCACTTGTTAATCTACATGGACTTTGATTTTTAATTATTTTGGGATTCTTTGGAACGTACTATTTTTTATAAGAGATTTAGGAACTCATGTTGCTTTTGACTTAATTTTATGTTCAAGGTGCTTTTGTGGCCTTTTGGACATTTCTTTTTCTTTTAGGATCATATTGGATTTATTTTTACATGTCAATTAGACTAGACATGTTGATCCTTAATTGCATATGGATCACTTGACTTATGGGCCTTATGTTTGGCATCCAAATTGCTTGAAATGGTAATGTGATTCATGGATGGATAATAATTATAATCAATGCAGGAAAGGGTGAGTGGATTGTGAACTAGTGGATGGAGGAATATATAGATTTAAAACAAATAAAAAGGTTTGACGTCTTTTATGTATGATTAGGTTTAGATGGAGGAATGTAGGATCAATGATTTGTACCAACATCTAGAGTGAGAGTTGTGTATCCTAGGCCATGATGTTTTGCATTTTCTATAATATAAGGGGTTGCATATGCCTTGTTCATGGATGCCCAACCCTTTTGCTTCATAGCACACACATTGGAAGACCACCTTAGTAAAGAGACACTTGTTACTTTGATAGCAAGATGTGAGTCCATTTTGAGGTGGAGGGGATATGCAAGGCATGATAAGATCATGAAGTATATTGGCCTGAATGAATGTGGATGAACCAAGTTTATATGTATGGGCTTATTAGTAGCACTTGCATCCAAATGAGCAAGGGGTACAATGATAGTAACAACAGATGCAAATCTATATAAAACAATTGTTCACGTGTATTTTTTTGTCAAAATATTTAATATAATATGAAGGAAATGTAAAAGAGGAAACCAAAATAACATAGTGGAATTGAAATAGTTAAATAATAAATGGGCGAGTATTTTTTTGTCAAAACGTTTAATGGAATATGAAGGAAATTTAAAAGAGGAAAACAAAATAACATTGTAGTGCCTACTCCTAGTAGACTTTTCATGATAGATTGTTGGATTCTTTTAGGCTAGTTTTATGTTATGTTTTGATTAATGGTACTTGGTTACCAGATTTGATTCGATGTTATTTTAGACTCCATTGATTTATGTGATGAGTTACTTAGTTATTTCATGTGTTCAAGATTATTTCGATGATAATACATGTATGTTCATATAATGATTTCAGTTATTTCATGATGTTAGATAGATGGATTAATTATATGCAGTTTCTATGGTTACTTACCTCATGCTTGCATGTGTATGGTGTACTTGTCTGATTTACTTTATGATTGACGTTCCTAATGTGGTTGAGGGAGGGAGTCGTAGTCACCTGCTAGTCGGGATCTACACGATGCACCACTCCTTGCCATTACCTATTTAGTTTAGAATATGAGTATGTACATGCATTTATTTTATGTAGATTGTAGGTATTGGGCATCAACTTCACTGAATTGCCAAGATGAACATGCCTTATCACAGTATCTCAATGGTAAAAGTGGGGAGATAATTCTTGAGTCCAAATCCTGACCCTAAGCAAATTGTTGTAGAAAGTAGGACAAGTATCTGAGTTATTTTACCCTTTCGATTCATCAAGTCACGTGAATTTGTGATTTTGACCCTTGGGGGCTTGACTTAGTATTTTGTACTTTATTATGGGTTTTCGTAGTTTAGTCTTGTGGGTCTATTGTGATTTTCAGTTATAATTAAATCAAATTACAAGATAATTTAATGAAATTTTTATAAAGAAAATTCAATATTTAATTATGTTTAATTAATTAAAACATTAATTAAATAAAATAATTAAATTTAAAAGATTTTATTAAAGTTCTAATTTTGGTGTATTTATATTTATTTTAATTTAATAATTATTATTTAGGAGTTTCATTTTCATAATAAACTCTAAATAATATTATTGGTTGAATTAATAAATATATTGTTTAAAACGTCTTAGGATTTAATGAAAGAGAAAGGAATTGATTTAATAAAGATTATTTTAATTAAATTGTAAAATTTTGTGCATGAAATTAAAATAATAAAGGAAAAGGGGTTTTGCATGATTGTACAATTGAAGCCCTAATTTGGAGAAAAACTCTTTATTAGGAAATTGGAGTTCATTTTCCCACACATAGGGTTTGGACGAGCCAATTTCTGAGAAGAGGGTTTTTGAAAGAAAAATGATTTGCTTGCGAGCTTCGTGTATTCATTGTTTTAGCATCAGATTCAGGTAGGATCTTGTGGGTTTGCGCAGTAGATTAATTTTTATTAATATATGTCTTCTTTGTGTTTGAATAGATTAGTTTTCATAATTTATTTGGGTTAAAACCCTTGTGTTGAAATTTACTGTTATTCGTTCTTGAAAATGTCTATGAATGATTTAATGAATTGAAAGCCTTGTTTCGAATCTTGTATTCGTGATTTGATTGATTAAAATTAGGTAAGGTTTGGAAAATAAATCAAGATTTGAGTTGTATAAATTGATTGGTTATTCGTATTTGTTCTATCAGATCTATTGTGTGTGTGTGTGTGTAACACCATAGTAAATAAATTTACTGTGATAATTTGATATACATATATTAAAAACGTGTTGTTGAACATTACCATGCAAATTCGAACTGTACAAATTTAATTGGATGGGGGCGTTATTTTTTATTCTTTTATATATATATATATATAATTAATTTTAAAATGATGGGCGGGGGCTAGCCCCCCCTTTCCTCCATGATTTGCTACAGCTATAGGCCAAGGCTGTCAAGGACAGTCGTAGCTGCCAACCTTGTTTAAGGCTTAAGTTTTTTTCCTTTATATATATATATAATATGTGATTTTGTTATTTTATATTTTTTAAAAATGTTTTATTTTATATTATTAAATATTATGAATATTTTTAAAATAATTTTTATTATATTATTAAATTTAGTAAATATGGTTATTAGGAAGTTAGTATTATTTTATTGATAATTCAATATGTTATTAGTTTTAATAATTTAATAATTTTTGTTTAATTTAATAATACTTATTAAAAGATTGGATATAAGGTTATTCTCAAAATTCAAAAATATAATAATCTTTTTTAATTGGAGAATTTTAATGGTTATTGGTGTTGTTAAATTTATAGTTCATTTTTATAAAAGAATGGGGGTTTATATTTAATTGACTTCTAAATGAATTGTTATTTTGAGATATTGTAAACTCGAAAACCCTTAACAAAAATACCACTTTGAAAAGATGAGAATTGAAACCCTAGATTGTAATCAAAAACCCTGTCAAACTGTAATACTTGAAAAACAAAAATGGAAACTTGAAACCATAGTGAAAATTGAACTTTTATGTTTTCAAAACCTAATGAATTATGAAAGTTACTTTTGTATGTACTTTATATGATGTGCGATTTACTATTGTGGGTTTCGAGTTTAACTTAGTACTTTGACCAAATTAGGATGTTTACTAGAGGCTTAGGGGTTTTCTTATGTGATGATGTTATGTATACAATCTTTTATACCTAACCATGGTGATGTGTCACGTGTTTCTATGATGAGTTATGATCAATGCTTGTTTGTGCTTTCCAATTACTTCTATAGAACTTAGGTGATAATTGCGACTTTCTTGTTGTAACCTTTAGGCTTTCAATTGGTTATCTTCTAGTGCTTTCTAGTTGCTTGTATAGGATTGAGGTGATATTGAGATTAATTTTTAGGTGCTTTCTAGTTGCTTGTAAATGACTGAGGTGAATACTATGTTTTATCTATAAGTGCTTTCTAGTTGCTTATAAAGGATTGAGGTGAAAACAGAGATTATATGATTTGTACTTTTATGACCCCAGGGTAGGTAATTTATGTGTACATTGGGAAGTGGCTTGCAATGGAGGCCGGAGCCCAGAGTGGCTGTTCGAGTAACCCATTGTAAGTTGATTTAATAAGTGATAACATTTCATTAAATGGGTTTTAAAATGAATTAAAAAGAGTTTGTGTTTTTCCTCACCCATGCCTTGAGTGCTAGTACAAGCTATGATGGAAGTAGAGAAGATGCTTGGTTGCGACCTTGCTTCGTTAGTATGCCTTGCCTATACAAGAGGATACTGGTGCCACATGGAGACACTAGGGGGGCGAAGTCCAGAGTGGCTACCAGAGTAACCTTAGAGTTGGTTCATGTGATGACACTTGCCCACTTACATAGTAGATTTCTTACGTGTCTTTGTTGCCTTTTGGTTTAGATGATACTTGTGGCTTGGCACCCTTTGAGATAGTTTTCTTTCAAGTGTTTCCTCAACCTAGATGTTGGTTATGACTTGTGGATTGATTTCCGTATGGGACTTGAGTTATCTCCTCAGCATGGTGGGAGTGGGCCATTTAGGTTCCACGAGGTTGAGTGGCAGTGCATTTTTATTATACCATTGAGATCTAACCTTTGAATGTTGTTGCTAGATGTAACTATGCAATTGATCCTTTCTATCTAATCTTATATTTTTGTTGGATTGTTATTATATTTTGTTGTAATATATTTGTTTATTAGAGATCATATGAGATGATGTATTTTATTTATGATGTATATTCTTTGAGCTTTTCATACCTTGTGACTTGTACAATAGATGATTATGCATTTTTGTTATGTCAAGTGGCATTTTGTAATTGCTTATTTAAATGGATTCATACTTGTGATTATTCTTTGATGTGGTTATGTTTTAGATTAAGGTAAAAATAGGTTTTGAAGGGGTCCCGAAACCTTTTACAACAAATAGAAAGATAAACTATTAAGCACACCCAGGTTTTAAGAGGACCTGAAACCAACAAAATAGCTAAACTAGGTTTTACAGGGACCTGAGACCAACAAATGTGACCAAAAAAATCAACCATAAGAACATTGGATTCTAGAGAGTCAACAGACTAGAACAAAGCAACCTGACAAACCTCCAAACCAGTTTCCAGCAAACCAGAAACTCAGCCAGTTCACCATGACTAAAAAACCAGTCAGCATAAGGGAACAAAAGATTTTCGTTTTGATTTGAGGTTGTCCTTACGTGACCGAAGGATCATATCTAAAGGGGGAGCAGAAGACTTAGTCTTCTTCCTTTTAACCGCAATCCAACCATCCTCAAACTTCGCTGCCTTAGCAACCCAATCCTCAGAAGATAAAGACCCAAGGAATCCAGGGTTATGTTATGTATTGGATTTAGTATTAATAAAACTTAAATGTAATTCAACGTCACATAACCCCTAAGAGATGTAATCTGTTTTGATGGTTGTATGTATGTGAGTTATTGCTTCCACTATATTTTATCTGTTGATGTTATTATCTTTCAAAAAAAAAAAATGCCTGACAAACTTAGTGAACCTTTAGGTTAATTTCTTTTGGGTTCCCTGTCAAGGCGTTACAAACATAGTGAAATTGAAATAGTTGAACAATAAATGGATGAGTTCCATACGTAATTGAAATGAAGAAGATGAAAACAAATTAGTTCTAAAATTCATATACATGTATTATAAAACAAAAGAAATGTAGAAAATGAAAACAAAATACAAAGATAGTTAAATTGGTACATGTTTTTCCCACAAAGCAAACTATTATTGAAGCAAAATAAGAGAGACATTTACACACTTTTGTATTTGTAAGTTTAATAGAATGTATTACAAGGTAATGAGTAGTTTGTTTTTGGAAGAAGAAGAAATGGATTTCAATGACATGTAGCTACAAAAAAAGGTGTATTTTTTTAGCGGAACCAACAAATCAAAGTGTGGCCAAAGACCAATTCCAAGCAATATAAGTTTGGATGACTTTCTATAAGGGGCATCTTCTCACCATACTTGTAACACAACAATAGTATTCATTAGGGAAATAGATATTAAATTGGATAAATATAGCCAATAAAAAGTGATGAAGTAAATGCACAAAGAGACACATATTAATGCATATATAGTAGAGGTAAAGAAGAATACTTTACTTTTGGCTACTTTATTCATTTTCAAAGCAAACAGAAAATGTATGCCACTTGGAATAGCCTAAATTTAAAAGGTCTAGAAATCATTGGAGCATACGTGGGTGGAGAAGCTTCAACAAGTGGTTCTCTCCTAGCAGAGGATGATGAGACTTTCATAGGTTCATCAAAGTAACATATTTTAAGCCCTTAAGTTCTCCTTACCAAAACCTTAAATATTTCAACACTTTTCAAGGTTAATGTAAATATTAAAAATGTCATTCCAGTATGTACATTCAATTTTTCTAAAAGAAGAGTGGTTAAATATCAAAGTGGGTAGTACACACATTTCTTTAAGCTTTAATTATATATATATATATATATATATATATATATATATATATATATATATATATATATATATATATATATATATATATATATATATATATATATATGGATGCAAAAATAATATTTGAAAAATAAATTAAAATGGACATTGTGGTGAAATTCCTAGGGGGGCAGACTTTCTAAAAAATGTGCCTCGAAAGTTCGAGGGTTCTTTTATTCTTTGTCCTTTTGGTATGTTGTGATCAAACATTGTTTCTTTGCTAGACAACCAAGACCAGAACATCAAAATATCACATTAATACTCATGAGATTCATATAAAATTATAGTTATAAGTTTGAGAGACATAATATCAACAAATTATAATATTTCTTGTAAGAACATACTTTTCTAATTTCTACAATGCTATATGCAAAGAGAAACAATACTATTACAACATGCATGCCCATTTTTATCATGTCCATTGTTGAAAGTGATATTATTGAGATTGGAGAACAAAGAAATTAATGAATGATAATCTATTTTCCACATTAATAGAATCTAAACATTCAACAAAAGGTCATGTCATGCTTATATTGTGCTATGGAAAAAAAAACTATTCAACTTGTCACCAATGTGTTGATTATTGATAGTTTTAAAGAAGCATGATTTCAATGTCCAAATAATATATTAAAATTAATGATTTTTTTGGTCTTCCTTTATATTAAGTGAAAGAGACTAACAAAAAAATTACCAATTGTTTAATACTTTAAAATTCTATAAATTGAAATGATTTTAAGTTGATGGACAATCTTAAGCATGCAAAACATACCTATGAACCTAGCCACTTACAAAAATAAAACTATAAAAAGGTGATACAATAGGATGGAAAGAAAAGAAGGGAATGGAAAGGGGAAAATAATGTAGCATTTTGCATTTTCCCCAGCCAACATAACAACCACCCTCCTCCTTTACAATGCATTAGCAATATATAGTGTTTTTTATCAAGCAAGAGTAGGGGACACCCTTTGTATTGCTTGGTATAGTCCATTGCAATCATGTTAAATAGGACAAAAACTCGATGAGTTGGCTTTCTTTCTCCCCTTCTTTGACATTAAATACCATGAATGAAGAATCCCTCTATTGGTAATTAAATTGTGTAATAATGTACACAAAATTGAACTTCTTAAACTTCAAATTCAAAATAACAAATAGAAGTAGAACAAATTTAATATGAATTGTGCAAGTTGATTCGCAAGAAGCTGTGGAGATTGTTTCCCATGCTATCGAGCAGCTTGTGATATTTTCTCTTGACAAAAATAACGGCTGCTTCCCCAAGTTCTTCTCATTTTTCTTCTGTAAATCCATCCACGATCCCCTACGTTCTCTCAACAGAGCTTTCTTTGAAAAATTCTCCAATAATACTTACAATCTTTCAACCTGTGATACCACATCCCGAAGGTTATTTTTCTGTTTGAAATCAGCATAACTTTGCAAGGACTTGATCTGCATATGCCAATATGAGGTAGAAAAAACTGCTGAAGTATTTTGTGGCTAGAGTTTGTATTTTTCCATTCCAACTGGAACTTCTCGGCCTACAAGTAGAAGCTGCAATCTTGTATCACCTCTGATCTTCTATAGGATTGAAATGGGTTTGACAAGGTCTATTAAATTGATCATTAGATTCTGAAAGGAGTTTTTCTATGACGCCAACTAGAGTGATTTGTATCAGGGGATTTCATATTGGTTGATCAAGAAACCTCCATATAGGAATTGGGGACTATGAAGCACATAGGGATTGATAGGTGGTTGTTCCATAGGAAGAGTAATTAAATAGACAAAAGGGTCTATGCTATCATAGTAGCTAGGATCTTGATCTTGCTCCTTTTTGTATGGGGGAGGTGGATTGAAGTATATGCCATTTGGGTTGTTCGTTGTTTGAGACTTGATGATGGGTCTTTGACCAAAAGGGCAAGGAAGAGACATATGGGAATTGATTTCAAATGACAAGAATATGATCTAAGTTGATAGGATGAGATTCCAAAAATTAAGTGTATCTTTATGATGAAGTCTAAAAGAGAAAAATCAATCTCTACAATTAAGAGTTATAATGTTGATTTTAACTTCTTGGATCTAAGGACCTGCAATCCTTGATGATGAAATTTTAAAATCTTAGACAAAGACCATTGACAAATCTTGCAAATGAATGGATTTTTGATTCAAAAGAAGATAATAAGATCACCAAACACAATACACACTTCAAACAATAGTCTTAAGATCTATATACTAAACACACTTCAAACAATAGTCTTAAGATCTACACACTAAGTATTTGCTCTTGAATGTTTTCATAGGCTTTGTTCAAAGAATACAATCCAATCAAGCTACATATGGTCAATTTTGGCTCAACATAGTTGAAAAGGTAGGCTTACTGTAATAACACAAAACTAGCATCCTAAACCAATTTGGTGCATTGGTCTCAAAACATCAATCTCAATTGACAAAGTCCTAATTTGCTAGGCATTTTTTATCCTAATTGACTCTACTTGATCTAAGTATCAACTATAGAAAACCCTAAGTCTGCAATAATCTCCCACTCTATTAATTCCTAAACATCAACTTGATTTCACTAACAAATCATATTGATCCGATTAATTTAATTAAAGGTCCTAGTGCATTTAATTAAATCAAAACACCCCTTTTGCTAAATGCACATGAAAAATGAATTAAATACATTTGATTTAATTAAATACCCTCATTTTACTATTGGATTTAATTATTCAATTAATTAAGAATGTTCAATTATGAGGTCATATTTAATTAATAAATCAAATATATTCTCTCAAATCTTCTCTTCAGTTTAGAAATGAAAACATTGAGTTAACTTGAAAAGAAATGGAAATAAATCAGTCAACCAACTCTCAATTGAATCTGGTTTCCTAGAAACTCTCAAAAGCTTCTTTCTTAAATATAAACTTTCCATTTGAATTGAACTCTCATCTAATATCCACCATTCATCTTATTTAATCTCCACTATTGATCGATTATGAGATTATATTAATTCAAAACTTTTGTCTCTAATTTGGGAGGATGCAATTTGTGAGTAACTAAGCTCTAATGGTTTGAGTACTTACTTTTAGTGCATTTAAAGAGATCTTATTGCTAGGATTTTACTTTCATAGTTTACTTTTTCATTTCATAGATTGTAATGCATACATTCTAGCTTAATATTTGCTTACTTTGTTCTTAGATTAGCTTGCACATTCATATAGCTTAATTTCATTTACTTTGCATAGAAAACCCATAAAAATCTAGATTAATCTTGCATTTATTCTAGTTTAAATCCTTCAACATTCTTAGTTGGTCTATGGTCACTAAACCCTCAATTTAGAGAGCACAATTTCAAACCCAAACAAGATAGGAGGCAACAAGCCGACATGATTGGGTCCTTTAGGATGAACAATCTTATGTTCATTCTCGGATGGAACCCATCATAGAATGACTATGTTGAAGTGTGTTGTTGAGCACTGAGGTCACATTTAACACTCACACTTACTAATCAACTAGGTTCTAGTAAGGATTCCAATTAAAGAGCTTTCATTTACCTCTCTTTCATGATCCTCCCACCAACACTAGGGAGGTATTTCACAATTTGTGAGGATTTCTAGAGGAAGGCTATTACATGCTCTTTGTCCTTCATCCTATTAAGGATGAAGGTGTTTTATTTTATAGTGAGTTAGAATATTGCAACAAAACCAATTGTATCTCACTTTGATCTTTCCCTCTTATTGGCCTCCACTAAGGTTAATTCTCCAATCAGTAGAAAAATGGACCTTGAGTTTGTATTTCTCAAGTCAATTTTAGATGACACAAGATGAGAGCTATCGAAAGATATTGCAATAAAGTACTTATTTTTAGATTTTCAAAACTATGTAGAAAGTAAACGAGAAGGGTTTATAAATTCTACTTGTATTCGAAGGATGACTTACAATCAACAAACTATCAAAATATGGACCATGGAATTCATCAAATCACTATCACATTCTCCATTGATATCAAACACCTTATCTAAAATTTGGAAGGATTTTCCTTGAGGAGGGAGGGAAAGTATCAATAGGTACAAGATTCCAACATCGTTGTGAGCCTTGAGCTAACCAAATCTCTAAATTGACAAGTTTTGGCTAAGGAAAATTTGATACTAAGCCTACTTAATAGAGTTGACTAGAAATCTTATTGGTTTTACTTTTTTAGTAGTTGAGTTGATTGTATCCTTGTCATTTAGACCTTGTGTCTTGGTCTAGACCTCTGGCTATCACACTTTCTTATTAGGATGTAAGTTAATGACCCTTTTTACATTATTGTCATATTGTACTAAATGAATAAATTACTTGTTATACATATTTTGTGTGTGTGTGTGTGTGTGTGTGTGTTTGTGGGGGGGTGGGGGAGGGGTGGTGTGGTATGTGTATGAGTGTAGTATACGTAGTATGTATATACATGTGTATAGTGTAGACCAAAATAAGATAGCACACAAATGCATATAAATATTTATATATAATTACTTAGATATTACACATATGTGTGTGCATTTATTTAACATCTTATTATAAACTTTCACAAAATTTAATAACCCCATCTCATTTAATTACATTATTAATTCTTTTAAGGAAATTTTAGAATAAGTTTTTTTTTTTTTAAAAATGAGCCATACCTAATATTTCATTAATTGATTCGAGCCCCTATGAAATGGCATAAAAAGATAAATGAGCGGATTGATGTTAAATAATTATGGAGTCATGTATATTAATGGGGGGCATAATGAACAAAGGAAAAATAATATTTAGGTTGACTACAAATAAAACAAAGGGAAATAATGCACTTCATGCATTTTTTAAAAGGATAAATAAACTCAAATGAATTTAAGTTGAATGCTAATGAAATTCAAATAAAAATGAATTATGGTGAGTGAAAGTTAAAAGTATTTGGGTTTCAATTATTTTGGGAAGCACATGATAGTAGTAGGAATTCTTGACAAGAAAGAATTGGCATGAGGATGAAGAAAAATGACATTGAGAGGGTTTTTAGCTAGTCTTATCCATAGTTACTTTACATCTTCATAGGCATGATTGCCTCTACTCTATGGCTTTTCTTATTAGAACATTTTTGAATATGAACATTTAAAATAAAAGATAAAGAGAAAAATGGTTCCAATTGTCTTTATTCTTTGACATGGTTGTATGTTTCTCTTCTATTATTCTTGGTAAGACATTATAATTTGGAATTAGGTTATTAAATTGAAAAGAAGAAATATTTTGTTAACATTTACTCAAATTTATTGTAGCAATTATATTGTTATTTTTTTTCTTATATAAAGAAGTAACCAAAAACAAGGGGGTTGACCCTTTACAAGAGCAAGGTCCAATAAGATATTGTCAGATCAACAACAACACATATTTGCACACTAGATGCTGCCAAGAAAAATAAAAACTACCTAAAGGATTTGAGAAATATGCAAAACAAATCCACGAAGCCCTCAAATACCTGCATGTAAAAAACCTGTCATAGAGAAGAAAAAGACAATAGGAGGCAAGGGTTTGCTCTAAAAATATGCAAATGTATTCATAGAAAAAGAAAAGATACAAGATACTTACAAACAATCTATCTTTATAGAAGGAGATCAAAACCTGAAAAGGGTAACCTAAATGGTACAAAGGGTAACCTAAAAGGTTAAAGCCATTTAATAATTACTAATTAATTATTAAATGTGAATGGAAAAGTGCATAAAGAGAAATCTTAAAAGGGAAAAAAGGTAATTTAATAAATGAAATTAAATTAACATTTTTCTCTAACACCCCCCCTTAAGATGAGCAACAATGTAGTTGCAAACAATGTAGAAAGAGCAAGGAAGCTACAATGCAATGCTAAAAGAAAACTTGGTTCCCAGAAACAAGGCCTGATAAGGTGCCCAATCACAACAAAATCTCTATGAAATAGAGAAATAGAGAAAATCCAGTGGAAAAACTCTACTCCAAAAAGAGATTGCTGAAAATCTAGTAGAGGATTATAGAAGCCTCCAACTAGAAGATTGTTCCAGAAAATAGGAACAAAGAGTGATCATGAAGAAACATCATTGAAGCATGAAGAAGTCACAAACTCTATAAAAAAGAAGTTGTTGATCTGTAGAACCTCCATTGAAATAGAACCTGACCAGGTAGAGAAGACTATAATATGCATAGAATCAGGAGGCACACAAAGGAAAATAATTGAACTCGAAGATATAGATGACATGAAACACCAAAGCTTGAAGAGCTGATAAATCGAACCAAGGAAGTATAAGAAAAAAAAGAAGAACCCCCCTAATGCATCAATAAGGGTGAGGTGACAGGAAACTAAGAAAGTAGGCCAATAACTCCTACAAAAAAGAAAGAACCAAGAACATCGAGAGTGAGGAAGAGATACAAACACCTATAAAGGCATGTATCATCGACACATCATGGGGATAATGTCATGGAAGGGACACTCACTTGACAAAGGAAGATGGAACTACAAGGTGAACAACTAATCTCCCCCATGGCACTTTATAATGTAGTGTGAGTACAATAAGTCACAACGATGAGTAAGATCTTGAAATGGAATGAGTGACACTTTATCTCAGTGTGTTTGCAAATGATATCAATAATGATCAAAAAGGGCAAAGAGCTACAACAGATAGTACAACCCAAAAGAAGAAATCTCATGCCACAAAAATGATCCCTGGACCTAAAACACCCAAGATATCCACCATAGTACAATAAGAAATAAACCATAATAGAAAGAGCTTAGAATAGAATATGTAAGACAAACTAGCATTTCTAGAAAGAGAACTGAATGAGCTTTCCAAAAATATAACATTTTTGAAAAACAGAGTTGGGATGCTCAAGATATGCCCTCTGGAGTGAAAAATAGAACACCCATCTTTGACTATCCAAATAGAAAAAAAAACTACATCAATACCCAAAAATTCCTATGCCATTGTCTCCATCTCAGAACCATCTTTTTGACACTTTTTTCAGATTGAAAAAAGACCTCTGTATGCTCAAGATACGACCAAAAAACCAACAGTTGGTCTAAAAGGGGACCTAAAGGGCATGTAGATAGTATGATGTAGTGATGATGTCATGCTAACATCAACAGGTGACTACATTAAAATTGAGCAAAAAAAATTGTCACCTAGCATGACATGTGAAAGTGCCACGTGGCAGAGTGGGCTCAAATGTTGATGTGGCACCTGACATGTGGGAGGTGCTGATGTGGCGTTAGTGTCACATGGCAGGTGTTGAAGGTGCCACATGGGCAATAGAGGGTAGTTGGGCCAACGGCATTTTCTGGGTAGGCGGAGGCATGGTGGTAGAAGCTGACAGAGTGGTGGCCCCAAGAATGATCGCCGAGAATAGACTGGTAGAAGTTGTCAGCAGTGTTGGAAGGTGCCCTGTCGTGTTGGAAGGTAGTAAACAATGCTAAAAAATGGCTCTATGGGCAAGAAAATGACCTAAAAACCATTTTTACAATTTTAAAAAAAAAATTATAAAAAAATTGCATCATAATGTGTGCAAGAGGCATACAACCTTTTGGGCAAAATGTTTTTGCCTCTTGGATCAACATTGTCCAAAATGGACAAACTTTATATGAAAAAAAGGTTTTTGATGCCTTTTGAATCCAACCATGAGGTTGGTTTGGCCTCAAAGTGATCCAAATTTTAGAGAATCTCATGTTTCCATAAAAAAAATACCCAAAAAATACCAGATCTAATCTGTCAGACTCTCGTCCTCCTTTTTCTCCAAATACTGAAAAAAGCTACAACATATCTGGCTATGATACCATGAAGGATTTGAGAAACACCAAGAGGGATCTAAAAAATATGCAAATGTATTCTCAAAAAAGAAAAGATACAAGATACTTACAAACGATCTATCCTCATAAAAGGTACAAAGGGTAACCTAAAAGGTAAAAGCCATTTAATAATTACTAATTAATTATTAAATGTGAATGCAAAAGTGCATAAAGAAAAATATTAAGAAGAGAGAAAATGTAATTTAATAAATCAAATTAAATTAACCTTTTTCTTTAACACTACCACCACAAAGTACATTCTTTTTCCCAAAGAGAAGGGCCAAACTCAAGACACCAGAGAAGAATGGTGAGAATTATTTCTATGTTGTCACACAACTATCCAAACAATATTATCCTTAGGATCCCCAATGGAGGGGACTTCTATTGAGAAAAGATAAATATAATTATGAGGATGTATTTCAATCATTGTTTTGTCACTGATGTCAAACCTGCTACTTGTTGGTAAGACAACCACTTAGTTGATTTGAGTACTATCATTTGTTTGATTGATGAAGAGGATTTGATCAAATGAGATAACAAGAGTACCTAGAGGAAAGGTTGAGTTATGGTATGAAAAAAGAGTACAAAGATTAGTTAAGACAATGATGATATAGTGTATTATTTATCTACTTAAGGCTACAAAGGTTGGATACACTGATTAAGTCTAGAAGAACAAGTAAGAAGAATTATGTCTGCCAAGCTTGACCGAGTGCATAGTAGGTGCTCAAAAAAGTTAGTGAAAGTCAAGAAGAAAATTAGTTGGAGCCAAGAAAAGTTAAGATTTAGTGTATACCGAGTGAACATAGTGTAAGCTGAGTAAAGTTTAGTTAGTGTCAAGCATCAATAAACTTTAGAGTTCAGCGAGTAAACTAGTATTGACTGAGTGGAAGAATAGTATGGAAGCTGAGTGACAATATATTGATCCCAAATGCCAGCATTCATGTCGTAGATTTGACAAATCTAAGATGACTATTTTGTTTTCTTGAATTGTGTGAAGTGTGTGGAAGATAACTATGATGAGATGGTGGCACAGAATTCAAGGTAAACCATTTTGTAGTGAATTCAAGGAAGATTGAGGAAGAAGTTTCTAGAGGAACCAAATAGAAAAGTGGGTAGATTCATTATATCCTACCTAATCTTACCTAACTTTAAAGTGAATGATTGTGGTTAAGCAACAAAAAATCTTAAATCTTTATTTATAAAGAGAACTGGTAAGAAACAAAGGGTCTCATGTGTGAGAACTTAAGGAAGATAAAGAGTCTAGGGTATTGCTTCATTTAGTGGCCGAATAGAAGAGACTGTAATTGGCATGTAGAGCAAAAAGGCTTAAGAGTATGAATGTTTGAAGTGTGAACAAGCTATTAGAGCTAAAGTGTGTGAGAGCCAAGTAGAATGGAGGATTGAAATAGAGATCTATAATCTACAAGTGAGTTGTAATTTTTTATTAGATCAAGCCTTATTGTTACTTTCTAATCATTGTATCAGTCTATTGACCTAACAATCATTTGTAAATCTTTTAACTAGGTGACATTCCAAGTGAATGATCTAAAGTCCACTAACAAGGTTCACTCCTAACAGGGTATTAAAATACTCTAACTAGGTCACATCTAATAGTGTCTATTATAACCTTTAATAGAGTTGACCTTTCACAAAGCATCACTTTATAAGAGTGAGAATTAGTAGCATATTACTAGTAGTTTTTCCCAAATTGGGTTCCCATGTAAAATTCTTGTGTCAAATGTGTTATTGAATGTGTTATGTTTCATGTTTATATTTCTACAAAGTTGTTTTGACCTAGGATAGTAACCTACAAAGTTTAAGATTTGTATGATCTAATGGATGAATGCATAAAAAAGTTTTATGGATATGGGTCTACTAAGCATTGAAAAGTTTTATTTGTACATCTAGACCTTGGATAACTGATTCACTCCCCTCTCAATTATTCTAAAGAATTCCAATAATTGGTATCAAAGTGTCATAGTTCTTAAGAGGACTAGTTTGAAGGTACTAGAAGAAAAGATGAAGATGTCAAAAAGAGAGGTACACAAGCTTAACAAGGAGAACTTCCCTGCATGGAAAAGTCTGATGAAGCTACATCTAGGAGGTCTTGGAGACCATGCATAATCTACCATCTCCACTGAGCATGTCAATCCTACTAGAGCCCTAATTGTTGATGACCCGAAAAAGAAGAAAGAACACAATCTGGAAATGTTGAAGATTGCCTCTACCCTAAGTTATGTTGAGTTTGATGACCTCAGGGGTTGTGAAAGTGCAAAAAAGATGTGGAATGATTTTCACACCATTTATGGAGGAGATATAAATGTTTTGAGAGCCACATCTGAAAATCTTAGAGGTAATTTTGATGATATGTGGATGAAAGAAGGTGAGAATGTTTCTTAATATTGCTCTAGAATAAAAGATGTTGTTAATGCTATAAGAGGAGCTAGTGGTAAGATAGATGATGATATTACATTAAGCAAAGTATTGAGAACACTACTACCCATCTATGCTATTAGAGTTTCTTCCATACAAGAATTAAGATGCATACCATTTTCTAATCTGACTCTTGAAGGTTTGGTAGGTATGCTCACTTCCTTTGAGCTCTCTAATTTTGATAAATTAAAATATGACAATGTTGAATCTACTTTCAAAGCTAAGTTGTCTTTGAAGGAACCTAAAGAGAAGAAGAAAAAGGTCAAATATGTGTCCAGTGACCATGATAAAAATGAGGAAGATGTAGAATAACTTGAAGCATTGCTATCAAGGAGATTTCAAAGAGGCAAAGGAAAATTTAAAGGTAAGTTACCAATCATGTGTTTTAATTGCAATGAGGTTGGTGGTATTGTTGCTAGATGTCTAGAGAAGAAGAACAATAGAAGGGGAGGCAAATGCATAAGTAAAAAAGATGAGGAGAGCAAAGATTACAAAGACAAAGGCAAGAAGTCTTGTTACATTGTAGAAGAGGAAATCAAAGATGGATCTGATGACCATGATGATGAAGTGGTGTATGTTGCAATGAAGAATGATTTTGATGAGGATGAGGCAATTGCATTGGTTTCTTATGTGAACAAGAATGATAGATGGATCATTGATAGTGGGTGTTCACATCACATGACTGGAGATAAAAGTAAGTTCATTACCCTTAATTATTATGATGGAAATAGTGTAAGGTTTAGTAATGATGCATCCTGTTCGATAAAAGAAAAAGGATATATCAAACTCATAGAAAAGATCTTGGGTGACAATGCTTATTATATTGAAGGACTTAACTATAATTTGTTGAGTGTGTCACAACTGAATAGTTTAGGTTGCAAAGTTGATTTTTAGAACAAGATAGCTAAGATCTATGATACTGATGGGAAACTAATTGGAAAAGGTGATCAAAATAGAGGTAATCTATTTTATCTTAATATAAATGATGCTACTTATCTTTTTGTAGAATTTGATGATGTGTGGTTACGACACAAGAGTTTATATCATGTTAACTTTGATAACTTGGTTAGTATCAGTAACATGAAAAGAGTGAGAGGTTTTCCTCAATTGAAGAAACTTGACAATATAATTTGCAAACAATGTTAGTTAGGCAAGATGACAAAATCTAATTTTAAAAGTAAGACTCACACCTCTAAAGAAATTCTTGAGATTGTTCATACTGACTTGTGTGGACCAATTAATGTGAAAAGCTATAAGGGTGACAAGTAAATTATCATATTTGTTGACAATTAATCTAGGATGATGAAAATTATATTTCTAAAATAGAAATCTCATGCTTTTTAAATGGTTAAGTGGTACTTAGCAAGAGTTTAGAAGGAGACAAACATAAGCCTGCAATGTATGAGATCTGACAGAGGTGGAGAATTTACATTAAATGAGTTTGAGATGTTTTGTAATGACAGAGGAATGAAAAGACAAACATCTACACCTAGGACCCTGCCACAAAATGGAATTGTTGAAAGGAGGAATCAATCTGTAATGGACTGTTCTAGGACACAAATGATGGAGAATAATGTTGCTTTGAAATACTGGAGAGGGGCTATAAGTAAAACTCTCTATATTTTGAACTATGTGCAAGTCAAGAAAGGTACTCATTCAACACATTTAAAATTATGGTATGGATACTTAGTCAATGTAAAATATTTTAAGGTATTTGTAAACAAGTGCTACATTCTTAAAAATTTCAAGAATGGGTAGATACTAAAAGGGAAGAAGGTATATTCCTTGCCTATTCAACAAGAAGTAAAGCTTATAAGTGTTTAAATACTAACACTAACAAAGTTATGGAAAGGGTAAATGTGAAGTTTGATGAATATAGAGAGGTACATGAGGCTAAACCTATGAAGGAACCAGAGGAATACAAATCTTTTTTATACTTTTATGAAGGTATGTCTATTGATGAAGATGTTGTAAATCAAGTTGCAAATCAACATCAAGTTTCAGTCATTGCCATGTCACATACAATGAATGTCGAGTTGCATTTAGGAACCGAGCTACAATTAGGAACCAAGTTGCATCCAAAAGATGAGGCACATTCTTATTCTGAGATAAGTGTACATGAAAGAGATGATTTACCTAATATAGAAGTACATAGTGATTCAAAAGTTGATAGACCTAATGAGGAATGTAGAGTAGAACCAAAATTGTCAAAGTATGTCAAAAGACATCACCTTGATGAACAAATAGAGATGCTAGAGTAATGACAAAAAATAGGCTAAGAAGTAATACATGTTTGCTGAGCATGCATGCATGCAAGATGGTGAAAGATGCCTTAGAAAATGTGGACTGGTAAATCCATGAAAGAAGAGATTGAGTAGATTGAGAAGAACAAGACATGGACTCTAGCTCCCATACCAGAGGATAAGAATGTGATTAGAACCAAGTGGGTGTACAAAAAAAAGTTAGATGAAAATGATGAAGTCACAAGAAATAAGACAAGATTAGTTTGAAAGGGGTATGCACAAGAAGAAGAAATAGACTATGGAGAAAATTTTTCCCCTATTGCAAGATTGTATGGAGTAAAAACTTTTCTTGCTTACTCTGTATAAAAAGGTTTCAAAGTTTATCAAATGGATGTGAAGTCAACATTTCTGAATGGTATATTAGAAGAAGAGGTTTACATAGAATAACCAGAAGGATTTTTTGATGCTAACAACAAGAACATGGTATGTAGACTACACAAATCTTTACAAGGTTTAAAGCAAGTCCCAAGAGCATGGTATGAGAGATTCTATACTTATCTTGTGAAGATTGGATTTGAGAGGACTAATGATAATAGTAATTTGTACTTGAAGATAGAAGGAGGTAAAGGTATTTTACTAATTAATTGTTGATGATATCATATTTGGAGGTTAAGATGGATTATGTAAGACATTTGCAAATGAAATGAAGAAAGAATTTGAGATGTCTATGTTTGAAGAGATCAAGTTCTTTGTTGGTTTGCAAGTATATCAAATGCAATATGGTATATACATCACTCAGTCCAAGTATGTGAAAGAAATATTGAAAACCTTTGGATTGAAAGATTTTAAACTAGTTAGCACACCTATGATGATATGACACAAGCTGTCAAAGAATGATGATACAATTGATGTGAATCAAACATTGTATAGGTCTATGATTGGAAAATTGCAATATGTAGTACATAGCAAATATGACATTGCATTATCTATTGAGATTGTTATAAGATTCTCTGCTAATCCTAAGGAGAATCATTTGATGGTTGTTAAGAGAATTATGAGATATTCGAAAGGAATAGAAGATTATGGTCTATACTACAAGAAAAATGAAAATTTTGAGTGGAGAGCCTATGCTAATGTTGATTGGGCTAGAAACATTGATGATAGAAAGAGCATTAGTGGAGGAGCATTTTTCTTAGAAAAGAGGTTGGTCACATGGACCGATAAGAAACAAAATTGCACATCTCAATCTACTGATGAAGCTAAATATGTGGCTACTACAGTAAATTGTACAAATAATATATGGATCAAACAGCTATGCAAAGGTATGAAGGAGGAAATCATTGAAACTGTGGTACTTTATTGTGATAATGAAAGTTCTATAAATATATCAAAGAACCTTGTGATGCACACAAAGACTAAGCACATTGTAATCAAGTATCATTACTTGAGAAAGTTAGTTCAATCCAAGAAGAAAATTAGTTGGAGATGAGCAAAGTGAAGATTCAGTGTATGCCGAGTGAACATAGTATAAGCCGAGTAAAGTTTAGTTGGTGCCAACCATCAACAAACTTTAGTGTTCGCCAAGTAAAATAGTGTTGATCGAGTGGAAGAACAATATGGAAGCCAAGTGACAACGTATTGATGTTGAGTGCCAATATTCATATTAAATGATAGACTTGATGAATCTAAGCTGACTATTTTGTTTTCTTGAATTGTCCGAAGCATGTAGAAGATAACTATGATGAGTTGGTGGCACAAAATTCAAGATAAACCATTTTATGAAAAATTCAAGGAAGATTGAGGAAGAAGTTTCAAGAGGAACCAAATGGAAAAGTAGTAAATTCATTGTATCCTACCTAACCCTAAAATGGGCAATTGTGGTTAAGCAACAAATGATATTAAATCTTTATTTATAGAGAGAGTTGGTCAGAAGAAAATTTTATCATGTGCAAGAAGCTAAGGAAGAAAAGGAGTCTAGGGTATTGTTTCATTTAGTGGCCAAACAAAAGAGATTGCAATTGACATGCAAAGCAAGAAGACTTAAGTGTACGAATGCTTGAAGGGTGAACAAGCTTTTAGAGGTGAAGTGTGTGAGAGCCAAGCAGAATGGAGGACTGAAATAGAGATCTGTAATCTATAAGTGAGTTGTAATTTGTTATCAGATCAAGCCTTATTATTACTTTCTAATCATTATATCAGTCTAGGGAAAATCCTTTGGATTAAGGTTGACCTAACAATCATTTGTAAATCCTTTAACTCGATAACATTCCAAGTGAATGATCTAAAGTCCTCTAACAAGGCTCACTCTTAATAGGGTGACTGAAATCCTCTAACTCAATAGTGTGTATTGTAACCTTTAACAGGGTTGGCCTTTCACAAGGCATCACTTTAGAAGAGTGAGAATTAGTAGCATGTTATTGGTGGTTTTTTCCAAATTGGGTTTCCATGTAAAATCCTTGTGTCAAATGTATTGTTGAATCTATTATGTTTCATGTTTACATTTTTGCAAAGTTGTTTTGACCTAAGGCAATAACCTACAAAGTTTAAGATTTGTATGATCTAATGGATGTAGTGCCCACCCATAGTTCACTTTTTTATTATATTTACCAAACTATGTTTATACCTATTTCATGCATGTGTTAGTTTCAAGGGTATTGGATTTATAATTATAAAATTATTTCATGACTTGGATTACATGTATAGCAATACAGAATTACTTAGTTGATTATATTTCACATGTTTATTTATGATTATGATTACTAACACATTAATGATACTTTAATGATGATTACTTCATATTTGTAATGATGCATTATTTTATCTAAGCATTTGGTGTTTGACTTATAATTAGTATAGTACTTACCCCATACTTGCATGTGTATGGTGCATGTGTCTATTTTATCTTTTTGTTTGTCGTGTTTGATGTGGTTAAGGGAGGGAGTTGTAGTCACCTACTAGTCGGGATCTACACAATGTACCACTCCCTGTCATTGCCTGCTTAGTTTAGATATATATATGCTTATGTACATGTGCAAATTTTTATGCAAGATTGCAAGTACTGGGCGTCAACTTCATTGAATTGCCAGGATGAGCATGCCTTATCACAATAAATCAATGGTAAGAATGGAGAGATCATGCTTAGGTCCAATCTAAGCCATAGCCTAAATACTTGTCTTGCAAGGAGGACTCGTAACTGACTTTCCACCCTTTCTAAAACCTGTGAGTTTATCTTTGTCTGTGTTGTTTGATTTTGAGTTTTGGTCTATTTTACTAATGTTACTTTTATGTAGATTTTGCTATGTGATTTATTTGATAAATGATTTAATTATAATATTTTGGTTAATCATATAGTATTGAGAATTATTAAATATTATTTGATTAAAAAGAAAATATCAAAGTATGAGAATATTTAATTGATTAAAAAACTAATTAAATATGTGCTTTAATTTAAAATTATTAATCTAAATTTAGAAGTCTAAATTTAGAAAATTGGTTAAAGAGAAATTAGAACATGATGATATTTAATTATTAATTAATTATATATGTACTTCATTTCGAAAGATTTAATTTAAAAGTCTAATTTGAGAAGTTGGACAAAAAGATAATAAAAAATAAAAATATTATAGATTTAATATTGCTGTATTATAATTATTTATTTAATAATAATTAAATTAGAGTTACATTTAAATAATGAGATTTGATTATTATTAATTTAAATCATAAACTATGCTTTAATTAGTGCTTGTACTAATTAATAAACTGGAGGAAAATAAAATATAAAAGAATGAAATTTAAAGATAAAGTTATAGTTCTAATTGTGGTGTAGTTATATTTATTTAATTTAATGATAATTATTTAGGAGTTTTATTTTAATAATAAACTTTAAATAATGATATTAATTAAATTAATAAATATATTATTAAAAATAGTTCAAAAATTAATTAAAGAGAGAAAACTAATTATATAAATTAAAATATTTTGTAATTAAATATCTAAAAGAGTTGTGCATGAAAAGGTAAAAGGTAATAAAATAATAAATAGTAATTGATTAGTAAGTTCCCTCTCGTGATTACACAATCAGAGCCCCAATTTAGGCAATAATTCTTTATCAGAGATCTAGAGCTCATTTTGCAATTACTCAAGTTTTGGGGAGCAAAATTCGGAATTGGATTAAAAGAATTGTTGAAAGTTTCAGGGGGTCAAGATTTGCATCCGTTCACAAATTGTCTTAAGATTTTAGCTGGGTTTGAAAACCCATTGTAGAATTTTATTGAAAGATCTGTTTACTTTGTGTCTTCTTATGTGCTTGCATAATGCTTATTAATTTAATATATTGATCTTTGGATAAAGAATTATGTAGTAGATTTTGAAAAAAGGAAAAACTTATTAATCAAGAAAACTTGATTGAGGAAAACTTATAGAAAAACTTTAGAAAATTATTATGATTTTATTCTTTTAAACCCCTTTAGATAATATAAGGAATATTTGATTATAGAAAATTGGAAGAAAATAATAAATTGAATAGTTAGGGTTTCAACTTTAAATTTTTCATTAAAACTATGTGATTGTCATGAATTTTCTAAATATAGATGAATATTCTTCTTACATCTAAAATAATTTAATTGCAATATTTATTTGTTAATTGAGAGGAAAGCACGTTGTAACTAATTGTATACATGCATGTGAAAACAAATATGCTAAAAATAGAAAGCTAAGTATAGTATGGTTACATGCATGTGAAGACAAATATGCTAAAAATAGAAAACTAAGTATAGTATGGTTGCATGATTTGAGAGATCAAAGAGATGCAAAAATAACAATTGCATGTGTATTTTTGTTTTATATAATTTAATTTTTAGATTTATTTATTTAAAAATAATAATAATAATTTATTAATTTCTAAAACTAAATAAATATTATCCACTTAGTTATAAAGTGAATATTAGTATTAGTAATATTAGTTGGAAATTTCATATTGGAAAATGTGAACAAGCGTAGGCAGAATGTGAATGCACTAAAAATGTGAACAAACATAGGTAGAATGCGAATGTGAACACAGTGAAACCAAAAAAGTGGATATTGTCCATCCAAAAACATGCCTTTAGAAGTCAGATGATATGTATTCTGGAAATCCAATGTTTTGAGATCTAGAGGAAGGGCTACAAACTTTGCCAATTATTTTTAGCGGCCGAAGTTGAGGCCATGAATCTTTGGCTTCCAAGTTTTGAAATTACTTTTGCCTTGACCGTTGGTTCGTCAATCATTGAAGAACGAAAAGTTTATAATGCATTCTTGTATAATTGGCGCATCAACTCTTATTGGAATTAGTTTTCGACTTTCGTGAGCTGGAAGCTGCTTCCAAGGTGGCATCTTATGGTGACCATGTTGACAATGGTGGGAGAAAATTAAAGGTCCCCGTGCGTACTTCAATTCCAAGTGTAATCTTTCCTTCACCCCTCTTTAATTCAAATAGAATGGTAGGAATTAATCCCTCCTTTACTTGCAATTCAAAAAATTTTGTACCCACCCCATTCTACTAGCGAGCCAAACAATGCCAATATTAATGGCAACCCTCCTGCTCATTCTAACTCAACCTCTAAAGTTAAGACATTTTTGGAAGCTATGGCTCGATTAGCTAAAGCTATTAATGAGAAGGCAAGGTTTGATATTACAAGCTCCAATACCCATGAAGCTGCCATCAACAGTAAGAATCCCTCAGCTCCTTCAAATCCCTTTTGTATAGCTCCTAATCCTAAAATGCTAGCAGAGATAGTTAAGGAAAAAAATAGGTTAAAAAATACAACTATTTTCTTTTCTATCATTGAAATAGATAAGTGTCCCCCTCAAAAATTCCTCGATGATTGGCTCTGTAACTAATGGAATATCAAGTTGGGGTTCCATGTATCCTTTTGTCGGTAGATTTAGGGAGGTCTATTTGTCATATTTTTGATAATCAGGTATCTCAAAAAGAAGTTCTTAAAAAATAGTACTAGACTATTGGGTCGACCTCCTTCCACACTCTGGCATGGACTCATGAGGTTGTTCATGAAGAAGTGTTGGCCCTCTCAACCCCTAGATGGATTTTGGTTAAGAATATCCCCCCATTTTTATGGTGTTTCCTACCCCAATTGCTCGATCCTTTAGGAAAAACCATCCGAATGGATGATACTGTCAGGTTGGTGCCTCACATGGATGCTAGAATTTTCATTTCTCTTCTTCTAGGAAAATAAATCCCTACGAATATTTCTGTTAATGTCTTAAATGAAACTTTTGTTTGTCCTGTTGAATTTTTGGGAGGATTGAATGCTTGTTTCCTTTGCCAGAAAGAGGGCCATCTTAGGAAAGATATCCCTATTATTAAGAAGGCTTCTACTAAGAACCCTAATCAGTCTAACCCTAATCCCCCTTCCAGCTCACCTAATTTGACTAACCCTATTCTTCATTCTTATGACTTGGTCCCTCCTAAAAATTCCTCTCCTAAGCCTTCAAGTGTTTCTGTTTCAACCTCTTCCGCTCCCCCTCTCGTTCATCAATCTTGTCCACCTCCTGGCATGACCGTAGACATAGATTATGGTTTTGTGGTGGTTTTCAATAAGAAGGAACATAAAGGTAATGTTAATCCTCAGCCCAAGATTCATCCTATCAAGAATCCCCTTCCCCAAAATCCCCTTTTGATCAATCTAGTGGTTGAAACTTTAAATATCAATACCCCTGGTATAGATAATAATAAATCTAGTTCTATCTCATAGAAACTCCCTCCAAAAGTGTTTAAGGAAATTGGGAATGATTTCTCATTTGAAGTTATCCCTGCTCTTCCTTCTTTCAATGCTTCCCCAAACTTGCCAACTATGGACATAGATTCTCACTCTAAATATGAAGAGGATCCAAAATTTGATGGCCTCACCATGAAAAGAAGGGGGAGGCCACCAGGATCTGAAAACAAGACCTCTAGTAAGAAAATAGGGGATTGTACAAATAAGGCTCTTACCTTTATCGATGATGCACATCCTACCCTGTCTAATGTTTCCCAATGAACTGCATATCGTGGAATGTTAGGGGCCTTGAATCCCTAGACAAGAAATTTGTTGTCAAACATTTGTTAAACTCTTTTAGCCCCATCAATACGTTTATGATGCAATAAGTTAAAGCTACCAGTTTCTTACTTGAAACTAATCTTAATTTCATTTGGAATGATGCTATTAAATTCTACTCTAATCATATTAGGGGAAAAGGGGGAATTTCTCTCCTTGTCAACTCCAAGTGGGAGAATCACATTATTGATAATGGTGTTTCTCCTTGCCAAAGAGCTGTCTAGTTTATTATGAAACATGATAATAATCTGGTTGGATTTTGTTCTATATATGCCTCCAATGATTCTAAAGAGAGAGCTTCTCTCTAGAATTGGTTAACTACTCTCCTTGATATCCTTTGGTTATTTGGTGGGGACTTTAATATGATTGAGTCTCAAAGTGATAAAGTGGAGGGAAACCTTTTTTATTGGAAAGATAACGAAAAATCTCATTGGCTCAAGTTTATTAATTCTAAAAACCTCTTCAATCCTCTTGCTAGCAATAATGACTTTAACCCAGGCATTTGGCACACTTGGTGCAATTTTCAGCATGGCCACTAACAAATCTATTTTAGATTGGATCACTTTTATGGCAATAAGGATTCTCTCTCCTTTCTTCCTGATAGCCAAGGAAATATTGTCCTTATTAAGGCTACTACTCTTTTTGACCACCATCCCATTTTCACTCGCATCAATTTTGGCTTCACTCAGGTTCGTAATAAGGCTTCATGTCATAAATTTATTCTAAATACCAAGCTTCTTCTAGATGAGGATGTTCTTGTTGCCATCCATATTAATAGGAACATTAATAATGCTAACCTCATTGGGTATTCCATGATTGATAGATGGAAGGCTAATCTTCTTGCTTGGAAATGTCTCCTCTAGACTATCGGTCAAAAGAAGGCTAAGGAATATAGGTTCATTGAAAAACATCTTTGTTCTGATCTACAAATTGCTGAAAACAATGTTTAAGCTGATTCTTCCAATCTTGATCTTATGTCTTAGGTTATATTTGCTAAGGATGCTCTAAGAAAGCACCAGTAGACCAAAATTCAAGGAGCTAAGGTTAGGTCTCGAGCCCATTGGCTTCAACATGGGGATCATGGTTCCAAATTCTTCTTTAATCTTCTTAAACAAAAGCATGTCAAAGAATCTATTGATAAGCTTTCAATTGACAACTAGGAAGTGTGGGATCCTGTTGTCATTAATCAAGCTTTTTCTGATTATTATAGAAATCTTTTCACTTTTGAAGATTCATTGGAGGTAGAGGACTTTAGAAATAAATGTAAGCCTCTTATTCCAAAAAGGTTGGATGTTGATGATATCTCCTACTTATCCAAAAATATCTCCCTGGATGAGATTGAAGTTGCTATCAAAGCCCTTAAGGATGACAAGGCCCCCAGTCTTTATGGGCTCCCTATTGAATTTTACAAGGCTAATATTAGTTGGATTAGCAAAGATATGCATGCTTTGTATACTGAGGCCATAGCTCCTTGGGCCTTGAGATTAATAGTGGTATTATTAAACTTCTCCCCAAAGATAGGGATAAAGCTCTTATTAAAAATTGGAGGCATATCACCCTCCTTAATGTCTCTTATAAATTATTAGCCAAAATTTTAGCCCTCAGGCTCATGCACATTCTTCCCAAGTTTGTTTGTGCTACTCAAATTAGCTTCATTAAGGGTAGATACATCTTGAAGAACTTAATTATTGGTTGGGAAGCTATGGAATGGGCTAAGTGTTCTAATCAAACTTTTTCTATGCTCCTTCTTGACTTTGAGAAAGCTTATGATAGGGTCAAATGGAAATTTATCCTTATGATGTTGGAAGCTTTCTATTTCCTCCGTTATTTTTGTAATGTTGTTCAAATTCTACTTAAAGATGCCTTTTCTCAAGTGGAAATCAATGGTTCCCACTCTGATCCCTTTCCTCTTGGTCGGTCCATCAGGCAAGGTTATCCTCTAGCCCCTGCTTTGTTTGTTATTATTGCTGAAACTTTGTTTTATATCCTTAGAGATAACATGTTGTCTCCTAAAATTAGAGCCTCTATCTTCCCAATAACGATGAGCTCATCAACAGTCATTTTGCTGATGATTCTGCTTTATTTTTTTAGCTCACTGACAAGAATTTTAAAGCTTTACAAACTAAGTTGGATTTATTCTATACCATTTCTGGTGCTCATATCTCCCAAGCCAAGTCCATCTGCCTAGGATGGGATGAGCAACCCCCTAACTAGTTCACTCAGTATAGCTTCCAATGGGGAAGCCCTAGTAAGATTGTCAAGTACCTTGGTATTCCTTTTTCTAGTGAACCCTCTCTTAAAGATATGTGGTCTTGGATTAAGGAAAAAATTGATAAGAAGCTTAACAAATGGCATAGCAGGTCTTTATCTCTTGCTAGTAGAATCTAGGTTTGTCAAAAGATGTTGTCTTCTTATTGTATTTATTATTCTTCTTCTTGGATGTTCAATAATTACCAAATTTTAGAAATACAAAAGGCTATCAAACTTTTTTTATGGTCAGATGGTAAAGGTAATAGAAAGATGCATGCAGTCAAGTGGGACTGGTATCATACTGAAAAAATCCTAGGGGGGCTAGGGCTTAAAGACCTTAAGATTCAAGGTATTTCCCTATCTGCCAAATGGATCTTTCACTCTCTGGAGGGTAATAATCCTTGGAAGGTGCTTGTTAGACATAACATTGAGAGAGGTTGTCCTAAAAAAACTAGAACTTGGAAAAATCTCCCTTTTTGTGATCTTATTGTTGGTAACTTCTTGGTTATTGTTCAGGGCTCTACTATTTTCAAATCTATCTGGAGAGCTTGGGATCATGTTTGGAAATTTATCACCAATAAGGAGTTTCATAGTGAAATGCAGCTCCATGGTGAAAGGTCCATTTGGTGGAACTTACACCTGAATGGTAAGCCCCTAGCCCTCTCCCAAGGATACTCTGCCAGGTTGTGGGTTAAAAGAGGTATTTCCCAGTTGGTTGACATCTTCAAGTAGGATAAACTCATTCAATGGGATGATCTCAAAACTAAGTTTAATATCCCTAATTCTCACAAGAAGACTTATAATATGATTTCTCAAGCTTCTAAAAACCTTCCTTCTATTTGTCATGTGGATTCCCGTAGACACTTAAAATGTAAGTGGCTGGATGTGGTCATCATGGCTAAGCCAAAACATATACAAGATTATTGATCATAATGAAGATATTATTCATCACATTAACACTATTTGGTATTCCTCTCTTGATGCCAAGGTCTGGAAAAATTACCTTGATATTCTCTAGAAAAGCCATGTTGAGCCTAAAATCAGATGTTTTAAATGGTTAGTTCTGCTTGATAGAATCCCCATTAAAAAAGATGGTCATAATGTTGACATTTGTAACTTATGTAGGCTGTCTGAAACTAGTAGACATATTCTTTTTTATTATTTTTCTGCCAAAGAGATCTGGAATATGTTTGGTATCTTTTATCCTGTTAATGTGAATATTCTTGATGTTGGGTGATGCGACGCGCTCCCTTGCCCACAGGTGGTTAATTATGTGGTGTTCCATGTTCACTAACAGTCATGGCTTTTGGTGCGACGGCAAATGGGCCCTACAATTGGTATCAGAGCCTGGTTTTGGCCTGGTCATGGGTTCAAATCTCCCTAGTGCCTTCCTGACTCGCGTAAGCACCTGGTATGCGCGTCGAGGGGGGGATTGTTGGGTGATGCGACGCGCTCCCTTGCCCACAGGTGGTTAATTATGTGGTGTTCCATGTTCACTAACAGTCATGGCTTTTGGTGTGACAACAAATGGGCCCTACACTTGATATTGTTATTGGTCATATCAATGGTCTTAATAAGGATGCCAATTTTTTTCAAATATGTTGTCTTCTAACATCCTCTAGTAGATCTGGAAGTGCAGAAATGAGGAAAGGTATCAAGGTAAGTCAAGAGTTCTTATTGAGTTTTTTCGAAAACCCTTAATGATCTCTAGATTTTTGAACAAATCTACAAAAGACTGAACAAAGAAATTAGGAAAAATGTCAATATTAGGAAGGAGGAGTTATTTATGCTGACTCAGATCTAGGAGCGCAAAAGTGTTGTGTGGATGGAAGGCCTACTTGGGTGGACTACTTGAGTTGATACCCACTATGATGTCCTACATTAGCTCTTCAGTTACCTCTTTTTGAGCTATTTGTAATTATGATACTTTGATCTCAAGTTGAGGCTTTGCCTCTTTGTTGCTACTTGGTGAACTTTCTGTAATATTTTTTATCTCTCTATAGTTAATATAAAAAAATATTAGTATTAGGGATTATTTAAGTCTAATTAAACTCTTAGTTGCATATAAATGATTTTATATTTATTAATGCAAGAGGGAGGTTAATAAATAAATATTTAGAAAATTATTATATTTTAAGAGAAGTTGTGGTAGAGTTCACTTTGTAATCATTTAGTTAATAACTATTTGACTTTATGAGAAAAATTATAAATAATTAAATTAAATCTATACTTTTATCTCTATTTACATTATGAATTAAAGGAAAATTAAATGTTAATATTGGACTTAAATAGAAGTCAAATTAATATTTTAAAAATAAAATCGATATTAGTATTTAATCTAATAATGTACATATATGTTATTAATTAAATAATTTATGATTTAAAATTATTTAAATTAATAACATGATAATATTGCATGATATTTTATATGCACAAAAAGATTGGATATTTAAATACTTATTTTTTTAAATAAGTATATTAGCATAACAGTTTATATTAAAATATATATTCTTACTTTATTTCTAAACACATCCTTATGACCCAAACTAAACAAGAGAAATTTGTGGAATTAAATCATGTGGCTAAAAACTGTGTGTTTTCTAATATTCTATTTATAGTCTTGTGATGTTTATTTTCTTGATAGTTTTTCTTTGTGGGTTGTTTAGTTGGCCAAGTCAGGATGTGCACTAGAGGCATTTTTTGAGATTTCTTTTATGATTATTTGACTAGATGTCATGATGAATTTTATGATTTGAATTGAGATTTATGTTTTATGAGCTTTATGCTATTAAGCATTTATGAGAACTTAGGTTTTGAGAAGCAATGTTATTTTTTGGGTTGCCTATTAAGGAACCAAATTTGATCAATATTACTCTTGTTGTATGGGACACTATTGTGGTTTATGATTTTTGGGAAGGTAGTCTAGGTGCATGTCTATGGGAGTGGCTTGCAATGGGGGCCAAGGCCCAAAGTGGCTGCCAAGGTAACTCATTGTAAGTTGTGTAAAAAGTGATAATATAGTAATTAAAATATCTTTCCTAGCCCTTTTCCTTGAGATACATTAAAAAGATAAGCTAGATATTTTTCCTCATCCATGCATTGAGTACTTGTATAGACTAAGGATGAGATAGAGATGATACCTTGAGAGGTATGACTAGTTTCTTCCTCATCACGAGAGGGTATTTTGGTTCTGCATAGAGTCACTAGGGGGCTAGGGTTTTGAGAGACTACCAAGGTAACCTTAGAGTTGGCTCATGTGATGAAACTCCATAGTATGTAACCTGAGTCTCCTTCATGGGTTTTTTATATTTTCCTCTAGTTGTGTACTTGTTGATATTACTTTTGATGGTGTATTTATTGTGAGTTGTTACTCATTGATTGGATGTCATTTATTGTTGACAATTAACTTTTATTAATGAATGATCAATTATTCATTTGTGGTATTTTTATTGTTGGAGTTAGTGATTGGTGGTTTACTTTCATTGATGATAGTTGTTATTTGTTGGTTAGTGTGCTTGTGACACTTGACATTAGTTTGGAGGTGGTTGTATCTTTTTGGGTTTTGATACTTGATTTATATTTGGTATTTATATGTTGACTTGGTATGAGATATTAGTATTGGAATGAGTGTCCTTTCAATTTTGATTATCACTTCTTCTTGAGTATTTTGTGTTACCCTTGAGGTAGTTCTGGCTATCAAGATTCCTTGCCTAGGATTATTTTATGATTTGATTATCTGTGTGTGGATCATGCATTATCTCTCCTACACGGTGGGAGTGGGAGCCTAATTAGGCGACTACATGATCAGGAGGTAGTGTATTCTTACCATTTGGGTCCCCCTCAAATTGACAAATGTTGGATGCTCCTTGATATAGTGGTACCATTATCATTCTTCCTTTTATCTTGAAGACTTTTATTCATTTGATGTATCTATGTATCATGTGTTTTGAGATCCTACGGGATATTGTATTGTATATTGATGTACTTGTATCTATTTTCACATACCCTGTGACATGTGTAGTGGATGTTATTCATTAGATGTGCTTTCATATTATTAGTTGTACTTATGCATCTTCTTATATGACTATGTATGTGTTTATTCATTTTATGATTATGGACATTGTAATTAAGACTTAAACTTATTAATAAAACTTTCTTCAATGTGACTCAATGTGAAGGAACCATTGAAGAATTGAAATTATATTTGTAATTGATTACGTGTTCTTGATGTGCATGTATATGTTGCTTCCACATTATTATTACTTTGATGTTGTTTTAAATTTTTTTTAAAAATTGTTTAGTAAACTTTGTAACATATTAGGTTTATTTCTTTTGGGTCCCTGAGTGAGGTGTTCCAATGAATGCATGCATAATAAAGTTTTATGGATACGGCTCTACTAAGCATTGAAAAGTTTTATTTGTACATCTAGACCTTGCATAATTGATTCACCCCCCTCTTAGTTATTCTAAATAATTCCAAAAAATTCATTAGGGAACTATCAACACAATAACTAGAGTGCTAAAGAAGTTGATAAGTGTCAGTAGAATCTTGGTGCAAAATAACAACAAAACTAGAGGGAGTAGAAGAGTCTTGCTGGCCTCAAGGAAGAGAACCAATAGGAATAAGGACATTGAAAAAAATTGTGAAAGGAGTAATATTTAGTACATTGAAAGAGGCTTATCCATGATCTACATCAGAGGTAGCACACAATTTCATGTAGGGGTTATATCATTATCAGCAACCTGTAAATCCTTAGAGGAGGACTCAGAAAGAGCATCAGTTGCACAAATAGACATGTGATCATTACTTGTAGCTCTTCATCAAGAAGAAACACCTTTATGACACAAATGGGAGTAGTCAAAAGTGATATGACTTTTAGAGAAACAACACTGAAAATGGAAAGGAATGCCATCAAAATCCAGGGCTTAATGCCATGGCCTATCCCCAACCATAAGAACCAAGCGCCCAGGAAGAAGCTAAAATTTAACAAGTATGCATATATAAGTATAAAATTTTCATTTAGTTTTAGTGGAAAGGAATTCATGGTTATAAAGGGGAATGCCATAGTAATTTTTTCCTTTCCAGTGGCTACAGAATTTAACAACACTGTACTCTCTTGATCTTTTAATAAGTTAAATTCAAATCCCAACAATTTTCATATTGTTTTCACTCCTAGTTGGTTTTAGAAAAAACTATACTATATTTTCATAAGGATTTAAAAAATTAAGTTAAAAAACCTCACAATTTAAATTTGAATCTCATTATAATCAATTATTTTTCATCATTACTCTCTCTCTCTCTCTCTCTCTCTCTCTCTCTCTCTCTCTCTCTCTCTCTCTCTCTCTCTCTCTCTCTCTCTCTCTCTCTCTCTCTCTCTCTCTCTCGCACGCATGCAAACACGCACACGCACATGCACGCACACACACACACACACATCTATATATATGCCACACCAAAAGACATCCATGTAGTCCAACTAGCACACATGGAATAAATGTGGAAGACAATTAGTTAAGAAGGTAGTGATTCCATGGGTAGATGGAGTAACTAAAAAATTACGCAATGTGTAGAATATTTAACGGAGCATGTGTAGGGGACAACCAATTTGTAATAGAAATTCAATCACATGCAGACACTACAAAGAACGTCATGGTCCTATATAACTAAGAAAGGGTGTTGTAGAAAAATTGACCAACCCTAATTACTTGGTAAGGCCTCGAACTGATGCCACCTCCCATAAGAGGTCGAAACCAATAATATTGATAACTACTTCAGTGGGGAATACATAATATTGTGGATTTTATAGAAGTCATTAGGTAAGAAGAATATTATAAATCAACATGCAATCACTCTCAAGGAAAAAAATCACATGGAAGAATCGTATGAAGAAGAGCTTACATGACATTTTGGAGTAAAAAGATATTCACATGAACAAAATACCTTTGCATTTGATCTAAATAAGAAAGAGTATAATTTATTTAGCTCCAAAAAAATAAGCCTTCAAACTAATGTGTGGGTGGCCCATCATTGGAAGGGAATTTATATTTAAAGACATGAAAGAGAAAGGTTAGTAAGGACTCCACAAGCAATGTGAGTAACATTAAGACTTAGACAATATCTCATTTCATATCTCAGAGGAAGTCATCTCTCTGGTGATAGATATAGCTTGAGAGGAAGGAAATGGAAAAAAGTGACAAGAGTGGTGGATGGAACAAGTCTGAGTCACTTCTTCCTAGAGGGGGAGGAACCTATTTGCCACAAAAGTGGGTTTACGTGGAGAAGCTCTCGGAGCCATGGAATGAAGTTTATTTGATCTTTGATGAAGTACTTAACTTTGGAAGGGAGGTATGGGGTCTATTATTATTATCATTTCCCTTTGCTAAACCACTTTCACCACCATGATTTTATTTCCATTCCATTCTTTCTTTTACATGATTTAGTTGATACAGTTGTGGATGTTAAGGAAAAAATGAGGAAGGGAGTTAATTATACCATTTTGCACCAAGGGTTGATGTTTTGTCTCTATGAATTCCACCTTACTTTTGTCCCCCCTAGGATTTTTGAGATTGATATCCCTACTTCCCCCAACCCCTTTCCCCAAAAAATCCCCCTTAGGATCACATGACCCAAAGCCACTACCCTATAACCTTTACCTAGTGGGTTCCCTATTGAGTCGAATCCCTCCCCCATGAGTAAAAAAGGGAAGTCTGATAAAGGGAAAGAGAAGGAATCAAAGGAGGAGGGGACATGTGGTAGGAGGAGGTTGAGGAGGATTGCGAAATCCAATGCTAAAAGGAAGCTGAGATCTGGGGTCTCCTAGGAGGATGGATTCAGAGGAGGTGGGCCACCCTAAACAAAAGATTAAATAAAAGGCTTCAAAATTTCATGGGGAGAATATGGAGGAGGAGGAAGTGGAGGTTTTTGATTCTTCAAGGTCTAGTTTAGGAGATGTGATTAAAGGGAGGAAAGAGATGATGTATGTTTCGGCCACCATTGGGTTGGGATGTGTGGACCTAACTTGAGACCAGTTCCCTAATATTATGGATATTACAATATCCTCTCCTGTAAGGGGTTTTTCCAAAGATACTATTATACCTTACCCCCCAATTGTGTAGGATGTCACTAAGGAGCAGGTGGATGGATACCAGTGTGGCAAGCAGGAGGTCACTAAGGAGATTTGGAAGATGGTTGGAAATGATTTGTGGGAGAGAATCAATGCCTTGGAGGAAAGAATGCATCTCTTGACTAAATTTATTATCAAGGTGATGCATGCTGCTACTACCATGTTACATATACTAAAGGACCAGGAGGGTGATTTGACCAAGGAGGACTCTAGGATGTTGTTTGACTTCCTTACAAAAGACTAGGCTAAAATCCTCCTAGGGGGGAAGGATGCTAAGAAGCCTTAGGGCCCTTTCCTCTCAATTCTCTATGTGTTTTTTTTTGTTGGTTGTTGAACTTTTTTGGGTTTAAGGTGATAGTGCCTTTGTTTCTATGCTTTCTTAGTTTTATTAGTTCTAGTACAAGCAGTAGTTGTGTTATGCCTATTGATACTTTTATCATTGTGCTTCTGAAAAATGTTTTTGTGTTAAAAGTGGTAGGGTTTAATTTTGGTTGGTGGTAATCTACTAGTGGTTCACCAGTTTGTTTGTTTTATGGGCCAACCCCCTTGTTTTGGCCACTTTTTAATTCAAAAACATTACTACTTACACCAAAAAAGATAAGTGACATTGGGCCCCACATTAGAGTTCATTAACAAAACAAATAAAGGTAACCATTTAAAGTTGAGGTGGGTGCTTGTATAAGAGTGACACCAATTATTAAAAGGAATGAATTTGAAATGGAAGGATAGAATAATACAAAATTAAAAAAAAAAGATTTTTGTGAAGATATTTACATTTATATAATGAAGTTGAAATAAAGTTTCTATGAGAAGAAAAAGTATAAGTAATCCTCATGAATAGGAGACATTTCTAGAGATACAACCCCTAAAAAGATATTAAGTGAGATGAGTATTTTTATATTATTATATCTTGAGAACTACCTTTATTTACTTTTGTAGTCAATATATTATTTATATTTTACGTGCTATAAGAGCTACTTGCCTTGATATTTTAGTTTTTCTTCAAGGACGATCTCACAGGAAAATAAAGATTGATATCAGATTTAGAAGGAGTCCAATACTTCATCAAAGGCAACATTGGATGAGGAACTTAGAAGATTGATATTCAAAAGGAGTTTGAAAATCCATGTGCATGACTACATGATTTTGATAGTCCTCCTTGTATACATCATGAGGAAATGATGACTTCCAAATGATTATCACTTGTCAAAGTTATTGGAAGGTGACAATATTTCAATAACGTAATCTTCTATTATGATGACCATCTTATGATGTCTGAGATAGATCATGATAGATGATAACTTGCATGGTGGATTAAGTCCCTTAAATAGACCATGGCCTTCTATTGTGGTAGACATCTTATGATGTATGAGACAAATCATGATAGACGATAACTTTTATGGTGGATTAAGTTCCTCAAACAAACCATGAATGTTCTTATGGCAAGCATTATTGAGATATGTGTGCACATATCTTATGAACATTTCTAGTACTTGGTAAATGTTATGCAAATTGATGTTTAGGAGGCCATTACTTAGAGTACTTGGTGAGTATCATGCTACTGGATATTCAAGAGGCTATTACTCATAGTACTTAGTGAATATCTTGTAACTTGAAATCCATGAGGCCATTACTCAAAGAGTAATTGGTGAATGTTATGTGACTTGACATGCAGGAGGTCATTACTCTTGATATAATGAGATGATATCTAAATGGTGGATATCTTTTGGTCAAAGAAATCCACAAAATTGTCATTTCTAATATTATGTTGAAGTAATATTTGTTCCTATGTCTATCCTCCTTAGCTAAGAGGGACTGTTGATATTTGGAAACTTCAAGTAGATAAACCTATGAGACAATACTATTATATATAGCTATGCATGTGTGTGTATATTTATATATATGTATGTGTATGTGTATGTGTATGTATATATATGTAGATATATATACCTATAGATGTGTATGTGTGTGTGTGTGTATATATATATATATAACTAATCAAATTATATTTATATTGGTTATCTAATTACGAATATACATGTCCCATGAAGGGACATGTCTCTTCTTAGCTTATTCTCAATATAAATAGTAGGGGTTGATGCCTTTGGAAATCACATATATATCGTTAGATAGTGCTATTACATTGTAACGATCATCCCAAACTTAAGAATTTTTATATACTCCACATATTAGTTGTAGGGCTAGTTAAGTCTTAAACCATAAGTGAACATGGGCTAATACTTGTGTGTGTGTGGGGGGGGGGGGGTGGGGGAGGTGGGGGGGGGGGGGGGGTTTACATTAGATGTGTAACTTAAGTTAGTGATGAACTTGGTTGCATGGTTAATCATGCTCACAACTATAAACCTTGGCCAAGGTGCACTAAGTTTGATAATCCATTTGATTTCTCTATATGCATAACTTGGTCAGAGGTCATACTAGTTAAGTGAATCTATAGTGTATGACTGACTAGTTGTATAGGAAAATCCACCAAATTCAAATAGCTTATCTCATCAACTTGTTTGCACTCTTTTGAAGGGCTAGACCACTTTGAGTAGGAATATTGGCAAGGAAATTAATAGATCCATGGTTGGGTGGTAAAAATGTCTTTATGATACCTTCTTTCCAATGTTTCATTAGATCATAAATAAGATTAGAAGGAGAAAATCATAGTGCATAGTACATAGTAATTCCTAACCTTATCTTAGGAGAGAGCCTACAATACAATAGTAAATAAAGAGCCTATCATTTGGGAGGTCTTGGGTTCAAGTCTACTCAAATTTAGTAGATAATAATTCATGCCATCAAATAATAATAAATAATCAAAGCTTTGACTTATTACCTATAAAAAAATTATAGCCTTATCTTATACTTTTTTGATAATTGTTTAATATATTATATGGTAGTCTTTTTTATTTTCATAGCAATATTTCTTTTCCTATAAAGATGAAATCATTTCCATTTATCTGTATTCTTTTTATTATTTAAAAAAATTGTACTATTATGATTAGAAATGCTAGAATATAAATTTTGGATTGTATATTAGATTTTTGAAGTCTTGTTATTCCTCTGGTTCTCATTTCATATTATTAGTTCTTAAATTAATTTCTTGTTACAAATACACTTATTTATGGACTATCATATGATTGAAAAAAGAGATTGCAAAAAAATTTAAAAAACCTTACCTTACATTAATAATATTTTCTATCAAATGCATGGTTTAGTTTTTTTTTAATATATTCATCTAAGATCATGATGTATTAATTAAGGTTGAAGAAGGAAGACATTCATAAAAAGTCCTTTAGAAGTAGGTATATGCATTGCGAATTCATGATTTCACCTTTTAGATCAACCAATGCCTTGATAACATTCATGAATTTAATGAGTATTCTTTTTAAATGGTTTTTAGAAAAGTTTGTACTTGGGTTATTAGATGATATTTTATTATACTCCAAGGAAAAATAAGAGCATATACAACATTTAATAATTGTCCTATGATAATTGAGGGAACATAAGTTGTGTAAAAAATTGTCAAAATATACCTTCTTACTTAAAAAGGTACAATATCATGGTCATACCATTTTTATAAAAGGTATTTTAATAGATATTTTTTAAAAAGGCTATCATAGAATGACTTATACCTAAGAATATGCATGAAGTGCATAGTTTTATGGGATCAACTAGATACTATAGGAATTTTGTTTTGCATTTTTCAAAGATTTCCAACTTCATTACTTTTCATCAAAGGAAAGGGAAAACATATGAATAGTATGAAAAGTGTGAAGATGTTCTCCATATTTTGAGGAGAATTTGACTTTTGAATACATCAACCATCACTAATACTTCAAGCAGAGCTCTAAGTGACATACTAATACATAAGAAATAAAATTTTAAGGAATGTAGTCCAAAATTTTGTGGCCATAGGAGAGAAACTATACTTCACATGATTTGGAGATAGCACCAACAATGCATGCTAGTGTGGAAATTCTATTGTTAGGCAATAAATTTGAGCTTAAATTAGATAATCAAGGTCTCAAGTATATTGTCATTCAATTATATATAAATCCTCAAGAAAGATAATGATTAAATATGCTTCTATGTTAAGGATTTAAGAAAAATTATATAAAAGGTAAAGAAAATTGATTTGTTAATGCATTGTCACATGAGGCACACAAAAACTATCGTTTCAATTCACTCTTTTTTAGATCAAGTAATAAGAGTTTAGAAAGAGGCAAATTTTATATTTGAAATCAAGGTGTTGTAAAAAATGAAAATATAATTTATAATAAGAGCATCATTTTGAGACTAAATGAATTTGCTCTATACAAAGACCGAATGCATGTTCCATAATAGAATAATCTAATTAAATGTTGGGAGGCACGTTGTGATTCATATTTGATCACTTGAGAGAAATGAATTTTTGATTAGATATACGTGGGAAGGGCCCAGACTTGTAACAAGTTATCCATCAAGGAAAAATGAGAAAATCTCACAAGAGGTGAGATGAGGAAAATGACAATAGAGAAGACTTTTGATCAATGTCAATAACTAGTCAAAAGAGTAAGGGAAGAGGGAGGAGGACCTTTCCTCCTACTAATAACAATACAAACAATATATCATCCAAAACCCCATTACAAATTGAAACAAGAAGTGACAGCCCCATAGGAGGATTAGTAAAAACATTTGAAAGAGTGACAACAAGGTGATGGGGAAAATAAGTCACAATGATCATCGAGGAAGAATTCTATTAAGGGAGAGTGCCTTGCAAAACCAAAGACATACATAAAGTTGGAGGAATAGTAGTTATAACCTTAAGAAAGATGAAGAAGAAGATAAGTGAAGTTATTAGTGGATGTAAAATTGATTTATTTTTGGAAGAAAATGGAAAAATATGTTGCAAGCTTTGTAGTGATATTTTTGGAAGAAAATAGAACAAGATGTTGCAAGTTTTGTAGTGATTTCGAATGTTACTAAGTCAAAACTAAAGATTGACATCCAGTGAGATCAATGTATCCTCATGAATTCTCTTGAATGAATTGGAAAGTGATAAACATGGATTTTTTTAAGGCTTACCCATGTTGAGAATTGAGATAATGTGAATTTGAGTTGCTTGAGAAACTCAATACGGTGAGTCACTTTATCCCAATAAATTTTATAGATGTAGCAAAATAGGTTTTCAATGGTGACCACATTTTTTTTCCAATATTTTACTAAAGTAAAATTCTAGTGCATCAAGTTTTTTTGGTTTCTTGCAACAAGGAAAAAATCAATCAACTACAGTTTTAGAAATCCATAGCTAGGGAATAGTAACATGTATTTCGAAAATTATATTGAGTGACTTTTCTAGGTCGAGGATATTTTTTATAATAAAAAACAATGTAGTGTCATTAGCTAACAACAAGTTTCAGAATGGACTAGATGGTGCATTAAATTTATTTCCTTGGAAAGTCAACATGATTTTTTTGTGAAAGAAAATGATCTTTGGAATTCGTCAAGGATGTCGTGCTTGCACCCATAGATGCTCAACACTTTATAGCTCGCAAGAAGAATGAGATAAATCCCAAAAAATTACTCATGGATTCAGTCAAAGATAATTTAGGTCCTCATTTATTTGAATAAAAAATAGCAAAGGGCATGTCCACTACTCATGTTAGTCTTTACGAAAGTGAGAACATAAACATGAAGATGATATAAGAAGAAAAACCTCAAATTAGTACAAATAAATAAATCATATTCAGTTAAAAATTAAGCAATGAAGGTCACGTAGATTTGTGACCAATTCATAGTACATGGGGAGAAGTTTTAAGATGCAAAGCTAGTGAATATTGACTTTTAATCAATTCCTTCATGGAAAACTTTTGTTGGGCATTTTTGACCAAGAGAACCTTCCTTTGAGAGACTAAAGAAAAATTTATTTGGATCTTTCCAAAATAAGAAAGCAAAACAACCTTCTATAAAGTGAAACCAAATGAGCATAAATAGAAATATCTATTAATTACAATGAGAGTGTACATAACATTCATAAAGATCCTTTTGTATATAGGCAAGGCAAATGAGGTACAAAAGTTGGATATTATGACATCCCCAATTTGAAATGAGATTTAAATAATAAATAAAATAATAAATAAAATAATGATTTCAAGAAATTGCTTAAAGAACTATTGATATAAAATAGTAGTCAATATGTTCATTAACAAATATATGAATAAATAAATATATAAGATAAATATGTACACATTATATCTTAATGGATAAATACCTTTCAATATATATTAATAATCTAAAGTATTTATATAAAATTAATAATAATCCATATTTTAAGTATTAATTAACAACAAATAGATAAATATCATTAATCAACACACACACACACACATATATAATTCCTAATATAAAACGTATACTAACAAAGATATTAAATCCTGATGGGTGTTAACTTTTGGGTCAAGGGTCCCATGCAAATGGGTGTAGATTTTAAATGTCCCCCCTCCCCTCTCTGAAATTTTAAGGTTGTAGCGTCAGTCATATTGACTCAATATGAGATACATTATTGTTATTGGTAAATCATCATTTCCTAGATATACTTATCCATGTTAAAAAATATATATTATAGTATATATATTGTTACGAATATATTGCTTTTGTAATATATTATTAATTAATGATGATTAAATCATAGAGCCATGTCTCCTCCTCTCATATTTATATGAGATTCAAATATGCATTTGGAAAACACCTATAACAATAGAAATGTTAGTACATTTCCAGTAATCCTGATAACTCAACATGGTAGCAAAGCCAACTATAAATGTATCAATATAATAAGAGTATAAAGAAGAATTATAAACTGAAATATTTATTACTACAAATATTTAGATTTCAAATGAGATAAAATATAGAGGTAAGGAGAAGTATATCCTACAACAACCATGCCACACAATAACACCAGGCATGCAAGTCAATGAACAAAGGGTGGACTCAATGCAAGCAACCAAGCATGGAGAATGGGAGAAGCGACAAAGATATTATATGAACAAAATTGACTTAGTACTGTGACTAAGATTAAAGGTGAATAAATAAGGGCTAAAAGACGACAAAAAGACTAGTATCAAAATACAATCATATTAAATTGTGACAAGAAACATTATTACCCGTCAATATAAATAGCCCATTTCTTTTTAGTATGTAGGGATCTATGAGTGTATTTTGATATCTTGTTAAAGTTGTTTGAAGAGCTTCAAAAGGCCCATAGTTTTTATCGGTATTGATGAGACTGGCATAGTTTGGAAGGGTACATGAAACAAGAGTCTCTATAATCAAATTTACAATAACTAATCAATCTCAATTATATTTTGGAAAGAGTAAGTTAGAAATGACTTTATCCTCTAAGATGAAAATATTAAGCAGAGAACTTCTCAAGGAGAAGAATATACCACTCTATAAAGAAGTACAAGGCTATCATATTCAAGGAATTAAGAACTAGATAATTTGGCTAAGAATTGCATTATGAAAACTTCCAACCAAGAAAGGAGAGAATTGGTGCATGCTATGTTGAAATACGATGAAAGCATTTAAATGGAAAATTTCTCTATTAGGAAACTAGTAACTATTTATTTATTGATTTTCCTATGGAGTTATTCTATAAATCTTCATCAATTTAACTTAGGGACATTATAATCACCACCAATGTTGTTGGATAGCAAGAAGGAAAAGTCAAAAATAATCTCCAATGTAAGGAAAGGAAAATACCAATCTGAATATCATCAACATGACAATCTTAGAGATATTCAAGAAAGATCATTTTCCATCAGCTTTTATGGATTAGCATACCAAGATAGGAAAGGGAATTTAGTAAGAAGTTATGGAACATTAGAAAGACATAGAAAACAATAATGTTTGAGGAGTAAGCATAAGAACAACACAAGAATTACATTTAATAGAGAAAAAAAATGATTATGGGAAATATAAATTAATTAATTATGACCAACCTCATCCAAGATGATGAAATGCAATATAATGTGGTAGTGACCATTCTAGGGAAGGAAATATAAAAATTACTCCTTTAGTGACTTCATAATATGTTGATCAAATTGGGAAAAGAGAGATGCAATGAAAGTTACAAGCCAAATAGATTCAACAATCTTCATCAGTAAGGAAGGTAGTAAAATTTCATTAATAAAGAAAAAAAGCCACGTCATTGGTAATTATAAGACATGACACGGTCGCCTAATGCCAAAAAAAAAACATTATTTAGAGTATAAATGAAATCTTAAGTGCCCAAGTCAAAGGAGATATGAATGGATATAATAGCTAATACATATTAAAAGAAGTGATTAATGACTAGTGGTGATCGTAGATAATGGGGGATGAGACACCTCCCTTGGACTATAATTTTAGACCAATAATAATTAACAACATAGCTTCCATTGAATATTTTGGAGGAAATTATGATAATGTGTCAACTTGTATATATACATACAATCACCTTATGTTTTGGATCTGGCATGCCATGTTTCTCTAAGTTATACAGAAGATCTATGTGAATGTCATTACAATATTTGAACTATTTGAAACAAGATATGAGCATCATGTCTACCTTGTGTTATTACTTGTGGAGTATAGAGACTTAAGGAAAATTTTGATTAAAGGTCCTACATAAGAGAAAAAATTATACGTATAAGGAAGAATTGGTGCAAATATGGTTAAACCAATTAAAATATAAAAACATGTTACATTTATTCGTAAGTCATTAAAAAGTATATTAACAAAGAGATGTGATTTATGGAGAGTTGGAAAATTTTCAATGGGTAGTGTAAAGTACATAAAATGAAATAATTTATATCATCTTTGAAAGTAGCAATGGTAAGTGAATGGGAAATAGTAGAGTGTGAAGAAAGGAGTAAATATACATATTCAAATCCCTGATTTGATATATATGAATAAGAGATTTTGAATAGAGAATTATGTAAGATAAATGATTATAATAAGAACCAAAGGAAATGTGATTCATTCATTGGTTATATAGTGGAACAATGATAAAACTTAAAAATCATGCAAGTAATATGATATGTAGGGAGATTTGAGTGTAAAAGGCTATGTCACGAGAGAAGATACTCAAACTTTATACGGATGTGATGAAGCTTGAAATCTAGTAGTGAAAATAAAATCACACTTGGACACTACGATTTTTAGTGTGCATGTATGCTTGATAAATCTCTCACCATGAAGAGAGTTATATTGATATGACATAGATGTTGATATCATTCATTCAAAATTGTCTATCATTAGACTTGATCATGACTAAAAAATCCATAAAACAAAATCAATGAGAATCTTACATTGTAAGGAAAAATGATGATCAATGTTCCATGCCCATTTGAACCATCTTTAGAGGTGATATGCCAGAGAAGGGACACCATCAAAGTTCAAACTTGAACCATCTTTAGAAAGGAGATGTTCCATTCTCAAATATCTATGAACCCTCATGTGCAGATAAGTGCATTTATCTACTCATTATAGTCTCTCTCCTATTTGTAATTCTATACATGTTATAAGAGTTATTTTCCTTGATCTTTTTTTTTTCCTTTATGTGTAGGGATGATCTTGTAGGAAAATCAGGCTAGTACTTTACACATGCTACCAAATATTGTGTAGACTCAATCTTATGGAAGTAATTTGAAAGAAGTTGTGATCTAGAATTTATTAGTCAACTAATGATTTGGCTGGTTAAAGTGAGGCTCAAAAAGTGAATATCTTTGATGATTAAGATTATGAGTATCATTTCATGTCAAGAGGGAGTTCAATACTTAATTAGAGACAACCTTATATAAGGAGCTCAAAATATTTATACTTAGATGAAGTCTAACATACATGTGTATGACTACATGATTGTGATGGGTGTACTCATGTGTACATCATGAGGAAGTAATAACTTGTCACCTGAAGGTTGAAATATTAATTTCAAATTCAAAGGGAGATCAACAAGTATCCTTGGGTGAAGAGAGTCTCAAAGGGAGTAACTACATGACCCAACTTCCCAAGATCATTGTTCAAAGGGATAATTTTTGAGGTGCAATCCTTTGTGAATGATATCTTCTCTATGAGGGAGAAACTCTAAATGAAATTCATTATAATGTATTCTTCTCTATGAGAGAGAATTGAGGTGAAATACCTTGTACCACCCTATGACTTGGTTCATGGTGGTTACTATTTCACATATAATATGTAATGAAAGATGACGATCTTTCATTGACATATATAAACAAAAAGTAACCATTGTAAGGTGATGATCTTATAATGGTAGACCTTTTATCATGAAAAACTTCATTAATTTATTGTCCCAAAGTGATGGAAGTCATGATAATGAATGCATCATGAATAAACTTCATTAAGTTGATGTGGAGTGCTACCGATCATGATACTTGTCATGATAGAGACCATGACATTGTGATTTCTTGTTAAGTTGTTGTCCCAAAGTGCCAGAAATGATAATATTCATATCCATCTAGGATATAACCTGTTAGATCTACCTTGATTAAAGGATTTAACACTTAAAATCAAGTAAAGACTTTGTTAAGAGATTTACAAAGGCTTGTTAGGACCACCTTGTTAAGAGATTTAACTTGATTCAATTTGTCAAAACCAATCCAATGCCTTATCCTTCGATCTGCACTTACAATGTTGATTACTAATTTTCTCTTTCTAATCTCTTATTTGATATATCTTTAATTTGTCCTTCACTACTTCACTAGGTTTCTAAACTTTGTTACTTCACAACTTTCACTTGCAGCCTTCAAAACCTAACTCCTTCACATAATACTTCACTTCCTTTCGCATACACACTCTCTATATGAAAATAGGGTTTGGATCTACCCTTATATTTTTTTAGTAGGAATTAAAGATTTGATGCCAGTGTACATACCAAAAGAATATATATATTCAATCATTTCATATCATATGATGCATATCATATGATTGATATTTCTTGTTGAATCATACTTCAAATTATATTGAAAGATAACATCTAAGTTGATGGATTTATGTTGATATCCTTAGATATGCCATCCTAGGAATATAATACTGAGATTATATCTCTTCATATACTTAAGAGCTTAATAAGTTCTACAAATTTTCCCTAGTTAAGAGGGAGTGTTAAGGTTGTAGCTTTAGTTAGATTGATTTGATATGAGATACATTATTCTGATTGGTAAATCATCATTTCTTATATATAGTTATCCATGTTAAATAATATATATTATTGTATATAATATATATATTATAGTATATAATATAATATATATCACACACACGCGCACACGCGCACACACACACACACACACACACATATATATAGTTATAAATATTATTTTTGTTAATATATTATTAATTAATGATGATTAAACCATAGAAACATGTCTCTTCATGAGACATATCTCCTCCTCTCATATTTATATGAGATTCAAATCTACATTTGGAAAATACCTATAACAATGGAAATGTTAGTACATTTGCAATGATCCTAATAATTCAACACAAAATATATATTTAGCACATTGAAAAGGGGGTTGGGGGTGGGGAGGAACACAAAAGGGATGGGGGGGATCATCAAGAAAATAAAGAAATTAATTAAAAGAAAAAGAGGGGTGGATAAATGTGAATAAAGTGATTGCCGACTCACAAGGGTATGAAGGAGTTTTGAGGAATTTACTAATTATGAGAAAATATTAATAAGGAAATGAAAAACATTTAAGATAAAATTGATGTGAAGGACATTGAGTGAGTATAGAAATATAGATAAGAGAACAAGCTATTATTAGGGGCATATCAAGTACATGTTCTATTATGAAGTGTTATTATGAGGAGAATATTAAATTAAATAGACTTGTCCTTATATAGAAAATGACCACTTTTTATTATTATAAATATTGGTTATTTAAGAGATTGTTGTTAGCATGAATGTTGATGATACTACATTGGGGGAGTATCTTAAGCATTGGAGACTATTGATATGTTGCATTCATGATTGTGTTTGTCATTGATGTCAACATGGCATGGTTTCTATAAAGATTGGTAGAAAAGTAGGACAAAGATCTTGATGGTATGGAAAATGGTTTCATTATTTGATCATGCGCAGTTATGGACATGTACAACACAATGTCTCGATGACTTGATTAAGTTCTCAGAGCTTGAGTTAAAGATGTATGAAAGTTGTACCTTATTTATAGAGAGTAGTTTAGAGATAGAGTATTGGGAAAGAAATTCATGATGTTTGTTGGCTATCTTTCATTTGAGATGTGATGAAGAGATGCATAGTCAGGCAGTGATAGAGGATAGTCAAGCGATGACATTAGAGAGTGTGCAAGCCTTAGTATCACACGTGTGAAATTTTGTATAGATTGTGAGTCAATAGTGCTATTATAATTGTAATTAATTAATTACCTTATTTTAATTAATTGGGAAAGCTTCAAGGCTAACTCAAGGAATTATTATGAAGATATGGTATAAAGGAAAGATATTTTCCTTGATTGTGAGGAGTGTTCAAGTATTGTGATCATTGCAAGAAGTGCGAAGCGTGAAAAGGAGCAGAATGCTTATTGAATACATGTAAGCGATCCAAGGGATTATTGTATATGCAGTTCATGATTTGGTTACAAGATCTGAAGAAGCAAAAGTCTGGTTGATATGATAGAGATAGAGGAAGGAAGTACAATTAAGTTCTACTATTCTACAAGGAATAACACAGAGATCATTTGGATAGTGGGTTCATTGGTCTTACCCTTGAAGTTGTTTAGGTAGTGGGTCCTCGTGTCTTCCACAACTCCTTATAGGGTTGGTATCTTCTAACAAGGAGTCAAAGTCTCCTAATAGGGACTCATGTATTGAATGTTGTAACAGACTCCTAATAGGGTCTATCCTCTAAAAAGGAATATTTATAATAGTTCATCATCTTGTGGGTATCATCCCCGTCGTGATTCTCCCTCTGGTCAAGGTTTTCACTAGTTAACATATCTGGTGTTATTGTGTATGAGTATCTTGTTGTGGTTTCAATTTATATTGCTCATATGGTTAAGATTGTGTAAAGTTGTTATTTGTGACATTAGTTGGATAACTAATTCACCCCCTCCCCCTCCTCTCAGTTATATTAGTGGACTATATATTCTAACAATTGGTATTAGAGCATAAGGTCCTTGAAGGATAAGCTCAACAGCTTTGGGAGATCGATGAAAAATATTTTTAGAAAGGATAGTCCTAGATTTGATGGGGACAACTATGACAGTTGGAAGGAGAAGATGAATATTTGTCTATTGTGCATGGGTCTAGGATATTGGATCTTGACAAAAAAGTCAAAAGACAATTGTTAAAGAAGAAAACCTTGAAGGTTGCAGTGAAGAAGAGAGAGATCTATTCATGTGTAACATGAGAGAAAGAGAAGCTCTACTGACAACTCTTCTAGAGAATGAATACAGTTAGGTAAAGTCACCTGCAACATCTCATGGAATTTGGAAAGAATCATAATCTACTTTTGAAGGTGATGATCATGCAAAGAGAATGAGATTATAGAATTGGATATGTGCATTTCAAGATGCTAGAATGATGGAAGATGAATTTGTAAGAAGTTAGATTGGAAGAATATTAGAAATGGTTGCAAGAATTTGGTCTCATGGTGAAACCAAAGAAGATTGAAGTCGTATGGAAGATCTTAAAAGATTTGACACCACCATTCAAGCCTATAGCTCAGATAATTTAGCTAGTGATGCCCTACACAAAGGATTTCACTAAGGAAACACTGGTTGGAAGATTAGAATCAACAAAAGAAGATCCAAGATGGTATGGAGAACTTGCAAGAGTTGAAATATCTTTCAATGCCCTAAATATTCAACCTAATTTGACAAGAAGTGTAAGCACCTGCAGAGATTTTTCTAGTAGCAGTGGAGTTGCTGAAGGCAAGAAGATTGAGGAAGGAATAGCCCTTCTAGTGAGAAGAGAAAGAGATGGTAAGAATGTCTTTAAATGTTGACTTGTGATGAATTTGGTCATTATGCATCTAAATTTCCTAAAAGAAAGAAGAATTATAAGGGAATATTTAACCCTAGAAGAGATAGGGATAGAAATTGTTTGTATGTAAATGAAGATGAAGAATTTGATGTGAAAGGTCAAAGTGAAAGTGATGATAAATTAGGATTTGTGGCTATCAAGGAATATAATCTTGATAGAGAAATTAGAGAAGAAAGAGCTCTAGTTACCCAAGTAGAAAAGAAATATGATTGGATAATTGATAGTGGTTCTTCAAATCACATGACTGGTGATATGAATAAGTTTGTTAAGTTCAAGAATCATGATAGAGGAATTGTTAGAGTTGGTAATAATGAAACCTATCATATCAATGGAATTGGATACATTACTCTTAATGGTAAAACTAACACTGATGACATCTATTTTGTTGATGGATTGAAGCATAACTTGTTGAGCGTTACACAATTGGTGGACAAAGGTTATCAGTTGCAGTTTATTGGGAATACTTGCACTATCAAAGACAAAGATGGTAAGATGATTGGAACTAGAACTAGATCCAAAGGTGATGTATTTCAGTCGAATCCTACTAAGATGACATGTTTGGTAGCTAAAGTGGATAATAGTTGGTTGTGACATAGAAGATTCTGTCACATAAACTTGGATAATATTGTGAAGGTTAATAGCACTTTTGTAGTCAGAGACTTTCCTAAGATTGTTAAGCCTACTAATATTGTATGTAAGGAATGTATTTTGACTAAGTAGAAGAAAGTATTATTTCCTAGCAAGAAGTTCACTACCATAGAGAAGCTAGAGATCATTCACACAATCTGAGTGGTCCTTCTAGAACAAGAGGATTCTATGGTGAAAGGTATTTTATGATTTTTATTGATGACTTCACTAGAATTATGTGGGTAGCATTTCTTAAGAGAAATCTGAAGATTTTGAAAAGTTTAAGATATTTAAGAATAGAGTAGAGAATGAATTTGGTGTTAAGATTAAGTGTTTGAGATCTGATAGAGGAGGAGAACTCACCTCTAGAGAATTCAACATATTCTGTGAAGAAAATGGAATCAAAAGACAACTATCTACACTTAGAACACTAGAGAAAAATGGGATTGTTGAGAGAAGAAATAAATCTATAGCAGAAGCAACTAGAGTGATGTTATTTCAGAATGATGTTTCTAAGACATTCTGGAGAGAAGCAGTGAATACAATAGTATATACTCTAAACATAGTACAAATTAGAAAAGGTATGGACAAGAACCTTATGAACTATGGTTAGGACATTCACCATCAGTCAAATATTTTAGGATATTTGGAAAAAAATGTTATATCAAGAGAGATGGTGACATTGGTAAGTTTGATCCAAGAAGTGATGAAGGTATGTTTCTTGGCTATTCATTGAAAAGTAAGGCTTATAGATGTTTCAACTACAAAAATAAGACAATAGTTGAATGGGCATATGTAAGGATTGATGAGAAGTTTGGAACCAAAGAAAAGATGGTAGATTATAATTTAGATGAAGAAGAGGATAACTGTGGAATTGTTAGACAAAAAGCTGAAGTTTTTTTAAGACCAACAATAACTTGTAGAATGATGTGCTAACTTTTAAGCATAGAGAAGAACAAAATTATGAAACTAGAGAAGAGATAAGAGTTGAGATGTCAACTCCTACCCCTAATAGGAATTTGACAAGGAATCACTGTCCTAAGCAAATAATTTGAAGCAAAGATAAAGGTTTAATGACAAGGAAAGGAGTAAATGAGGAGATATGCTTGATATCTCAAGTTGAACCAAAGTGTGCAGAAGAAGTAGTCAAAGACAATCATTGGATCCAAGCAATGAAGGAAGAATTGGATCAAATAATAAAGAATGACACATGGGAATTGGTTCCTAGACCAAAAGAAAAGAATGTGATAGGAACTAAATGGGTTTTTATGAATAAGATGAATGAGCAAGGAGAAGTTGTGAGAAACAAGGTTAGACTTGTTTGTAAATGTTATTCATAGCAAGAAGGAATTGATTATGAGGAAAAATATGCACCTATAGAAAGAATGGAAGTAGTAAGGATGTTCCTAGCTTATGCAACAAACAAGAAATTTAAGGTTTATCAGCTAGATGTTAAATCAACCTTTCTCAATGGAGAATTAGAAGAAGAGGTTTATATTCAGCAGCCTGAAGGATTTTCTTTATCAGAAGATAAAGACATGGTATGCAGATTAAAGAAACCTCTTTATGGTCTGAAGCAAGCACCAAGAACTTGGTATGTGAGGTTGGATAGTTACTTGGAAAAGCTTGAATTTTCTAAAGGTGCGACAGACAATAACTTGTATTTGAAAGAAATTGAAGATGGTTTATTGATCATTATAATATTTGTTGATGACATCATTTTTGGAGGTACTGATGAAGCTAGTGATAAATTAGTAAAGAAATGAAGAATAAATTTGAAATGAGCATGATAGGACAAATAAGGTATTTCCTATGAATGCAGATTGTGAAAAATAATGATGGTATATTCATTTCACAAATTAAGTACCTAAAAGATTTTTTGAAAAGTTTTGGTTTGGAAAGTTGGAAACCTTTTGGCACACCCATGATAATTGGTCACAAGTTATCCAACAAAGACGAAACACTTGTAGTAAAATAGAAGAAGTATAGATCAATGATTGGAGGTTTACAGTATCTAACTCACACCAAACCAAGTATAGAAAATGCAGTAGGGATTGTAGCTAGATTCCAAGCTGATCCTAAGGAATATCATTTTGCAGCTGTAAAAAGAATATTTAGATATCTGAAAGAGACATCTAATTATGGAATTTGGTATGACAGATCAAGTGATTTCACTTTGTGTGCATATACTAATGCTGATTGGATAGGCTATATGGATGATAGAAAGAGAACCGGTAGTGGACAATTCTTTCTTAGAGAAAGATTGGTTTCTTGGTTAAGAAAGAAGCAATATTGCATTTCACAAAGCACTTCTAAGGAAGAGTATGTTGCAACACCAAATAATTGTAATCAAGTCATGTGGATGAAGCAAATGTTGAAGGATATCAGAATTGAGATTGAAGAATCCGTTGTCATTTACTATGATAAAACGAGTATAGTGAGTATGCCTAAGAATCATGTACTGTATTCTAAGACAAGGCATATATCTATTAAGTATCATGTTTTGAGAGAGAAAGTAGTAGAAAAAGAGATCTATTAAGTATTCTTGGAACTTGGATATTTTTCATCTATGTTGCCATCAATGCCAAAGAGGGAGATTGTTAGCATGAATGTTGATGATACTACATTGGGGGAGTACTCTAAGCATTGGAGAATATTGATATGTTGCATTCATAATTGTATTTGTCATTGATGTCAACATAGCATAGTTTCTGTAAAGACTAGCAGAATAGAAAGACAAAGATCTTGATGGTATGGACAATGGTTTGATTGTCTGTTCATGCATAATTATAAACATGTACAACACAATGTCTTCATGATATGGTTAAGTGCACAAAGATTAATCAAAGATGTACAAAAGTTGTACCTTATTTATAAAGAGCAGCTCAAAGACAAAGTATTGGGAAAGCAATTCCTAATGTTTGTTGGCTATCTTTCATCTGATGTAATGAAGAGATGCGCAATTAGGTAGTGATAAAGGATAGTCAGATGATGACATCAGAGAGTGCATAAGCCTTATTATCGCATGTGTTAAGTTTTATATAGACTATGAGCTGACAATGCTATTGTGATTGTAACTAATTAATTATCTTATTTTAATTACTTGAGAAAGCTTCAAGGATGAATCAAGGAATTATTATGAAGATATGGTATAAAGGAAAGACATTTTCCTTGATTGTAATGGGTGTCCAATTATTGTGATCATTGCAAGAAGTGTGAAGTGTAAAAAGGAGCAGAGTGCTTACTGAATACGTGTAAGTGATCTAAGGGATTATTGGATGCATAGTTCATGATTTGGTTACAAGATCTGAAGAAGTAGAAGTTTGGTTGATAGGAAAAAGATGGAGGAAGGAAGTACAATTCAATTCTATTATTCTACAAGGAATAATATAGAGATCATTTGGACAGTGGGTTCATTGGTCTTACCCTTCAAGCTATTTGGGCAACAGGTCCTGTTGTCTTCCACAACTCCTAACAGGGTTGGAATCTTCTAACAAGGATTCAAAGTCTCCTAACAGGGACTCATATGTATTGAATGTTGTAACAGACTCCTAATGAGGTCCATCCTCTAACAAGGAATATTTATATTAGTACATCATCTTGTGGGTATCATCCCCACTATGGGTTTCCCTAGTTAACATATCTGGTGTTATTGTGTATGAGTATCTTGTTGTGGTTTCATTTTATATTGCTCATATGGTTAAGATTTTTTAAATTTTTTATTTATGATATTAGTTGGATAACTGATTCACCCCCCTCGCTCTTAGTTATATCAATGGACTATATATTCTAACAATTGTGTATATTTGTAGAAGAAGACCTTGTATAAGAAGTCTCAAACATATTCATAAGTTATCCACCATCTTTCAATGGAGGAATAAAAAGTGAATTAAAAGAAAATCTTATCAAGGGTCATTACAATCGGTATCAAAGCATAATCCTTACATCATGTGAGGAACATGCGTGCAAACCTATCAAATGAAAGGAAATAAAAAAAATATGAATATAATTAACCAATAAAATGAGAAAATTTATGGAACAAATAGATGAATCAAACCAAGTAGTACAAAATATCAGGAACTCAATTTATAGTCTCAAGATTAACTTTGCTAATAGAAAGGACATGAGTTATAATCACTCAAAAAATAATAATAGATATGTTTCTTCTAGGGTATCTAAACCCCCTTTCTTGAGCAGAAATGAGATATTAAAGGAGGATGAAGGAATTGAACAACCTTTGAAAAATATAGTGGAAAATGCTAGAGCATGTGCGATTTTGAAACTAGAAAATAAGAGAACTTATAACATATAGTGAATTATGTGAAGGCCAAAAATAGGACACATGAAATGAGGTAAGAGAAAACTCAAATAATGATTTAAAGCATAAAGTAAGGATTTAAAACATAAAGTAAGCAAAGAAAAACTTCCAAATTTTGATGGGTCTAGAAAAACCACAATACATGACTGGCTACAAACATCAAACACTTACCTCACCCTTAACTTGATGATAGAGGAATATGATCTTAAAGTTTCTAGATATTCAACTTAGAAGGCATAGTACATGAATCGTGGTACCATGAAATCCACACTAAAGGCCATCAAAATGTCACTCCTTATGAGGAATTCACATAGAGGCTTGTCAACATATTTGATAGAAGACACCTTCAAGAGGATTTTAAAAAGTTGACCTAAATTAGGTAATGCAAAACAATTGAGAGTTATATCATTTAATTCTAGAGAATCTTAGTAAGCATGAAAATAGTAGACAATGATAAACGTACTTATCTATATATATAGATATTAAAAGACTTGTAAAAAATGATGGTGAGTTCTCTAAAACCAACATCTCTTGAGGACGTATTGAAAAAAAAAAACTTAATTTTGGAAATTTTGTCAACAAGCAATAGACCCTCAAGCCACTAGACCAAACAATTTCATGAAAAGGATGAAAAGCATTAGCAAGAAACCATGAAAAGGAAATGTTTTCACTACAATGAAAACTTTTAAAGAGGCCATTTTTTTTCTCACATCTGCTATTTTTTCTTTGTTTTGAGTTTATGGTATTAGGGGGAGCACCCTTCATCAAGTGGTATCAGACTGGGAGTTCCTAAGCATGTGGACAGATCGTCGAATGTGAGGCAGTTTGCACCAGGACCTTGGATTGGGTGAAGTTTTTTCAAGAAGAAGTTCTTGAGTGTGTAGACAAATTGCTGACTGTGAGGCAGTTTGCACGAGGATTGTGATTTTAGCTAAGTGTGTAGATAGATTGCCAATTATGAGGCAGTTTGCATGAGGTTCTTGTGTTGCAAGAAGTTTGTCTTATATAGACTTGATTATGGAGAAGAGAAAGAAAAAGATGACTTTTGTTATTGGATGGATTCTAAGGATTCCTAGACTTGAGAAAATTAGAGCAAGAAATCAAGAGGCATTGCGAGTTGCATTCTTTGATTTGTAGAAGCAAGTAAAAAAATTAGAAGCAGAGTTGTAGAAGAGAAGAGCGTGTCACCAAAAAAGAGATCTTGATAATTCTTTGGATGCTAAAAAGAAAGATGATCTAGTGGAAGAGCAAGAGGATAAAGAGGAAAATATTTGTGAACCTAAAGTAGAAGAAGATGAAGAGGAGGAGCATGAAGATGAAAAGATTTGTGAGCTAGAAGCAGATGAAGATGATTTCAAGACTGTAGCAATGGAGGAAGAGTACAATGCCTTGGTTGGAGATCAAACAAGTGAAGTGGTCACTTGCCTCATTGAAGACATGGAAGAAGAAATCAAAGATGAATATGTTAAAGAGGTAAATTCTTACGAATTATGGGATGTTGTCTTTGAGATGAATTTGAAAGATGATGATGATGGTTTGCATGCTGATCTTGTTAGTGATGTTTGGTATGAAAAGGAAGATTGATATGGTGTTGATGAGTTTATTAGAGGTGTGAATAATTCAGCAAGATTGGATGAGGATGAGAGTTATACTTGGACAAAGTTCATTGCAAAGGAATATTTTTAGCAGGAAACACTTGTTCCAGCTAGGTGTTGGAAATAAAGGAAGAAGGAAATATATTGGCAACAAATACTTGTTCCAACTAGGTCTTGGAAGAGAAGAAAAAAAATGTTAGCAGTGGCTACTTCATTTTGTGAATTCATATCCACAAATATTTTCCTACCATGGGTTTCTGATGCAAGAGCATCTTGCATCATCAAAAAGGGGGTGTGATCAATTTTATTTTATTTTTTAAATGAAGGAGAGAGAAAGTGATGAAAATTAGAGGAAAATATTAAAAATAAAAAATAGAAAAAAAGAGAAAAGAGGAATTTCTATGTTCAAAGTGCATAAGTGGCGTAAATAGAAAAATAAGAAAAATAGTTGTCATTCTATTTATCGAGGTGTGTAGGTGGTATTTTAGAAGTTTGTGGAAAGTTCCTTAAATCATTCATTTGATATTTTTTGTGATCCACAAAGGAAATATAATTTTCTAATTGGCCACACGATGGTGCTTGGTTGTATTTAGGTGGGAATTACATATTTGTTTTAAGGTAGTTGTATTTACCTTTTATCCCACATTGGTTGTGTTTGTAATGTCTTGGGTTGGAAGTGCCTATTTAAGCAAGGCATATGAGCATTTGTAACCAAGCTCTTCAAGTGTAATTTCTTGTAGTAAAGCTCTTCAAGTGTAAGCTCTTGTAGTGAAGCTCTCAAGGTGTGATCTCTTCTTGCAGAAGCTCTTGGTGTGCAAGCTAGTTGGAAGCATTTTTAGTATAACCTCTTGAAGGATAAACTCTTCTTGTAGAAGCTCTTGGTGTGCAAGCTAGTTGGAAGAAGTTGTCTTATATTGTAAGAGTTTGGAGTTTTGTCATTTGGAGAATATTATAAGGATTTTCAAGTACAACAAAAGTATGCTTTGTGAAGCATTTTATATTCTCTTTGTCTCCATTTTGTTGTGATTTTGGTTGTGAGTTGGTAAGGGTGGCGTGGCCCTTCATTAGTGGTATCAGAGCGTACCTTCGTCTATGGTATCAGAGTGTACCTTCATCAAGAAAGCTCTAAAATAAGAGGAAAACTTAAGAAGGAGCACATCATATTTAGATGCAAGGAATCATGGGACTCAAGGCATAAATGGGGGAAAGTGATTCAAGTTCATATATAGAAGCAATACACGATCAATAAAATGAAGGAAGACCACCTAAGAAAATAAAAAATGTCCAAGGGAAACTCAACAACATTCAATCAATGAACAAAGATAAAAGCTAATGGTGTTTTGAGGAAGTTCAACCCTAGTGACGATAAATAATTTGTAAGTTGGATTTAATTAGTAAATATAATAAATAATGATGTAAGTTTGACTATTATTATAACTGAAAAATACATTTAATAAAGAAGGAAAAGTCCACCTTATTGCAAGTAGCTTTCCTATGAAGTCTGTGTTAGAGCAAATAATTAATTAATTATTAAAAATTAATTCTATTTACTAAAGCTTACTTAGGTTAATGCATTTATTTAATATTTAGTATTTAATAGTTGTAGTGATGATTTGTTGACAACACGGGAGTTTGTTCCCTTCTAGCATGTTCCACCTTTTTGTGGAAAGTGTGCTTAGTTGTCAACCTTATCTTCTACCTCTTTCCAGCTTGTTCTACAAGCTTCCATGAGGCCTTTATATTCAGGCTCTCTCATTGTATCTCACAACACATTCTCATTGTAAATACATTTTCATTGTTTTGCAATATGTTCTCTCTCATGTCTGTTTAGGTTTTTTCCAAGCTCCACCTCTTCCTTCTTGGTTTCCCTTCAACAAGTTATTTTGCATGTAGGTGATCTTGGCGACTGCGGAGTTGGATTTCATCAACTCCTACATGGTATTAGAGCCTCTTTACTGTTGCTTCATTGAAATATTTTTGAAGCTGCGATTTGGAGACACAAACCCTAGTTTGTTTATGCATTTTTCTTCAATCTGAGGGAAGAGCATTTTTTCAGAGCACATTGGACCCAAACAGACATTGCCATTGGATCCAAAACACCATTTATAGTTAGGATTCATATAAAATTTGTCAATTTTGGAGATAGAGCTTTGGGAGGCAATTTTTTTTTAATTGCAAGCCCTTCCAAATATAGTTTTGGGTTGTGCCACCACCCAGCGGCCACCGAGGGGCTGCCCCCACACCACCGGCACCTCGCCAAGCCCAGCTGCATGTCTAGTTTCCTCACCGCAAAGCCACTCCTCCTCCACCGCCCCCTGATCCAGCCACCGTTGCTTGCGTTTACCCCCTGCTCTCCGCTTAATGTCTATTTCGCTACTAGTTCGTGGCCTCTGCTCTGCCTTTGCATAGTTGGTAGCACTATTTGCATGTACGTGGAGGCTCAGGCACAGTTAGCGATAGTTGGTGCATTAAGTGGGTGATATGTGGCACGAGTGTCGTGTGGCATCTACCATGTGGACTCTACCACATCACCCTGCGAACTCAACCACCTACCACGTGGCCTCCTTTTTTGTTGCGGTGGTCATTTAGCTCTCAATTTTAATCACTTGAAACGCTGATGTTAGCACTGCATCATGTGCCTCTTGCACCTCTCCAAGGTCCTTTTGACCTACCTTTGGTTTTTTGGCCATATCTTGAGCATACTGAGGTATTTTTCCAATCCGAAAGAAATACCAGAAAGCTAGTTCTGAGACAGAGACATTGGTGTAGTATTTTCAAGTTTTGATGTAGTTTTGTTACCTATTTTTTTAGGTGAAGTCTGAAGTTCTATTTTTGACTCTGACATGCATATCTTTTGCGTCCCATGTCAATTTTTTGAAAACGTTATATTTTTGGAAAGCTAGTTTTGTCACCTTTTCATAAATGTAGTCTTTTTCCTTATATTTTGGCCCATGCTCTTTCTATCATGTTTTTGGCATTTTTGCTCTATGGTGGATATCTTGGGTGTTTTAGGTCTGAGGATCATTTTCTTCGCATGGTTTCTTTTGTTTTAGGTTGTCCTTTCTTTTGTGTTAGCTTTTTCCTTTTTTGATCATTGTAGACATCATTTGTAAACTTTTTTGTATACGCACTGAGATAAAGTGTGACTTTTGCATTTTGGGTTCATGAATGTTGTTTTTGAGATAGTTGTACTTGCACTATTTTTATAAAGCACCATGGGGGGGATAGTTGTTTTCTGTTTTAGGCCTTCTCCCTTTGTCAAGTGAGTGTCCCTTCCACAACATTAGCCCCATGCAATGTCAATGTGACCATGTCTTTATAGGTATTTGTACCTCTTCCCTCTCTTGTCATTCTTGGTTCTGTCTATAGAGGACTTTGGCCCACCTTCTCAGTTTCTTGTAATCTCACCCCATCTGCATTAAGGGGGGGTTATGTTGTTATTCTAATGCATCTATGGTTCAATGGTTTGATAGTGTGAGCTATGTGTTCAGTGGTTGGTCCTATATATGAGGCAATTGCAGTGGTTGGCTACCTATGCATTTCAGTGAGATGGATCATCTACCATATAGACACGCTCGGTTCATGCCTTCTTCTTCCATGGAAGTTCTTCAAATCAGCAATTTTTTCTTGATGGTAGAGTTTTGCGGCTTCTTCATGCTTCAATGATGCTCTTCATGATCACTTTTTGTTCCTGTTTTAGGGGACATTCCCCTAGTTGGAGGCTTCTTCAATTCTTCACTAGGTTACCTCTTTTTGGGGGAGGGGTTTTCCCACATGGTTTTCTCTCTTTCCCCATATTCAAAGGTTGCATCTCTTTGCATTGTACATGGGTACCTAACATGGCCTCGTTGCTGGGACCCATCCTACATTTTATCTTAGTTTTGTGAGCTTAAGGCATTCCCCTAAGTTGCACTTAAGGGGGGGTGTTAGAGTAAATAATTAATTAATTATTAATTATTTATTCTATTTACTTAAACTTACTTAGGTTAATGCATTTATTTAATAGTTGTAGTGATGAGTTGTTGACAATACGGGAGTTTGTTCCCTTCTAGCATGTTCCACCTTTTTGTGAAAAGTGTGCTTAGTTGTCAACCTTATCTTCTACCTCTTTCCAGCTTGTTTAACAAGCTTCCATGAGGCCTTTATATTCAGGCTCTCTCATTATATCTCACAACGCATTCTCATTGTAAATACATTTTCATTGTTTTGCAATATGTTCTCTCTCATGTCCGTTTAGGTTTTTTCCAAGCTCCACCTCTTCCTTCTTGGTTTCCCTTCGACAGGTTATTTTGCATGTAGGTGATCTTGACGACTGCAAAGTTGGATTTCATCAACTCCTATAGTCTGTAATCAAGTGAAAATCACTAGGGCATCCTACTACTAATGGATTTCATATGGAGTCTGTAATCAAGTAAGAACTGTTAGGGGACCCTATAGAAATACTAGTTAAGGGAAAGATGGTAAGGGTACCCTACTACAAATGGATTTCCTATGGAGTCTACAATCAAGGGAGAACTGTTAGGGAACTCCATTGTAGTACTAGTTAAGGGAAAGATAGTAAGGGCACCCTATTACAAATGGATTCCTTATGGAGTTTGCAATTAAAGTAAAATCATTAGAGCACCCTATCGTAGTACTAGTTAAGGGAAAGATGGTAAGGACACCCTACTGCAATAATCTTTCATGTGGAGTCTTAAAAAATGGTGAACTTCTAGGGAATCCTATTATAGTATTAGTTAAGGGAAAGATGCTAGGGGCACCTTTTTGTGAGAAATGGATAAGAAAGAAAAGCATCCCCCTAAGTAGACAACCTTGTGGGGATGCCTAATATTTACCATCGGGCCAAGGGGGCCAACATTTTGCTCTTGGGCTTAGTATGGGAATTGGCTTGGACTAACTTATCAAGGCTCAATTTTTCTTTGAAGCTTATATGTATGAATGTATGTATGTATATACTAATATCCACATTGTGGTTGTAGGATTCATAATCAAAAGCATAATAAGGAAGAAAATTTTGAAAAGAAAAAAAGCATCTATTGTGTGTTTTCTTTGTGTCTTTATGCATCAATGTGATTTCTTTGTGTCTACTTAATGTCTTCACATATTCATGCCTTTATCTCCAAGGAGTGATTATACTTGGTTTATCTAGAATACAAATAGCACTTTGGGAAAATTCCAATGACAAGAAGTTGGCTTAAGATCATCCTTGAAAAATGAGAAAAAACTTAAGTTATGAAATATTGAGAAAACATGCAATTGTTTGAGGACAAGCAATTTTTGGGAGGATAGGATTATGATATCTCCAATTTGAAATAAAATTTTAATAATAATATAATAATATAACTTCAGGAATCTTCTTAAAGCACTAATAATATAAAAATATGAGTTGATATGTTCATTGAAAGATATGTGAATAAATTAATATGTAAGGTAAATATATACACATTATATCTTAATATACAAATACATTTCAATATATATAAATATACAAATATATTTGATTAATCAAAATATTTATATCAAATTAATAATAATTCATATTTTCAAGTATTAATTAATAATAAATCAATCAATATAATTAATCAACATGTATATAATTATTACTATTAATCCTAATATAAAACTTACAATACCAAAGATATTAAATCATGATGGGCGCCATCCTTTGGGTCAAGGGTCCCATGTGAAATGGTGTTGACTCTAAACCCACTATATATTTAGCACATTTAAGATGGAAATGTAACAAAAAAAGAAGGGGATTAGAAAGAAGGAGGAGGAATTGATTAAAAGAAAAGAGGGACAGATAACAATGATGCAACCATAAAACATAAACATGAATGAAGTAAGTAATCATTGATTCACAAGGGTATATAAAGGGATTTTTAGGAATTTAATAATTATGAGGAAATATTAGTAAGGAAATGGAAAACATATAAGACAAAATTGGTTTAAAGGACATAGGGTGAGTATAGAGATATAGATAAGGGAAATAAACTAAGGTATTATTAGGGGCATAAGGAAGCACGTGTTTTATTATGAAGTGTTATTACAAGGAGAATATTAAGTTAAATAGAGTTGTCCTTATACAATAATTTTTTAATACAGTTGGTTATTTAAGAAAACACCTATATTCATAGGAGACCTTGTATAAGAGTCTTAAACATATGCATAATTTATCCACCATCTTTTAATTTGGGGCCTAGAAGAAAATTAAATGAAAAACCTATTAGGGGTCATTACAAATACAAAGTTAACAAACCCTTCAAACATAAGGCACTTGCGAGCTTACTTGACAAGTGTGTGAGAAAATAGCATGTGTTTACACACTAGGTGTATGACTAAGTGCACATTTCTCAACCATATGCAGTGAAACAAAATACTAAAATTCCATAAGTGGAGACTTAAGGAATGTGAAAAAGACTATCTATAGGGATGCTAATAGATAACTACTTCAATTAATTCACTACAAAACATGAACTCAATGCCCCACCCCACCCGCAAGTGCAACTTAAGGAATAATGTGTGGATGATGATGAGTTATGGCAACTAAGACATATTAGGTATACAAATTTATCATAAAGTGGAGTGTACAAGAAAACTAAGTTGGATAAAAACTCGTTTCCAAAGAGAAATGATACAATGTGAATGTAGAAGTGAATAAGTTAGGTCATACAAGGAAGGATTTTTAAGAACCCCCAAGGACTACGTCTATGGAAAAGAACAGTGAATGTTCTCCCATCCCCTTGAGGGGAGAAATGAGAGATTATGCAACACCCATGCATAATATGATCCACACTTGCCAAATAAAACCACAACTGTGTGCAAGATGAGTTCTCATTCAAAATATGTAGGAAGTAGTATCAATGTCTCTAAAGTTTCCACAAGATCCAATGGTTGAATGTTCTCATACTAGTTTCCAAACTTGGAGTGTTAAAATGAGTATGAATATCATTGATCATACTTTTGTAAAGCATTTCCCATTCTATATTTATAGAAAGTAATATCAATATCTCTAAAGTTTCACATGATCCAAAGAATAAATTTTGTCATGTTGATTTCCAAACCAGCAATCCTAAAAACTAATATGCATATCTTAGTGTAAGGATTCACTCATGCATATTGCAAAACATTTTCAAATTCAAATATAGCAAAGAGTGACAAAATTGTAACTTGTGTCATAGGACTACATTCTTCATTTCTATTTTTACTAATAATGTGTCAAAGTTCTCAAATACATAATCTCACAAAAGTTCTTAGAGACACAAATCGAGACAACCATTCAAGAGAAATGGTAGAAAGGAAAGTGTTCAGATGTGCATGAGATGACTTCTAAAAGTGCTCAAAAGCATGCATTCAAGATATGTGATAAATGAAGGGTTTACAAAACCATCAAGTTTAATGATGCCCCAATTAGAGAGTAGTGAGGCCCATATGGATAGAGTGTTAGCAAGATGTTAGAAAAACTTGTGTTGAATGTAAGGAGACTATGAGGCAGTCATCAAAATTTCCACCAAATTTGGAACTATTATTGAGATTGTGAGAATGTAGGAGCCTAGTAAAAGAAGCCTACAAGAATAGTTTCCTATTCAATTAGGACACCAAGATACACATGCTATAATGTTAAATACAAATGTTTATCTTTGCAAAAACAAATGAGTGTCTCTTATCAAAATAAATCCACCTACGGACTAGATGTTGAATGGATTACAAATGCTAAGGAGAACCTCTATCTTCTACACAATAAATGGAAACAAACACACAAAATTATAAATATAATACATCTTTTCGTCCCATTGACACATCTCTCATGTCTTCAAAAAAATGGACTTGTTAGCAATGCTAAGTAGTTTCATTTCATATTACAAGCTCTCCACCTTGTCTATGAGAAATTGTTGTTTGTTGTCAACAAATGATCATAAAATTGGAAATATGTATTCCCATTATGGTAATGCCACCAAAGGTTAATTTCCACAATGGTTTGTAGAAATTTCAAATATCTTGAAAAACTATCTCCATGTAGAAGAATGTTTTTGGGACTGATAGAAGACCACCAGATAAGAATTGAGAGATCAATTTAAAGCGTAGTATGACATTAATTTGCACTTGTATATGGCATATACCTATCATTTAAAATCAAAGTGTAAATAGTATATGAAGAGACACTCTCATGTATATGCAAGGTAGATGAGGTAGACAACTTAGATACAAATACTAACCCTTTAACACGAGACACTTGTGAGCTCATTTGACAAGTAAGAAAGAGGAGAGTATGCATGTACTAGGTATCTCACTAACGACACATGTCCCAGCCAAATGAGTTACAACACATTATTGATAGAACCTAAGTGGATATATAAGAAATGTGAATAGGACTATCATTAGGCATGTTGATAGCTAACTAGTTTGAAGAGGTAAGTAATAACAACAATAGACTTTATTTAAGAGAAAATTCGAATGGAGTCAAAAGATAACATGAATGATGGTGATGATAGGTAGTCCCTCTTTGGACATATGAAGTGGAAAAATGAGAAGGGAAAAATAAGGGTAAAGATGAGGATTCATTTCCTCACCTTACAAAGGGCTTGAGTAAAATCAAGTGCTTCATTTGTCAAAGTTCAACAATATGCTTCAAAAGTGTGCAAATAAAAAGGACAAAGGGAAACAACACAAATTAGAAATGGTAACCTCTATAAAGATTCAAATGAACAAATTTCCTATCAAACTTTAAAGGTTACCAATGGTACCTTGTCTTGTTACCAACACAACTCCAAGTAATGCTTTTATGTGTACAACGAGACATCTAGGCATGGACATTAGATAATGTTTTACCAATTTAAGAGAACATGACCATGGAGTTTAGGTTGAACTTAATGACAATAAAAGCCAAGTATTTGTAACAAGAGTTGGATTGTGCTAATTTGTTATTTGTTCCTAGACTCAAGAAGATTTTCTTCCCAATAGTGGTTATGGATGATAAGGGATTTGAGTATAATTCAAGGATTAACAAGCTAGGATTAGGAAAAAGGAATATAGCCCAAGTATAAAATAGTTTTAGAGGTTAGAGAAAACCTATACAAGTTTCAGGGTGAACAAGTTCAAGCTCAAACTTACAACAATGACAATATGTTGAATGTGGCATAGAAGGATGATAAATTTGCATCATAGGGTGTTTTCTATTATGAGGGAGATTTTCATAGGTCTTCACTAAGTCAATATTGAACATGGAGTTTGTGAAGGATGGAAACTTGGCAAACGTGTCAAACTTTCCTTCCCAAGCAAAAAACATAAGTATAAGAATATTCTACAATTAGTGCACTTGGATATTTGTGTATTATTGTTAGTAGCACAATTATGAAGCACACATTATGCTTCCTTTATTGACGAATTCTTGCAAGATGATAATCTATTACTTATGAAACTAGGATGGGGCCTTTAGAATGTTTCCAGAGTTTATATCTCTATACAAGGAAGTAGTCTAGGGTCCCAAGAACATATGATGCGAGAGATTATATCTCAAATTAGCTCAAGGGTTTCTACAAGGAAGAAAGGATTAAAACAAAGTTGGTAGTTATGTACAAACTATATTATAGTAGGATTCCAAAGTGGAAGAATCAATTAATTATATGAGTTATTAAGGCCATTAACAATTTTTATTTGGGTAAAAGCATGTCATATATGAGTCTAGATCCAAAAAATGTAACCCACGAGATCTCTGCGGACAAGATTCTATAAGGGGCACATTAATGTGAAGAAAAATGTGATCCATTTCAACATATATAGTTGTCCAATTCATATTCATATACTTGTAGGGAAGAGGACCAAGTTCGAATCTTACAAGAACAATGTTCATTTATGGGTTAAAATGGGTCTCCAATGATTTATAGATTCTATATTCTAGAGTAAACAAATGCATAAGTCAATATGGATATTAAATTTGATAAAGCCTTTGCATCCAAGAAGACATGATATTGTTCTAATCAAAGTTTGAGGATTCAGACTTGGAGTTAACTCAACAACTCAAAATTTGCAATTGGACTTCAGAATCAACATGTACTATAATGCTTTTTTGCAGTCTTGGAAAAAAAGAAATTGATGCATTTAGAGGACATAAAAGCCTAGTTTCACCATCAATTTGTCACAATGCAAACACTATAGATGTCACATGATCTTCAAATGTTTGATTTTAGAAATTTCACAATTCAAAATCATTTTCAAACCTTCAAATATATAAAAACATCACAAGTTTATAAATGATTACACATAGTGATATGTCAAAATGAGAAAACAACCAAATCCAATCTACATTTACCTCTTTCCCCTCCAAATGTAACTCAATTTGTTAGGCCTCAAACTAGAAGGTTTTATAGTATGAAAATGAAGACAAATTATTTCTTTAGTGTTGTCTTCATTCTCTACCTTTATATCCATTGTTGATGCATCTTGATTCCCCTAGTGTTTAAGTATTTTTTCATGTTCAAATCAAGAAAATAAAAAAAGAAAAGGACAAAAACTTTCTTGTGTCTTTTTTGATCCCAAATGCTCTTCTTCCCCTCTCCTTACTTTTCTATTTCACTTTTCACACCTATTTTAGCAATATTGGGTAAAAAAGTGAATTAAAAAGTCTTATTTTATGTTTTTAACATTCTTGAATGTGCCCAGGTGGACTCAGAAACCCACACCAAAAAATTGAGAGTCCAAATTTAGGACTTAGAGAGTCCTAAGACAAGATTCAAATGAGTAATCCCTAGAACACTTTTGGATTTACCACATGATTGTGGCAAGTGAACCCATCTAAATCCTAGGAATTGTGAGTTTAGTAGATTTTGGAGGGTACTCATAGATTCTTTAAACTTTGACTTCATTGATAGAGAACATGAAGTAGGAAGTTTTAATTGTTAAAGTTGGTTCAGCAAAGACTACAATAGTTTTTTATTCAAGATATGATTTTTTTGAGTGAGGAGGAAGATACTTTAGAGCCTTACAATTATTTTAGGAGATCTTGATGGTTCACAAATTTTGAGGGATTCTCTAGAGAATGTTGAGGCTCTTACAAGTACATTCAGAGAGTATGTTATTTGAAGGTTTCAAATCACTACATTACCTTGATGACGAACATCATATGCCCTTGAAAATTAATGAAGCAATAGACCAACAAGTTAAGTAATATCTCATTACAAAGAAACAACACATTTCCATACAAGATTAGGTTGATACTATAACCAAGCCCTTAACAAAAGGGGAATTTTAAGTACTTAGGAATAAACTTGGATTGGTGTGAAATTCCATCCTGACTAAGAGGGAGATTTGTTTTGATGCAAGAGCATCCAGTGGCGTGAGGGCAATCCTATATCACCCAAAAATATGCTTAGTATTAGTTTATGTTTAAAGTGTTTTCATTTCTAGATACCCATTTGGGTCAAATAAAGATTCCAACTCTCATAGTTCCACTATTGGTTTTTTGGATTAGAGCTTTTTAGCATCTTGGGATATGTGCCAATGTAGAAAATGGGTTATTTTGTAATTGATCCATAATTATGATGAGTTAGAGGGTGTAAGTTGGAGGGATGATTTTATTTGTAATTTAAAGCACTCCAAAAAAAGAATTAGGTCAAAAGGCTTCAAAGTCAGATTTGAGGCACTAAATGGCCTTATATGGGCCCAAAAAATGGGGTACAAGAAAAGTTGTCCATAGGGCTATAGAGTGCTTGGAGAGCTTTCCAGAAATGTAAATGCTTCATCAATCGGAGTCCTGGATCAAAAGTTATGCCTCTCGAAAGTTGGACTACCATTTCTAGATTCTTCTAATTTTACACCGACTTCTAACGTGATTTCTAGAACCTTCTTTTTTGGTGATGGATGCCAAATGGCATATTCTAGAATGTATTCGTAACCCTAAACCTAATTGGGGTTTATTTAAGAACATTTCTGGCATTGTAAAGGCAATTCTTGGCAGAATTTGGGAGAAGGTACAGGAGGAAGATTTTCTCCAGATTCAAACAACTTTGTAAGCCCATAGGGCATGTCTTAGAGTCTATTTTTAGTGTACCAAATGTAATAGAAAATCACATATGATAATAATATTTCCCTTTTCCTTTTGTGTTCATTTTGGTCTTGGGTTGTGCTGCCATCATGTTTTTAGCTCAAAGAGGAACTTCCACACAAGTTCAATGTGAACATTTGAAAATAGTTTGATTTAGATTTCAATTTTGATTGAAGTGAAAGTTCTATTTAGAAAATCCAGTGTAATATAATGTAGATATACACTAATGGCTTAGACTTATTTTCCAAAACATCTCTTGTAATAAATGAGGATACCTTTTGAAATATAAGGTTTTTAGTTGAATGGTATAACAATTAGTACAAGATAGGAGTAAAATATACAAGAATATACTATGAGTTTCTATGCATGGAGGAGAAAATGATGCACCAACATAGAGAATGGTTAAAGTCTCAAGTGATACACTAATCCCTTCTAATCACCTCACTTGGTCGACCAAGAGCAATGAGGAGATTAGACACTAAGGTATAGTAGCTTCTTGGATTGAAGAGTTGATATAGGGTTTCAAGTGATAAAATACACGTATATTTGTCTATGTGTGTGCGTGCATGCGCATGCACGTGCGTGTGTGTGATATCAATCAACTGATGGCATAACTGAGTGAGTTGAATAGTACCAACTATGTGAGGGTTAATCAATTAACGATTAATGCTTATAAATGGATGTGAGTGGAAATCTCACATGTCTTAGATGTGTTAAAGGTAATTATGATACCATCAAAGATATGTGAATATTTTGTTCACAAAAATTGAAAGAGTGACTCAAAGAGGTCAAATCCTTAGACCTACTAGCTCACTATATTAGATAGATGCATGGGTCTCGAGGACTATTGTTAGATAAATTAGAGGGGCAGGGTGAATCAATTATCCTATAGTCCCTTCAAACAATTCAGTACCAAACAACATTCACAATCATCATAAACTTTCACTCGGTGTATCCATTCAACTACACATTTAACACATTCAATCACTTTGCTCAAAATTGTCAATTCTTTGTTTTGTTATAACTGGGTGACAATAATAAAACTTTATTACCAAGTTGCAGTAATTTTTTTTAAAAAAACATGTAAAATAACTAGCAACATAACAAGATTAACACATTTGACACCAATATTTTAACATGAAAACCCTATGAAGGGAAAAACCATCTGGGACTAGCAACACAAAAATTTTACTCTTCTAAAGTGAGCTCTATTAGTTTCCAACCTTGTTAAAGGTTACAAACACATTTTTAATGTGACCTTGTTAGAGAATTTTAACCAAAAGATCATCTAGACCTTATCAGTCCTCAATCTTGTCTAAAGAGTGGCTTGCTCTAAAGGACTTACAAACACCACTAATCAATGTTACCATATAGGATTTCAAAGACTTGTTCACTCCGCATGATCTATGAGATTTTTTTCTACAATGATTAAAAAAAACAATGCAAAAATGATCTATTTAAGTATAGCACTACCTTTCTTGTTCAGATCTCCTTTTGATTCTTGTCTTTGTCTGATCTTTGTCTTCTAATCTCCTTTCTCTATTCTCTTGACTAGTTGATTCACTCCTTTCTTCCAACTTTTCTCAAATCACCTCGCTCAACTATCTTCTTTCACCTCCTTCAATAGTTTGCATTCACAACAACCTTAACATCATTCAACTGACATTCAAGTAGCAACATGATCAACAACCTAAAAATTATCTCATCTCCTCCTTAAATAGTCATTTTTATGCTTCCAGATTCTTCCATTTATTGCCACTTAATCACAATCATCGATCTCATATTCAATGTACTTAACCACATAGAAAATAGAACTTTCATAACTTTTTTCTCTCCCTTATCCTTCTTTAATCACCATCATAAGATCTTTATTGAATTTTCCCAGTCATTAATCTTGTAAAAAACTTTGACGCATGCCTTTGACCATCTCAAACATTCCATATTTCCATCAAAAGTTGGCTTTAGATTCTATTTCTTTCAACTCATTCTTCTAGTTTTTATTCAATGAATGCAACATTCCACTCAAGTAATATACTACTTAGTTAATACTAGACTCACTCAAGCAATATTGAACTTCCAACTTGATTTGCCAATTACTCGGCGAACATTGTAGTCACTCGATGAATACAATATTCCTTCTTTAACCTTGTCACTCGAATAAGCTTGTGTAACTCAATACATTACTATATTACATGATAATTAAATAATCAAACTATCATTACATTATCACTATCCAACTCATTCAAGTGCCCATTGAATACCATACTTATCAACTATGCCTTCAACATACTTTCTTCAAATCCTCTTTACCAATCATATTGATATAGCACTCTACTGAATTAGCATAATGTCTATCCAACTAAGACTTTACACCAATTACAACATCACAAATCATATGACTTTTACAGACATCCGTAGCATTATTAATTACATTTATAGTTGAGAATAACAATCTCCCCCTTCGACATTAATGGAAACACATAACATATGATTTTACATTAAAAAACATTACATAAGATAATCAAATGTATGCAATCTTAGGAATACAACTTTTCATATCTTTGTCTTCAATAAAAGGTTCTCCGTAACTCGGTATGTACCTTCAACAAAAAATATCTTCATCAACATTTCTTATTAGATATGATCTCTATCTTAGTTCAGCTCCATCTTCATATTTACTTCCCCCTTTGCATATCATTCTCCTTACTTTGATGTTCTTCTCCCATTTTCAAATTCTCTCCCCTTTTAGGTATACATCACCATTTCATAATATTCTTTATTGTTTCTCTCCTACTTTACTATTTATCTCCCCCCTTGATAGCAATATCAAAGGTCGTTCTAAATTTCAAGATGAAATTTATAAAATCTTGTATTTATCCTTGTACCTTGCACGTAGAAATGTGTAACTGTGGCAGGGGGGGAGTTGGGCAGTGAATCAATTATCATGTAGTCTCTTCAAACAACTTTAGTGTCATACAACATTCATAATCATCATAAAATTGAACTCGATGTATCCATTCAACTTTACACTTAACTCATTCAATCACTTTACTCAAAATTGTTCATTCTATGTTCTTATTATAATCAATTGACAGTAATAAAACTTAGTTGTTCCAAGTTGCAGTAAAATGAAAATAACATGTAAAATAACTTGCAACATCACAACATTAACACATTTGACACCAATATTTTGACATGGAAACCTTATGAAGGGAAAAAACACCTGGGACCAGGAACCCAAAAATTTCACTCTTCTAAAGTGAACTTTGTTAGAAGCCAACCTTGTTAAAGGTCTTGTTAGATAACTTGTGGGGGGGGAGGGGGTGTGTGGGGGTGAATCATTTATCCTACACTCATCTTCACAACTTCATAAATGTTCCTAAAGTGTGAACTCTTGCATCAACTACACAAAGATAGTAGAATTGATCATCTTTACATAGGGGCAAGAACCACAGTTTACAGCTTCGATACTCAAAGGCATCCCTAGGCAATGACTTAGTAAATATGTCTGCAATTTTCTCTTTAGACTTCACATATTCAAGCCTTACTTATTTCTCTTGTACTTTCTCCCACAAATAATGATGATTGATATGTATTATGTTTTTACATGCATCACCCAATTTTTCAAATATTTATTGCACTAGTGTTATCACAATAAATATAACAAGATCATTTATCTCTTCTTAGATACCTTCCAATAGTTTATTAATCCATACAATATTTGAACAATTGGTTTCAAAAAGAACATATTTTGCCTCAACAATAGATTGTGAAATAAACTTTGTTTCTTGCTTATCCATGTAATCAGTCTTTCTCCTAAAAAGAAAGCTCCACCACTTGTGTTTTTTCTATCATTAATATATCCAACCCAATCAGCATTTGTGTAGACTTTAAGATTAAAGTCGTCATCTAGTTTTTACCATAAGCCATAATCTTTAGTTCCTTTTAAATAGCTGACATTTTCACGACAGTCATGTGTGTCTCCTTTGGATTAGATGAAAATCTTACAACAATTCTAACAACATGTGTAATATCCGGTATACTATGTACAACATATTGTACTTACCAATCATAGATCTGTATTGTGTCTCATTTACCTCTCTAGCAGTGTCTTATTTTGATAATTTCACTCCAGTCACCATAGGTGTACAAACTAACTTAGACTCATCCATCCCAAAAGTCTTCAAGATTTCTTTCACATCTTTAGACTGAGTCACATATATGCCTTGTTTGATAGACTTGTAATCCAATGAAGATTTTGATCTCACCAAACATTGACATTTTAAACTATGTACACATTTGATCAACAAATGTCTTATACAACATGCCATTTCCTCCATATGTAATGTCATCAACAATTTTTTTAGAAATCAATACCATATCATCACATTCATTTTTTAAATATAGATTGTTGTTCTCACCTGTTCTAAAAAATACAATCTTAACCAAATAAGAATGTAATCTTTCATACCATGCTCTTGGTGCTTGTTTCAATCCTTACAAAGCCTTATTTAGTTTGCAAACCATGTTCTTCTTTTCAAGTTTAATGAATCCTTCAAGTTGTTCAAAATATTCTTCCTCTTCAAGTATTTTATTCAAAAATGTAGATTTACCATCCATTCGATAGACTTTGAACTTCTTGTAGGTAGCATAAGTCAACAATGTTCTTACTCCTTCTAGCCTTGCCACGTGTAAAAGTCTCACCATAATATATTCCTTCTTATGCATAACCTTTGCAAATTGTTCTTTCCTTATTTCTGACCACCTGCCATTTTCATTCGGCTTGTTCCTGAAAATCCATTTGGTTCCTATCACATTCTTATTAGCAAGTCTCATTACTGACGCCCATGTGTTGTTCTTCTCAATCTGATCAATCTCTTCATTCATATCATTTCTCTAATCCTCATTTTCCAATGTAGCCTTAACTTTTCTTGGTTCAAAATCAACAATCAAATAGGTATTGTCTCTTATCTTGCTTCTTGTTTGTACTCCAACACTTCTATCTCCAATAATTTTTTTAGGGGAATGATTCTTACTCACATATTTGGCCAATACAAGTTTAATTCTTTGATTTTCAACAAATTTTTCACTCGATAGGGGTTCAACTTCCTACTCGAGTTGTACTATCTGATCCTTAGGTAAAACATTATGTAACATAGATTCTACTGTCTGGTGCTCGGTGGGTCTCTATTGTAACTCATATAATGTATCAGGTGCCCCTTCATACACATACACATACACAATACACAAACTTGTAATCTTCAAGTTCCTTGTTGTTTTCTACATCACTCTTCTCTAAAAACTCATTGAATCTTACATTTGCACTTTCAAACACTTATAAGATTTACTCTTAGATGAATAACCAAGGAAAATACCTTCATGTCCTTTAAAATCAAATTTACCATTCCTTGCATCCCTTCCAAATATTTTGAAATAACTTACATTTGGTGTATGATCATACCAAAGTTCATAGGGTGTCTTCTTTGTTCCTTTCTTCAATTGGACTAGCTTGAGAGTGTAGACAATAGTGTTGATTTCTTCTCTCTAGAATATCTGAGAAACCTGCTTTTCAATCATCAATGTTCTTGCACAATCCACAATTAACATATTTCTTCTCTTAGCAATCCCATTTTGTTGTGGTGTCCTCGGTGTAGACAATTGTCTCTTAATACCATTCTTAGCACAAAATTTAGTGAATTCAATAGACATAAACTCACCACCTCTATCAGATCTTAAATAGTTAAAAGATTTTTCAGTTTCCTTTTCAACTCCATCTTTATACCATTTGAACACATCAAAAGCATGTGATTTCACCTTCATGAACATGGCAGTCATCATTCGTGAATAGTCATCACCAAACAATATGAAATACTTGTCACCATAGTAATTGTCAATGCCAATTGGACCACAAAGATCATTATGAACCAATTCTAGGATATCATTTGAAGTGTGTCTTACTTGAAAAAACTAGATGTTGTCATTTTACTAAGCTGACATTCTTTACAACACATTCTCTAGTTTTTGTAGATTCGGTAAGCCTCTTAATCTTTTCTTTCTACTAACTTTCACCAAGTTCTCAGAGTTTACATAACATAACCTTTTGTGCCATAACCATATATTGTCAACTTTAGCAAATAAGCATGTCTCAACAATAGGATCAAGATAGAATAAGTTGCCTCTTGTTTGCATTCTTGCTCCAATCAAATTACCTTCATCATCAAAGATCTTGACTTTTCTATTATGAAATTCTAGCTTGTGACCTAAGTCATTCAACTGAGAAGCACTCAAAAGATTGTACTTTAGTCCTTGTACCCAATATGCATCATCACATCTGACCTTATTATTCAACATTAGTCATCCTTTATCTTTCACTAGACATGGGACATCATTACCTAGCTTAATAGTTCAACCATCATCAGTTTCCTCAAATTTATCAAACTTACTTAGATCACCAGTCATGTCATGTGAGCATCCACTATCAATAATCCATGAGTCATTCTTGCTAACATGTGAAATAAGGACAGTTTCAATTTCATACATTTCTCCATTAGGATCTTCCTTGATTGCAACATATACCATCTCAACTATTTCCTTGTCATCATAAGAACTAGACTCGGAGTGTTCTTCTTCAACAATCTAGCATGACTTCTTCCCTTTGTCTTTGTAATCTATGTTCTTCCTATACTTGTAGTCTTTCTTGTCATTTCTATCACTCTTACTTTTGTTAGGACATTTAGCAGCAAAGTGACCAACCTCATTACATTTGAAACAAATCAGGGGCAGTTTACCTTTGTATTTACTTTTGTGATGCAATGGAGCCTAGTGGGATTGATCAATGGATGATCAACTGGTTCAAAAACCCTCTTCGTTGAAGTCCTTCAACCAAATGTCTTGGTAAAATGTGCAAGCACCAATCACAAGTGCTTCAAGGATGATGTTAGGTTATCACAACCACTCATCCAAACAAGGAAAACCCTAATGACTAGGGAACCCTATGAACAAGACAACTTATCACAAGTTGCCCACAATGAACAAATTGACCCAATTTGGTAAAACAACCCTAAACTTCATGAAATGACCAGAGGAGATACATACTCATGGAAATGATAGAGGAGATACATACTCATGGAAATGATCTATTTAGGTCAATAATGGAATGATCCAATGATTAAAAATCAACTATGCAACTTCTAGCATTTAGTTGCTTTGTTAAACCACTCAAAAGGCTAGTAGCCCATTTTGATGAAAATCAGACTTAAAAGTAAATATCTCCACACAACCCAAGGAAAAAAATTCAGTTTTGGACACCCTATCAGGACTTACAAAACATACTAAGGCACCAAGGTTTGATGGCACAAGCAATTGGGCTTTTGTTCAACTTCTCGCCTAGGCAATTAGGGCAATTAGACCTCCATTTACAAAGGAAGTACATGTTCTAAGACTCCATCCTGCAAATCAATGATGGGATCATGTGAGGGAAACCCTAGACAAGTCACAAACTTTATTTCAAGTCTTGATGCCAAGTCTGGTTCAAGTTGTGGGAGATGTTGCATCCTTTTCCTAGCACGCACATGGGTCTTGCATGCCTAGGACATCAAATTCCTAATGGGTCCCTGCAAGTACTTTCCTAAAACCTCTTGCATATTATAGTACACTAAAAATTCTAGGATTTTACCAATGACCATTATATTTCCATGGTGAAATCCTTCTCTGTGCTTGAAAATCCTTCAAAACCTTAGGCTAGCAAGAAATCTTGACCTACTTGTGCAAATTTGTGAATATCTTAGAGTTAGGAGATGGATGAAGACTTCAAACCAGATGCATTGAAAAGCTACTTCATCCACCCATCCATAAATATGAGTTTGAACACCAGATGAATTTCTACAAATCCACACAACGCAGGACAACAAGCTGATTGCAATAAAAACATGGTATTTTATTGCTTTGAAAAGTGAAAGTACATTATTTATTTCCTTTCACCCACCTGAAAGGGCTTATTATAGGCCTTCCAACGGTCATAACAACATTTGAAACTTGTTATGGCTATTGGGGAAGTTTTTTGCACTATTTTACAAAAAGTTGTTTAAAAGTTGCTTGACAACATTTTAAGCAAATTTGCATTTTTTGCACTTTCTGCAAATTACAATAAAAAGTTATGAAAACTTAAACCAAATGACCCAAATAGGTCCTAAACATGATGAAACATGAAATTATGCAAAAACCTAAGATTCTAGGCCATTTGACCATCTTTGACCATAGTTGACCAAGGGCTTATAACTTTGTCAATCTTAAAACTAGGTCTTACAATTTGGTTTAGATGCATAATTGATTGATCTAACCTATTCTTGATGTTCTTAGGACCTAGGTGATTCATCATTTATTATGGGTGCTCCTGCACCACTTTGACTCCTGACAACCTTCTTGCAAGAAATGCTTCAAAGTTCATCTAGGTCATCCCTAGATTCATATTCAATTTTTTCTTTATGTTTCTTCTCTTTCTTGGAATTTCCAATGGTTAGTGAAGATTTAAAAAGCATTTTCAATTGTAACCATACTATTGTCATAATTTTTGAATTCAAATGTGGTCAATCAACCAACTAAACTATCAAGTGTCAATACATTACCAGACATAGCTCTCACTTCTAGAATTGCAGAAACTTTGATAGCATAAACAAGTAGAAGAGTCCTAAGTACTTTACTTACAATTTTAGAATCACTGATAACTCCAAAAACTTTGATTGCACTCAAAACTTATTTGATTCGATTTACATATTGTGCAACATTCTCATCTTAATCCATTCTCATGTTATTATACTTTCCTCTAAGACTTACAACTTCTTCTCTCCTTAAAATATCATCTCCTCCATGTACAAGTGTCACTTTATCCCACATCTGTTTGGCAGTAGTGTAGTTCTTTATATCATCAAAGTTGACATCAACAAGTGCAAATGCAATCTTAATCTTCAGGCTATTGTGATTTCTCTTTTAATTCATTTTCTCCATAGCTAGAGGACCAATGTGGTAGTGTATTCATGTTCTGACCAATGTGTGGCATTGTCTCCAATTCCAAATAGATGCAACTTCATTATGTCTTTCTATTATGAGAATTTCTCTTTGTTCACTCTTGGTACCTCTCTCTTATACATCATGTGATCTTTAGCAAGTTCTTCCTCCAAGCACTGTGCTTTGTTACCAAGTTGCAGTAAAGTGAAAATAACATGTAATAAGTTGCAACATAACAATATTAATACATTTGACACTAATATTTTAACGTGGAAACCCTATGAAGGGAAAACCCACCTAGGACCGGCAACTCAAAACTTTCACTTTTCTAAAGATAGCTCTATTAGGAGTCAACCTCGTTAAAGGTTACAAACACATTGTTAATGTGACCTTGTTAGATGATTTTAACCAAAAGATCATCTAGACCTTATAACTCATCGATCTTGTCTAAAGAGTGGTCTATTCTAGAGGACTTACAAACACCACTAATCGATGTTACCCTATTGGATTTATCAAACTTGTTAGGTCCACTCAATCTATGAGATTTTATGCTACAATGATTAGAAATTAATAGTGTAAAAATGACATGTTTAGGTATAGTTGTACCTTGCTTGTTCATATGTCCCTTATGTTCTTGTCTCTCTCTGGTCTTTGTCTTCTAATCTCCTTTCTCTATTCTCTTGACTGGTTGATTCACTCCTTTCTTCCAACCCTGCTGGGTTTACTTGGCTTAACTATCTTCTTCACCTCCTTCAATAGTTTGCATTCACAACAACCTTATAAGCATTCAACTAGCAACACAATCAAAAACCTAAAAACCGCCTCATCTCCTCCTTAATAGTTGTTTCTATGCTTCCAGATTCTTCCTTTTATTGTCTCTTAATCACAATCGCCAAACTCAAATTCAATGTACTTAACCACATAGAAAATAGAACTTTCAGAGAAGTTTGTTCTCTTCATTATCCTTCTTTAATCGCCATCATCATATCTTTATTGAATCTTCCCAGTCATTGATCTTGTAACAAACTTTGACTTGTGCCTTTCACCATCTCGAACATTTCATATTTCCATCAAAAGTCAACCTCGAATTCTATTTCTTTCAACTTGTTCTTCCAACTGTTACTCAGTGAACATAACATTCCACTCAGGTAATATAGTACTCAATTAATGCTAGACTCACTCGGGCAATACTGAATTTCCAAATTGCTTTGCCAATTGCTCGGTGAACATTGTAGTCACTCGACGAATACAATTTTCCTTCTTTAACTTTGTCACTTGGTTAAGCTTGTGTAACTCAATACATTACATTATTACATGATTATTAAATAACCAAACTATCATTAGATTATCATTGTCCAACTTATTCAAGTGCCCATTAACTACCATACAAATCAACTCTCTATTCAACATACTTTCTTCAAATCCTCTTCATCAATCAATTGATATAACACTCTACTAAATTAGCATAATGTCTAGCCAACTAGTCTTGACATCAATGACAATATAACAATTGATATGACTCTTTTACATACATTCATAGTATTACTAATTACATTATAAGTTGGGGCTAGCAACTACAATGAATCTGAGAGATGGTTGCATAACACACTGGCACCTTGTATGGATAGAGTGATAGTCACGAATTCAAATAGAACTTGCTAGGACAAGTCCCATGATGCAAAAATAACTATAAAGAACTATCAACAAGAAAACAAGAATGGAAAAGAAACAACTCTAAAGCTAAAATGAAGGAAATACGACAAGTAGATGGATCTTATTCCAAAGTATAAGACATGTGAATATATATGAAATTAGATGAAAAGTCAATGTAAAGGAAATGAGAAACTTGGGCTCGATGCTTGATTATGCATTCCAATGAATTCCTCTAAGTCCACAAACACACAATGAAGAACTTGCGAAATAGAAGCCGGAAATGGTTGGGGTCGTTTAAAAGGCATGCCTTGGTTAAACCCTTGTTTTGGTGTCTCCACCTCCACATATGACCAAAGTGGAGGCCTTTTCATAGATGTGATACTTATAACAATAACAATAATATCAAATAAAAGAGATAAAGAGAAGTAGATGTGCTCAAAGAAAAGAAAATAAGGAAGTAAAAGGCTCCTCAGGTGTTATAAGAGTGTCCCAATGCGAGTCGTAGAGCCAAATGAGTGATCTTGAAAGTGCAACAATGATAGAAACCTACAATAAAAAAGGATATAGGGATGCAAAAATGGTTGTAGATGGTTACATAGAGAGCAAAAATGTGAAATCAAAGTAAAAGAATACTAGGGAAACTCCAAATACAAGCAAATGAGTGCCTTTTGAAAGTCTTAGATGGACTATGCATAGGAATCCCGTCATTTTGGGCATCACAAACCTTGAGACCAATTATTAAAGTATTAAGGGATATAGGATTCGCTTCTAACCACCTCAATTCTTTGGTTGGGAATGTTAGGGAGATAAAAAAAACTAACATATTGGTAACTACGTGAATTGAAGAGCTGGTCTAGAGTTTTAAGTGATCAAATAAGAGTGTGTATATATGTGCATTGTCAATTAATCAATAATGTAATCAAATGAGTTGAATTGTACCATGTGAGGGTTAATTGATTAACTATTAATGTTTATAAACATATGTGAGTAGAGTTCCCATATGTCTAAAATGCATTAATAGGTAATGAGGACACTATTAGATATATATGAATATTTTGATCAAAGAAACCAAAAGAGCAAGTCAAAGAGGTCAAATCTTGAGACAGAGTAGCTTACTATCTCAAACAAATGCTCAGGTGCAGAGGACTAAACACATTTGAGGGATAGTAGCATGACGCACTATCACGCCATATGGACAAAGTGATAGAGTCACAAACTCGAATAGGAACCAACTAGGATAGGGTGCAAGATGCAAAACAAATATAAAGAACTAACAACAAGAATACCGAAATGTAAAGAAACTATTGTAAATGCTAAAATGAAGGAAATACAAGAAGTAAATGGATCTTATTCCAAAGTATAAGACATGTGAGTATATATGAAATGAGATGAAAAGAGAATGGAAAGGAAAAGAGAAAGCTAGACTTAATGGTTCATAATGTGTTCCAATGGAGTCCTCTAAGTCCACAAACACACAATGAAGAACTTGCAAAACACAAGAAGGAAACTGCTTGGGGTTGCTTAAGAAGCTTGCCTCAGGCAGACCCATGTTTTAGTGTCTCCACCTCCAGGGACAACCAAATAGATATGATACTTGGTGATAGATAATTGAAAATAGAGATAGCAATAACAATAATATCTAATAGAAGAGATAAAAGAGAAGTGGATATGTTCAAAGACAAGAAAGTAAGGAAGTAAAAGACTCATGAAATGTGATAAGAGTGTCCCAATGCAAGCAGTGGAGCCATATGAGTGACCTTGAGAGGGAAACAATGGTGGAAACCCACAAAAACAATTGATATAGGGATGCAAAAATGGTTATGTAGAGAGGAAAATTGTGAATATCCAAGTCCAAGAATTGCAGAGAGACCCCAAGTGCATGCAAATGAGTCCCTTTTGAAATTTTTAGATGGATTTAGCGTAAGAATCCCATCATCTAAGGTGTTACAAATGCAAGCAGTAGGTTTGTAACACTCAAACGATTCCCAACACGTTTGCAATTTTGCAGACACAAGCACGCCATGCAGAAGTCTCTACAACGTGCAAATGTCCGGAGCTGCCAAGGTTTCCTTACACAAAATTTTAGCTTAATGAAGGCCTAGCAAGTAGTTTGGATAGTTAAGAGTGTAAGATTTTTGTCTTGAGCTAAAGGGAGGCAAAATGTACAAACGACCTTTACACGGAGGTGTACATTTTATGTTATTGCACTATGCAAGTGTGAGAAGTATAGCTTGTTGAGGTTTCCTTGTACATTTTTCGTAGAAATGAAAAACTAATTTGAAAGTGTAAATTATGTGCATTTTTTTTATGTTTCTACATTTGAAGTTTTAATGATTGTGTGATCAATTGGATGTTGGAATAAACATCTTGTTATTGAATATTAGAACTTCAATCATCTTGCTTAGAAGTTTACAAGTGCACAGGTTTTTTAATAATTTATCTACTACTAACACAAGCTGTGATTGTCTTTAATTGGCTGAGACATTCATGAGGCAGTCTACATACACAAACTTCTCCATAAATAATGGTTACATATCCATTGCATATATCACATCCATCGTATAGTTGCTATATCACATGATACACTTTTATCAAAACTTGACATCTAACTATTAGAAAGGAATATGATACTACAGAAATGCAACACCATACACAAAGAATTGATACCATGCTTAGCTCAAAGAGATTGGCTTAAGGAATAACATCCCAATATAGATGTCCTTATGTATAACAATGCAATCAATTAAAATGTGGTAATCAAACATCATAGCTTTTGTGTTGTAATAGTCTTTAGGGAAGATCACTTGTTTGAAACTATAGGATAGAGTGGTAGACCTCATTGCATAATATACAAGGTAAATGGATAAACAATCTGTAAGAAATGAATAGATAGAGCAAGGAACGAAAACAATCCAAGTAAGTTAAGTGTGAAACAATGTTACCATGAGATAAGCAAAATCCAAGAGCATACACCAAAAATGTTCAACAATGGAGACAAGGATTTATAAGGGGAAAACAAAGAAAACCCCTTGTGAGTATTATGAATGAAGGCAAATGCCTAGAGAAGAGAGAGAGAGTGTGTTGGAGCAAAATAGCTCAATACAATAACATCAAAGTGATGTGTAGAGAAGAAAGAAAGAGGAGCATCTCTTTTATAGAGATGAGAAAGGAGTTGCATGTGTTTGCATGTGTAACTCCCATTTCTATGAATGCCACATTCATAATACGTGTGTGCAAAGTGTCAAGATCCTCTTAAGGAGAAAAAACTAAATTCCTTAATAAAGGAATTATAAAAATGAGTTGTCCTCACATGTGGAATAAAGGACAAATAATGACATGTCCTCCACATGTGTACAATAGGACAAACTACATTTAGGGATCCTTGGAATATCCCAAATTAAATACATCCAAGGAAAGATTAATATTTCTAACATCTCCCCTTAATCTTTACTTGGGGAGCTAACATCAAAAGGAGTTAAAGCCAATTTACAATAGTACAACTTGATTTTTTGAAATATCTTCAATCGTGCAAAAGGTCTCGTATTAGCATGGGTACATTGTTGGAGAGCCAAGAGAAGTGGATACATCTTCAAGAGGTCTTGTATGTGCCACGATGTATTACCTGAAACATGGAAACAAGAAACAAGACAACTATTCACGAGGAGAATTTTATCTTATATTCAAATCAGAAAATTTCTAAGTAAACTCTCATGGAGTAAATTGAAATGGAGTGATAAATATAAATGTAAAATAATCAAGATAAATCATATTCTAAATATGTTATCAAAGCTCTCAAGAAAGGAATATACAAGGCACAAATGACCACAAACAAGGCCAAATAATGAGCCCAACATCAACAATGCATCAATCATGTGGATATAAACAGTCCATTAATAAGTCATTTCACTGCAAGTTAATGGGTGATCAATCCATAACTTGCACGACTCATGATTTAAGCAATGAAGTATACATAACATTATATGACATGATTTCAAAGATACCAAAGGGAAGGAGTATGAGTATTAACAATAGATTGTCTTCAAATAAGAGTAAAATGCCTTCAAGATGGGTCAGATTAACTGAAATTGGAGGGAAACTCCAAGAATAAATGGTATAGACCATAAAGTGCCAATATGGCAATAGAATGATGCTAGAAAAGCATATACTGCACTTATGTGCCAATCAGTAGAACAAAATAAATGATGAAGGCAATAGTGTATAATAACTCATAATCCCAAGGAATAAGAAAGAGCTCAAAAAAAAATTACAAATGTGAAATAAATAAGAATGCACTAATAAGTGACAAGTCACAAAGACACAATAATGTGTATATTTATCAGGATATATATGTGGGCCCCCATATATACTCATGAATAAATATACCTAAAATATCGTGGTATGAAATCATGCAAAGACAATTAAGATCATATATAGAACATAATTTCTAGGAAACATACTAAAGAGAAATGTCAAAGATGATGAAAGAGAATCATTAGCATCAAACAATATTTGCAGTAATTAATCCACTTAGGTTGAAGTCCACCCATTCTAGAAATTGATCTCGTTTACTAAGTAATTTTTGAAACCATTTAATTTTCCTCTTAACAGATTTATCACTAGAGGAAGAGTCATGATGTATGAATGTACCATTTGTTTCAACATTAGCTTGATTACCATTATCAACATTAGCATTATTACCATGATCTAAAAATGAATCATTACCATTGTAAGAAAAAATAGGAGGAATAAAGGTAGATATATGAGGAGTAGGGTTTAGAGAAGGAGGTTGGTCCTCCACTGACACAATTCTCCTTTCACTAAATTGTATATTTTGAGCATTAGATGAGTCATGTGGATTATTTTCTGCAATACAAACATTTCATGTTATTTGCACTTTGTTAGTAACATGATTAATCTTAGATGGAGCAATAGGAGGTAAAATTTCAACCATATTAGATGAGATATGATCAGTATTCAAATGAGCAAGCTTTTCAAGCTCAATATTAAAAGCAATATCTTTGTGCATAGAGTTTCTTGAAGAGGTGAACCCAGAAAATTGAAATAAATTATCATGGCCTAACTTAGCATTAGCAACAACTTTGTTAGTGTTAGGATCAATAACATAGCACATATCCTTATAAAATTCAATTTTATAATCTTGACATAATTTGACAACAAAAAGAAGATTGTATTTCAACTCAGAAACATAAAGGACATCATGTAATTTTCCATGGCCAGGATCGAAACCTAGCTCTGATACCATGTAAGAAATGAAAACATAGATAAGTGCTATCTAATAAATGCTTCTTGTTTTGGCGGCACGCCTTCCAAAACAAGAGCAATTTTTTTTTGAAATTTTGATAGGAAAACTCTTTGGCGGCAAGCCTTCCAAAGAGGGTTAGTAAAAAAAATAAAAGATGATAAAATAAAACCTACACACACAAGATGTTAGAATGAGCAAACAACCACAACACAAACTTCTTCTCTCAATAACGTCTCCAAATAAGGTGTGCTCCAATAAATGGCAACCTTCAACACAAAACTTAAAACGAGGATTAGTAACCAAGCTCTGATACCATGTAAGAAATGAAAAGATAGAGCAAGGAACGAAAACAATCCAACTAAGTTAAGTGTGAAACAATGTTACCATGAGATAAGCAAAATCCAAAAGCATACACCAAAAATGTTCAACAATGGAGACAAAGATTTGTAAGGGAAAAGCAAAGAAACCCCCTTGTGAGTATTATGAATGAAGGCAAATGCCTAGAGAAGAGAGAGAGAGAGTGTTGGAGCAAAATAGCTCAATACAATAACATCAAAGTGATGTGTAGAGAAGAAAGAAAGAGGAGCATCTCTTTTATAGAGATGAGAAAGGAGTTGCATGTGTTCGCATGTGTAACTCTCATTTCTATGAATGCCACATTCATAATAGGTGTGTGCAAAGTGTCAAGATCCTCTTAAGGAGGATAAACTAAATTCCTTAATAAAGGAATTATAAAAATGAGTTGTCTTCACATGTGGAATAAAGAACAAATAATGACATGTCCTCCACATGTGTACAATAGGACAAACTACATTTAGGGATCCTTGGAATATCCCAAATTAAATACATCCAAGGAAAGATTAATATTTTTAACACAATCCCATTGCGGAAGCTCTCGCAACAAGGCATATTTTTCAACTGATTGGGGTCTTTAGAGTGACTCAAAAACTACTTCAACAAGCTTCAACAAAGAACACATTGCATTAGCTCTACCTCGAGGGCATCATAACAAGGCATATCATTTCTTTGTAGTGACTTAAAAACTACTTTTACCTTCAACACTACCAAGCAACTACAACACTCGTACTACGTCTCCACTTCAAGGTTTTTAACGAACTCTCATACATACTGAATTCTGACCAAAAGTGTGACAATAAAACTCCTATCATTGAAAAGACTGTGCACATTGCACAAACCAAGAAAAAACAATAAGATGTTGGTCTTGAAAGGTGAAGCAAACCTTATAAATTGACCACCATTGATGTCCACTCAGGTTTGCCCAAAGTTAGGATTCATAGTTACTCCCAAAAAAATGCATGAGCAATAAATTCATTATTCTACTCTTATATGCCACAGCCCTGTTGAAAATACCCTACCTTGTGATTTGGCACTACAAAAACATATGTTCTAAGGCAAGTTTCTAGTTGAACAGCCCACCACTTAGATATGCTTTCACAGTGAGAAGACTAGCTAAGCAATTGCCCGGTTACCATTAATGGTTGAATTCATCATATTGACCATGTTTTCAACTTGTATTGTCCCCAACGTGTCCTTCAAGTATTTAGTTAATGCTCCCAAGTGCATTTGGTCATATCAAGTTTCAAATAAATGCAAGATCATGAATTCTTAGTCAAGTCGTGTCTTCAACTCACATCTCTATATGTTGTTTGTCAGCTATTTGTTCAATAGCTTCAAGGCTGGATGAATGATACAACATTTACTAATTTGATCCATTTTGTGTAAGGTGACTGGGCAGTTCAAGTTGATGGGTATTCTCTCATAATTCTGAAATTGTTATGTAGAATGGGTGGGGAGGGAGGAGGCGCATATGATGCGAGTCATGAAGCATCACCAGTGTTCAAATCATCATTTTCTAGCCTGCTGGCCCTAGAACCTATAGACCATTAAGAGAAAATGGGTGCCACTATCTAAATATTTTATAATCATGTGATCTCTCAAATCTTGAAATACGTAAACATTAGGCTGCGGAATCATTTTTAATGTCATTTTTCGAAATGTATGTCCAATTATCCATAAATTTCTGTTATATAGATTTAAATCTTTCGAACCCTTTGTAAGAAATCTGGACTTCAGCAACCTTTCACCTCTAACTTACCAAAAATTTTGGACCTTGTTACTGTCGTCTTGTTGAAGATATTCTTTCAGAGAATTGGCAACTTCAAACAGATTTGAAGAAAGGATTCATTCTAGGGTTGGAACATAACCTATTAACAGTGGATAGTTGTTCTTATCATTTACTGAAATACTGTCCAAGATGAACTTCAATGAGTTAGACAACAAATGATTAGTCTCAAATATCATTGGGCACCAAACAGTGTCATTAAAGACATCATACTCTTAAGCCAAGCCTCCCAAGACAATTCATGGTTTCTTGAGGATAGTCACCCATGGTTACAGAAGGAAATAGTGAAATATAAAACAAACTTACAATTAGAATAGACACATAGTAGATTGGAAGTATTAGAACTGATAGATTTCCTTGGTTATTCAGTCATCAATGGTTACAGAAAAAAATAGTTCAATGAGAATGAGCATGCCTGAGATCTAAAACAAGCTTACTATTAGAATAGACACATTCATGAATGGTTTCCAGGATTCCTGTCTCCATTGAAATTAAATGGACTCACAAATCCAATAAACCATTTATAAAGATAGAAGCTGTACCATTTCACTGGGACTACAAAAGAAAATTGCTAGAACTCAAACCCATTATTTATGAAATGCCAGAATCTCAAACTACGGTCTCCATCATCTCTGAGATTATGCATAGCGAAAACAGCTACAGGTTACCAAATGTTATTTCTTGTCAAACAAAATTGGTATTAAATTTAAGAGTACGAAATTTTCTTCATAACAATAATCTGTCATAAAGTTCTAGTTCTGTACCTTCAGAAAGGCATAAACTTCTGGCATTATTTCAGTCCCTGAAAATTAGTATATAGTTTCAGATAATTGGAAATTCAGCTTCAGGGCTAAATATCAAAGATGAACAAGTAAAGGAACTTTGCAAGTTATCTTAAACAGACAACACTCATTGAGGTGGACGACATTTCAACTTTGGTCCATATGGTACATGATAACTCAGCTACTGAAAGCCCTAGATTGTGCTAATTTAATGCCTTTGACGAAATTTGGTTATAATATCAATCACCTTCTCTTTCTATTATCAAACATAAATTCAAAAAATGTTTATAAAATAGATATTAAATGTTATTGCATCTGGATTTAGCTGTGTATAAGTGTTTAGCATCAAATGGCTAGTAATCAAAATGACTGAAAACCATAAGCAAAGTTGTCAAACTTGCCATAATATTGCATTTTTTCTGATCAACGAAGCTTCTTATTAAAAACATGCACTTGTCATCCCAATGAAGCTACATATCATTAAGTTGGTAACCTGAAAAACCTTGCAAGGTCAAATTGTTATTCTTATCAGGTCTAATCTGCCTAGAGAATACAAAGTAAAGTATCCACAGACAGAATTTTGAACAATAAGCAATTCAAGACCAATCCATCATAGCATTGACAATGAAATCAACTAATAATTTAAAATGATCTCCAGAATCCATGAACTAATAATGTTAACATCCTTTACAGATATGCCCATTTGATCTCCATGCCTTTCATCTGATAATTCTTTTCAGATTCTTGAGAAACCTTGTTTTTCCATCACTAAGCCATTAATTCTGCAATCAGGTATCATGATGCCTTGAAAAGATTAAAAGTTCTATAGAAATTTTCAATAAAACGCTCAGATTGGATAAAACATCAAGTAGATGCAAAATACAGAGAGAAATATAGTGTGGACAACCATTATGACCTAGCTGGTTTCTGCAAGCCATTATGAGAGCACTCCAGGAAAAAGAAACTACTTAGATTAACAAAAAAATACTGCATTGGACATGTGAAGTACTGACAAACAGGTCATATTGATACAAGTTCAATACTCTCTTTGTAACCAATCTGCCCTGCTAACTTCTCTAATTCAGTTCTCACACACATATCTATCATGTTTGAACCGGTGCTTCCAAACCGAATAGTGAAGCCCGCAATCAGAGAGGGATCAATAACAGTCTTTACTTTAACATTCTTTGCACCAGTAAAGCTCTGGACCTTCTTGGCAATTGCCGCCAGATGGCGATTCTCAAGCTTGACTGCAGAAGACACAATTGCCAACTCTGTGTCTGTCAGTTTATTGTAGGAAATCTCAAACTCTTTAATAATTTCATTAATCAGGTTTATCCTTCTCCTGTCAATAAGGATGTAGAGAAAATTTAATGTATAGGGCTGAAAATTGGCTTCATCTGCAATGCTTTTAAGAATTTCCTTCTTCTTCTCCTCCGCTATAATCGGATTAACAAGGAAATCATATACATCCTTGTTGGCCAGGAACTGTGAGAGCTTTTCGAGGTCACTACTTATAGCATCTAGGGCTTTCACAGACTGGCCCAGGTCCGCAAGGGCAGCAGCATATGACCCTGCAGCACTGTCTAACATCACAATACGAGTTCGATTTCTACGAGCCACTTGAGAGAATTTGGGGGGAAAGGGTTTGTGGGTCTTCAAGAGCCTCGTACCAAAAAATCCACATTTTATTTTTAGCTGAGAAACTGGGGCATTAGCCCCTTTTAAAAGAGCCCTTGCAGATGGTGCACATTGCATATTCAGGGCCACAGGAGACTGCTTCAGAGATCCCATCTACCAAAAGCCCACAATCCATAGTTTCAATTATTTCTCTTCAATCATTTAATTAAAAATGCATCTTGTATTACATATACAGGGACCGAGATAATAACAACAGATGCAAAACGGTTATTTAAGATAGGTCTCTTCTTAATTTCCATATCTTTTTACATTTTCCCAAGGTATTCATCAAATCAATCATTGCAGTTATCAATTTCAGAACATCCAGTTTGAACGATTATTACCCTAAAGTTTTCCAAAAGCCTCAATGTAGTCAATTAGCACACCAGTCTCAACAAACTCAGTTAAGATTACACACAGAGACATAATACATTTGCCCTAGGTCTACTAAAATCACTCATTAAGTTTCTGAATCCGAATGCATTCAATTTTGATTTAGGAGTGCTCATTGACTTAACTGATACAGTTTTCTCAAAACCTAAAATTACAGAGCCAATGCAACCACACCCAACCCAGAAAAGAACTTGCGATTTCAATTTGGATTTTAAAACACTAAAAACTAATAATAATATGCCTGAATCCAAACACAAAAGCACTCAATTATCATTTAAGACATGAGATGGGAATTTAGAGTTTGGTTTTAATTGAACGAGCATAAAAACCTCACCTGAAATTTGAATGTTTTGACTGAAGCCCAAAACTTGTGCAGCTGTAAGCTTGCGATGCAGCTATTTCTTAACTAAACAATAATTTGCTTCGTTTAACACTGCAGGGATCGGTCGGTCAGAATTTGAGTGGGGAAGGAACATCGGACGGATGTACAAGGGCAGTCTATCTAGTGTTATCTCAAGGGTACTCTCTACATTCTAATTCTAATACCATTTATTGCCACGTGTCACTTTGAAGTCTTTGAGTCCATATGGAACTTATCCCCTACATGTGTATAAATTTTCAAAATGGTGACTTTGCATGATTGCAAAGGACAATAAAATAATTTATTTTTGCGGGGTCTCTCTCTGAACACTACAAGGTATATAAATGATCCATTAATATTTAAGAAGATAAAAAGTGTAAAAATGCCACTATGTTAATGAATCTAGTTGTATTCAAAACGGAAAAGGTATTGTGGATGGAGTAGGATAATAGTTGGATAAGGATAAATTTCAATGAGGTAGTGAAAGGTATGAAAGGTAAGTATGGTCGATTTGATGTGGGATTTGTAGCTTTTGATAATAAGATAAATATTGTTGTATTTGGAATCAAACAATTGATGGTGGGACAAATAGTGAAGTTAAATTAACTTTGTTGAATTCAAAGTGATCTACACAAAATAAGAAGACATTGATGTGGCAGACTGTCAAAGTGGACGGTTATTACATAATGTCTAGATTGATGAGACTTGTGAGGATCTTAGAGACATTCATATTGAAGAATGGAGGCTTCTGAACGTAGGCTTTTAACTGAAATTTACAATCCGTTTATGATTCATGCCTTGTCGTGATGGGGATTGTATGAGGTTGGTAAAATGTTGGCCAAATCTTATCAAATTTCATTGCACTTAGAGTTTTTTGCAAAGAGCAACAGAGAGAAGGAAGAGGGTTGTGATTGTTTAAACATGGAGGCAAAACTCACCTTGATCACAAGGACACAACAACTCACATTCTTGGGAAAATTTGTAGAGTGGAGAGTAAAGAACATTTTCAAATTTGAGGACCCAACATTTTTTAGATGATGGATACTATGTTGGTGAATAATATATGAAGATTGAGTACAAGTATAAGATGAACATTGATATTGCTTCCATATTCTTAGCCTGGTGTTTGGAGCCTAGCAACAAAGAGGATGTGCATTGGGTTATGAAGGAATGTGTATGAGATGAATGGATACATGGCATGGGTGCTTTCATTGTATGGTGAAGGCAAGGGAAGGGTTTGTGGCACAAAATGGCAGTGGATCCATGTTGTTGAGGCTACTCTTCCTTTGCAACCCTTTCTTTTATGGAGTGCAACCAAAGATAAGGAGAAAGACCAAGTAGAAGCCCAAGTGAGGAGGGATTTCATTAAGGACTAACTTCAAAATAAATTGTGGTGTAAATTGTTTAACCCTAAAGTAGTAAAAATATCATACAAAAGGTTGGGGTTCTTGAAGGATGCCCACTAAGTGAGTGAGCCACAACAAGAGGAGAAGAAACCATAGTACAATATAGAGATTTTGGAGAAGTATTAAATTTTGATAATTTGTGTTGTAACTTTTGTATTTTTATACAATTTGTAAGTATTGGACTTGTGCATAGATGTAGACTATTTTGCTAATGTTATTTAGTATGGTTTAATACATAGTCTACAAATAGAATGGATGAAATGTATCTTTGTATTGGGTGGGTTGTTGGTATTTTGAGCTCTAGATTGTTTATGTTGATCTTGAACTTAGAAACCAAGAAAGGTAATAGGCCTTATGGAAAGTTAGAATGATGTGGGACAAGTTTTCTACCATTCAAATAATCTCTAGGGTTGAGAACTAAGCTCTCTATGAATCGAGGATATAGAAAGAGTAGAATACTCAAAATGAATCTAGAGCAAGGGGATACACCAAATCATTCCACTATTATCTCAAATCTTCTCGGTAATGAACAAACATAACCATTCAAATCAGAATGTAAACATTATTCCACAATTTGGCAAATATACCACAACCCTTCACTATCAAAATGAGCACAAGTTAACCAGATCCTAGACATGGATTCAAATATTCATATCACTTTATGGGTACATATATAAAAGCTAGGAAATAATAAATACATTTAATGATATCGTATTCAATGAGTTATTCTTAACAATAGCGCAAACATGTAACACTTTAGAAGTAACTCAATTAATTTTAACTAGAAGAGTTTATAACATAATCTACCACTAAAAGAAATCCTATTACATACATGCTAGGGACTTATAAGACAATAATTACTTAAAATTACTTGATCTCTAAGCCTATGTTATCGATTAGTGTCCAAACACTTAGTCATTTTCTAGGAAAAGATTACAAGGTCATCATTGTGATCGAGTTATCTAGTAAAGGTCGAGCATTCAATACTTATACCGAGCAGGATAATGATTGTTGAGTATTCAATAGCCACCAAGTAGATGAATGAGCTGACCAATATAGTTGACATCGAGAATGTTGACAAGTTACTAAGTGTCGAGCAAGCAGGTATATAGAAGTCAAGTAACAACATGAAGAAGTTTACATAACTAAGTGTCAGAGCATTCAAGTGCCAAGTAGTTTAATTTTGACATATAAGTTTGTAATGACACAAATACATATGTAAACCATTTTGGCCAACTTTTCTATGATATTTAATATTTGAAGAGCCAACTATGGATTTCATCATGTGTCATTACAGAAGGTAATAATCCCAAGATGTGCAATTCAAACAGTTAGAGATTGGGATAGAAATGACAAAAGATGATGAAGTGTAAGTCGTCAATCAAGATCTAGAACCTTCACAAAACATCTATTTAAGGAGGATTCTAACCCTACAATCGTAAGAAAGAAGGAAGGAGAGAGAAGGACAAGTATCCTTATGTGCATGTGAAGGAGTGGAGATGAAGTTTCAAAGATAGAGCAGATAGAGAGCAATCAGAGCAATGCAGGACTGAACAAAGTTATCAGAACAAGAGATCAAATCATAGATACAACAAAGAGGAGAACCAAGATCATCTTATAGAGCATATTGAGGGTCATGCACTAAATCAATTATTGTTAATTGAGATAGGGTAAATCTCTTAATGGAGTGGTCCTAACAAACCTAAGTAAACCTCCTAATAGAGTCCTTACTTCATTGTGAGTGTAACATCCTTTAACAATGTGAGACCTAATAATCTCTTAAGATTTTGACAGGGCAGACCCCTCACAGGGTAGATCATATTTTATGATCAAACATTGTAACCCTAACAGGTTAACTTTATTGTTGCAACAATCAATATTTGTGGGTTTCATCCCCACCCCAATTTTACCTTCATCTTGAAGTGTTTCCAGGTGACCAAATCATTGTCTTATGTGTTGAACTCTTTATGGATGTGATGTATTTCAATTTTGTTTTACCATTTCAATTTTGATGGTAGACCTATGAGATAAATTAGGTGTGGATTTATGTTAGTGGTTTTGAAGCTAAAAGATTAAGATCTTGATTCACCCCCTGCCCCTCTCAATATCTTGTTTCCCATATACTTATTCCAACAATTCGTATCAGAGCTTAGTTCTCTTGTCAAGAAGCCTAACATCTTGGGATGATAAGATCATGGAGATGGAAGTGTATCCAATGGGAAAAATCATTGAGAATCAGATGATTTAAATCTAGATCATATTGCAACAATTAAAAGTAGCAAAATAGAGTTAAGGAAAACCCTAAAAAGAAGACAAGAGTTAGCTATTCAACTAAATGAAAGTCAATACAAAGAAGTTGACACAAAAGAACTACTAGATAGTGGAAAGACTAGTAACAATGATGAAGCAATGAAAAAATTGCTAGAGATGAATAGTGCCCTAGTAAAAGAAGCAAAAGATCTCAAGACAACATAAGAAATTCAATTAGTTAGACTTTGTGAAGCAATCAAACAAAAGAAGAAAGCAATGGAAGACAAGCTCACGGTTGAAGAACATAAAAGATAGATGGCTAGAAGACTTGAAGAAATATCATTCAAGGTACAAAATCTTACCAATAATTAGATGGATATGATAAATCAATTAGTAATTTGAAATCAGGAAGCAACCAAAAAATATTTGGAGATCACAAATGTAAGACTACAGAATGAGCAATTGAAAGGTGAGTTAAGGCATGAAAAGGAACTCATGGAGAGATTGAACAAAGAAAATGAAGCAATCAATCACTTTGAAGAAATGATGAAGTCACCTAGAAAAAAAGACACTGCTGGACTTGGAGACAACAAGCAATCTTCATCTATCGAAGGTACAAAATTTTACCAATAATTAGATGGATATGATAAATCAATTAGGAATTCCAAATCAGGGAGCAACTGAAAAATATTTGGAGATCACAAATGTAAGACTGCAGAATGAGCAATTGAAAGGTGAGTTAAGGCATGAAAAGGAGCTCATGGAGAGATTGAACAAACCAAATGAAGCAATCAATCACTTTGAAGAAATGATGAACTCACCTAGAACAAAAGACACCTCTGGACTTGGATACAACAAGCAATCTTCATCTATCGAAGAAGGAGAATCGTCCAAAAGTGGAGAACAAATGAATGCAAAATCAAAAGGCAAACCTACATGTTATCACTATGGGAAAATTTGTCACACAACCAATATTTGTAGGAGTAGAAATGATAAGAAATTTCCTAAACCTAAACCAAGTGGTAATTGTTTTAATTGCAAGAAAGTAGGACATCAAGCACATGAATGTATATTAAAGAACAATGACTTAACCAGAAAGGCATTTGAATTCCAAGGTCATTGCTACAATTGTCAAAAGTATGGACATAGAGCTCATGAGTGCAAACTCAAGAAAAAGTCAAACTTGTTACCTGAAAAACAAACTCATACAACAAGGAAAGGCAATTCCTATAATTGGGATTACAATACATGACACAGTTGTCACTATTGTGGAGAATATGGACACATTCTAGAGAATTGCATCAAAACACATTTTAGAGGAAATTACAAGAAATGTTTAGATGGATAGATAGTATGTTTGAATTGTCTCAAAGGTGGACACATCAGTAGAAACTACAAAACTAGAACACCAACACCAACACCAATTAATGGAAATAACAAACCTGAAGGAATGAAAATATGGATAGAGATAGTGAGAGCTAGAAGTAGTAGAGTAGATGAAATTGTGATCACCCAATTTGATGGATCAGGTGATCACACCACATCTCACTCAAGAAATAAGGTATGTAGGAACTATACACTCAATGTTATATTTTACATCAGTTCCTAGCATACAAGTGATAAAATTTCATATCTACATCAGTAAAGATGTATTAAGAACTATTTAACAAAAGAAAATCATCAAGTACCAAACATCAGTGGTACAAGCTATATTGACCAAGCTTTGCAGCATAGACCGAGTGAACAAGGAAGTTAACACAATAACTGAATGAATTGGTTATGGTCGAGTGAGTAACCTTGACCAAGCTAAAATGGAGACTGAGTTAGTTGTCATACACCAAGTACGAAGACACTAATTGCAAACCTAAAATGAAAGATTGAAGGTATTTATTGAATTCGGTGATTCATTTGCATTCACCAAGCGATCAAACAACATTCACCAAATTTTGTATGTATGATTTGATTAAACAAAAATTTTACAACCTTATATAAAGAAAATTGATATGAAATTTCATTGCTGCTACTGGTGGTTCCACAACACATGCCCCATTTTTGACTTCAGAAATAGGGACCCCCTTTTTTTTTTTCTCACAAATGCTCGCTCATCAGAATAGGGTATCTTCTAAGGTGCTCTAAGAAGTGGAAATTTTATAGTTTGGATTTAAGAGTCTGGTCAGTTAGAATCATTTTTAACCCCTAGCACCAATATATTGATGTTTATCTTTTGTGTAGGTCATCATGAAATCCTCATCATCCATGTCATAAAACATGACCATGGTATTGCATGCGCATTTTAAAAATATGTGCCTTAGGATTTTAGATAGAACAAGCAGAAGGAGTTCAAGTCTATGATAATGTTGGACTATAAAGAGGGCATAAATCATCAAAAAGATCAAGAATAAGTACACTAGAGTGCTCCCAAACCTTATTTGAGAAAAACAAAAAAATCATTTTCAAAATTGGGAACTTTGATTTTTGGGTGAATTAAGCGCCTTGCACACTTCCCTGAAAGTACGCAACTGTGTAGGTGTGTAGGTGTCCAATTTGATGATTAGGTGAACGAATTATCCCTAGAAAGTGTGCAAGGTGCGTAGGTGCATATTATAATTTAAAATATATGTATACGTTGAAGGACTCTAGAAGGTGCACATGTGCAAAGGTACAAAATTCTATAGTCTTAAAGATTCCTAAGGTCTCAAAGATGCTAAGGTGCACAAGTGCGCAATTTTAAAAGTTTTGAAGAGAAATGTGCATAAGTGTCCAAGGTGCACAAATGAACCTAAATCATCAAAAATATCAAAATAAGTACACAAGAGTAGTCCCAGACCCCATCTGAGAAAAACTCAAAAACCATTTTCAAGACTAAGAACTTTGATTTTTGGATGAATTTAGCACCTTGCACACTTCCCTACAGGTGTGTAGGTGTGCATTATAATTTTGAATATGCATAAATTGAAGGACTCCAAAAGGTGTGCAGGTGTGAAGTTACACAATTTGAAGATTTAGTGAATGAATTGTCTCTAAAGGTGTGTAGGTGTGCATATCTAAAACATTTAAAGGCCCCCAAGGTCCCCAACATTTCAATGACTTCCTCATCTTCTGTAGTAGCTATTATCACACTCAAACCCATGACTTTCAAGTTCCAAGGAATGCCCAAGAAGTCACACTTCATAATTTCCATAGGAAAGTGAGGGTAAAACATGAAGCTTTAGACTTGTTAGCTCCTCAAGAAATCACCTCTTCCATCCAAAATTTTAAAGGGGAACATCCACACATTAGTTTGGTTGAAGGTCAACAAGACCCAAATGATGGAAACTAAAAATTGTGGACTTAGAAAAATTCTCACATTGAAAATTTGTGGACTTAGAAAAAGTTTCACCTTGAAAATTTGCAAAGTTAGAAAAATTCTCACTTTGGAAAATTGTGGAGTTAAAAAAATTTCACTTTGGAAAATTGACACTTGAATTTTTTTTGGATATTTGGGTCCTATCACCAAGGTGCACTTTTTAAAAAAAATTCACTTTGAAAAATTGACACTTGAATTTTTTTTGGATATTTGGGTCTTGTCACCAAGCTGCACTTTTTAAAGGTGTGCTTCATCAAGGTGCACTTTTCTAAAGTGCATGTTTGCAAGGTGCACCAAATCAAGAGGTGTGCCAAAATTTTTGAATAAGAAGAAGTGCACCAATAGTTAACCACCAGTTGTTATTTTTGAATATTCCATACATCAAAAATACATTTTGATAGCAATTTAACTCCCACAAACACCTAAAGAAGGCCAAGCTTGCATTTTCAGAAGTCCCCATGACTCTCACATGATCTCATGGCTTCTCTCTTCTTATCTTCTTTTTATTTTATTGTTTTAAGTTATGTAAAGACTCATGCACCTATTAATTGATATAAACAAGGGTGGAGACCTACATGGCACCATTTAGAGAGTCAATTTGTCTATAATTAGCTTGATTTTATCAATTTTTTAGCATGAGTTTGTATTAGAAGAGCTCTCACTCCTAACACAAAAGGAGGAGAGGATTTCTTTCAAATACATGGATCTAATATATACTCTAGACTATTATTTTGATGTAATAATATATATTATTGATGCTATCATTCTGAGTGTAGTTATTCTTGCTAGAGTATGTTATTTTTGTGATTTCATGTTCATGAATAATAATGGAGCCAATGGCTTTATTGTATTGTTATGATTGCATGATCTTTTAGCTCTTGTGTTTGCCTAGTGTTAACGAATTTTTTTGTTGTGACAAATTGGAGAAAGGATCATTATTGTTCTTATAGAGTGTTTTGTCTCATGCAAGTGCATTTTTCGTGGCCTCATGATTTGATGAAATGTGAAACATTGTTCAATTATTATCAAAGTCACCATCAATGATTGCATCAATGGAGTTGAGGAAGTTTTGCTCCTTATTAAGTTCCACAGCAATGGTTTCCTACCATATCCTTTTGATAATTCAATTCATAGACATGTTGTTACTTTGGCTTATGTCCATTAGGAATTTCCCTTTTAGTAATTTTCTTAAAATATCTTGTTACTCTATCTTTGTTATTTTCTTTTTAAACACCTGGTTAAAATAGGAATTCTATAGTTACATTGATAAATTACATTCATCATAAAACATAAAATACAAAAAATGTATCTTCCTTTGTGGTTACATTTTTGCAGAGTTGTGCATATTGGTTGGTCCCATCAAAGGTCTCCTTGTGAACATACACATTTTGTTAGGATTACCCTCAGACAAAAATAATAGTTACATGCAAATATAACCAATATCAAAAAATAATAGATCACATAGAAGAGAACACAAAACACCAAGATTTAATATGGTTCACCCAATCCTTGGGCTACATCCACCAATAGCAAGTCCAATATTATTATTATCCACTGATTACAATTTGTAATCCCTTATTGCTCAATACCATCATAAGAAGCTAAAATATCATCATTACCTTATAAAATCCCTAACCCTAAGCCTTTTTATACAAGCCTTTTACCGCTTACAAAATTAGGGCTAGAATAAATTGTCCAATAGGAAAATAGTAGTTGATGCCTTTTACAATATAAGTTCATTTTTGGCTTTAGGAGCATTGCCCCTAAAAACTCCCTTGAGGGTGTTGCCCCTCAACCGCACCTTGTACTGTAACAAGAAGCGCACTTGGGGCACTACCCTTTGACCCTATCTTGGGGGCACTATCCCCGAACCCCCATAGAAATAGTATGGGGAGAAATATGTGCCAAATAAACATTTGATTCTAATTAGGCTCCACATCAGAACAATCTCCCACTTGGAGACTGGTCAGACTCCACAACAATAACCTCCTACTTGGAGACTAATCATAGCACTATTAAACCTATAGCTCCCACTGGAATATCAAACCACCCTAGACTCTATTGTTCTTTTATTATGTTCAGTCTAAAAGACCAACCAAAGCTGAAGAGAAGTTTAGCTTCTCCCTTATTACTGTCTTGGTAAACATATATGTTGGATCATCATCTATATGTATCTTCTCCAGCTTTAATTATCCATCATGCACAACTGACCAAATGAAATGGTATCACAACTGCATGTGTTTTTTCTTTGAATGCATAGCTGACTTCTTTGCAAGATGAATGACACTCTGGCTATCTATGAACAAATAATTATCCCTATGTGGGTGTCCCAACTCTTCCATGAAGAAATGAAGCCATATTATCTCCTTAGATGCCTTTGTAGCAGCCTTAGATGCCTTTGTAGCAGCAACATACTCTACCTCTATAGTGGATAATGTATTAACCTTCTGCAACCTCTAAACCTAGCTCACTATTGCTCCACCAATAGTAAATACATAACCTATAGTACTCCACTTTGTATCAATATCCCCAACCAAATTTGAGTCAACATAACCCTATAAATTAGTAGTAGAGCCCCCAAAATGTAAACACTTAATGGATGTTCCTCTCAAATATCTAAGAATCCATTTGTAATGCCCCGCTCGAAGATCCTTGGAACAAGGATAACTATAAGCCGAGATAAAATTTAAAAAATTTAACAAGTACAAAAGCACAAGACAACGATCATACATGGATCATATAGATCACAATAGAAGACTTACCAACAACCAAACACCAAAGATCTTCAAGTGTCACCACTGACTAAAACATAAACAAGAAAACATGAGAGATCAACCAAGCTGAAAGATAAAAGCTGACTCCTAAAATATGGCTAAGTTTGAAATCCTAAAGCCCTAAAATTTGGCTAAGTCTGAATTTCTGAAACCTTGAAATTTCCTAGAATCTTTATCTTAGCTCGTAGAGGTCTGGAACCTATCTCAAAAGACTAGTCACATATATTAAAATATATCTTAAGTATAAGGAATTAAATATTCATCAACTTATACTTTGATGATATATTTTAAACCCCGTAGGAAATCTATTTTGAAATAGGAAATTGTAAAACCTAAAAGGGTGTCCAAAACCAACTTTTGAACTTTATATATTTTAAACCCCATAGGAAATATATTTTGAACTAGGAAACTGTAAAATCTAAAGGGTTGTCCAAAACCAACTTCCAAACTTTTCACAGACAAGCCTAAATAGCCCTTGTTTTTTGCACAAGGCCAATAGAGATAGACTCTTGAGCAAGAAAGTGCAACACACCCCACAAGAAATTACCATCCATGCGAGAAAGTGCACCAAATGGCATGAGAAAGTACCTAGCCCAACAGCTAAAACTGGTGTTGGGTTTCACATGAGGAAGTGCAAAGTTGCATGAAGAAACCCAACACACCATGTGAGGACTTGCATTCTCACATGAGAAACTGCAATTTTGCACAAGAATCCAAAATAGCAAGCCAAAAAATAATAAAGGAAGAAAACTAGAAAATGAATTCCTCCACACTAGTGAGTATTGGATCCACATTTCGAAGCAAGGACACTCGAACATGATACTAAAAGATGGAAACAACATCTAACCATCTAGAAAGTAGTAAAGAGAAAGTACAGAAGGTAACATAGCAGTGTACTAAAGAAACATTGCAATAACAAAAATAACATTGCAATGAACAATACAACCAAGTACACAGTTCCTCCCAACCATAATAGCATCATAAGGCCATCATGGACCCTAGCCATCCCCCGCGTGTAACATCCCAAGCTACCAATTGGATCATCGATACTATCATATAGGGATGTCACTTCTAAAATATGCTACATCATAAACATAAGGAAATCTAACATGCTAGGAATAAAGCATAGGATAATCCTACAAATCCATATCACATCATCTATCATATGCTAATCATCATAACAAGGAAATACGTCAATAACTAACATCATCTAAACATGATATAAAAGCATCCCAATGAAAGCATAAATCACAAGAAAGCATACTCTGGAACTTGAAGTACCAAGTGAAAACATCCAAAAATAGTCATGCTAGGACAAGAAACCATCTATGTACACCAGTCCCTAGCAATAGTATAGGTAGCTATGCCTCTGAACCATGTGGCACCTATAGGCCCACTCCCACCGTGTTGATGGAGATAATGATCCAACCACAAACACACACAAGAAAATGTCCATCGCTAACACATACACTAGAATATATGATGACTGAAACCAAGACATAGACAATGCATAAACTATAGGTTATGGTCAGACAATCAATGGGCTACCAAGTAGGGGCTGACATCATGGAGAGTTTCTTGGCATCAACAAACCCAACCTCAAATCTATGTGGACTCAACTTCCCAATAGAAGGCTCTCACACTGAAGCATTCTTTTATTATCCTAAATTTTATGACCACCCAGTATTTATTTAGTTATCACTTACTTAAAACTTCCTCTACCAACCCTATGGCATCATGACACTAGACTGCAAGATAGAAGCCCCCTCCATATGCTAGCCTACCCTACCCATGCTCATCCAATGATGAGTGCTCATAGGCATACAAATTCCCAACCCAACCCCAATGATCTTATTTTTAGAAGTACCACAGAATTTTAGGACCCGCAAGTCATTCGATAAATGTACACACATGTGCTTGTGTGCGACACACCACCATCACAAAGATCACAACACAAGGATTAGATGAGAAAATAATGTAGAAAGTCACTCAACCAAAAATAGAATCGAGAGGACAGTTTTGGCATGCATCCCAATGCAACATAAAAGTGCAATAGTAGTCAGGCTAACATCCAAATAGATCGTCCAGGTCCATGAACCACATTGTGCCAAGAAAACCTGAGAAAATAGTGTGCCACGCAAAACAAGGTAGAAATCCCAAAAATTAGAAAACTTTAAAATTAAAACCTATTTCGTCTATGGGTACAAAACACTTGGAAATTAAATAATATTTGGGTTTGAACACTAAATGCAAAAATGGCTAGCATAACAGTGTGAAACCCCAAACCCCCCTCCCAAAAATTGGGAAAATTTTCATACCCAACCAATCAGGCAGAACCAGCAAACAAAAATGGAGGGGAAAACTAGTTCTCAGCCTCTAGCCAAATGGCTACCAAAAATAGAACCTGAAATGAAGCAAAAACAATAAAACAGAAAAGTCCTACCTGACAACAAAAGGGGTAGAAACTAAAACTCACATAATAAAATAAAATGCCCGCCGAAATTGTTGAAAATCACGGCAAAGCAAGGTCTACCTGAGCCAAATCCAACAAGAATGACCTTGCAAAGATCCCACACTCACAGCTCCCAGAACGAACAAAATACCAAATTCTTCAAAAGAGGATTTTAGAAAAATCTCTCCAATTTTCTGTTTTCAAAAAGTGAGAAGTGATTAATGAAATCCATTTTCAATACTTATTCACTTTTTGAGTAATTAGTTGATTAGGGTAAGTAGCCTGTTAGAGTAGCTAGACTCTAAATCAACCCAAAAAAAAATAGGTTATTCCTCATAACGAGAATTCACCTAAGGAAAAGCTACCAAAAATTAAATTTGAGAAGATTTAAAGCCCAAAAACCCAAAATCATAGAAATTGCTATACAACTTTGGTGACAATGCGAACCTCTAAATACATAAACACACTCATTGGTCTAATCACATAATGCAAATGAGTTCAGATTTATTAATCATTGAAAGGTTTTAATTTCAAAAATTAAAATAAGAATGTGTCAACCATATAGGGATGACATTGGTAAAATATGAATAGCTAAATCACTAACTCCATGTGCCACTGCCAAGGATATAATTCCTGCACACTATAACACACAATCAATACGATTGCATAATAATATCATAGTAGAAGCAATAATGCATTAAATACCTATTAATCCATTTACATCACTCACGTTTGCATAAAGCATAAAGACACAAGAATAACATAAATCACCATAGCATAAAATACATCACATAACATAATCAGAAAATATGTCCAACTACTAGAAAATCAGATATCCTCATAGATCTATTGTCATCTCAAAATGGCATCAACATGCAAATATGATAAATTGAACAACATAGCAGTAAAGCACCTATGGTACTGAATCAAAGTATAACATTCGACCCGTAGGTCATCTCAAAGTACAAATAATAAGAGAATCAAGTATCTCTCAAATAAAAAATAAACAAGGTACAGACTACAAACATGAGAGGCACTACATCCTCCCCTAGTAGCATAGGGTTACTCCTAGAAGCTAGCAAAAAGATAGGGGTACAATCCCCTCAGTCATGTAGCATCCTCCCAAGTTACAAAGGTATCATCACTCGGGTCCCATTGGACCCTTACCTGCTTGATGTCCTAACCTCTCTAGGTTAGCCTCAAGTACTATAGGATACGAATGGGCTCCAAAGTAAGCTACCCATCTGCTACCTACAAAGCATCCCAATCAAGAACATGGGTCACATCTAAAATATACTACCTCAAAACAGAAACATGAAAGACATCATGGATGCACGATAGGCTAGGTGGAAATGCTAGTCAATAAGCAACAGGACCAATCCTCTTGAGGATCTCAAAAGGTCTAAAAAAACATGGTGCCAACTTCAAGCCTTTCCCATAATGGATGGGGCTCTTCCTCAGATGCACTCTCAAAAGCGCCCTATCACTAACAAAAAAGTGACAATCCAACCTATGGGCATCTGCATACTTCTTCTACCTATCTTGAGTAGTAACCAAATGCTCCCTAATGTGAACAACCTACTAGTCCATATCTTGAAGCATCTCTGGACCCAAAATAACTTGGTCCTCTAAGCGATCCCAAATCAAAGGGGTATGGCATGGTCTACTGTATAAGGCCTGAAAAGATGACATGCCAAGAGAACTATGATACCCATTATTGTATGCAAACTCAAAAAGGTACAAATAGTCCTCCCACTTCACCTGTCTATCCATAACATACATGCAAAGCATATCCTCTAGAACTTGATTCACTCTCTCAGTCTAACCATTGGTCTCTGGTTGATAAGTTGAACTAAAATTGAGTTGTGCACCCAAAGCATGTTGGAGGGACTCCATTGTGTAGAAGTAAACACTAGATCTCTATATGAAATAATCTTATGAGGAATCCCATGCAAACGAACAATATCCTCCAAGAAAACATGTGCTATAAAAGAAGCTATGTAGGATGCTCTCATGGGTGAAAAATGTCACCATGATACAATCATGTCTTCATGATGACATAGGCAACCCTATAATAAAATCAATGGATATCGTATCCCACTTACACTCTGGAATGGTATGTGGTTGCAAAAGATCCACTAGATGTTGATGCTCTCCCTTCACTCTTAGGCACTCAAGACATCTAGCAAAAAAATAGCCAACACCGTGCTTCATCCCTGCCCAAAAGTATATTTGTTTGAGATCAACATGCATCTTCTTGACATTGGGATGTGTGGAATATGGTGCATAATGCACTTTCGACAAAACCAAGGTACAAAGATCTTCCAACATGGGTACATAGATACACCCCAACTGTCATAGTAGTCCATTAGACTCAAGCATATAACCTAAAAATATCCCCTCAAGGATACACCCAGACTTGATCTCTACCCTCACTCCCTGATACCAAGTGTCACCAGGCAAGGCCTCCAAGCTATGGCCTCACAAATCTACTCCCAATGACATCACTGATACCTCATGTCACTTCCTATTCAAGTCATCTATGATGATATTCTCCTTCCCTTTAAAGTACTAAACATCAAAGTAATACTCGCACAAGAACTCCATTCGACGCTATCATGCACTTAGGTTTGGCTGAGTAAAAATATACTAAAAGCTCCTATGATCGCTATGCAACTCAAACTTGTGTCCCAAAACAAAATGCCTCCAATGGACAAGGGCATAAACCATGACCACAAGTTCCAAATCATGAGTGGGGTAGTTAAGCTCATGGCCTTTGAGTTTCCTGGACTCATATGCAATTACATGACCATATTGCATCAACACCACACCCATGCCTTCCAATGAAGCATCTATGCAAACCATGAAATCGCCTATAGGATTAGGCACTACAAGGACTAGTGCACTGGTCAAACACTCCTTAAGAGCATTAAATGATGTCTCACATTGGTCTAACCAAACATACTTCTTCCCTTTCCTTTGAAGAGAAGTGATGGGATGAGCTATTCATGAGAAATCATTCACAAAGCAACGGTAGTAACCCACCAATCCCATAAAACTACGAACTTTTGAGACACTAGTAGGTACCGGCCAATCCATGATAGCATAAATCTTCTCCAAATCCACCGTAATTCCATTACCAATGATGATGTGTCCCAAATACTTCACCTCTAACTGGAAGAACCCACATTTACTCAAGTTTCCATACAACTGATGGTCTCTCAAGAACTGCAATACCTAACATAAATGAACTTCATGCTCCTCCACAGTCTTTAAATAGATAAATATGTCATCTAGGAATACAATGACACATTGATCGAGGTAAGTGTGTAATACACCATGAAGAAAGATTGTTTTAACATCAAGCTACTCCAAATGCAAATCTTCAATAGCTACAATACTTAAAGCAGTGTGAATAGAAGTCATTTTAACAACACAAGAAAATATCTCATCAAAATCAATGCCCTTTTCTGTGCAAATCCTTTGACCACTAACTTTGCTTTAAATCGTTTCTTACCTCCATCCTCTTCTTTCAACCTATAAACCCATTTATTTTGTAAATCCATTTTACCTACAGGCAACTAGCATAAATCCCATGTCTTATTTTTCAGCGAAGTGTCCATTTCTTCTTTCATTGTAGACTCCCAATGAATCTTTGTATCCACCTATATAGCTTCATCATAACATTTAGGTTCACCAACATCAATAAATAAAATAGAATACAAAGAAGGAAAAAATCTTTCTGGACATCTACTTAGCCTTGCTGACCATCTAACATTCACTAGGGTGTATGGTATTTGTTGTTGCAATTGTTAAAGATCATAAGGAATTGCTAGAATGTCATATTTTGGAGTATCATCCAGCACTACATAATCATTTTCTTTCTTCTCATGTTGCTGCAATAGATCTTTGTACAACACTTTCTCATTGAATATAACATCCTTGCTTCTTACAATTTTATGATTTTCAAAATCTTGAAGATGATAAACAAATTCATCAATGTCATATCCAATAAATATATATTTCTTTGACTTGGCTTCCAGCTTGGTTCTATTTTCAAAATTTAAATGAGAAAATACTTCCCAACCGAAAGTTTTGAGAAAAGAATAACTCACCTTCTTACCAATCCATGATTCCTTTGGAATAACCCAAAGGAGTAGAGGGACCTCTATTAATTAGATATACAGTAGTATTGACAACCTTTTTCCACATTTTTAAGTGCAACCTTGCATGCAACCTCATGCTTCTTGCACACTCCATTATAGTCTTGTCCATGCATTCAGCCACTCCATTTTCTTGTTGAGTCTTTGGAACAATTTTTTATCTATGAATACCATTAGTGGAGAAATAATCTTCAAATTCATGACTCCAATACTCACCACCATTATCAGATCTAAGAAATTTTAATTTCTTACCAGTCTCATTTTCAACCAAGCATTTACATTTCTTAAAAGTTTGAAATACATCATATTTATGTCTAAGAAAATAAACCCATACTTTTTTAGTTGCATTATCAATAAATGTAACATAATAATGAGATCCACCAAAGGAAGATACCTAAGCTGATCCACATACATTTGTATGTACAAGCTCTAATCTCTTACTTTTCTTTTCCTTCCTAGTCTTCACAATACTCACTCTCTTTTGTTTTCCATACACACAACTTTCACAAAAATCCATATTAACACATTTCAAACCTGGTAAAACTTTCTTTGAATGAAGTACTTTCATAGTTTTCTCACAAATGTGTTGGAGTCTATGGTGCCATACCGTTGTATTAGAATCTACAACAGTCATTTGTTCTCCCTGCCAAACTATAACAACTTTTCCTTAACATTCATCTTTCTCTAAAACAATCAAGGTAGAAGAAACAGTATGACTTGTAGAAAGATATAAGGTACCTAATTTCACACCTTTTGCTACTACAAGGGAACCTTTTGATACCTTCCAATTTTTATCATTAAAATTAACTACACAACCCTCATTACCTAGTTGCCCTGCTGAAATTAAATTCCTACTCAGCTTTGGAATTTTCTTACCTCCTGTAGTAGCCAATGATTCCCATTTTGTAACTTAATCTTAACTTTTCCCTTTCCAACAATCTGACAAGGTTCATTGTCCCCCAAATAAACAAGTCCAAAATCCCCTTCAACATAATCAATAAAATAACCTCTATGAGGTGTGGCATGAAATGAAGCACCAGAATCTAAAACCCATGAATCATCAATACTTTCTAAAGAAAAAAGAAAATCATCATTTTTGGATTTGTTACTTAGCACATTTGCCTCCTTGTTCCCTTTTGGTTTATCTCCTTCATTGTTCTTTCAAGTCCAACAATCTTTCTTCTTATGCTCTGGTTTCTCATAGTACCAACAATCTCTCAATCCTCTGGATTGAAACCTCTTCCCCTTTTACTTTCCTCTTGATTTCTCACAATTTCTAGAATTATTTTCTCTCTCAATTGTTCTATCTCTGCTTTGTGTGTTCAAAGCACTTCCTGATATAGATCCACCTGAGGTTTTCCTACAAGTTTCCTCACTTAGAACAACACCAATCACATCATCAAATTTTAGGGTATTAAATTCGGGAACACAATTACTCATAGCCATTACCAACTCATTCTAGCTTTCAGGAAAAGAATATAAAATCAAGAGAGCCCTAATTTTTTCATCAAAACTAATACCCACACAAGATAACAGACTAGTAATAGTATTAAACTCATTTAAATGATCTATAGATCCACCTTCTATCATCTTCATATTAAATAAATGCTTCATGAGAAATACCTTGTTTGAAGCAGAGGGCTTTTCATACAATTTTGCTAGGGTTTTCATCAACTCTTCCACCATCTTTTCTTTTGTAATGTTAAATGTCACTAATGGTACCAAGCATAATCAAATGCTTCCAAGTATCTTTCTATCTAAAATATCTTAGTCCTCATATGTCATAGTTCCCTATTTCTTGGTTTTCCCTTCCAATGGCTTTCATAAATCCTTCTAATAAAGATAGTCCTCCGTTTGAATCTTCCATAACTAAAATTTTGTCCATTCAACTTCTCCACATTCAGCTTACCCTTGTTTTCCATAGCTCCCACTCAACCATGAGACTCCCACTAAACCGTGAGACCTTCCTACAGAGGATCACTAAAACAAAATTTAAGAAAAAATGACAATGGTCTGGCTAAAAAAAAATGACAACCTAGCTCTAATACCACTTGTTAGGATTAACCTCAAACAAAAATAACAGTTACTTGAAAATATAACCAATATCAGACAATAGTAGATTGCATAGAAGAGAACACAAAACACCAGGATTTCACGTGGTTCACCCAATCCCTGGGCTACATTCACCGACATCAAGTCCAATATTATTATTATCAGTGATTACAATCCATAGACCCTTATAGCTCAATACCATCGTAAGAAGCTAAAATATCACCATTAACTTATAAAATTACTAACCCTAAGCCTTTTTATAAAAGCCTTTTACCACTTACAAAATTAGGGCTAGAATACATCATCCAATAGGAAAATAGAAGCCCGCACCTTTTATAATATAAGTTCATTTTTGGTTTCACGGGCATTGCCCCTGAAAACCCCCATGGAGGTGTTGCCCATCAACCCCACCCTATAGTGTGACAGGGAATGCCCCTAGGGCACTAGCCCAGGACCCTGTCTTGGGGGCGTTGCCCCAAACCCCCGTAGAAATAATATGGGGAGAAAAAAATGTTGAATAAACCTCTAAGTCTAATTAGGCTCCATATCACAACACATTTATCTTCAATTAAGTTACCTAGCAGCTTGAAAAATAGCCATCTAAAACCTTGGAGTTGGTCATTGATTAGCTTTTCAAGAGAGAAGTTTGAAATGATTTCTATCATTAAGCATCATGCAAAATGACTACTCAATAGAAGTGGCACTAGAAGGAGGGTTGAAAACCATTATGCCCAAAAACCCATGTTGTTGTTTGCACTTTCTACAATTTTTGGATGTTCTTATATTTTTGAAGTCTTTCACTGTCAGAAGGCGTGCTTTTTAAAGGTGTTCTTTTTTAAAGTGCACTTTTTGAAGGTGTACTTTGCAGAGGTGCACTTTTTTAAGGTCCATTTTTTAGAGGTGTGTTTTATTAGAGTAAACACAAACTGGAAGATCTTAACCAACCATTTCCCGTTTAGCAAGCATTGAGGTCTTCCCTAAACAAGAAAGATTTCTTGAGACTTCGTCTTTTTTATAAGTCTCACAATGATAAAGGTATAACTAAGCTCCACCCTCTTACATTTCAAATTCCATCATCATCATCCACTCTACATTCTACTTCACACATTCCCATCATTATGCACCATGGCTTTCTTCAATGCCCACAATTCACCTTTGAACCAAACTAGTCCATTACATGACTTGCCCAAAAATCCTTAAAAAAATGTCCCACAGTTCATCTATGGAGAATCATGAATAGTAGAAGATCATGTTAAAAATTTCAAGGAAATTTGTAATCAAACCAGATTTAGTATATGACATGCTTTGTCACCTTTTCCCTTACACTTTGGCAGAAACAACATTCAATTGGTACCTTATTCTTCCACCAGCATCAATAAGAGATTCAAACTCTTTTGAGAGCAAGTTTCTAGCACAATTCAAAGTCTATATTTATCTAGCTATCCTACATCATTTTTTAATCTCAATTAAGAGAGATCCTTGTGAGACTATTTCACAGTTTAATCACCACTTCTATAAGGTGTATCAAAGAATGGAGTTTTCCTTACACTGTACCACAAGAGGTTGTCATCCAGGTCTATTTGGGAACAATGGATTCATTAACTTATATTTTTCTAAGAAGGCTCCCACCTAGAAATATTGATACCATTAAAAATGTTGTCAAAGAGGTTGTTGTATGCCTAAAATGTGAGCACACTTCTATGAGTCATTATATCCAAGATTGCTCAAGAATGAGGTCTCAAATGTCAGCTCATAGCTCTCTATTCATGCAGTGCAAGGGTTTGTGATGGAGGCCCTTAGTTTGACCTAGTTTGTGCCCATGAAAGTATACCATAAAATGAGAGATTCAAAGATCAAAATATGAATGCAAATGAAGATGCAAACTAATCTAAATGATAACAATGCAAGGCAATGCAAGAAATAAAATCTAATCTATGAAAGGAAATAACAATGCAGTATTAATCTATGAAAACAAATATGGATCTGAGCTAATATCAAAATGCAAGGATGGATCATGATGATGGAAGCCATGGATGCATGAGAGAAGAAGACAAGAAGATAGAAGTTCTCCACAAAAAGCTTTAATGCTCAAACTCCTCCAAAAATTACTCTCCAAACCTGCAACATAACAATAGCATAATTGTGGATGTCCAAACCTACAGCATAACAATAGTATAATCGTGGATGTCAAAAATGAGGAGAGAGCTCTCCCTTATAAAGAAGAATGTGGTGGTGGGAGGCTACTCACAACCAATATGGGATGATAGAGTTTGGTCCATGTGAGACAAGATTCCACCAATGAGAAAAGAGGAGGAAAATTAAATGAGGGAAGGAAAAAAAGAATTTATTTCATTTCCTTTTTCACGTGGGATTTTATTTATTTAATTAAAAGAGGGATCTTCTTTTAATTCAAGGGGGATTTTATTTAATTAAAAGGGAGCAAGTTCTTTTAATTAAATAGGAATTATTAATTAAATTAAAAGAGTGTTTTTCTCTTAATTAATTAAATGTGAATTAATTATTTAATTAAAAGAGAGGTTTTCTTTTAATTAAATAAGACTTAGGATAAAATGATCAAACCTTTAGGAAATATTTAAATAATTAAATTGATTTGATTGATTTAATAAAATATTACAAACCATTGATTTACGAAATTTGATAAATTGAATAATGGGGGCCCATAATCTAGGTGACCATTTTAGGGTGCATACATTTGCCCCTCTTTGACTAATGTGTGATCGATTTGGGAACACATTTAGTCAAAGAAAGAAATTGAAGTATGAGATCAATTTGGGATCACAAAAAAACCTAGATGTGTGACCGATTCAGGAACACATCAGGACAAAGAATACAAATAAATTTTGACTTTAAAAAGTCAAGGATAAAATTGATGAAATTGAATCAAAGATTGAAGTTGATAGGTACTTCCCCCTTGTGATCGAAATCAAAATGTGTCACAACCTGCTACATTTTCTCCACATATATTTCAAAAGAAATTACACATGGACATTTTTTTAAAATTAAATATTAGATATTAACAATTAAAAAATTTCCAAGAAAATAGTAAGTAATGGTGAGGTTAGTTATACACAAAAACAAGATTAAAAACTGAATCAATTATTAGAAGAAGGGGATGAATCTTGGAAAAGTAGAGGCTAGAGAAGGGCATTGAGCATCTGGAAGAGGGGAGGAAGAGATTCATAATCCTCAAATGATTGTTAGATAAAAGGAGGGCACCAAAATTAAGAGAGATCGTTGACGGATGGAGATTCCATTGATGGTTGGGAGTATAGGTAACTGGAATGGTAAGAGTTATGGGAGTACAGTTCGATAGCAACCAAAAACTTCCAAGTTCCTCTAAATTAGTTGACATACTCCATGATTGATAGTTATTCTCTTTTATGCATTGTGCTAGAATGCGCAAACTTATTTATTAAAATGCAGTGAGCAAATGTGTGTTAAATACCTAACTATTATGACATCTTCAAAAATGTATTAGGAATCACTTTTTTTTTGTTATTGTAGTACATTAATCATGACTATAACCATAGGGCATGTGGTTTGATATGGGGGAGTGAGTATGATCTGTTTAGAGTCTTGACACTATTAAACCATAATATGAATAAGGGGTAGTGTTAAACTCCAGCCAGTATAGATGTTTATAAATATTTTATTTTCTAGATGTTGAATCATAGACACCAAGCTAGGTTGAGTCTTAGTGAAAGCATTAAAGAAAATGTGGCTTCATGAAATATGGGAATAGGGAGATAACACGGTAAATAATTGACAAAATGTCTCTATCAACCGTAATCTTTTCCTCACTAAATTGAATATTTTCATGCTTGGATTGAAAACATTTCTTGACAGAATCCTCTATACATGTTACACTAAAATTGATGTAGCAAAACTAGTCCATGTCGGCCAACCAGTTATTCAAGTTGTTTTGAACGTTCATGGTAGCATTAGTGATGGAACATCATTGAAAGATGGGACCTATTTTACTCTTTTTCCCTAAAAGAGCGTTAATTATGAAGAGAATTTCAAGAATATAAAATGATATTTTCATACTTCTTACATATCACTGTTAAAAATGTCACCAATCAGATTTTACCATTTGATGAAACCATTGAATCTTAAGCTAGGTATGCTATTGTTTTGAATGTTATCATCCTATTTGGATAGGTTGATGCTTGGATTTTTGTATTATCTTACAGCTGCGAAACTTAACTTCATCTCTGTCCTAAATTGTTGCTAAAGAGAGATATTATACTAGGTGTTGGAATAGTTACCTTGTATTCTTGATGGCTGATGGATTTTGTTTCATTATTTGATCATAACTTTGTACTAGAATATGTTTATTAATAGGACTTTCTAAAACCTTAAGCATGGCAACAACTCCCACGTTATTTTTTTATTCTGTAAACTAAACTATTGGAATGTTGTTCCATTCAGAAAAGTAAGAAATTCATAACTTTGAGGGGTTTTGTTTTATCTAAAAGAAATAGAAGGACCAACTAAAATGACTTTCCTTTTTGACTGCTTAGTTGATTGATTCTATGGTGTTTGGGGTGACGTTGCTTAAATCCTTAATGAAAATCATATAAGTAATTTAGAATGAATGAGATGTTGAAATCATGTCTGTAGATTTAGAGTTCAAGATGGAAATATGTTTTGTTCTGGTTTGATTGTAGAAATTTTATTATTATTTTTCAAATTGTTGTATACTTATGTATTGGTAGTACACCAGAAGATATAAAACTAGGGAAATTATTTCACAATGTCAATGGTATGATTGATGTCCTTTTGTAAGGAAGTTGTTACTTAATACTAATTGGTATTGTTTATGGATATCCGTGGAAATGGAGTACACTTTTTTCAAGGATATAACATGTGTTTTAAATCTTGTTGACTAGTCAAAGAATGAACACCATGCTTAATGGCTTAGACTAAATGTAAGCATCAAGGGTATGTATTTCTTTGCAATGTTGTTTAACTTGTATGACTATATGTTGGTAGTGCATAGTGGAAAGTAATGGTGTCATTCTTGTTGTGTATTTATGTTTTATGAGAGGAAATTCAAGATAGGATAACATACTATTATTACTAATTGATGAAGAAAGGGTTTCATCATTAGCTATGTGAATGGATTAATCTATGTGTATTTATAACATGTGTCAAAAGAGAATTGATGGTAATATTTGGAAGTTGGATTAAATTTCTTGCTAGAGATGAACTAAGATGTTGTAATTAATTTATCCATGATTAAAGGACTTTATGGTTTTATCCTTGTATGTGGATGGGTATATGGAACTCAATGATGGATAAACCTTGTTATGGTTTACTTATTATAAATGATGGAGAAGGGACTGGGAATTTGAAGTGATAAACAAGAAAATGTTGTTTTGTTATCTTGTTGAACGATTAATGTTCTTGACATTATTTGTGTAGCACGATTCCATTACTCCTCTAAGTTTTACATGTTTAGACTATCTTGTTGTCGAGTTGTGTACCTTTCATGTCAGGAAAGATTCTGGGGAAGCTTACTAGCTTCGTGGTAGGGTGGTAAAGCACTCCTACAATATCCTCACCCTTGTGTTCTTAGACAAGTTCTGGAGCTCATTTCAACCTGGTCCTCATGGTTAGACCATCTAGTATCTGGTATCTAGTATTGGTAATCTGGTAATGAACTTATGGTTTCTTTTAAATTTGAGCATATATGTATATGTATTATTTTTGTTAAAATTAATGATAGTTAATCAACTAATGTCAACTGGTCAATATTCAAAAGACTTTGACTCTCATTGAATTTTTTGCATTTTATGGACATTGCTAACGTGGCATTGGTTTTGTAGGGGCAATCTTTGCTTATGGTATCAAAGCTCTTGGTTCCACACTTGGGCCTTGAGTTCACTATGCTAGACATACAACTATAAGTCAACTTGTTTACTTTATATTGTATGAGTTGATGAGATGGATTGCATGTTGTGTCTCTCAGTTATGATTAGTTTTGACATAGAAGGATATGAAGTTCCTTATGCATGTCATGATTTTGAGTTAAAAATTGCATTCCTTAAAAGATTGTCCAATGGAAAGTTTATGGAATGACTGGGAAATTACGTATCTCATATGTTTATGATTATATTTACTTAGAACCATGTGATGGTATAATAAGCATATTGTAGTATTAAAATTGAACTATTGAGATAGCCAAAGGTTGGTTGACTTTTGCACTAGGCTATGAGAGCCTACCAAATGAAGATCTGGCTTGTGATAGCAATGAAAGATGTCTTTTTATTTTGACATGTGGTGCAAGAATTTATTTCTATTTTATGCCAAACTCATGAGATTCATTGATTAACCTAATATAATTAGTAGGAAGAATATGGATTTCATTTGCAAAAGTATTGCATATTCCATTATGCATTTAGAAATGTGTGATTATCAAGATAAATTGCATGTGATGCATGAGAAGTTTGGTTATGTTCTTAGCAACCCTTAGATGCAAGGTGTCATTAAACATCTACTCCCTCTTGGTGACTAGTGAGAGTCGTTGTGCTTTAAGTGAATTGGGTTTCATTTTATTATGTTCGGTTTCATGAACTTGGTTGTGATGAAGGACTAGCTTGAAATTTTACGTTCTTTGTGACCACTAAGCCACCAATTTCTTATGTGACCTATTTACAGTGACTCTTGTTCACTTCTTTTTTTTTGTACCTCCTTTTGGACATTTATTTGAGAATTATGAATCTTGTTTCAAGATTTATTTGATCTTGAGGTGGATAGGGTTTGTGTGCATATTTTTGATGATGCTAGTCCTGTGATTTGGAAGTGATGTTATCTATGATGTTCATTGTGGAACATTGATAGCATCTATGAGGGAGTAGATTGTGAAGAACATGTCATTCTTCCTTTTGCATTTATTTATGTTCTTTTTATTATTTTGGAAAGCTTACTTTCTAGTGTGGGTGCATGAGTATGGTAGGATGTCGATAAGAAGTACCTCCTAGTGAGGAAAACTCCACAGGTGATGCCAAGGTATGGTAAGTTCACAAGTATGTGTGTGATATCATGTGATTTTAAGGCAATATGTTACAAATTTTGAGACTTCTTGATATAAGAAAGTATTTGATTTTATATTTGACTGGAAAATCGATTTTGTTTTATGATATATGATGGACTAATATTTGGTGTTGTTCCTATGAATGAACAGAGGGAATGACACAATATAAGAAAGGGGGAATATTGTCAAAGAGAGGTAGCCTAACCTTGTAAAACTATAGAATGGTAATGGAATTCACACACCCACATGTAGAAAATGATCTTGAAGTGAATCTTGTTTATGCAATCAATGTGTTGATATTGTCTTGAAAAGACTATTTCCATGAGATTATGAATAGTATCTATTAGGTTGCATTCAAATCAAATATAGATTTCATATAAGGAAATGAAAAGTTGACTTATTTACCATAGATGAAAATTAATATATTTCTATAAAATTGAATGCAAATGCATGTGTTATTGCGTAAATGGAAGTTATATTTTGATCTTCTAAATTTTTTCCATGTATATAAAATTGAGTATGATTTTGGAATTCTTATATTTGCATCGGGACGATGCATTCTTGAAGAGGGGAAGGATGTCACAACCTACTACATTTTCTCCACATATATTTCAAAATAAATTACACATGGACATTTTTTTAAAATTAAATATTAGATATTAACAATTCAAAAATTTCCAAGAAAATAGTAAGTAATGGTGAGGTTAGTTATATGCAAAAATAGGATTAAAAACTGAATCAATTATTAGAAGAAGGGGATGAATCTTGGAAAAATAGAGGCTAGAGGAGGGCATTGAGCATCTGGAAGAGGGAGGAAGAGATTCATAATCCTCCAGTGATTGTTAGATAAAAGGAGGGCACCAGAATTAAGAGAGATCATTGACAGCTGGAGATTTCATTGACGGTTGGAAGGGGCAGAGGTAATCGAAAGGGTAAGAGTTATGGGAGTACAGTTCGATAGCAGCAAAGAACTTCCAGGTTCCTCTAAATTACTTGACATACTCCATGATTGATAGTTCTTCTCTTTTATGCATTGTGCTAGAATGTGCAAACTTATCTATTAAAATGTAGTGAGCAAATGTGTGTGTTAAATACCTAACTATTATGACATCTTCAAAAATGAATTAGGAATCTTTTTTTTTTTGTTATTTCAGTATATTAATCATGACTACAACCATAGGGAATGTGGTTTGATATGGGGGAGGGAGTATGATCTGTTTAGAGTCTTAACACTGATAAAGCATAATATGAACAGGGGGTAGTGTTAAACTTAGGCCAGTATAGATGTTTATACATATTTTATCTTCTAGATGTTGAATTGTAGACACCAAGCTGGGTTGAGTCTTAGTGAAAGCATTAAAGAAAATGTGGCTTCATGAAATATGAGGATAGGGCTCAGATAACATGGTAAATAATTGACAAAATGTCTCTATCAACCGTAATCTTTTCCTTAGTAAATTGAAGATTTTCTTGCTTGGATTATTTCTTTATAGAATCCTCTGTACATGTTACAATGAAATTGATGTAGCAAAACTAGTCCATGTTGGCCAACTGGTTATTCAAGTTGTTTTGAATGTTCATGGTAGCATTAGTGTTGGAATGTCATCGAAAGTTCACAGCTATTTTACTCTTGTTCCCTAAAAGAGCATTAATCATGAAGAGAATTTTAAGAATCTAAAATGATATTTTCATACTTCTTACATATCGCTATTAAAAATCTCACCAATCAAATTTTACCATTTGATGAAACCATTGAATCTTAGGCTAGGTATGCTATTTTTTTTAATGTTATCATCCTATTTGGACAGGTTGATGCTTGGATTTCTGTATTATCTTATAGCTGCCAAACTTAACTTCATCTTTGTCCTAAATTGCTGCTAAAGAGAGATATTATACTAGGTGTAGGAATAGTTACCTTGTATTCTTGATGGTTGACGGATTTTGTTTCATTATTTGATCATAACCTTGTACTAGAATATGCTTATTAATAGGACTTTCTAAAACCTTATTCATAGTAGGAACTCCCACATTATTTTTTTATTCTGTAAACTAAACTATTGGAATGTTGTTCCATTTAGAAAAGTAACAAATTCATAACCTTGAGAGGTTTTGTTTTACCTAAAAGAAATAGTAGGACCAACTAAAATAACTTTCCTTTTTTACTACTTAGTCGACTAATTCTATGGTGTCTGAGGTGACGTTGCTTAAATCCTTAATGAAAATCATATAAGTAATTTAGAATGAATGAGATGTTGAAATCGTGTCTCTGGATTCAGAGTTCGAGATGGAAATATGTTTTCTTGTGGTTTGATTGTAGAAATTTTATTATTATTTTTTAGATTGTTGTGTACTTATGTATTGGTAGTATACCAGAAGATATAAAACTAGGGAAATTATTTCACAATCTCAATGGTATGATTGATGTCCTTTTGTAAGGAAGTTGTTACTTAATACTAACTGGTATTGTTTATGGATATCTGTTTAAATGGAGTACATTTTTTTCAAGGATATAAAATGTGTTTTAAATCTTGTTGACTATTCAAAGAATGAACACCATGCTTAATCGCTTAGACTAAATGTAAGCATCAAGGGTATGTATTTCTTAGCAATGTTGTTTTACTTGTATGCCTATATGTTGGTAGTGCATAGTGGAAAGTAATGGTGTCATGCTTGTTCTGTATTTATGTTTTATGAGAGGAAATTTATGATAGGATAACATACTATGATTACTAATTGATGGAGAAAGGGTTTCATCATTAGCTATGTGATTGGCTTAATCTATGTGTATTTATAACATGTGTCAAAAGAGAATTGGTGGTAATACTTGGAAGTTGGATTAAATTTCTTGCTAGAGATGAGCTAAGATGATGTAATTAATTTATCCATGATTATAGGACTTTATGGTTTTATCCTTATATGTGGATGGGTATATGGAACTCAATGATGGATAAACCTTGTTATGTTTTACTTATTATAAATGATGGAGAAGGGACTGGAAAACTAAAGTGATAAACAAGAAAATGTTGTTTTGTTATCTTGTTGACCAATTAATCTTCTTGACATTATTTGTGTAGCATGATTCAATTACTCCTCTAAGTTTTACTTGTTTAGACTATCTCGTTGTCGGGCTAGCTATATTTCATGTCAGCAAAGATTTCGAGGAAGCTTAACAGCTTTGTGGTAGGGTGGTAAAGCACTCCTACAGTATTCTCACCCTTGTGTTCTTAGACAGGTTCTGGAGCTCATTTCAACTTAGTCATCATGGTTAGAACATCTGGTATCTAGTATCTGGTATTGGTAATTTGGTAACGAACTTATGGTTTCTTTTAAATTTGAGCATATATGTATATGTATCATTTTTGTTAAAATTAATCATAGTTAATCAACTAATGTTGACTAGTCAATATTCAAAAGACTTTGAATCTCATTGAATTTTTTGCATTTTATGGAGATTCCTTATATGGCATTGATTTTGCAATGGTAGTCTTTACAAAATGAGAGAAGGGGAAATAGCAAATTCATAAATTTGATCAAATCAAACAAAAGATAAAGTTCTTGATGTAAGATGAAAGATATAAGAATCACAGAACCAAGGTAGATCATCAAGCATGAAATATTATTCCCTAAAGTTGAATTAGAAGAAAAGAAATGGGGTAAAAGCAAATGGAAGATAGAAGTTTGGAAGATATGGAAAGAAACAGAAAGAAGAAAAGAAAATTTTTGATAAGAAATAGAATGCCCCAAAATCAATCAATTGCTTAAGATAGAAATTTCAATTGAGATCACGAAATAAGAGAAGGAAATGAAGATCAAAACATGACCATTGTTGATTAAAATTCCACAAGAAAGATGAAGGGAAAACCCTCTCAAACTCATAATGCAACCTAAAAATACAAACTAACATGAAGTCTAATAATGCAAGCTACATGAAAATGCAAAGGTGTACTTGCAATAGAGAAATTGTAACATAGGATTTTGTGTTCATCATTCATTAAAGAATGTTAAAGAACTTATTTTCATCATTTGGCCATTATTAACAGACATTGAAAAATCACACAATCATCACTAGTCACAAGCGCAACTATGAAGATATGAATGTGATTTATATCGGATTGCAATGTGGAAAGATTCTAACATAGGCATCAAAGATATAAAGGTCAAGATGACTTTGATGTTAGCTTACCCAATTTAAAGTAGCAAAACCTACTCGCATCAAAGCATAGATGCCAAGATGACCGAAAGAATGTTTGTGCAAAAATAGTCAAGGATGATGCCTCGAATCTCCTAAGTGTTTCAAGGGGACAACAAGAAACACTCTGGAATTTCAAGACCACACCCACAAGCAAAAAAACAAATAAAAACATGTCCCATGCCCCAAGTCCTCTAGCGATTCATCCCAGAGAGACTTATCAGACAAGGACATTCAACGAAAATCAACAATAGTTAGCACATAAAGAAAAGATCATGACATAGGTCAAGCATTAAGTGTTTGTGTTTTAAAAATTTAAATGTGTTAACTGATACTGAGTTCCAAGGATAAGGATCGAATAATTGCAAGTACAAAAGATCACATGATGGAATTGGGTAAGACCAAACCGATAAGTGTTGAAAAACACTTGATGTTAGGTGTTGTATTGAAAAATATAGTTGGGGTGGTGTTGAAAAACACCATTTGTGAGGTGTCCTAAAGACCAATGCAGCCAAGAGACCAAAGCTAACACAGTTATGCCCCCTAGATAAAGACCAATTCCAAACCAAGGCAATATGGAGAAAGGCCAAATGTTGAGGATATGCACTAAGAAACTGTGAGGCCTTGCCCCGACCCATCGTAGCATAGTGATACATTACTCTTATTTTTGTTACCCGTGACTCGAGATGTCGAGACATTATCTGATGCTTAGAACATATTTTATTATTTCATGTTGTGTGATGTTATTTCCAGATATATTTGATGATTGTCATTTAATGTTCATGTATATGTATGTTGACGAAATCAGTAGATGTAGGATTGAGATTTGATTTAAGATATTTCAAATGGTTAAGAATTATGAAGGGAGAAGAAACTTTATTAATGTATGTTTTAAATTATGAAAATTTCTGATACATATGCGTTTATATACATGTGATTTTACGGGACTACTGATGTGTGCAATGAGTGTGCAGATATTTAGCCGAGAAACCCTACGGAGGGACAAAACTGATCTCCATGTGCTAAAATTTGGAAACCCTTTTGTCCGTAATTATGTTCTTTCAGTGTCGCTTGATACTCGTAAAATGTTTTTGTGCTTGATTTGCAAGTTAGAGTTGTTAGGTAGACCTATTTTATCTCTAGATTTTATTTGACTCTAACCTCTTCCCTAAGGCTTTAAAACATGTTTTTTTTCTAACCTATGGGTGTGGGTATGGGTTAGGGGTCTTTTCCAACCCCTAAGCCCCTAGCTTTGACTTTTGAGGGCACTCAAAAAGTCCCTTTTTGCCTTTATGCGAAAATTGCAAGTGGTTGTCATGAGTTGTCTTACCCCACCTCCTTTTAGGGTTTAACCATGGTGTAGGTTGAGTTAGGAGTTTCTAGTGTGGCTAGTGGGTGGAAATAGTTATTGCTCCTTTTTGGGTGGTTGAGTTGGAGGCTTATTTAGAGGCCTCCCTTGGTCTAGTGGTTTTTGGTTACCCAATCTCTACATTTAGAAAAGATTTCTTGAAGCTTGAAGGAAGGAGGGATTACTCAAATTGGTTCATTGCCATTACCTCTTTGTGAAGGTAGGAAACTCCCATCTCCCTTATTCAGTTTTTATGTTTTGGTTCATGTTCTTGTTACCTTGTTGTTGTTTTACTGTTGTTTGGTTGTGGGTATGTTGGGAAGATTTGTAAACCTTGTTATTTTGGTTGTTTTCCTTTCTTGTTTATGTTTGCAATTTTGAGTTTCCTTGCATGGGTGTTTTGGTATTACTCACCCTAGGAGAGGGCAAAAGTGACCAATTTTGGGAGAGGTTTGTTTAGTTGGACTCCAACCTATGTAGAGTCTCTTCTCAGGATGAGAAGAGGGATAAAGGGTAGGGTGTTATGGGCCCCTACTCGTCAGCACAAACCTGGTATGAGTATGGCAAGTTTAAATGGAAGAACAGAAGTTCTTGGTTATCGGCCCTGATTGGGCATCTGAATTGGTGTTGTGCTTGACTTCTCCAGTTGGAAGAATCCACCTCTCCCTAGTCTTGATTCACTGTGAATCTTATTGTGTAAACCATGTATGATTATGCATGCTTGATGTTCTTTTGGTTCTTCTTGGTTGTCACCCGATCAGTTTTTGGTTTCCTCCATGGTTCTTGAAATAAGACTCAGAAGACATTACAAACTCCTTGATTTTGATCATGAAGAAAATTTGATAAAATTATTGAAGGTTGGGATTGAGATCCTATTGTAAAATGTTTTTTTTTTTAAACCCTATTATGTATGGCTACGAAGCCGGGTTTTCTTCCTGATTCTTTCCCGGCTGAGCCTTGAATCAGGTTGATAATAAAATAAGTGATTGAGTAAATTTACTTCTCTTAAAATTTTCGTATTCTATGTTGTCATATGAATGTGTATCAAAGATAAGATGCAACAATGATGTTCAATTATACATTATTCAAGTTGTGATGGGTGGTGATGCATCTATTCATATGGACTGTAGAGAGAGATGTTGCTAATCCATGTAAATGTATGGTGTCTTTATCAAGTTCGAAATGATTTAGTTCATGGTTGATTGTGTTGAAAATAAATTTGCAAGAACATGTAGGAAGAATTATGTCAAGAGATCCAAGCTAAAATTGAAACATGATAGAGAAATAACTTTGTGTATTTTGATACTCCCTTCGAAAGGAATGGAGCATTATCATTTTGATCTCTTATTTTCTCAATTTCCTTAAGACTAGTTTAGTCATTATGTTGTTCCAATGTTGATCCATCAGTTTTATTATATAGTTAAATGAATACGTAGATGGTTATTTCATGTAATGTGGTTTCATTGAAATGCATGGCCATTTGAGGTTCATGGAAATAATAAACTAGAAATTTATAAGAGAATGCATACACCTAGTGTGGTAATATAGTTGCAAAAGAAAAATATACATTGAGTTTCAAGAGAGAGAGAGAGAGAGAGTAGACAAATTATCAAATAATCCACCTACAGGATGCTGGAGTTTGTATGAGAAATGTAATAATTCTTGTTTTGAAACAGAGAATATTCTAAGAATCTTTTAGTGTTTAAAATTAGAAATTAAAAATATATATAGATATAAATGATATCTAATAAAATGTATAAGTTATTAAACCTTGATAACTTAAATATCCTAAACATCTAAGTCTTACCTAATAAACTTTTTAACTTAAATGTTTACCCATCTCTCCTTTTTGGGCGTCAGTCTTTGAATGAGTATTTTAAAAGGTTTTGGTTTTAAAAGTCTTTTTTTGCAGGTAAGCAAAATCCACATGGGGGGGGGGGGGGGGGGGGGTGATGTCACCCTGCCCCCACGTCCCATCCTATCTTCTTGAATGGACGCATGTTTGGAGAGAGCATTTAAGTTTCCCTTACTAAACTATGTTAGCATGTTTTTTTTTCCCACCTTTTACTCTCCTTGGACGCATGATTTGGGGGGGGACCGCTTGCCTATGCGGGTTATCCTTGGGCAGAGCGCTGTCCCAAGTGCAGCGCTTGGGAAGCGCTCCTGCCCTTTGAAGTTGTTGCATGGTGTAGGGGTTAGGGGAGTAGGTAGGGGGGGGGGGGGGGGGGGGTATCGATTTGACTTGAAGTATAGGGGTTGGTTTAGTTAGCATTTAAATTTTGCATTAGTTAAATTTCTTTTTATAGTTTGTTGAATTATTTATTAGTTAGTATAAAATGTTATTAATCTTGTTAGTATAGTATTGTTAAAAGGATTAGTAGTTAGTTTAACTTACTCAAGTTTTAAATTAGATATTAATTTTGCTATTGTTAATTATTTTTAGTTATAAATTAGCATGGGTTAGTTAGATATATATATGTTTGTTAGTTTATTAATAAATTTGATAAATGTGAAGCAGTATATGTTAGGTTAGGTCATTATTCTTATTTTTTTTGGTTTGAGTATTAGTATATTTTAATCTATTTAGTTTTAGTTTAAATTTAGTTATTGGTATGTTCTTGTTGGAATGTAAATATTTAGAATGTTTTACTTTAATAGATCTTAGTTTTAAATATAATTAGTTTTTAGAATGAAGTGTAAATACATTTTAGAAAATTAATTTTTAGGTTATAATAGTTAATTGTTCTTGCTTTTATGTTATGAAATAATTGAATTTATAATTCTTGTAGATCGTTATTTGGATAATCTAAATATATTCTTCGTTAAATATTTTCTATAATGACGCTATAATGATTAATGTTAATAAGATTATATATTAGATGTAAATTGTGTTATTCGCATAGATATAATAGATTGTTGTTCTACGTATGAGTTCTTGAAGGCTAAATTAAAATAATATAATGTTTAATATTGATGTAACACAAAACCAATGTCGAAATCAATTTAATAATGAATGTGCAAATTTAACGACCTATTTATACTCATTGACTTTAAACTTAAAATGGGATGTCAGGACATTGTTATGAGATCTCATATCTGTTTTTCTTTTGACCTATACTTTAACGGGTGCAAATTAACTTATCAACTTAGTGGTGTTATTTATCTTTTTTTTATATAAAAAAAAAATTGTGTGTGTGTTTTTGCCCTCGTAGGTTTGGGCATGACAGAAACAGGGGTGCAAAGGCCTCAAGTAGTTGAATATATATATTTTTTGGAGATACATCAAAGCGCTTATTACTAAGATGATCATTTTCAAGACATTTTCCTATTTTTAGAATTTTGGCAATATACCATTTTTTTGGATTTTTGAAATATATCATTTATTTGTATTTTTTTAGGATCAATAAATATGTACAAAGATGCCCCCACACAGAATGGGCATCATGGATAAAAATTCTTCAAGTGCAAGACATTGATAGGATTAGGGAGCTGCTCTCCCTCTACTGTAGATAGTAAATAGGCACCAGACCCAAAAGTTGTTGTAATAATGTAAGGTCCAAGCCAATTAGGTTCAAATTTACCCTTTTGATCTCTATTCAATTGATTCTTAGGATTTTCTCATAGGACAAGATCTCCTATCTAGAATTCTCTAGGGTGAACACTTTTGATAGGCCCTCATATGGTCAAATGATGCTTGGAATTTCTCATCTTGAAGTTCTAATTCTTGAAGTCTCATGGAGCAGTAGTTTCATCTGTAACTAGACCTTTGAGGGAAACTCTAAGTGAAGGAGTCTCAACCTCTAAAGGTAACACTACTTCAGCACCATATATAAGGGCAAAAGGAGTAGCCCCAATAGGAGTATGAATGCTCATTCTATATGCCCACAAAATCAAATTTATTTGTAAGTGCCAATCCCTACCATTATTATGAACTATTCTATGTAAGATTTTGAGAATGGTTTTATTTGATGAGTCTGCTTGACCATTTCCTTGTGGGAAGTAAATGGAGGACCAATTTTGTTTTATCTTGAATTTCTTACAAAGTTATTTAAGGTCCTTATTTTTAAACTGGACTCCATTGTCAGTGATAATCTCGAAAGGAACTCCATATCTATAGATAATATGATTTAGAATAAATAGAGAAACGGTCTTGCCCGCAGCAACAGAAAGTGGGACATCTTCAACCCATTTAGTGAAGTAATCAGTAGTAGTGATAATAAACTTGTCCACTTGATGAGTTGGGATGAATCTTCCCAACAAGATCAAAGGCCCAACATTGAAATGGTCGGTGAGAGCTAGAAGGAATGAACTCCCTACCCGAAGCATGTATCAAGTTACCATGTTTTTGACACTTTTGACATGACTTTGAAAAAAGCTACTGCATCAATTTGCATCATGGTCCAATAGTACCTTTCCCTAAGCAATCGTCGAGCCATGGAAAGACCATTGGAATGTCCCCCATAGATGTCCTCATGGATTTTAACTAACGCTTGATCAGATTCTTCCTTTTCTAAGCATCTAAGAAGTTTTCCATCTAGACCCCTCCTATATAAATCTCCAGAGATAAGGGAATGGTGAGAGGCATTTTGAATAAGGTTTTTGCATTTAGATCAGTTAAAGGTGTTAGGTATAATGCCATCACAAAGATATGAATAAATGGCACTGTAACAGGATGACTCACGACCAGCAAGGATACAAATAACATGACTTTCTTGGGAATCATAGATAGGATGATGTAGCTCTTCCACTAGAAATTCAAATCTTGATTCATGTTGCTCTAATTGAAGAAGTGAAGCAAATGTAGCCATAGCATCATCTGCTTTGTTTTCTACTCTATGGATTTGCTAAAATGAGACAAATGTGAAGTAGCATCTCAAGGAATCAACCATTTTCTTGTAAGGTACCAATTTCTCATTTTTTGTTAAATAATTGGCATTGACTTGGTTGATTATCATCTATGAATCCCCATAGATGTGTAACTCTATAATTCTCCATTCTATAGCCATCTTAAGTCCATTTTTTAATGCTTCATACTCGCTAATGTTATTTGTACATGGAAATAAGAACTTGTAAGATTTACGAATCATGTACCCATGCGAAGAAACAAACAACACACCAACTCTAGAACTGTTTTGCATAAAGGACCCATCAAAGAACATCTTCCATGTTCTTTCAGCCATATACATGAGGTGCTCATCTAGGAAATCAACTTGAATAGGTGCATTATCTTGTAGAGGGAAATCAGCCAATTGATTTGCTATGGCTTGCCCTTTGATTGCTTTACGCTCAATGTACTCTATGTCAAACTTTAAAAGGATCATCATACATTTAGCAAGTCTACTTGTGAGGGAAGCCTTACCTAGTAAATACTTAAGTGGATCAATTTTTTCTATGAGGTGTATAGTGTACACAAGCATATAATGTCATAACTTTTGGGAAGCAAACACAACTACGAGGAAAGATTTTTGAATACTGGTGTAATTAACCTCATATGAAACAAGAGTATGACTAATGTAGTATATTGCTCTTTCTTTCCCATGTTCATTCAATTGAGCTAATAATTCCCCCAAGGAGGACTTTGTTGCTGAAATGTATAGAATAAGTGGTTTCCATAGGATAGGAGGCATTAAAATAGGAGGATTTGCCAAGTATTTCTTGATTTGATCTATGCTCTTTTGACACTCTTCATTCCATACACATTTGACTCCTTTATGTAAGTTCTTGTTGAAAGGTTGAGCTCTATCTGCCAACTGTGAAATAAACCTCCTTATAGATTGAAGATGTCCTTGAAGACTCCTCATTTGACTAATGTTTTTAGGAAGTGGCATATCCATGATTTCTTGAACTTTTTCAGGGTCCACCTCTATTCCTTTTTCTAAAATAATGAATCCTAGTAATTTTCTAGAGGTGACTCCGAATGCACACTTTTTAGGATTTAATCTTAATTGAAATTGTTCCATGCGATCTAGAATGACTACTAAATCATTTAAGTGTGTATCTCTTTTCTTAGACTTGGCGAAGGTGTCATCCACATAATCTTCCATGTTTTTATGCATCATATCATGAAAAATAGTTGTCATAGCTTGTTGATAGGTGGCTCCTGCATTTTTTAATCCAAAAGTCATAACGTTCCAATAATAGGTACCCCATGCACAAGTGAATGCAGTATTTTATTGATCTTCAGGAGTTATCTTAATCTAATTATATCCAGAAAAACCATCCATTAAGGAATAAATCTCATAACCCGCAGTCATGTCCACTTTCAGGTCTATATTAGGAAGTGGAAAATCATCCTTTGGGTATGCTCTATTAATATCTCTAAAATCTGTGTAAACTCAAATGGTTTTATCATGTTTTGAAACTGGTACAATATTTGATATCCATTCAGCATAGTCAATAGCTCTTATTAATTTTGCACCAAGGAGTTTCTCTAATTCTGCCTTGATTAGGAGAGCTATGTAAGGATGCATCTTTCTCAATTTTTGCTTAATTGGTTTAACACCTGGAGCTATGGATAAGTGATCCATAATAAGATTAGTGTCCAACCCTGGCATATCTGAATAAGCCCATGCAAAATTGATCATCTTTTCTCATAAGAACTTAGTGTAGGATTCTTTTTCGTGTGATAACAAAGATTGAGCCAAATGTATCATTTGTGGAGCTTCATCCATACCCAAATTGACTACTTGTGTTGGTTTAATAAACATTAAATATCTATCTTGAAAATAACTAGGGAGACGAGCAAGTACCTCATCCTCAGGAGCCTCAAAGAGGTTTTCACCCTTGGATACGTCCTTTCTTTTTTACTTTTTTTGGTTCTGACACCACCACATAGTGGTTTTCCCTGTCAAAACTCCTATTCTTTTTATTTTGTGACTAAGGTAGTTGATGTTTGGCTCTATCATGTTGGTAGCTAGTTCACTAGTGGAAGAGATTATGGGTTCAATGGCATTCAAATAGTAGGCTATCTCATAATCATTTTGAAACATTAAAAGCTCAGGTTCATGATTGAGTTGGGACCAATCAATCAAATCAGGATGAACAAGGGGCAAATCAATGACTGATTCAAGGTTATGAATATAAATGATATCTCTTCTGACCAAAGAGTCAGATTCTATCAAGTAACTTCCTAAACTACCCAAATCAAGATTCGTCCTAACAAGTGAAGAATCGTCCACTAAGGTAACATGTGAGTTCAAATCATCTAATCCTACACATAAATTGTCAACTAACTCAGGTTGAGAACTAGATGTATGAATAGCATCAATGTCCATAACAACTATAGAAGGCTCTAAGGAGTCCTATTCATACTCGTTAGAATATGTTTTTGAATCTCGAATAGGATTCTTACACCATGAAGGCTTGGGATGCCTGGACGAGGAAACCTCAATATCATCAAGGGTCACACTCTCTTGTTCTAAATTTGCAACTATCTAATGAGATACTAGACTATCTAAATCTCCCCAAAGGATATTAGTAGAATAGACCCAATCTTCACACATACCTTGTTGATTTTCCAAATTAGATATGTACTTTTATTCTTCTTCACTATCTGACTTATCAAGGATAAGAGCAACATTATTGTGATTTGCATATCCTAGGCCAACCGGCTTCTTAGACTTGTGTCTAAAAAGACCAAGATCAAGGGGTTCAGCTCTAGCATCCAATCTATTACTAAGAGGTCCATTTCCAAGATAGCCCATCTTCTTGAAAAAAGTATACCCTCTTTAATAAGCTTTAGGAGAGGGAGTGAAGTTCTCATTATGCATATACTTCTCTTCTCTACAAATCCAATCTCTAACAACCACATCTTCTTTCTCATCTTGACTAGGCACTAACGACTATACAAATGTGTCAAATAATGTCATAGCTAAAGAGGAAGGTTTCATCTCTTGTGAAGGTTTCCCATAAGACCTAGGTGAAACTGGTAATGCTGTGAGGGAGTTGAGTTGATATCCCCCCATGCCAAGGTCTAGGGATTTGAACTTGTCTTTACATTCAGCTAAAGTTGCATCAAAATCATCTACTTCTCTATTGAGGGGAACATGAGTACTTGTTAAAATCAAGTTAATAGACAAAGCATTATCCTCAGGTATACAAATATTTGTTCCATTATAAGGGAACTTAACACACTGATGATAGGTAGATGGCACTGCTTGCATATCATGAATCCATGGTCTATGAAGTTAAAATATTGTATGCAAGGGGTCCAACATTAATTATTTGGAATAAAATATCTTTTTCAACAGGACCAACCCTAATAGGAAGGACGGCCAATCCCTTTGAACTTCTCTCTGTCATATCATAGGCTTTGATAATAATCTTCCTTCTGGTAACAATAACTTGTTTAGAATAATCTAATGTCTTTAAAAGACTCAAAGAACAAATATTAAGCCAAGCACCCCCATCTATAAATACACACCTAACATGAGTTCTATGGATCATGACCTCAATATGAAGGGCAAGATTATGTGGATGGCTCGAAGATTTATCATCTTCCTTCGAAAAGGAAAGATAACGAGGACTATCAATATGATTAACCATGTTCAGGAATTGATCAACATCTAAATTTTTGGGGGCATTCACCATGCGCAAAGTATCCTCAAGGACTTGTTTGTGTCTTGGAGACAACTCTAAAAGCTCAAAGATCAAATTTTGATTGGGGATTCTTTGCAATTGATCAACAAGATTATAATTTGACCTAGGATTGACCAATAGTTTTGAAGCAACATACTTAGATTGCACTTTTCTTAGCTTACTTGGTTGGTTTGAACTAGGTCCTTTGATGACAAGAGAACCTTGACTTTGTGTAACAGTATTGAGACTTTGGGAAGACACTTGCTTAGATTTACTTGATTGGTTTGAATTGTGTCCTCTAATGACTAGGGGACCTTGAGATGACTCTCTAAGTGAGCACCCCTTAGCACCAAAACAAGTTTTCCACCAAGGATAGGAGAGCTCAAATTTGAATTATAATCACTGGGATCTTTATCTTCCATCATGTTGACACTTTCTTTTACAACCTCAAGCATATTGACAACATTTTTTGCATTTGCATAAGTTTAATTGATTGTAGCCTTGTCATTCTTAGGTTGGTAAGATTCCCCTTTCTCATACTTGGGCAAAGGCTCTTTCAATGTTGTGTGATTATCATTTGTATTTAATTCATCTATTTCAAGTTTTCCATTCTCAATAAGATCTTGAACAATATGCTTAAATCTCCCACAATTTTCAATATTGTGTCCAATGCCATTGTGAATCTTGCAATAGGCATTCTCATCCCACCACCATGGCTTAACTTCAGGTATGTGGAACTTTGTGGCATCATCAGGGCGCACAAGATTAGGAGCAAGGAGCTTTGTGAATATCTCTTCATATGGCACACCCAATTGTGTAAAGTTATGTTTCTCTTCTTTAGGCCTTTCTTGATAGCTTGGCTTGTTACTTTGTTGATTAGCACTAGCCAAATGGAGAACAACTTGGCCTTTAGGCTTAGAGGAATCCACAACTCCATCATTAACCACTTGTTTGTTCTTATTTCAATATGTGTTCTTTCCTTTATCCTTGTTATTTTTGTTATTATGACCACTGTTGTTGTTGTTTCCATTTTTTCTTAAAATACCTTGCTCTCTCAAAACATCCTCAATTCTAAATGCAGCTTTAACCATGGTATCAAAGGACTCAAAAACCATCTTCTTAACTTCGTACTTCATCTCAAGAACCATGTTACTAATGAGGATTTCAATCTTTTCTTTCTCAAGAATAGTCCTAGAATAGTGAGAGCACTGTCATCTCCATCTTTGCAAGAAAGTAACATTGGATTATCCTTGATTTTGCTTTGTGTGACATAAGTCCAATAGTGAGACAGATCATGAAATATTGTACACAAATTGTTGAACAAATCTTTGAATTAACTCAAGGAACGTCTTAACAAGAGGAGTTATATTGGTAAACCATTCCATTGCTTGACCCTTAAGACTCCTTGGAAATAATCTCATAAGATATGAGTCCTCATGATGAAACTCAAAACTCATAGTATAGAACTAACGCACATGATCATTCGGATCCCCATTTCCATCATATTTGTCATATTGGGGGATCTCAATTTTTCTAGGAAAATCTTTCATGTCAGCACTCTTATCAAAAAGATTACGACAAATTGAATCAAGTGAAAAAGAACTCTTGAGTGCCAATATTTGCTTCAATTGTTTCTTTAATTCGTCAATTTCTTCTTTCATAGAGGAATCATGCTTTTGAATCTTTTTGTCTACATCAAAATTGCAAGGGACCTTAGCACCCTTGTTGATTAAACATTGAAAGCATGAATCTCCATTATGGTCCATCTTTGCTTCCATATGTTGCTAAAAATGTGGGTCTGGTTGCATAGCCATGAAATAATAAGAATTATAGTCAAAATTTGAGCTACCACCTCCATATTGTGAACCATGATGAGCTTGTTGTGAAGGTTGTCTTGAAACTCTGGGAGGTGTTGGTCTCCTATAATAATCCTATCTTGAAGCTCTCCTTCCTCTAGGGCTAGGAGAAGGAGAAGATGTTCTTGAGTGTCTTCCACTTCATGGAGTCTTAGGAGGGGTAGATGGAGGAGAGTTGTTTCCACCACCAATGTGCACATTGTTGAATTAATTATCAAGTTGCAAATCCATGAGAAGGTCTTGTGCTTCTTGATAGGATTTCCTTTACATATCAATAATAACTTGCCTTTCTTCCTCCAGGCATCTAAATTGTTCTTGCTTCTTAGCTTGTTCTTCTAGAAGGGCTTTTCTCTCACACTCAAGTACTTTGAGTCTGCCACTCGCATAACCTAAAGGTGTCATGAGTGGTGTACACGGTCTTGACTATCTAAATCGGTTACTAGTAAATGTTGCATTCACATGAAGGCTTGCTAATTCAATCATCATATTGGGACTTCTCTTCTTGATAGGCATAACGCTTACCTTTCTCAGTCCCTTGGTGTGCATCCAAATATCTATCCTCAATATGGGGTGAGGTTGGTCTATTTCCACAAGTGGAAGCACCACTCAAAAGGTCAACATATTATTCACCACTTTGATTCTTCTTTTATGAAGCCATTGTAAAATCCATATCCATATCTAAGTGAGGTGATGCTAAGGGTGTACTCAACTCATAAAGGTCACTACTAGGGTCAAACAAAGCTTTTGGAATATTCTCAGGAGATTGAACAAACACAGGTTATTTTCCCTTATGTCTTTGATGAGTTTGAACTAAAGGTAATTGTTTAAAGACAACTTGAGGTCACTTTCCTTGATCTACTTGATATCTTGTTGTAATTGGAATGAAAGAAAAGGTACTAGGTGATAGGATAACCCTAAGAAATGTTTGTACCAAACTAGGATAGTAAAAGCACTCACTTGTCTAGAAGAGATGTGATAAGATAGAATTTTGCAATAGGCATAAACCAACACTGCCATAGAGGTGCCTAGACCTTTGGGTGAATACCCTAGCACATATGGATTAGGAGGATGATTTACCCAAATTATAAATAATTAAAATTATTTTTTTATGAAAGTGGATGGACGAGAAATTACTAAGACTCTCCAAGCATAATATCAAAGAATACAAAGGTATATCTTTCTCAAAAAGGATAGTCTCTAACTCATCGACTCCAAACAAGGTCACTTGTGAAATCAAAGATCACTAATTCAAGGGGTCAAAGCACAATAACCCAAGGTGCAAACAAGTTTCTAACAATGGGGTAAGTAGCCTAATATGAACTGGATCAACTTAGGGAGATTGGAAATAACAGGATAGCAAAGTAGTTTGATCATAAAGTCTTGATTCAAGAACTCAAATTTTATTTGTTTTAAATATCCAACTAGGTGTGATAAATTTTGAATCATAAAATAGGCACGCAAGACAGCAATCAGAGATTTCAAGCAAACATCTTGAAATAAAGAGCAAGGGACAAAGAAACATTGCACATAAATAAGAATAGTGTTGTAGTATTAGTCTAATCCCTAGAACCACCATTGTGTATGTTCTCAAAATATTTTTCAATCATGTACATAGTCCTAGAGAAGAAAATTTGGTAGCACTATGGTTCTTAGTAATGTTCAACTCTTCAACTTTTGCAATCTAGAGTGGGTGAAATCCAATCCCAATGCACTAGGGTTTTGACATATTCTGAGAATTTAATCAATCAAAGATACTAAGGAGATCTGACAACCCAACAAAGGACCACACCCATGAGGATTTCCCCAACATAGACATTTATATAGCAGTTGCTACTACCATGTCAAAAATAGCTATTACTGCTTGAGGTTCCATCCACGTGGTTGACCCAATAAAGGGAATTTCCACTATAGTTAACCCTCTCTAATCAAAGAAGACTCACAAAGTTGTACCACATGGGGACTTGGTTTGGATTTAAGGGTTCCAAGTTTCTGATGTGCCCAAAAGAGAACAGAGCATACCCCTCTAGCCTCTTCACCTTACCCAAACATAGCAAACAAGATTCTTTGACATGCTAATTCAAAATCACCTCACCAAATTTTTGGAAAAGCCAACAACAAACACCACCAATCTCAAAAGAGAAAGTTGAGGTCAAATTCAAGCAGAATAGTGAGATAAGAACACATATCTTTCCCTACCTACAAGGGGATCTATCGTCGAGAAGAGCTTCACATGTAAGGTAAGTGAATGAAGCACATTCCCTCAAAAACTCCACAAATAGTGTTCATAGGGCCTAATTGTTATGTGAAACACATATGCATAAAAGTAAATCTAAATCCAATTTTAGAGCACCAAATGAAGTGTGAATCTATGAAAGCATGTAAAAGCACTCAAGCCAAACACATGAGAGGGTTTATTGTACTTCCAAATCCAAATGTTATAAAGATTCAAAAAAATACTTGATAATCCTTGAAATGCATTTTTTTTTTGTTGTACCTTTTGTTTACGCTTGAATGCTTGCTCGCAATGAACAAAGCAACAAGCAAAATAAGCAAACACAAGATATGCAATATATATCCAACTTATGAAAAACTAGGGTTAGATTTGAAAATATATTTTTTAATGGTGATAATAACCAGAAAATAACCCAAATGAAATCTCAAATCATGCATTGATCCATATGAAAATTAAATGCAAGCTATTCATTAAATGCCCTTTTTAATATTGATTTTTGTTCTAGTCAACCAGATTGGACCTATATGCCATGAATTTGGATCTAAAACCCTAAATGCAGCAAAGAGACCCCTATCAAAAATCAAAGAAATTTTCAAAAATATCAGAATTTTGAAAAGATCTTTTCATTTGTGCCCTAGAGAGCCATTTTGTAAAAATAGTCTAGGTTTTGTAAATCGAATTATTGAGCCCTAATATGATCTATAAAATCAAAATACAAAGAACTAAATCTATTTATAATTTAGAGAGCTTTCTAAAAATGTAGAATATTCTTTAAAAATCGCTAATTTTTTCCCTAAAATTATTTTTCATGAAAAATCAAGAAAAAAATATAAAAATCTAAAATACTTTAGAAAAATCTAAAAATTAGACTAAAGCTTGTATGATATGTTGCCACCTTTCAAAAACAAACTAGAGAAAAATACCAAGTCATTTGGGACATATGATCAAATTTTTTAGATCTAGGGCTTTTTGTCTTCAAACAAATCTGCACAAGGGGGTTAACTCCAAAAATATTTAAAACCAACAAGTAAATGTGGGTTGCCCCATGGTGCACACCAAAGATGTATACCTAAAATGTGAGAACACTTTTATGAGTCATTATATACAAGATTGCTCAAGAATGAGGTTTCGAATGGCAGCTCATAGCTCTCTATTCATGGAGTGCAAGGGTTTGTAATGAAGGCCCTTAGTTTGATCTAGGTTTTGCTCATGCAAGTACACCATAAAATGAGAGTTTCAAAGATCAAAATATGAATGCAAATGAAGATGAAAACTAATCTAAATGATGATAATGCAAGGCAATGCAAGCAAGGAAATCTAATCTATGAAAGCAAATAACAATGCAATATTATTCTATGAAAAAAAATATGCATCTAAGCTAATATGAAAATGCAAGGATGGATCATGATGATGGAATCCATGGATGCATGAGAGAAGAAGACAAGAAGATAGAAGTTCTTCACAAAAAGCTTTAATGTTCAAACTCCTCCAAAAATTGTTCTCCAAACCTACAACATAACAATAGCATAAGCGTGGATGTCCAAACCTACAGCATAACAATAGCATAATCATGGATGTCAAAAATGAGGAGAGGGCTCTCCCTTTTAAAGAAGAATGTGGTGGTGAGAGGCTTCTCACAACCAATATTGATAATAGAGTTTGATCTATGTGAGACAAGATTCCACCAATGAGAAAAGAGGAGGAAAATTAAATGAGGGAAGGAAAAAAATAATTTATTTAATTTTCATTTATTTCATTTCCTTTTTCACGTTGGATTTTATTTAATTAAAAGGGAGCAAGTTCTTTTAATTAGATAGGAAATATTTAATTAAATTAAAAGAGGGGTTTTTCTCTTAATTAATTAAATGTGGATTAATTATTTAATGAAAAGAGAGGTTTTCTTTTAATTAAATAAGACTTGGGATAAAATGATCAAACCTTTAGGAAATATTGAAATAATTAAAGTAATTACAATTTGACAAAGAAATTGATTTGAATTGATTTCATAAAATATTGCAAACCATTGATTTAGGAAATTTGATAAATTGAATAATGGGGGCCCATAATCTAGGCGACCATTTTAAGGTGCATACAATTGTTAAATTTCAAAACTAGGTAGATACTTATGGTGGAGGGAACTTTGTGTCTTCTTTCACTTTGAATAATACAATAGCCATACCACCATTTCTAGCAGAAGCATCTATTATGTCTAGTCAAATGCCCCTATTGAATCCAATACCTTTACTTCAATAGGTTATTGTTGCTCCAATGCCAAAATTATATATTCAAGGTACGAGCTCCAAAATATTGTATTCTTTGAGCAAAAGACTTATCCACCTACTAAACTTGAGAACAATATGGATGGTGAGTTTAAGGCCATGAAGAAGATGATATCTCTTTTATCCAATGAACTCATCAGAATAAAGTTGAATTCCTCAAGAAACCAAAGCAATCATCCAAGACAACTTGTTGCCCAAAACAATTATTATCAAATCAGAATAGAAATTTTGGACCATACGATAACATCAAAAAAAAGAATAATGGTATTATAGGTATGATTCCAAGTGAAAATGGATATAGGTACAATGATGTTTCAGATCAGCCTCCCCAAATCATGGAGGAACAACCTGTTGGAAATATTCAAGATATGATAGGTTACTGAGAGGGGAGGGGTGAATCAGTAACTTCAAAACTTTTAAACAATCCAGCATTTTAATCATATATACTATTCACCATTCATTCATCTAATCTACTACATATATGAGAAATTAAACATTCATAACACATGTACACAATGATTTGGTAACCCAAAAACCTTCCAAATAGAAAGTAAAACTGGGGTGGGGATGATACCCACAAAACTTCATTACTGTAGTATGAAGTTGGCCTGTTAAGGCTTACATTGACCACTTCTGGTGATCTGCCCTGTTAGAAGCATAAAGGACTGCTAAGTCCAACTTGTTAGAGGATTTACAAACATACACTGAAGTATGCACTCTATTAGGAGATTTATACAAAGACTATTAAGTCTACCTTGTTAAAGGATTTACAAAACCGATTCACCTGTTAGGATGAAATATTGGATCTACTTACAAACTTGATTTGTTGATTAGATCCTTGAAGTATAGATCACCTCTTGTGACTAATGAATCTTTACTGCTCCTTGTAGACCTTACTAAATACTCTGCTCTTTTGTTGATTCATTTTCATTCTTCTCAAAACATTACGTGTCTATCTTAATACCCTCATCTCTATCTCATACATCTTGCAAATGATATAATACATTGCATATATACCATTCCAATAATTACAATAGCAAGGTCGGCTAAAACACAAGTGAACAAAATATTACTGAGTCAGCCAAACAGTAAATAACTCGAGTTCACTGAACTAACTCAGTGACCTTCTGATACTCGGCGTCCACTGCATTACTCGGTATGATCATGCACTCCGTAGAAGTGAAGGCTTGATCCATACTAATCACCCGACATAGTTATGAACTTGGTAACCATTGGAGACTCGGTAGATATAGTATCACTCGGTAAAAATTGAATCCTTCATTTACCTTGCTTTCACTCGGTAAACACTATACTTTCATTACTTGGTAAACATTGCACTTCCATCACTCGGTAAACACTGAAAAGCATGGTTAACACTGTAAACTTGGTAGACACTATTGGATTGCAGATTCACTCGGTAGCTTTACTCAGCTCGATTAAGACTAGAATGCTCGGTGTGAACTGTGAAGCTCAGTGTAAACTATGAAGCTCCGTGTAAACTGCTTAAGTGATGAATGTACGAGGTAACCACTGAATGCTCGGTATACATTGTAGACTGAGTGATGAGCTTGGTAATCATACTGATATAGATAAGTGTTGTCACTAATGGCAATAATAACTTAATGCCAACACAACCTTTTCATTTTAGTGCAATGGTGTTTGAACCATATGATAAATTTGTAGGAGGAAAAAATGATGAAAATGATTAAGAGGAGTTTGTGTTCCCATTCAATGAAGAGAAAGAGCATGGACGCTCTAGGGTGCATGTTGATTGCAAAAATAATATGAACACACAAAGTTTGAAAAGTAGAGAGGAAACTCTAATGGATGGTGTCTCTCTATGGTTACATCCTACTCCTCTAGGCATGCAAGTCTATAACACTCCAATGCATTATGAGGCTCCAACCAACATTACTTTGATAGTTCATAAGAAGTTACATGTGAAGGATGATGTTTTGAAAGGTTTTTATCCATAACATAACAAGAAATTTGAAGTATCTTGGAAAATATCATAATCCAAACAAATTGTTGCTTCCTAACTATTGTCGCCTCCATCGAAGGATTCATTTAGAGTTGGAATGTGCTAGTTGCCAAGATGTAGTATCTAATGTATTAGCGCAGATAGATCAACCTATTGAAATTTCTGGAAGTAAAGAAATTATTTCAAGTTTTTATGTTCCAATAAGTGTGGATATCCTAGGAAATTTTGATAAGGCAAAACATTTTGAGGTTCCAAATATCTATAAAATTCCAAAAATTCTCAAAGTTGCAAAAAATGATGGAAATGTAGAAGATCAAAAGGTTGCTAAAATTTTTGAATCAGGAAATCATCAAGAAAAACCTACAAATGCTTCCTACTATGATATTGATCCTCCATTGGATAATGATGAGGTACCTCCCTTAGAACAAGATATGTCATCAAATGAGATCAATAGAGTGCTTGATTTGGTCTCAAGATTGACTAAGGAAATGTCATTTTGTGGTTATTCTACACATAAATCAAACCATGAAATAATCAAGTCATGTAAAATCCATCCATTTGGGTTCCATTCAAAAGTAAGTTGTCATGATTTATTCTTACCTTGGGAGATCACAATGGAGGGTAAGTATGAATTTTAACATGCTTCTTTGGGATATGAGGGAGAAAATGCCTTGATTAATGATATTAATAAATCTTGCAATTTGAAAGGAAGGCTTATGATTGAGTTTTGTAGTCCCAAGGAACCTAAAAATGACAATTCATGGTTTAAGGCTAATGATGGTGATAATAAGGACCATAAAAACAATGTTCTATCTTTTGGGTCTTGTTTTGATAACTATATGATATCATCGATGCTAGTGCCTCCATGTGTGCATGGAGTTGTGTACCATTAGATAAGACAACCAGAAGGATAAATTACAATGTGTGAGTATACCCCTTTGGTGGAGACTGGCTAGATCAGGTCATATCTTTCCATTATCCCTTAGTTTGATGATTTTAAATTTTAATATGATGCTTAAGGTAAGAGAACTTGTTTTTGGATTAATCAAGGCATGGAGAGTTGCCACAACTTCTAATTTTGTGTGATTTGTACCAAAAAATTTGAACCAAGATTGCCCAAATTTTAGTTTTCTGAGACAAAGATAAGTCAACATTTTTTAGAACTATATGGGTTGGGTTATTACTATTGCACATAATAAGAAATCTACTGATAACCACCCCACATTCTTATTATTCAAGGTTTTTCAGTATATATGTTTTTTTTTTTTTTTTTTTTTTTTTTGTCTTTTTAGTTAGGTGTTAGTTTTCTTTGTGTTGAGCTTTTTCATCTTTTTTCTTATTTTTCTTTCTTATTCTTTGAGTTAGGGAATCACTGTGTTTTGTCGGGGTTGTTCCCAACATGTGGTCCATCTCAATTGGTCTCAATTTACAGAAGAGGTGTTTCTTCGTCAAAGCATTTGGATAACTTTGTTTCTTGTATGAACTAAATAAATATGTTACTTGTACGTAAAGAAAACTTTTGGCCTTAAAATTGGATTCTAGATTGATTGCTTCAACACTACAAATTTAAAGAATTGGTCATCTAGGTTGCTTTCAAACCATTTGGGCAGTGGCTAAGGCATAGTCCAAAACTATCATGTTTGAATAGAGGATTTCCCCAGGTGCTTTTCAAAATGACTTGTTGGCATGTGAGTTTTCCAAAGTTCATTAAAAGAGGAACACACAAGTAATCAAATTGGAAAACGTCATAAGAAAGGAACACCAACATCTTGACCATATAGTCTAATCATTGCAAGAGAAAATAAAAATTTAAAAAATGGTATCATCAAATAGGATTCCAAAACTTGGTATGAACCAAAATAAGGTGATCAATAGGAGCTAGCACAATATAATCATTGGCTCACTTCAAACAAATAAAATTTTCAAGGAAGAATCAAGTGGAAATGCACAAGCTCTATGAAGTTGACAAATGGATCACTAGAAATAAAAAAATATAAGTAATTGATCACTCATTAAGAGCCCTCTAAATGGTTTCTCACATTTGGTCATATAGTGTGTTGTTGTTTTTACTCTACTAAGCAACAAAATACCTAGTACCAAGATGATGAAGATCACAAATATCCTAAGGATTAGCTACTTCCTATAAATAGCTATATGTTCTTTAGATCTGGATCCAACTTCAAAAAAATCTAAAAATATTTTATACTCTTTTGGCTCTACAAAACCAAGGCGGGTGCACCTAAGGGTTAAAAGATTCACAATCTGATATTACATTCATAATTCATTTCCTCTATAAAATTTACAACAATAATCATCCCTTTATATTAGATTGGTCACAATTCTTCTTAGATCTATAGATAATTCCAAGTAATAGCAACTAACTAGGACTTAGAGTTTAACTGTAAACAAGTGCTAACCAGCATTGACATTCATCAAACATTAAAATAAAATTGATTAAATTTCAAGCTTGATGCATATTCATGGTTTCTCTAATCATGGACTAAAATTAATTGATCAGTGCCTCATCCATTGGGTTTTAGAATCTATCCAATTTCTTGACCTAATTGATTGCATTACAATCAATATTATCAAAAATCATCACTAAAACTCATTCTTACATATATCTTTCCTACTATCTGGAGATCTTATCATATTCACTGAAGCATTTACCTAATTCATTGAATTAAAAGAAATAGTGAAATCATATACAATTTATACTAATTGCATTTAATTGAACAAGCTTTCCTCATGCAAGCTCAAGATAACTAGGTAACAAAATGGAGAGAAGATTCAAGAAGAAAAATATGGGGACAGTTCATCTTTATATTAATTCTCTTTGAAATTTGTGTAAAAACTAGAGTATAACTCAAAAAAACACAAAAATAAGACATTATGATCTTGTAACATTAATGTATTCTCAGATTTTGACAGAGAGAATACATCATAAAGTTTACATCAAGAACTGGACTGAACAAATCTTAGTAAGAACTAAAAAGTTTACAGTGACTTAGACCCTCTCTCTAGCCTTGGAATCTCACTTATATAGTGTGAGATGCAACAAGCTTTAGGCATAGAGAAACTGACAGCTATCCCTAAGACAAGAATATATTTACATTGTCACTGTCATGAGAAAAAATGAGTTGTGCAATAGAAAGTCTTTCATCATGAATATTCTTTAGTGGGGACCACTTTCTGTTACATCTTTTGTTGTCAAGAGGAGTTTATGATTTTCCTTGTTCTTATTGTTCTTCCTTAGAATGTGTGATTATTGATTCTACATGTGGTGGGCCTCATTTTGGTACTTGTAGGCTAAGCTAGACTTGAGGTATTCCATCAGTGTCCTCTTGTACTAATAGATTAACAATCACCATTGGTTATCCTATTGTCAAGTCATTACTTTGGGGCTCTACTCTGGTAACTACAATTGGTTGTTTTACCTTATCCTCTTCTGCTTTTACTGATGTGTCAATTATTTGTACTTCATCTTGTTCCATTTCATCATCATCAATTTCACCATATTCTAACTACTTTGCATGAACTAATTTTTCCATCCACTTTTCAAAAAGTGTGTCACCTGGCCAATCAAAGTGTAGAATATCATGCTGCTTCTTCATCACATACTCTCCAATTTTATCAATCTCAACAAAATCTTGCCTCAAAGAATCAAAGAATAATTGAACTTTCACAACTTCTTCAATTGTGGCTGCCCACCATGCATTTCCCTTTTCATTCATAACCTTATTCTTTCGAAGGCACAATATATCATTCAATTCTTGGTCCCAATCCTCCTTATTTTTCAACTTATTCCTTTCATATATAGCATGTGGAAACAGTTCAAATTTAACACTCCTATACTTGTCAAGATAACTTATGATCCTTCTTTGCAATGCAACTCTCTTACCATAAAATTATGATATATCATTGGTTAGATCACAAGTTTTTCTATATGCTCATAGGATAAACTAATAATAGAAAAACATAAAAGAGTAACTTCCTTATTCCTTCTACTCCATTTGTTGATAATTGGCTTCAGGGCATCATCATTTCCCTTTAGCTTCTCCCATGTATTTATTACTTTAGTTAATTGCTCATAGTAAGTAGGCCAATCAGTTTTATTAACTAAATACATGATAGCTTCCCTTAGCCTATCCTCATATTGAATCTCTAACTCTACATGCAATGCCCACAATTTAGCCTTTTCTTCTTCAAAATCCTTTACAGGTTAGTATTGAGGTCTATGTGGTGTATCTGGAATCTCAATATGAGGAGTGGATTTAAAAGGCTCCACTAGTGGATAGGGATAGGTGATTCTAGGCCTACTAGATTGCCCTCAGTGTCCCATCAATTTACTTTCTAGTTCAATCCTTTTTTGAACTTCTTTATTGTAAGCAGCTAGAACTTTCTTATAGTTGTCTTATAATTCCAACCTTTCTATTTAATCTCTCTGAGTTGTTGCTAAGGTGAAGTTGGTTGATCCAACACCTAATTCTATAGCCTCTACACTAGTAGTCTCCTCCACTCTTTTCACAATCAAGTTTCCTATTAGGGCAGTGTCATCAGGCTAGGAAGAGTTTGTCCTAGATCCTTTTCTCATTGACCATACCACCAATGCAACATGTTCTTCACTGAACTTGGCACCTTTCATTTTTTTCTCCCCCTTCTCCTTTGTACTCATTTTCTTTGTAACAGAATTAAAAATCATTGCGCCTACAATGTCCCAATTAGGCAAAGTAGAACCCCAAATGATTTTATCATTTGCCTCCCTTCTTTAGGGGTCAAGTTTTTAAATCATTGCATCATATCTTCCTTTATTTGGCTATGTATATCTACTTCCTCCATCTCTAGATGTTCTATTTCAATTTATTACACCTTTCTTCGAACAATCCAATGTTTGTTGTCCAAGAAATCTATTAGAAGGCTCTGGATTTAACAAAATTATCATCAAAAATGAATTCTTGGCTGGCTTGTTCCATCACAGGGTCCAACTCTCTTCCTCTATAATCAGCAATGGTTAAATAAGGGTTTGGCATAGGAGGTTCCTAGGGATGTCCCTCCAACTCTAAAGTAGTAATGAAAATTCCACCCTGGGATCCTAACCGTTCCACCTGATCCTTAGTGAGTTGTTCATCTCCTATGTTTAATGGGGATTGGATGGGTGAATAATCCTCTGCTTGAGGCACTTGTTTCATTTATGTCCTCTGCCTCTTGGGCATGGGCTCATTAGGTCTCTCCTCCATAACAACACTAGTTGACCCTATAGTTTGTTTTCCGTTATCTATTATAGCCCTTTTATTGTGAATCACAGTATAACTAGGTCTTTTTTGAACAATTAATTGCCCTGATCCTACTATAGGGGTGAAAGACAACCTCCTCATGACCTCTCAAGCCTTATTAGGAAAAGAATTAATAAAGAGTACCTTCTTCTCATTTATGACTTTCATAATCTCAAGAAAATTAGTCATTAGCTTATTCAATTTATCTGCCTCTATTTTTGCATCATCCAGAGGCCTATATTTGTTATAAAAACATTGAATGAATTCCAGAACCCTAGAATAAACCCTCCACTTCTCTTTTTTAATCTCTTGCTCTTGCAAGGATAACTCATTCCTTATTATGTCTTTAGGGAAGTAGGGTCGATGCTCTTTTAAACCAATTTTAGCCCTTCACCTAAACATATCAAAAAATCCCTTAGTATCACAAAAATGGGCATGGGATACAACCATCTTATACTAATCCAAGAATTTGTACTAGAACACCCAACCACCCTTAGTGATTATAAACTAGAAATCTATAGTACAAGTGGGGAAAATTGAGCCCCTAGATCTACCAGTCAATTGTGCTTCCTCCAACCCCCCTATCTACCACAACATTTTAGCAATCCCTACTTTCAGAGGTACTTAATAGGGAAACACATGGGGAGTCTCTTGGAAACCATAAACCCTAAAAATTGTAGAAACAGGGTAAGGTATAATGTCAGCCCAGTTGTGGGATACTTTTAGACTAGAAGGATTATCCATAGGCCTGATAAAATCTAGCAGTGGCTTGGGGATTCTAGGATTGTCCCTCAATTTGAGGCATCTTAACCTAGATCCAAAATATCTATCAAATCTAACAAAAATATATTCCTTTGCATCCTAGGTCATGTCTACACTCTATAACTGGACTGTCAGAGCCTCTCCTTCATACTCTCTATTCAAAACCATCTCCTTTTCAAAATAGGTAACCCCTTGATGCATTGCAAGGCAAGAGAATCCCCAAAGGAGATGTCCTAGCCCCCAGCTATACAACCATGTAGTAGAAACATAATAACAAGAAGCAATAACACAAGGACAAGGAGCAATAATGCAAGATCTGATACCAAATAATATATTCATTAAATATAACTAATTACATGCAATGTGCCAAGCTGTAAGGCCTTCCCAGTTACGGCCAAATACAAAGCAAGTAATAGTTCTGCAAGATCCCTCGAGATCCAATCCAAACCCATGCTAGTCCAGATTACACTCTGCTAGAAACCTCCAAGGAAGATCTAAACTTGTGCTCGCAAGCCCACCAAGAAATCTCCTTATTTTCCAAGCCACAGCTACTAGCCCTTCTCAAACTCAATCCAAGATCCAAGTATAGACTGCCTCACATTTGGCGCTCTATCCACACATTCACAACCTCAGCACAATCTTGTTGTAAACTACCTCACATTCAGTGCTCTGCTTACAGACTCGAGAAAACTCGCTCTTCAGCTACTTCCGACACCCACTCCTCTTCTCCTTGATGGATGATTAATGCCTAAAGACTTCCCCACAACCCCTACTTATATCAATCTAAGCCACAAGTCAGCCCAGAACACAAATTAAATACAAATACATAAATTAAATGCCAAAGTCGGCCTCCTACAACAATTAAATTCCCAAAATCGATGTCTTGGTAAAATAGCGATATCTCCTAGTTCTAAATGAATTAGAACTTGAGCTTTGAACCATAGGTAGAAGTGTAGGCCCTCTTCCATCCCTGAAATTTTCATCCTCTAACTCATTTTATAAAATTAGATACAAGTCCTACAATAGGAACCAAATTCCTAAGAAAAGCTGAGTAACCAAAGACCATGCCGAGTGACCAAAGACCATGTCGAGTCCCAAGACCATGCCGAGCTCCCAAGACCATGCTGAGCTCCACAAACCATGAACTCCAAAGTAGCCACTGAGAAAAACCAAGATGCTCCTGCATCAAACTCCCGAGGTAAATAGAAAAGTGTGTCCCACACTTTGATGCCCAAAGAAAGAGCAACAACCAATTTCATCTTCACCAAAGGCTTCCACTCCAACAGGGATAAGAAAACCAATCTGCACATCATCCACATCCACATCATTCTATCAAACAGTAGAATCTCAACCATCCAATCAGCATCCTCACTCCCAGGAACAAACTGAACATAATGCTTCAACATCAAATCCTCATCCACAACAACAACTAGTGAATCCACACCAGCAGCAACGAACTCCATATCAGCCACAAAATCCACATAAGTAGCAACATGAAGATCTCCATCAACACATGCCAAACTCTCAACACCAACCATCTCATTGCTTACAAAAAGATGCCCTACAATACATAACTCACCACCAACAGCAATCGAATCATCCATGACCAAGTGCTCTGCAATTTCCATGTCAGACCCAACCGATTGATCATGAAAACCAATGTCCATCCCAACATCAACAAGGTTAGGAATATCCTCAGTAACAACCTCCAACTGCTCTGCAAGTTTTGTATTAGACTCCACAAACTGATCAACAAAACCAAACTCAACCTCGCTATGTCATTCATTCCTTACCTCATCCCTAACTCGATCAGCCAAGGTAGCTTCAAATCGAGTAGACATCTCAGACAACCGATCATCCAAGCTAGCTTCAAACTGCACAAACGTCTTAGAAAAATTTCTCTCCACTATATCACACAGTTTTGCAATCATCTTAGGGTCCAATCCTCTCAGAGCCATCTCCCAAGATCTTTGAAAAACCTCTATAGCAAATCCTTCCCATGCTCCTTGTGACAACCTTGAATTGTTTGCAAGTCAGATCGCAACCTGCCACCTTGCATGAACAATTAGGAACCACATCACAAGTCTAGGACCACAGATTTGCAATCCACAAATTCTCTACGATCATGCCTCAACAAGATCAATCATCCATCTTTGCATCCATCAATCCATCTGTAAGCCCTCTGCAATTGCAAGCCAAAACCACACTCTTCCACCTCACAACCAAGAGATCTAGGACTCCAAAAAGAAAATCCACCACCAAATCAAGATCAACTCAGATTTACTTCTCCAACCCAAATCATGGTGCGAACTGCCTCAACTTCGGCAATGTGTCCACACACTCAAGAACAACCTTCGCTCTGATACCACCTGATGCAGTGCAAGGTAGGAGAATCCCCAAAGAAGATGTCTTAGCCCCCTGCTATAAAACCATGCAGTAAAAACACAACAAAAAGAAGCAACAATGCAAGATCTGATACCAAATCACAATATTCATAAAATATAACTAATTACATGCAATGTGATGGGCTGTAAGGCCTTCCCGATTATGGCCAAATACAAAGAAAGTAACAGTTCTGCAAGATCCCTCAAGATCCAATCCAAACCCATGCTAGTCCATATTACACTCTAGTAGAAACCTCCAAGGAAGATCTAAACTTGTGCTCACAAGCCCACCAAGAAATCTCCTTATTTTCCAAGCTGCAACTATTAGCCCTTCTCAAACTCGATCCAAGATCCAAGTATAGACTGCCTCACATTTGGCGCTCTATCCACACATTCACAACCTCATCACAATCTTGTTGTAAACTGCCTCACATTCGACGATCTGCTTATAGACTCGAGAAAACTCACTCTTCAGGTACTTCCCACACCCACTCCTCTTCTCCTTGATGGATGATTAATGCCTACAGACTTCCCCACAACCCCTACTTATACCTATCTAAGCCACAGGTCGGCCCAAAACACAAATTAAATACAAATACATAAATTAAATGCCAAAGTCGGCCTCCTACAACAATTAAATTCCCAAAATTGATGTCTTGGTAAAATAGCGATATCTCCTAGCTCTAAATGAATTAGAACTCGAGCTTTGAACCGCAGGTAGAAGTGTATGCCCTCTTCCATCCCTAAAATTTCCATCCTCTAACTCATTTTAGAAAATTAGATAACGTCCTACAATAGGAACCAAATTCCTAAGAAAAGTCGAGCTCCTCTCAGACCATGCCGAGTAATTAAAGACCATGCCGAGTCCCAAGACCATGCCGAGAAACCATAGACCAAGCCGAGCTCCCAAGACCATGCCGAGCTCCACAGACCATGAACTCCAAAGTAGCCACGGAGCAAAATCAAGATGCTCCTACATCACCCCTTTAAACAAGAACATGTGCATCAACAATGAATAATGAACAAATGTCTTTTCCACCTTACCTTTTGCAATCCCATTTAATCCTACATGGATTTCTTCTACTATATAAGATGCAAAATCAAAAATGATGTCCACACCAAAAGAAGAGATCTGCGTCATCATGTACATGAATTTTACTAGCATAAAATTTTGTTCGTCCTCACCCAAAACCCATACAAGGTCATATAAATATGTATAGCCTGACTAGTGAAAAATTCCTTCTTAAAAGGTTCTTTAGTGGATGTTGTAACAAAAATCAAGTTCCCAATTGTGGCAAGTTGTTCTCTCAATGCACCTTGCCTAACCTAATCTTTCTTGGATGACTATTCTTTCTCTAAACCCTAAAAGTCAATGGGTTCATGATAGTTTGATAATGGTTCTAGACCAAAAACCTCTTAGATTTCTTTAGCATTAATCCTTATTAGAGGTTCCCCATCCACTCTCCTTACTACCCTGGTTATGCAGTCATAATTCTTGGCAATGGTTGTAAGAAGGTCTAAGTCCATGAAAACCATAGGGACCACTAACTTACCTAAATCAAAATTCCAAATATTCCCATGGGGGGTAAACAACTTCCTTTCTAAAAACCATTTCTTAAAAAGATGGAGCCCTATTTTGGAAGTAGTGGCATCTCTAACCCAATTCCCTTTATCATATAGGCCATCTGCAATTTTGAGCCTAGAGTTCACAAGAATTATCTCTTTAACCTGGGTTGAATCAATTATAGACTCAGTTAATTGTTCAAAAAAATCATCATGTATATTCCTATTTGCATATTCTATGTTTCCTAAAAAACCTTTCTTTGGAGGTACATTTAATAATAATGCAGAATACCAGAATTCTTTGAGTTGTTTGATGGATTAAGATACTTGCTTGGCTCTTTGTTAGTTTTAATCAAAGCTCTACAACAAACAGTGGATACTGAAAATTCTTTTGTAACTTTGATTAGGCAAGAAGCAACTCTTCAACAGGCTCTTAGCTTTCTAAAAATCTAAAATTTGTTTGCATAGAGAAGATCTTGTGAAATCCTACAATATATATTTGGTTCTACTTCCGCATGGGGAGCCTTAATTTTCATAAATGGATTGTAAGGAAAACAGGGTGGCGCCACCTTCTAATTTTAAAAACAAGCTGTCAATTTTTTTTAAAATTCGATGATCTAGGAATAAAACCGTTAATGACTCAGTTTCAATCCTCCACATTGGTGGTCAACCCAATTGAAACCTTCCACATAGGCCTTTCCTTTTATTTTTGGTAAGTTACACTGGACCCACAAGCGCTTTTGATCATGTGTCACACTCTCACTATGTCACTAAGCATAAACATCAAGCAACTCCTTATAGCAACATAGTGACCACCATTGATGATGTCTTGATCAGACGATGAATGTTTTGTGATTACTTTATTGCAAATGTGGTGGTTCCTTCTATCTTCCCTTTGGTCACCATGTCACTAGCACTAAAGATCAAGCAGATATCCATGATGACATAGTGACCGTCGTCAATCTAAGAGAGATCAGATAGCACAAATTAACAAGTCTATTTCTCTGATTGCAACTCCATAGTGGCATGTGACATCAAATCACTCTAACATGCTAGTAGGGCCATTTATGATAGGTAATCTTTATGGTGCCACTTTTGAAAATAGGTCCCACAATATTCTCTTTTCATGGGAGTCAAAATGTCACAACCAGAAAATTTCTTACAACTTTCGATGGTGACATAGCGACCACCATTGATGTAGGGGAAATCCAACCGTAAAGATCAATAGCACTTTCTCATTAAGTTATTTCTTTAATTTCAACTAACATGTCTGACATTCCATAATGTTGTTGAGTTCTACTAATAGAAATTAAAATCCTGGCACCCGTGTTTTGAGTTGGTCCTGCCATGTTTCTTTTGCGATGGTCGCTATGTCGCCAAGGGTAAAAACTTTGCAAATTCTAGTAGTGAAATGGTGACCATTGTTGATCTTCAAGAGATCTGACGGTGTGGGTGATTTATCTTGAAACAATGCTCATTTACTAAGTGGGTCCTACATGTATCAACTTGCTTGGTCGCTATGTCACGTGCGGTAAAATGCATGCAAGTTTCTATAATGACTTGGCGACCACCATAGATTTGGAAGAAGATCTGACAGTAAAGATTATTTCAAGATTTTTATGGGATGAAATGCATAATCTTTCAAAAGGTTCCCTCAAAAGGTTATTTTGTAATGATTTTTCTACTTGATTAAAAGGAAGAAACAACTGACCTAAAAGGCTTGCTTAGGGCACAAATTTGCAGAATACTAATTAGGGTTTTCTTAGGGTTAACAAACATTTAAAATAGACCAAACCCTAATTTTCACACAAGGAACCAAGAACATTTACTATGGAATACACTTAGAAAAGAATGAAGTGAAAACATGACCAACATAGTGATTGGAAATTTGCTAATGGGGATTTCTAAAACTCTCACTGGTCAGTGAAATATTGTTTCTATGTTGTTGCACACTCATGGTGGTTGGCACTTAGGAGTATCAAGGGAATTAAGACACTAAACACAAACTGAGCATGCAAATTGAGAAGTTCAAGTTTCTTTTTTCAAGTTCTCAAAAGCCACTAGTGACATCTGGAACCAAGTTACAAACTTGATACAAGTTTGAAAATTACTTACTAATCAAGAAATACCTTTGTCATTTCTTCTTTTTCTTGGGGCTATTTGTTGTGGTTCCACAACACATGCCCCATTTTTTACTTGAGAAATGGGGACCCCCTTTTTTTGGCTCACAAAAGCTCATTCATTAGAATAGGGTATCTTCTAAAGTGCCTCAGGGAGTGAAAAATTTGTAGTTTGGGTTTAGGTGTCTAGTCAGTCAGTATTATTTTTAGCCCCTAGCACTAATATATTAATTTTTATCTTTTGTGTACGTCATAATGGAATCCTCATCATCCATAGCACAAAAAATTACCATGGTATTGCATGTGCATTTTTAAAATAGCCACCTTGGGATTTCAAATACAAGAAGTAGAAGGAGTTCAAGTCTATGATAATGTTGGACTATAAAGAGGGTATAAATTATCAAAAAGATCAAGAATAAGTACACTAGAGTGCTCCCAAATCTCATCTGGGAAAAACCCAAAAATCACTTTCAAAACTGGGAACTTTGATTTTTGGGTGAATTAAGCACCTTGGGTACTTCCTTGGGTACTTCCTTGAAGGTGCACAAGTGCACAATTTCATGATTAAGTGAAGGACTTATCTCCAAAAGGTGAACAATGTGTGCACGTGCGCATTATAATTTTGAATATGTAGAAGTTGAAGGACTCCAAAAGGTGTGAAGGTGCACAATTCTAAATTATTGAAGATGCCTAAGGTCCCAAAGATGCTAAGGTGCATAGGTGCACAATTTTACAAGTTTTGAAGACCAAATTACATAGGTGTTCAAGGTGCACAAATGGGCCCAAATCATCAAAAAAATCAAAATAGGTACACAAGAGTGGTCCCAGACCCTGTCTAAGAAAAACCCAAAAAAAAATTTCAAAACTAAGAAATTTGATTTTTGGGTGAATTGAGCACCTTGCACACTTCCCTAAAGGTGCACAAGTGTGCATTATAATTTTGAATATGCATAATTTGAAGGAATCTAGAAGGTGCATTGGTGTGAAAGCACAATTTGAAGATTTGGTGAATGAATTATCTCTAAAGGTGTGCAGGTGTGCATATCTAAAACATTTAGAGGCCCCCAAGGTTCCCAACATTACCATGGATTGCTTTTCTTCTGCAGTAGCTAAAATCACACTCAAACCCATGAATTTCAAGTTCCAAGGAATGCCCAAGAACTCACAATTCATGATTTCCACAGGAAAGAGAGAGTAAAGTATGAAGATTCGACCTTGTTATCTCCTCAAGAAATCACCTTTGTCATCCAAAAGTTCAAAGGGGAACATCTACACATCAATTTAGTTGAAGGTCAACAAGACCTAGATGATGGAAACTGAAAATTTTGGACTTAGAAAAATTCTCACCTTGGAAAATTATGAACTTAGAAAAATTCTCACCTTGGAAAATTGTGGACTTTAAAATAATTCTCACTTTGGAAAATTATGGAGTTAGAAAAATTTTCACTTTGGAAATTGACACTTAGAAGGATTTTTGGATTTTTGGGTCCTATTAGCAAGATGTGCTTTCCCAAGGTACACTTTTACAAAGTGCGCCAAATCAAGAGGTGCGCTAACAATTTTGAATAAGAAGCAGTGTGCTGACAGTTAACTATCAGTTGCTATTTTTTAGAATTTCATGCATTGGAAACACGTTTTGATGATAATTGAACTCCCACAAATACCTAGAGAAAGCCAAGCTTGCATTTTTAGAAGTCATGTGACTCTAAGACCATCTCAGGCTTCTCTCTTCTTATCTTCTTTTTATTTTATTGTTTTAATTCATGTAAAGGCTCATGCACCCATTAATTGATATAAACAAGGGTGGAGACCTACATAGCACCATTTAGAGAGTCAATTTGTATGTAATTATCTTTATTTTATTATTTTTTTAGCATGAGTTTGAATTAGAAGAGCTCTCACTCCTAACACAAAAGGAGGAGAGGATTTCTTTAAATACATGGATGTAATATGTACTCAAGGTTGTTATTTTGATACAATAATATATGCTATTGGTGCTCTCATTCTAAGTGTATTTATTCTTGTTGGAGTATGTTAGTTTTGTGAATGCATGCTCATGAATAATAATGGAGGCAATGGGCTTATTGCATTGTTACGATAGTGTAATCTTTTATTTATGGTTTTTTCCTTATGTTAACAAATTCTATCATTGTGCCAAATTGGAGAAGGGATCATTATTGTCCTTACATACTATTTTGTCTCGTGTGAGTGCACTTTTCATGACCTCATGATTTGATGAAACATGTTTTGGTTATTATTGAAGTTCCCATTGACGATTGCATCAGTGGAGTTGAGAAAGAATTGCTCCTAATGTCATTGGTTTTTACGTGATCCTTTTGATAATTTAATTTGTAGATGTTTTGTTACTTTGGCTTATGTCTGTTAGGAATTTCCCTTTCAATAGTTTGCTTAAAATCTCTTATCACTTTATCTTTTTTATTTTCTTTTCAAACACCTAGTTAAAATAGGAATTCATATAGTTGTGTTAGTAAATTTAATTCATCATAAAATAGAAAAATACAAAAAATATATCGCCCTTTTTGGTTTCATTTCAATAGAGTTTTGTAGATTGGTTGGTACTAGGAAAGGACTCATTGTGAACATACACATTTTGTCAGAAATAGGAATTATTGAGAGGGGGGGGGGGTTTAGTAATCTACAAATTTTAGTCACAAACTAGATATTATTTATTACTTTGAACCATACATAAGAAAGTAAACAAGTAATGTTGAACAATAACAGTAACCATGCAGAAAGATAACTCATAACACCATATTTTGTTCACCAGGAAAACTCGGGCCAAGGGAAAACCCTGGTGGGGATAATACCCACTAGATAATATAGTGATATATATATGTTCCTTGTTAGAGGATGGACCCTTTTAGGAGTCAATGAGAAAATTCAATATAGAGATTCCCTGTTAAGAGACTTTGAATCCAACCCTATTAGGAGCTATAGTACAGTAGATGCAAGAAGAGCTCACTGCCCAAACAAGTAATTAGTCCTCTAGTATATAGGTGTTGTAACTTCTTTCTTATCTAATCTCTGATCTTTGGCTCAAATCTCGAATCACAAAATCAAGTTCTCAAAACTTTACATATATCGCTTCTCAAAAATTCGCATATCATTTATCACAATACAATTTCTCAACACAACACATCACTTCTTAATTTGCAAGATGTCCTTTCAATATATACCATGCCTTTTCACAAATTTTTGCTACGTTGGCTAAGACCATAATGTATTTTTCCAACTTATAGTAAACATCTAGGATGTCAGCCCTAATTGTTTAAGTAAATTTTGTAAACAAAATAATTCCTTTGACCTTTAATTTCGTTGTTTTGTTTCATTGGTAAAATGTGAATATCTCTTTTCCATACGGTCTGTACTAATTTCTAAGGTTATACACATCATCATCAACATGTATATTGTCTCCATCTAACTTCGCTAATCATAATATGATGTCAGTAACAAGTTACATACAAAACAATACATTGTTGTAAACCAATTTCATACTTAGACAATTTTTTGGGTATCAAAAGATAAGTCTTTATTTTCGAGGATTTCTACAAGCATGTACATTATGTGTTGCCATAAATGACAAAAATTATATATCTTCATTATCCAATAGTCAACAATCTCCCCCTTTGGCATTGATGGCAACAAAATACAGACAATTGGCTAAGTAACAAAAAATTGTCCAAAACATTATAGTAACAATACATTAATCATCTTTTACAACTTATCCATCTTACACATGCTCCCCCTTTCGATATGATTTTATACCTTACCTTATTTACAATTTTCTTATGCATCTTTTCCCCCTTTGACATCAATGACAAAGGTCAAAATGTAAAAAATTGTCAAAAACTATAATCATCTACCTTAAGTTGATAATATCTGTTAGAAATAGGAATTACTGAGAGGGGGAGTAAATTAGTAATTTACAAACTTTAGTCACCAACTAGATATTATTTGTTACTTTAAACCATACATAACAAATTAATAAAGTAAAACTGAACAGTAAGAGTAATCATGCACAAAGATAACTCATAACACCATAGTTTGTTAACTAGGGAAACCCTGGCCAAGGGAAAACCTCGGTGGGGATGATACCCACTAGATAATACACTGATATATAAGTTCCTTGTGAGAGGATGGACCTTGTTAGGAGTCAATGAGGAAATTCAATATAGAGAGTCCCTATTAGGAGACTTTGAATCATTGTTTGGAGTTGTGCCAACCTTGTTAGGAGTTGTAGTACAATAGATGCAAGATGAACCCACTACTCAAACATGCACTTCCAATTACAAGAAGAGCTCACTACCCAAACAAGTAATCATACTTCTAGAATGTAGGTAATATAACTTCTTCCTTGATTGATCTTTGATCTTTAGCTCGATCTTGAATCACAAAATAGCTTTACAAAACTTTGCATACATCGCTTACACAGTAAGTTTGCATATCACAATACTTGCATAACTTACATCACAACTCCGCACATAATTACCCTTCTCATTGTAAGATGTTTTTTGCATAAATACCATTCCTTTACACAAATTTTTGCTAGGTCAACAAAGACCACAATACACTTTTCCAGCTTAGAGTAAACATCTAGGATGTCGACCCTAATTGGACAAGTAATTATTTTGTAAACAAAATAATTCCTTTCTTTTAATTTTGTTGTCCTACTTCACTGGTAAAACATGAATATCTCTTTTCCATATAGTTTTTACTAACTTCTGAGGTTATACACATCATCATCAACATGTATGCAATATCCATCTAACTTCATTAGTCATAATACTATGTCAGTAACAAGTTACAAACAACACAAGACATTCTTGTATACCAAATTCTATACTTAGACAATTTCTGAGTACTAAAAGCTAAGTATCTTTATTTTTGAGGTTTATTATAAGCATGTACATCATGTGTTGCCATAAATGAAAAAATTACATATCTCCATTATCCAATTGTCAACAATCTCCCCCTTTGGCATTGATGGCAACAAAATAGGGAAAATTTGCTAAGTATCAAAAACTTAAAATAAACAACACATTAACATTACATCTATTAACACTACATCTATTACAATTTGTCCATCTTACATATGCTTCCCCTTACAATATACTTTACAATATTATTTGCTCCTCTTTACTTGATTTACAATTTTCTTATGTACTTCTCCCCCTTTGACATCAATGACAAAGGTTAAGATGTCAAAAATTGTCCAAAAGCTATCCAACTACTATCAAAATATTTGTAAACATCTACCTTAAACTGACATTATCTTCATGCAATCATCAAAATTTTCCTTAAGACTACCCATAACTTGTGTTCATGTATCTTTGGATGATTCAGAAGAGGTGATAATTGCACATAAGGCATATGATGCAATCTCAATTGCATTCAGGTTAGAGTACAAAAAGTTAGAATAATTGTCCTTGGCCTTGACACATTCCTCCAACTATTTCTCAATAATAGATATTTTCAGAGTAAAAGATTCTCTAAAATCTGATACTCTCTTTTAAAAAATTCCTTTTGAAGTTCCATTTTCCTAATATCATTGTGAATATTGGCCACTTGTCCTTCAAAATCATCAATCTTATTAGTAGGATGTAGTAACAGGCTAGATAGAGCCTCTAGCTCACTCATCTTTCCTTCCATCTGACCTTTAATATCCTTAGTCATCTTATAAGATAGAGTACACTTAATGTATAGTATCTTTCCATCCTATTGATAATTTCGAAGTTGCTTGATACAAGTATCAAGACTTAACAAGTCATTCTTAATATTTTGACAAATGGTGCTAAACAAGCTAGCATTATGTGAGATTTGTACCTTTGTTTCTACAACATTCAAAAAAATTGTGAATTCTTCATCAAAAGACTTTAGCACTACTTGTGCCCTCTGTTCTATATTTTCTTTTGTGTGTTTCACTACCAGAGTACTGTGCAATTTGTTAGTAACCTCCATTAAGGTTCTTTGTAGGCTCTTCATTGTCTTTTTCTTCTAAATAGGCTTTGATAAATATGAGATCAAGTTAGTTTGATCATCATCATTAGTTGTTAGTCTAGCAAACGAAAGTGGAGTAGATGAATGAGAAGGTTTAGTTTCATCCCCCCTTTTCTTCTTCTTAGTGGCCTCTTTGACTCTTCTTTCTTCTTCCTCTTTCCTTTCTTTTTCTCTCTTCTCCTCCTCTTCCAATATTTTATTCTCATCTTCCTCTATTTTCCTTCTTATTTCTTCTTCAGCTACTCTTTTCTTTTCTTCCTCTACTTTTCTTTTCACCTCATCTTCGAGCAATTTGTGCTTGGCCTCTTCTATTTTCCTTTTCTCTTCTTCTAGTAGCCTTTTCTCCTCTTTAATTTGTCTCATATGTTCTTCAATATCTTCGCTGTGAGGTTCATTCTATTTGAAACCTTCAAACAGGTTTTTGTCATCAATGTTAATGGTAACATTGGTTTGATCTATCTACATTGTGTCACCATTCACTAACACTTCCAAGATTCTAGGTGTTGGTGAAGATATTGCCTTAGACTCTGTCAACATCTAACTTATTGCTACTACAATTTCACTTCTTATCTTGTCCTTCTCACCCACCATAAATAGAAATGGTTTTACTTTTTTTCTCAAGTAATGTGCAAGATTGTTCAACAATCTCTTGATTTCTTCTTCGCTGTCAATCTTGCATATTGTTCTTAACATAGACTTCTAAAGTTCTATGTCTTTTTCTCTAGCTAGTGCCTTCTTTTCTATAAGACTGTCATAGAATTTCTAGTTTATTGTGCCTTCAATATCCTTCAGTTTCAGATTGTTGGCTATAATGTATCTCATAGTAGAGATATAAATCTAATATTTCTCAAAGTTGTTATACAAATCATAGAATTTTTTCATCTGAACAAAGTTGCCCTCATTAGTAATAGATGAGTTTATCTTCTCTATCTTTAGCTTCCAGGGTTGTCGAGCTTTTCCTGCTAACTACTTAGAAGTAGTTACCTTCTTTGATTGTTTAACTTCTTCTTCTTCTCCTTCTTCTTCACTAGACTCAACAATTTTCAACAATGTCTTTTGTCTCTTTCCTTGTCCAGTGCCTTCTTTCTTGACCCTTTTAGTCTTTGTGGTCACAACTTCCACTAATCTCTTAGATTTTATCTTCGGCTCACTTGTTTGAACATCTGATACTGCTACATAAGGAATGCTCTATCCAAAGATGTCTCTACAATAGACACTAATAAAGGTTTCACATTCAATACACCTTGCTTCATAGTTTTCCTAATTCCTTGTGACTCACTCTCAGTCATATTGGCCTCTAATAAAGCTTTCTTCATTATAGTTTATATCTTCTTGTGAGATGCCTTCTCCAAGGATGCCTAATAAGCTGACTAGGTAATCTCATCATAAGTTCCAAATCTATATTCAGCTTGGTCCTTCTCTAATTTCAATGATAAATCAATATATCCAACTATTTTTTGATTACTCAATTCATAACCTAAGGGATCAAGAAATGTTTCCTGAGGTTCTACTACTTGAATATAGGTAAAATCTATATCAAATATAACACAAATGTCTTCTTTCAATCTATCTACAATTGCAAGTGAAATTTTGAATCTTTATCTCATCTCATTCTAAAAAAAATTCATTATCAAGTTCCCACTATCTAATATCTTATCTGTTAGATGTCTTCTACACACTTATGTGATCTTTTCCATTATATAGCTTTCACTGTCATAATCTCTATGACTAACAAATATAGAAATCTCTTAAGTACATGGAAAAATAAATGATTGATCAGTGACTAAAATCTAAACACACCATTCTTAGTCCTTTTGATCTTCTCTAGGTTCTCAAAAAGTTACATTCTTAGAATTTCACTAAGATTAACTTGTTACTTCTCAACACATATCTTGTATGTTGTATAGATGAATCTAGCTGACAATTCATCAATCTTTGAACTTGCACATATAGAGTAGGCAATGATTCTACATAGGAATCTTACATCATCTTGTTTAATGGTGTTGATCACCATGGCCTTTACATTATACACTGCTTTGGTGTAGCTCTCAACCTTCTTCTTAACCAATTTCTCACCTATAGATACACTACCTTATTTTCAAAGACTAGTTACCTCATGAATAAGGTTGACTGAAATATCAACTACACTATCTTCCATCCATAGTTTTCCATCATGTATTCTACTTATTATGATCTGTGTCCACTCATTCATGTCCAATTCTCAATAAAAATGATATTTGAATAGGTCTAGTTCCTTCAAATGTTCAAATCTAGGCTTCATAGTCATATCATGATTAAAGACTAACTCCATATCCTTGTTCATATATTCACTCCCAATAGATTCAAACTTACTAGTAAGTTAACTTCCTATATCTTTCTAATATACTACATTGTTTAGAGAAATAGATAATGTTGAGTTAGGGTTTCCTTCTACAGGTTTCATGGAAACAATCTTCAATTTTGGTCTCTCCTCATTCTCAACATTGTGAATTACAAACATAGCCATGATTCTAACAAATATGAACTTTTATCAAATAAATTTCTATAGATAAACAATAAAATAACTTTTCTTGAGAATAGGGTTTTCTTTAAAATTGCATTGACAAGTCGATTCTAAGTGCTCTATGCTTATGATGTATTCATAATGAATTGGTAATCAAGCCTGTACTCCATTTTATTTCTTCGATTTGAACTTGCATTAATTGTGTACTTTGTAAACACGAAAAATTTGTCAATTACATTTGAAATCAAATAGCTACTCAAGATCTTCTATCTAACCTTCACGTGCTATCCAAGGTTAACTATAGCTTCCTCCTATCGTGACAATGCTCCATAAAAAATCACTCCATGAAATTCTCATTAAGAAAATAGTTTTCATCTTCTGCTACAAAATTGACTTGCTCTATAATAACAGTAACTCTTAATTCCTTCATAACTAGGTTAGATAAGCTCCAAATTACAAGCGACCTTAGATATTGTCTAAACTTATCTTGATACACCTTTTCCCAACTTCGCTACCTCTAGTTTGATCTCTAAACGAAGCTTTCAAATGTTGGTGTTGTGAACAAGCTTAACTCAAATTAATTGAATCAAACTTGATAACTAACTTCAATCTTCCTGTCTCATCATCTTCTAGCTTTTTTTTTTGAGATGTCTAATCCTTTTACAAATGGCTCATTGAATTCTTTGTGAAGTTCATTGACTACATTTCCTTTTTACTCATTGTCTTTGTTAGTTTCAGAGTTCCTTTCATGGTTCCTTCTGTAGACACCTAAAAATTCTTTAGAAAATAATATTTTTATTTTCTGAAAAAAAAAGTCCCTGATGACATCATCATTTATTAATTAATTAATTATTTAATTTATTTATTTATTTTTATGCCATTAAATCCCTTTATCTTAATTAAAAATATTTAATTAAGGAATCCCTCCCAAAAATGTTTAAATCTTATTTAAACATTATTTCCTTATTTATTAATTATTTAATTAATAAATTGACCAAAAAACCCAAAATAAATATTAAAAAAATAATTTGCCCAAAACTTGGCCAATTTCCTTAAGACCACTAACCTCTTCCAAAATCTTCTAATCCTTCTTTAATTTTGATTAAAGGCTAATCCCATCATTTTCTACCCCTAATCCCAACTCAAAATATTTAATTAAGATTAAATATTAATCCTCATGTTTATTAAAAAAAATTTAATAAATATCTCCTCAACCCAAACCCTTGAAATAAATAAAACTTTATTTATTTCTTAAAAATCTAATTTATCCTCATCCTAAGAAGTTCTAGACTCTTCTAGAAAGTCTTCATCCTCATCCTAAGAAATTCTAGACTATTCTAGAAAGTCTTTATCCTCATCCAAAGTCTAGACTCTTCTAGAAGATGTCTTTAAACCTAATCCTAATCCCCTCCTAACCTTGTCACATTCCCTAAACATGGGTTAAAACTTACTAACCCAAGCCAAAGTTGTCCCGCAAATTCATCAACTTTGTTGGAAGGTTGTTGTATCTAGTTGAATAGAGCTTCTAGCTCACTCATCTTTCCTTCAATCTTGTTGTCAAAATCCTTGGTCAACTTATGAGATAAAGTACACTTAATGTACAATACCTTTCCATCTTGTTGACATCTCTAAAGTTCCTTGATACAAGTATTAAGACTTAGCAAATCATTCTTGATATTCTGACAAATTGTGCTAAATAGATTAGCATCATGAGAAATCTAGGCCTTTGACTCTACAACATTCAACAAATTTGTAAATTCTTCATCAAAAGATTTTAACATTGCTTGTTCCCTCTATTCAGGACTTGCCCTTGTATGCTTGACTACCAAAGTACTGTGTAATCTGTCAGTTACCTCCATTAAGGTTCTTTATATGCTCTTTACTTTCTTGTTCTTCTCAATAAGTTTTTTAGAGATGAGATCAAGTCAATTTGATCATCATCATCACTTGTTAGGCTAGCAAGCGAAAGTGGAGTAGATGAACTAGATGGTTTAGATTCATCTTCCCTTTTCTTCTTCACTGCTACCTCCTTAGTTTTTCTCTCTTCTTTCTCTTTCTCTTATTTTTCTTTTCTTCCTTCTCTTTCTTGTCTTCCTCCTCTATTCTTTTCTTCCCTTCCTCAACTCTTCTTTTCATCTCTTGTTCCAGCAATTTTTGCTTGGCTTCTTCTATTTTTCTCTTTTCTACCTCTAATCACCTCTTTTCCTCTTTAATTAGTTTCAATTGATATTCAATAACCTCAACATGAGATTTAGGCTATTTGAAAATCTCAAAAGGGTTAGTGTCATCAATGTTAATAGTAACATTACTCTAGTCAATTTGCATAGTGTCATCGCTTACTAACACTTCTGAAGTTTTAGGTGTAGATGAAAGTGTTGTCTTTGATTTTGTCATTATTTGACTGATAGTTTTCATTGTTTCACTTCTTATTTTATCCTTCTCACCCACCATAAATAGAAATGGTCTCACCTTGTTCCTCAAGTAAGGTGCCAGATTGTTCAACAATTTCTTGACTTCTTCCTCATCATTTGTTTTGCATATTGTCCTTATCATGGACTTCCAAAGTTCTATGTGCTCTTCCCAAGATGGTACTTTCATCTCTATGAGTCTATCATAGACTTTCTAATTTATTGTGTCTTCAATATCCTTAAGTTTCATATTGTTAGTGATTATATATCTCACAGTAGAGATATCAATCTGATCTTTCTCAATATCATTATATAAATCATAAAATTTGTTCATCTGAACAAAGTTCCCTTCATTTGCAATGGCTGAGTTTATCTTCCCGATCTTCAGCTTCTAAGGTTTCCTTTTCCTATTGACTATTTAGAAATAGTTACTTTCTCAGCCTATTTTTCTTCTTCTTCTTCTTCTTCTTCACTAGATTCCACAATTGCCAACAATGTCTTCTATCTTTTACTTGGTCCAGTAGCCTGTTGTTTAACTCTTTTAGTTTTGGTAGTCATAGCTTCCACTAAGCTTTTCCATTTTCTCTTTGGCTCACTTGACTGCTTAGCTGATACTGCAACATGTGGAATGCTCTATTCTGAAGGTATCTATGCAATAGACACACCAGATGGTTGCCCAACTTATAATGGTTTCACATACATAATTCCTTGCTTCATTGTCTATCTAACTACCTGTGACTCACTTTCTATCATGCCGGCCTCGGTTAGACCTTTCTTCATTATTGTCTCAATCTTTTTGGGAGATTCTTTCTATAAAGATGCTTGATGAGTTGACTAAGTAATTTCTTCATATGTCCCAAATCTGTACTCATCTTGGTCCTTCTTAGAGTTCAACAATAGATTAATATATCCAACTGCTACATCATCACTTAACTCATAACCTAAGGGATCAAGGAATGTTTCCTGATGTTCTACTACTTGAATATGAGTTAAATCTATATCAACCATAACACATATATCATCTTTGAATCCTTCTACAAATAAAGGTGCAATTATGAATCTTTGTCTCATCCAATTCTGAAATGTTTCCATAATCAAATTACCGCTATCCAAGATTTTATCTGTCAGATGTCTTCTACATACATCTGTAATTTTTTCCATGGTACATATCTCACTACTCATAATATATGTGACTAATAAGTATGGAGATCTCTTAAGTACATGAAAGAATATATGATTCATCAATGGCTGAAATCTAAACATACAATTCTTCGTTCTCTTGATCTTCTCTAAGTTTTCAAGGAGTTGCACTCTCAGAGATTCACTAAGTTTAACTTGTTCTTTCTCAACACAAATCTTATAGGCTACATAGATGAATCATGTTGGTAATTCATCAATCTTAGAACTTGCACATATAGAATAAGCAATGATTCTGCTCAGGAATCTTACATCATCTTGTTTAATGGTGTTGATCACCATGGCCTTTCCATTATAAACTGCTTTAGTGTAGCTCTCAACTTTCTTCTTAACTAGTTTCTCACCTATAGGTACATTGCCTTATTTTCTAAAACTAGTTACCTCATGAATAACGTCTGCTAAGATGTCAACTACATTGTCTTCCATCCGCAATTTTCCATCATGAATTCTACTTAGTATAATCTATGTTCATTCCTCAATATTAAGCTCATGGTAGAAATGATATTTGAAAAGGTCTAAGTTCTTACAAATGTTCAAATCCAAACTTGAATGACATATCATGGTTAAAGACAACTTCCATATCTTTTTTCATATACTCGCTCGCAATATTTTCAAACTTGTTATTAAAATAACTTCCTACATCTTCCAAATACACTACATTGTTTGGAGTAATAGATAATGTTGAATTAGGGTTTCGTTGTAAGGGTTTCACAGAAACAATCTTCAATTTTAGTCTCTCCTCATTCTCAACATGATGAACTACTAACATATCCATGATTCTATCAAATATAAACTTTATCGAAGAAATTTTGCAGAGAAATGATAAAATACCTCTTTCAAAAATAGGTTTTAGTTTGAAATTGCCTTCTCAAGTTGCTTCTGAGTGCTTTGTGCTTCTAATGTGATTGTAATGAAGTGGTAATCAAGTTTGTACTCTATTTTATTCATTCAATTTGAACTTGCATTGATTGTGTACTTTGCAAACAAGAAAAAGATGTCAATTAAATTCTAAAATCAAGTATCTGCTTGAAATCTTTGTTTGATCTTCAAATGCTACCCGAAGTTTACCATAGCTTCCTTCCATCATGAAAATGCTCCAAGAATCTTTGCTCCGTGAAATTCTCTATAAAAACATATTTTCCATCTTCTTCTGTAGAATTAACTTTCTCTGTAATAAAAGTAACTCTTAATTCCTTCGTAACAAGTTTCGATAAGCTCTAAATTGCAAGCAAGCTTAGCAATAGTCTAAACTTAACTTGATACACCTTTTCCCAACTTTTTTGCCTCTAATTCAATCTCTAAATGAAGTTTCAAATTTTGGTGTTGTGAACAAGCCTAATTCAACTTACTTCAATCAAACTCAATTATTGACTTCGATCTTCCTATCTCTGTAACATCTAACTTTTCTTCAAAAATATTCAATCCCTTCACAAATGTCTTGTTAAGTTCTTCTTGAAGTTCACTGACCACATTCATCTATTCCTAAATGCCTTTCTTAGTTCCAAAGTTCCTTTCATGATGCCTTCTGTCATTTTTGACATTTTTTCCACCGTTCCTTCTATTTCTGAAGTTTCTTCCATTGTTCCTTCTATCTGTGAAGTTTTTCTCTATTCTATAATACTTTGTTGTATGTCTGAAGTTGTTGCATAACTAACATATTGGGGTTCTACTTCTAGGATTTTGTTGATTAAAATGTGCATGACAATTTCGAAATATGTGTCCAAAGTTATTACACTTATAACACATGATCTACCTTCTTTCTTCATAAGGTCTTCCTTCTCTTGATGTCCTCTCATATGATCTTCTACTATCTATAGGGTTCATATTTCCAGACATTCTACTATTCCTTCTATCATTATCATATTTAGGTTTCCTACAATCAATTTCTTTATGAACCCATACCATGACAATTACGATAATAAAAATCTATAATATGATTAAATGAATTATTTGTACAATCTCTTTTCATATGACCTATTTTGTTACATGAAAAATACTTACCTCTAAATTCATATCTAGTTTCCTTAGGATATTCCACTTGCTTAGGTTCATCCAATTTCTCAATTTCCTTATCTTGTCCAACTAACTTCTTTAGATTTATCAGAAGATTGACTAGATTCAATCTTATCATCAGATTTATCTTTCTCTTTTGGATCTGATCTACTTTTAGGTTTCTTTACAGACATGTTAAAGAAATAACCAAGACTAGTCTTATCATAAGTAGGTCTCTATATTGACATTGAATCATCAACCTTTTCCCTTCTATAATAAAGCTTTTCAAGTTGTTTCTTGCACTGAGTTAGTTCACCTTTCACAATAGTGTTGTACTTATGAAATTCTTCATGATCTTCTTTTAATGTTTCAAACTCAGATGTCTTCTTTGCTAGACTTTCTCTAAGATCTGTATTTTTAGTCTTCAAATTAGATTCAACTTTGTTAGGATCCCTCTTCAAACTTAACTTTAGATTGGTAATCTTCAATTCATGCTTCAAGATCTTGTAGTATGTCTTCATTTTTGAATAATTGTCATCACTAGTTTCAGATTCAGTAGATTGAGGCTTGGATTTGAGATGTTCAATATTGTCCTTTTGTTGTCCAATATATACTTTGGAGTCTTCATATCTATCTTTCAACTTATCTCTTTCTTTAGTAAGGAGATCAATTTGTTCAAGTGCTTCTTCAAGATTCTTCATCAACTGTTCCATATCCATAGGGGTCTTACTCAAGTTGTTAAGCCTCTTCTGACTAAATGTGCTCTGATACCAATTGTTAGAAATAGGAATTACTAAGAGGGGTGGTGAATCAATAATCTACAAAATTTAGTCATCAACTGGATATTATTTATTACTTTGAACCATACATAAGAAAGTAAGCAAGTAATGTTGAACAGTAACAATAACCATGCACAAAGATAACTCATAACACCATATTTTGTTAACTAGGGAAACCCTGGCCAAGGGAAAACCCTGGTGGGGATGATACCCACTAGATAATATACTGATATATATGTTTCTTGTTAGAGGATGGACCCTATTAGGAGTCAATAAGAAAATTTAGTATAGAGAGTCCCTGTTAGGAGACTTTGAATCACTGTTAGGAGATTCCAACCCTATTAGGAGTCATAGTATAGTAGATGCAAGAAGAGCTCACTGCCTAAACATGCACTTCCAATTACAAGAAGAGCTCACTGCCCAAACAAGTAATTAGTCCTATAGTATATAGGTGTTGTAACTTCTTTCTTGTCTGATCTATGATCTTCAACTCGATCTCGAATCACAAAATCAAGTTCTCAAAACTTTGCATATATCGCTTCACAGTAGTTCACATATCATTTATCACAATACAATTGCTCAACACAACACACATCATTTCTTAATTCGCAAGATGTCCTTTGCATAAATACCATGTCTTTTCACAAATTGTTGTTGGGTCAACTAAGACCATAATGTACTTTTCCAACTTAGGGTAAACATCTAGGATGTTGGCCCTAATTGGTCAAGTAATTATTTTGTAAACAAAATAATTCTTTTAACTTTAATTATGTTGTTTTGTTTCACTGGTAAAACGCAAATATCTCTTTTCCATATAGTCCATACTGATGTCTGAGGTTATACACATCATCATCAACTTGTATATTATCTCCATCTAACTTTGTTTATTATAATATGATGTTAGTAACAAGTTACATATAAAACAATACCATTTTGTAAACCAATTTCATGCTTAGACAATTTTCTACGTACCCAAAGCTAAGTATCTTTATTTTCGAAGATTTCTACAAGCATGTACATCATGTGTTTCCATAAATGAAAAAAATTACATATCTTCATTAGCCAATTGTCAACACATTTATCTTCAATTGAGTTACCCAGTAGGTTGAAAAATAGCCATCTAGAACCTTGGAGTTGGTCATTGATCAGCTTTTCAAGAGAGGGACCTGAAAGGATTTCTTCCATTAAGCATCATGCAAAATGACTGTTCAACACTACTTACAAGTCAAGAGTGAAGTTTCATATAGCCACCAAAGCCAAGTTTGTGTTGGCCAACCTTTTTTACTCTCACTTTTGTAGCTTTTGATGTGTCCTGTAGTCTATAAAAAGTTTGAAACATGTTAGATTACATAAATACAAAGATCACTAATTAGTGCATGATTAAATTCTACTTAATACGATCATGAAATACCTTCTTTTGTCATCTTATGGTTGAGTCATGTTACCCTTTACCCTTTCCTCTTTTGTATCTTCCATTATCTCATTCCACTCCATCGGTGGAATCATAGGAGGAGGATTGTACTTTGGGTCTACCTTTTGAGCCCTTCTATATTGGTCTCATATAGTCTTTATATGTTTGGATTTTTTTTAAGAATTTGGGCACTGTCAAATATGTGATTTCCAAAAAGGTCCTCTAAAGATTTAAAGAGGTTATCTTAAGTTAGCCAAAAATGACATGATATATATGCTACAAATTACATAAATGACAAAAATTACATGATGCATTCATCGAAATCATTGTATATTTTTAAATTCCTTATCTCTACTTTATGTGTGGTAGCTATGCAAAATCATTGTATATACTCCATGACATTATAGTTCAACACATAATAAATTAATTATAAAAATATACAAGTCAAACAAATTTTTATGAATAAATCAATACCTCAAACATGAAATTGATCATACCTTGACATAGATTTCATTGATCATCCTCTTCATCCATTTCATCATCATGAATATTATCATCATCATCACCATCATCATTCTTGTCACCTTGATCACCGTTGTTGTCATCATCATCATCACAACCAACACCACCACCATCTTCATTGCCATCATCATCATCTTCATCACCATTATCATGACCTTCATCATCATGACCATCATCGTCTTGATCATCACCATGATCATGATCGTCATCATCATCACCATCATCGTCAACATCATCACCATCATTGTCAGCATCACCATCATCTTCTTCATCATCATCATTGTGTACTTCATCTTCAAATTCTTCAATATCTTCTTCTTCCATCACACTATGCTTTACCGGCCTTCCTCTTTGATCATATCTAACAAAAAATGACCAACCCAATTTATGTAGAATGCCAAAGTAAAACACTATCTCACATTGGCTTGGAAGAACATAGAGCTTGTCTCCAACTAGCTCAAATGACCTTATATTAATCATTGTAAATCTACTATCATGTTCAATAACAATCCTATTAGAATAATTTTGATTCAGTTGTAGCCTATACCATTTGATGATAAATAAAACTAATTTGAATGAATTAAAGTTGCACGCAAGTATATCATCCAAAATGTCATAGTATTAATTTTCAAATTGTTGAGGATGTATGTCAATTCTAGATGAAATATTAGTGACCTCAAAGACTGCACTTATCCCAAAATCACAAGTTTTTTTCATGTCGTCTAACTCTTTTATGAGAAGAAATTTGTGGTCGTGGTAGTACATAGCTTTGTGGTGTTTGATATGCAATTATTCAAACATGTCAAGATTATTTCCATCGATCCATGAGTTGATATTAAACATATGGGTCATGATTAGTAAACTTATACATACATTTCTATCTCTTAAACCATATGCTAGATCAAGTACCATAAGCGTAACATTAGAATCTCCATTACAATATTAACCAATTATGCAACACCATCCCATGTTAATGAGTGACCATTTTCTTGAGATTGTTGAATCCATATTATCATCCAATCAAGATTGTTCGCAATATACAAATGTAGTGCATCCCACTCATGACCAACTATAAAGAAAACAAATAGACCACTTAGAAACAACTTATATTGAACATTTATAAGAATTAATAAACTACAATAACATGTTATAATTATCTCTCACTTAACTCAATCTACCTTTTCCCGTCAAGTACTCCCCTTCAAATTTGTTAATAGAGTTGGGATACCAAATGCAATCTACATGGATATTTGCTACAAACTTGGGAAGATATTCACTAATGTACACTATGGTCTGGTATACCATATATCCCTCTACCATAGAACCTTAGGACGTGTTCTTTGTCAAACCAAGCCCATCATTAATTTCAAGTGCCTCTCAACCATCCACAATTACCTAGTTTGTACATGTCCACATAATTCAATCTCCTCAACATGATGTATGAGGTAGTGTTCTTGAGCATTATAAAAAGTTGAAGGTAAACACTTTTTCATTTCATACATAAGCTAAGGAATTTTTATCTTCCAATATTTTATATCTTTTTTATCAATTTCCTTAGACAGTAACCACCTAAAAGAGATTCAACACGCCAAAACATATAAATAAGATTTTAGAAAAATAATATACAATAAATTACATAAAAACTAAAGAAAGTTGTAAATATAATATTTGTACAAAAAAATCTAAAAAATAACACTTCTAACCTCATGTATTTTCTAAAATCATATATAACTTGTTTAACACTATTGTCAGACTAGTGTGGAAGGAATAGAGGTAAGACATACTACAATAATTTAAAAATGATCTTATCAATATATTATAAAATGATACAATAAAAAGTACATGAAATTTTACAAATATATTGTAAATAGAGAAGAACACGACTTACCTTGATGTGTTAAAGTTTGTAGTTGCGATAGAGATTTGTATCTCTTGAAATCTGGATGTTATTACCATTATTGTCATCTTCAGTTGAAAAGGACACTTAAGTATAATTTGTAATATTAAATGTAAATGACATGTGTCATTCACATGCATTGAGGCATGAATATTTGAAGAGTCATAATAATTAATTAGGAGTTATGAGAATCTCAAGAGACCTTTGGTTATAATGTGAAAAGTCCCTCTTTTTGTTATGTATTCACATCAAGCAAAGGATATTGTACACTTGAACTTTTATTATCAATAAAGATATATTTTTGTTGTGTGACTGGGTTTTTCCCTTCATTCTAGAGAATGGTTTTTCCAAGATATTTTTCGTGTTCTTTGTTTTAGTTTTGTCTTCTTCTTATTGTTGGTTATCTTTATGAATTTATGGGTTATAAATTTAACATGGTATCAGACCTAGAAATATGACCTTCTCTTAAAACTTTGATTCAACTACTAGGGCTATGGTTTGATGGGTTGGGATAGGTATCAGCTTTTCCTGATCATTATCTTTAGTTACCCATCGGAAGAGTAGGAAGTAGTAGGCTTCTCTAAATACTTCAAATTCAATCTGAAGCATCTTGGAGTGACAAGACGATCCTCAAGTGAAGAAATTGGAAAAAGAAATGCAAATAGGCAAGCTACTTCAAGTCACATGCAGATCAACCTAAAAGACAATGGTAAATTCATTAGATCTGCAAACTCTAGCTATCTCATTGTTCATTGATTTTAGTGATCATTGGTATTTTTAAATATTTTGGTTATTGGGGTCAAGATGTTAGTACTAGTATTATTTTAGTCACCATCTTAATTGGGCATTTGCATAATGTACTAAGTGGGTCAAGTGTTTCAGACATCTATTCATTCCCATTCTGAGGTAGTTTGAAAGAAACTCCTTGTGATGGAACCATCGAGCCTTTCTTTATTTGACATATAGTAACAATGGACTCTGGTTAGAAAGGTTGATAACCAAAGGTTGATCATATTTATGAATACTCTTATGAAAAGATTCTGATTAGGGAATATCAGTTTTTGTTTATCGAAGGAAGGAGAAGGGTTATATCATTCACAGGATTGATATTATTCCTATATCATGCAACTTTCTACAAGTGGTCTTTCATTGTCTTTGAGAAAGGCAAATTGGATATCGTTCATAATAGGCATCTCCTCTATTCATGATCATGCTCCCATCATTTATTCACTTTGACATGTTGACTCTATTTTTCTGTTAGTTTTGAAACACTATATGTTATGTAGATAGATGTGGCACATGTGTTTTATTTTATTTATTTTATGTCTTGACAACATCCATGTGTCTGTTGATATCTTGCATAATGGCATACCATTTATGTTCCTTTCTCATCGATAAAGAAATGTTTCTCTAAACATTTGGAAGAGGTTTTTTTGTGGAGCTTTGAACTTTTCTATTTTTTTGTTCATCGTGTGGAATATGATCATATATGTTATATCTTGGCGCATGGATTCCATCATCATCATGGGTCATTTATCTCTGAGTTTTTATTCGGTCACTAAGAAATGGTTTCTACTCTCACCATACACTCTTCATGTGCTTCATCCATAATAGGCATCACAAGATTCCAAGTTCAAACTTCCACCTAAATATTACTGAAAATCTGGTGAGAACTTAGTTAGAGTTTCTACAGAAATACAAGTATTGAAATTGTGGAAGGGAGTTCAATTTTCTATCAATAATCATCATCGACATTTGATCAAATAAGTGTTGTTGTGCAGAGTATTTTAATTGTTTGCGCATACTAAGATATTGACGAGTATTTATCTTAAATTGTTTTTTGGAAATAATATATTTGAGAGGTACCTGAAGTTGTAGGAACATGTCAGCAAAAAATATGATAATTTTGATTGAAAATTTTGAAGGTTAAAAAATATGGTGTCTCGGTCATGGGCAATGGTACTCATAGCTGGATTGGTGATATACAGGATTGTGGAAGAAGTTTCTTATAGGAGACACTTTCCTTCCTTTTCTATGATCATTATGATGTTCTTAACCTCTCATTTGGACTTCTTTTGTTCTTGTATTGATCTCTTCATGCAATGATTATTGTTATTTATTTATCAAAGGTTCAGAATTATTTTAACCAATGAAGTTTGAGCATTGACAAAGGAATTTGAATTTCATATCACAGATATCTACGATGTCAATTTGACAGATTCTTATTATCCTATGAGAGGTGAATGTCTATGCCAAATTAAATAGAAACTACTATCAGCAAGGATTCATATGGAATCAAAAGATAAGTTTTTTTATATTGACTATCAACTAATATATGCATTTTTTGGGGGTTATTTGTATATTTATTTCTTGATTGCAGGATGCAACAAGATAAACATTATAGCTCAGGGAGATATTGAGCTTTAGAGAGAGATATTAGCTTCAAAGGGAGGCTTCATACTTAAGAGGAAATGTTTATGGAATCCCCTTCAATCTCATATATGATTGTGATGCTTGTCATGTTTATAAAATTTGATACTTAAATGGAACCAAGTCTTGCTTTTATTATACCTATTTCTATTCTTGTGTGAATAAATGAGATTGTAAGATTAGTTTTGATAATTCTTTCACCATGTGATAGTGAACATCATGTTGAGAGAGTCCATGATGTCATCACATTGAGAGATTTCATGATGGGAGTTGGATGTCATGTTGAGAGATTCCATGATAGTTCACATTGAGAGAGTCCATGAATAAAGGCTTAGTTGTGAGTCTTACAAAACTTTTCATGTTGAGTGATTCCATGAATTTGAGTCTTACAAATCTTTTCATGTTGAGTGATTCCATGAATGTGAGTCTCACAAATCTTTTCATGTTGAATGATTCCATGAATGTGAGTCTTACAAATCTTTTCATGTTGACTGATTCCATGACTATGAGTCATTAATATAGGTTTTCATGTTGAATAACTCCATGAATTATGTTTTTTAATTTTTATGATCAAAATTTATCATTGACATTTTTGGTTGCAGCTTTATTTGATTGTTCAGCTAAAGATCTCTCTCTTGCTAAGAGGGAGTGTTAAAGTCTGTAGCTGCAATAGAGATCTATATCTCTCAAAATCTAGATGTTATTACAATTATTTTCATCTTCAACTAAAAAGGACACTTAAGTTTAATTTGTAATGTTGGGACTAAAATTGAAGCCCTAATTTTGAGTACCATCTTAAAAATCAAGCCCTATAAGCACTTTTTGATGCATGTGTACCTAACTATCCGTTCAATGCCTAAGAGGTGTATAATGTTTCTAACACCTTGCATTCAGTATATCCACTCCTTCCATGAAGATAAATTGCCATTCCGAGTCATTTTGTGAAATCCCATTTTGAGCAATCTGCAAATCTACATTTTTGCCCAAGTGTCAAACAACAACAAGAGGCCTCATTTGTAATTGAATATCTTGCACCCAGTGATGTTTCATGACTCTTCTCTTTGAGAATGTTTAGTATCCATACCAAAGAACCTATGTTTTATATTTTGAGTTGTTTCGATATGTTTTGACTAGGTTTTGAATCTCTCAAAGTTGGTCATTTATTGTTGTCATGCTGATGCAAATTGTTCAAAATTCTAGGAGGCCCTATTTGACTTGTTGTAACTTTGACCAAGTTAACCAAAATGAGAAAATTCATTTTTCATTGCATTCTAGAGGTTAGAGACTTAGTATGTTTCAATTTTGAGCTTATGATGAATTTGTTTTATCAATTTTCAAACGTGATTCCAAATGCAATTTATGATGTTTTACTAGTGTCAATAAATGTAGATTGGTTGGTACCCCTATTCAGGATGTCATAACTATGAATCTATGATAGGTGAGATCGAGTGGATTGTACCATTGTGTTTTCCTCTGAAAATACTTTAGGTGTGCGAATTTTCAAATTTTGACAAATCCGTCTACACACTTTCCCAAGTCCAATTTGTTTGCAAAAATTGCTTTTCTACTAGCATTTCCAGTCTACAAATTTTAAGTAGCCCATTTTGACCGCTCACCAAATGCACCCAGTTACTCATCATGAGCCCTAATCACAGATTTGTACTCTCCTAGTGATAGTGAACCAATGCCCTAGTTTTCGTACACCCAAGTGTTAGTTTTCCCTATTTTCAAAGCCGAATCTAAGTGTGATTTATTGTTTTCTAGCATGTTTTCTTGCAGGTAATTCTGAGAAGACAACTTTGACGGTCAATATCTTTTGATTGAGAATTCGTCATGAGATGAGATTCAACAGGGTAAAAGTGTGTGGAACAAAGAATCAGTGTGTCTGATCCCAAGGTTAGTCAGGTGTTTTGGTCAGTTTTTTAGGCTAGTCAATGGACCCTTTGGCATGAAGTTAACAATTTGCAGAAAGATGAAAATGAGTTTTGAAAATTGAATCAATAAATGCGAATTTGAGTGATTAATGGATCATTTTGAGATGTCAATTGTTTGAAAATGAAAAAAAAATTAGCCAGGCTCACTTTGGGACCCGACTGTTTCCATCAAGCTGGTAAAACATTGAGTTTTAAGATGTTTTTTTTAAATGAAGATTATGATGGTTGCCACCATTATGACTTTTCAGTAAGCACTTGTAGTCATTCTGAATCAACTAGGTATTTTGGTACACATACACTTAAAGTGTGGAGTTAATGCTAGCTAGCAAAATTTCAATTGTAACTTGGAAGCCTTTTGAACATAAGAAATGTGTTTTGAGGGACAACATCTAAATTTTTTTCAAATATGGATAAATATAAATGCCTTTTGCAAAGCTAGATAAGTTGTTTTGATTATCGCCTTACAGAGTAGAAAAGAGGGCACTGATCACAATTAAACCCCTATTACTTTTTGAATGACATTTTGTAGCAGCAAGTACAAATATTGAAACATATATCTACACACAATATCCCAAAACATGTGTAAATTGGAAGAAAAATACCTGTTAGAGCATTTATGCCACCTATTCTCTTCATTGGCACTTTGGGTAAGCTATGGTTGCATTCAGATCCTCTGCACAAGTGACTTATATGCCCCATGAATCTCAAAAGATGTAGCATTGAGAATGTAAATAGCGTGATTATGGATTCTTTGTTTACATATTCCACATATGCAAATACCATTTACACCACTCTCCCATAGTTGTTTTAAGATTAGCAAGAGTAGCAATGGCTGGGAGTAATGTCACTTTGCAATCTTGAGTCACAGATTTCCCTCCAGGCCAAACATATGCGCTGATTGTAGTTGGGTAGTCGGTGAAGCTCAGTTTTGGGTGGAGCAGATTAAATAAATGGCAAGCTTTATTTTTACTGTCATCTTGTTTTGTGGATGACCAAGTGTCTGCTTGCAAAGTCCATTGTTGCTAATTCTTTTTCTAGTGCATTCATGTTGGAGAGTATTGGAGGAAGTCTACTTTCCACGCAATGGGTAGACATTTGAAGACTTTCAAATGTTTTTTGCAAACATCGACAAAATTTCCATTGTTCCTCAATGTCGCACTGTAGTTTTCCAGCTCCATGGAAGTCTGAATGGACTGATAGGATGATGTGTTCCATGGCAGAAGACATTTGGTATTATGGCATGTGAGGAGGAACTCCACATATAGGGTAGTGTGAGCATGGCAGAAGGTAAAGCAAAGCCTGAGTGAGGCACAATCTTCAACTTTTAGGACTACGGTTCAGAGAGGAAGTAGCCAAGTAGGAAGTGTTGATGATGGAACAATTGTGAAGGTGTTCTCCACGTTGCAACTGCAATAGACTTTGAGTCCCAGGAAACTTGTCACCTGAGGTAATCAAGATCCAGCTAATACAAGTCTTGCATTTAGAATTTGCACTAAATTAATAGAGAAAGTGTTTGTGAGAACATGCGAAGGATTAAGTTGATATCTTCTGAGATGTATGAACTCTTGCGATCTACCCAACACTTCCTCCCATAGCTCCGCATCCTTCCTAAGCTCCTCAATGCTATTGAAACATCATGATTGCAAGAAGGAACACCAAAGTTTTGAATAAGATGAGTGCAATTCAAATTTTTCCTAATAAGCAAGGCTCTCGCATTCTTTTAAACCACTTTTCCAGTCAAAGGAAGAGCTCTAATATATTCTATAATAGAGGGAGATTGATTGCACAATCAAAAAACTGCCATGGGATTGAATAATTAATATGGAAGATGAAAGCATTTGTAGGTATGGTTTGTCATTTGGAGTGGATGCAAGATAAAATTGAAAGTCATTTAGTCCCACATTGAGTGGGTAGGGAATTTTCCTAATTAAAAAGCATGAGTACTATATTTACTAATTGTCTTAAAGACAATGCCTTTTGAGGCAATCACTTGTGCATGGGACCCACGATGAGTTGGAGGTGGACTTAGAAAAGTTTTGACCAAACACATACACTAGGTGATGATGTTATCAGCCAGCTAAGTGAATTGTAATGTGACACATGGCATGGATTTCAACAAAGAAGTGATGTGGCAGTCCAAAATTGGAGGCATAGGATGGCAACACATGGCAGATTAGACGGTTGTCGTTGTGTCGCAAAAGGAAAGATGCAAGGAGGATAACCATGCCATATGGCGACCACTGATGTCAGCAGTGAGAAGACACTTGTGGACCAACCGGAGGATGACACATGGCAGTGATTTGGTGCAACTAGACTGAGTTGGATGAGTCAAAAATTGACACGTGGTGGAGGCTTCAGACATGGCACACTTCTCGAGGTGCTGATGAGGATCAAAATGACACATGTCACGTGGTCGCTATGTCGCAATGATGTGGCACGATGCTGACTCATCATGCGACATTGTGACTAGTGACATCGTAGCGACATGGCATGATGATGTGGCTACCACATGACAGAACAATAGAACAAATAAGACAATGACACATGGTGGGTGTCAGGTGATGAAGCAAAATCTAGCCAATCAGAACATGACACATGGCAAGGTTGGTGAACCAAGTTTGACCCAAATGGAGAAAAAGAGGGAAAAATAAAGTTTCATAAAATAATAATATGTTATTATTTTCCCTAAATGTACAGGATTTTTAAATAAAACTTGATTTAAAACTATAGTTCAAACTTTGAAAAATATTTAGTATTTGCAACCAAGTGCATTTTCAAAGCCTTAGTAGGAGCATGTTTTTCATTTTAAGATTCTAGGCATTTTCGATAAGCGAATATGGCACTATTATATATTGTCAGAATTAGGAGAAAATGAACTTTCTATTTATGGAGTTAATTTTTCATAGGAGGTCACTGGTCCCAAGTATGCGAGGATTTGTCTCAGGTGCCAAGTTTTCAGTTTCATTCAGTTGGGGCAGATCAAATCTAATTTCAAGTTAAATGGTGAATGAAGTGAATATAAAAGGCAACATGAATGTAGTTATGGGAAATTTTTGTCATATCTAAGACAATTAAATGGAGGTTTCATCAACATTTCATTGATGCATCTCATATATTTGTTAACATAAGGGTTTTCATCATTGAGGAAGAGATGTTTCGGGTTTGTTACAAAACAATGATGAAAACCAAATCAGATTTCTTGGGTAGAAAGATGAGAGAGGTTTACAACAGCAAGGAATGGATATTCAAGTGGACACAAGTCATTTTGAGATCAGATCTAGGATTTCATTCTTCTTCTATATCTTTATCTTTCTCATCCATTGTAAGGGTTGGCAATTTTTAGTGTGATACCACATTGTTGGTTCCAATTTGTCTATGAGACCACATTGTTGAATCCAAAGTTGTGATTCGACCGTACTCTTTAGCATATTTCTCGTGTATGAATAGTAGTAGTTAAGATAATCTAGCTAGTTCTGATCTATTTAGTGGTTTTGTGAGTTGTTTTACATGCATCTGAATGTATAGTTTTATAGAAATGAATAAAAATGAGCAGGAATCTCTTAGTTTCATTCTAACTTTTGTCTCCTATCTTTGTAATTTGCAATCTTATGTGGTTTAGGGACAAAGAACTGAGACCTGTTTACATCCCCTTAAGGTTGTATGTCTGATATGTTTTGTTATTGGAACAAAGGGCCAAGTAAATGCTTGATGTGTTTGACAGGGTTGTTGGTTATTTTGAGAAGGATATTTCATGAGAATGAGGTCTTTATGAAAATCGATATCTGATTCACAAAGTGATAAGACATATCTGATATCATGATGTATGGAATATGTCATTGGTATCACAAATGTATGTGTGTGATTTGCAAAAATACCCAATAGATAAGGCACTGGTCAGCTATAGGATCAACGTGTTCTTATTGTTACATATTTGGGGTTTTGCTAAAATCAACATCATTAATCAAGTATTTTTTCTTTAATGTTGAAGAACTGAAATGTGATACCCTCACTTAGCTTAGCAATTTCTTTGGCCATGTTATTAGCTATTCCATGTCTGAGATATCTGCATAAGTGTTAGAAGATTAAGGGTTTTAATCAGTTTTATTTAGATTAAGTGTATGCTTTTGACAACTGGTACCATATAAAGAATCTATAGGTACACCCGCCTAGGTTTTGTAGAGCCTAAAGTAGTAGAAGGGTCTAGCCTTATAGTTGCCCCGATGTCTAAAAGGTTATGTTGAAAATGGGAAGTAGTTGCCCCTAGATGTATTTTGTTCTCATCGAGATAATTTGAAATCGTAATGTTTCAAAATGCCATCATGTAATATTAAATGTAAATGACATGTGTCACTCACATGCATTGAGGCATGAATATTTGAAGAGTCGTAATTAATTAATTAGGAGTTATGAGAATCTCACGAGACCTTCAGTTATAATGTGAAAAGTCTCTCCTATTGTTATATATTCACATTAAGCAAAGGATACTGTACACTTAAACTTTTATTATCAATTAAGATATATTTTTGTTGTGTGGTTGGGTTTTTCCCTTCATTCTAGAGAAGGGTTTTCCTAGGATATTTCTAGTGTTCTTTGTTTCAATTTTGTCTTTTTCTTATTGTTGGTTATCTTTATGAATTTCTAGGTTGTAGATTTAACATGATGAAGGTATGTCAATCATGTATTTTCAACCCTAGTCCAAAATCACCTTTCTTTGATATGAGACTACTTATATTTGCAAAAAATCCTATGGAAAAAAAAATATGACTTCTTTTAATGCATCACTTTGTTGCTTCATTAATAACCAAGGAAGGACACTTGTATTTATGTAGTCTCCATTGCTATTTGATTCAATGAAAATTTTCAATGCATGATTGGATTCATGAATGTCATTACAAATTTTGTTAATTTTTTATTTGTCATGCCTTCCATCGAATATTTTCCATAGTGTCCCTATTACATTCTTTCTAATATGCATAGCATCAAACAAATGCATGATTGGGAGATCCTTTTAGTATAACAACCTACTAAATTGATTAGGATAACGTTTTATTCCTCTAGGAAGTTGGTCATTGATGCCTTGACGACCTTCATGAGCATTAATTACATCATTATTAAATAAAATACAATATCAAAATATAAATTTCTAACAAAAATCATCAAATGGAATGACATTACCTCAACGATTTACTCTGTTGTATTCCAATTTCCATAGGCAAGGTGTCATTCTTTGTGGCCTTGATATTGTCTCTTATTTTCCATTAAAAAGATATTTTTTAGTAATTTGATACTTATGATTATTGTGGAGAAAGTGCCTAAACTCATCAAATACTTGCTTTCCAAAACTTATTAAATGATGAGATTTCATCTTCGGACCACAAACTAGACATACAAATTTTCCCTTTGTTTGAAGACCTAAAATATTATGTACAATTGGACTAAATATGTTAATTTTGATATTTACAATTATCATGTGCAACTTAAACATACAACAATAATGTGTGAGCACTATAACATACCAAAAATATGTGACCTTAATAATATTGTTGGAATTCTTTGGAATAATTGAGACGTGGGGTCAATCAATTATCCAAGGTCCATATGTACAATTAAAACTTTTCAATTCTTAGTAGACCCATATACATAAAACCTTATTATGCATGCATCCATTAGACATACAATACTTAAACTTTGTAGGTTATTGTCCTAGGTCAAAACAACTTAGTAGAAATGTAAACATGAAACATAACAGATTCAATAACACATTTAACACAAAGATTTTATGTGGAAACCGAATTTGGAAAAAATCATCAGTAAGATGCTACTAATTCTCACTCTTCTAAAGTGATGCCATATGAAAGGCCAACCCTTTTAAAGGTTACAATACACACTGTTAAATGTGACCTAGTTAGAGGATTTCAATTACCCTGTTAGGAGTGAACCTTGTTAGAGGACTTTATACCATTCACTTGGAATGTCACCTGGTTAAAGGATTTACAAATGATTGTTAGGTAAGCCTTAATCCAAAAATTTTACCCTAAACTGCTACAATGTTAGAAAGTAACAATAAGGCTTAATCTAATAACAAATTGAAACTCACTTGCATATTATAGATCTCTATTTCAATCCTCCATTATGCTTGGCTTTCACACACTTCAACTCTAATAGCTTGTCCACCCTTCAAGAATTCATACTCTTAATCCTTCTTTCTTTGCATGCCAATTATAGACTCTTCTTTTTGGACACTGAATGAAACAATACCCCAGACTCCTTGTCTTGCTTAGGTTCTTGCACATGACAACCTTTTCTTCTGACCAACTCTCTCTTTAAAAAAAGATTTAAGATATTTTCCACTTAACCACAATCGTCCATTTTAGATTTAGGTAGGAATAGGTAGGGTACAATGAATCTACCCACTTTTCCATTTGGTTCCTCTAGAAACTTTTGCTTCAATCTTCCTTGAGTTTGCCACAAAATGATTTACCTTGAATTTTATGTCACTAGCTCATCATAGTTATCTTCCATACCTTCACACAATTCAAGAAATAGTTGACTCGTATTCATCAAATCTATGATTTAACATGAATACTAGCACTCGACATCAATATGTTGTCACTCGGCTTCCATATTGTTCTTCCACTCGTCTTAAACTAGTATACTCGGTGAACACTAAAATTTATTGATGCTTGGCACCAACTAAACTTTACTCATGTGATACTATGTTCACTCAGCATACACTGAATCTTCACTTTTTTTGGCTCCAACTAATTTTCTTCTTGGCTTGCACTAACTTTGCTCGGCACCCACTATGCACTCGATCAAGCTTGGCAGACACAATTCTTCTTATTTGTTCTTCTAGACTTAATCAATGTGTCCAACCTTTTCATCCTTAAGTAGATAAACAATACATTATATCATCACTACTATCTCAACTAATCTTTGTACTCCTTTTTTCATACCATAACTCAACCTTTCCTCTAAGTGCTCTTGTTATCTCATTTGATCAAATCATCTTCATCAATCAAAGAAATGATAGTATACAAATCAACAAAGTAGCGTCTTACTAGCAAGTAGCAAGTTTGACATTAGTGACAAAATAATGATTGAAACACACCCTCGTACTTGTATCAATCTTTTCTTTTCTCAACAAATATAACATACTGCAAAAATGAGTTAGCATAGGGGCATCATGTATTGTCCATACAAGAATTGCATGGAATTGAAATTTTCTTTCTCCTATTGATCTAGAGATGTCATACATAGTGACCCCATTCCATAACTTCAACAACTTGTCAATAAGGGGCTCAATATATATGTTCATATCTTTAACTTGATACTTACCTAGTTGAATGAATAGAAATATTACATAATTACTATGACCATTTTGATGTGGTGTTTATAAATTAATTTAGATAACTATTAAATGAAAAATATATGGTACAATCATTGCCAAAATTATGTGCTCCATCTTTATGGACATCCAAGGAGGAATGTTATTGTTAATAACAAAAATAGGCGACACTAAGTAAACATATCTCATATCTCCAAATGGATTGACACCATCCATTGCCAATGAAAGCTTGAGATTGCGAGGCTCTTCTTTAAAGTGTGGTCAATTTTTTCTATGTCCTTAAATGCATAACCATCCGCAAAAACTTGCATAATGTCATTTTGACTTTTATTGCATGCATGATAATCCATAAATTGTGCCAAGCTAGTGCACCTGAATAATCATTTTAGACGTGGAATAATGGGAATGTATTGAAGACCCTTGTGAGGCAACTTTTTATTATTTGATTTGGCCAATATCTAATAATATGACAATCAAGGCTTTCCGTTGCAAATTCAAGTTGTTAATGATATAGAATGTGATCATTGGGACATGCATGTATTGTCTAATACTTCATTCCAATTTGATTCATAATATTAGATAATTTTTGATACAAACAAGGTACAATGTTTGATGGTGGTAACAAAAAATCACCTATCTACCTACAACAACAAATATGATTTGTTAATATAATGAATATTAATAGTATGCTAACATTGAAGATGACAAAAATGGAATACATTAGCATAACCATTCATAACCTTCAAGTTCACCAACAATACTATAGTGGAGAGAAGAGTTGTTTGGGAGCCTTGGTATAGGGGCTCATATGCCGTCTCAAGTATAGCCATATCAAGATCATCTTCATCATGATTATCATATGCACTAGTACCATCATCTTGATCATCTTGATCAGTTGCGCCAATACCATCTTCTTCAATCAAGTCCTCTGGCACATTATCAACTACACCAATACCATCATATTCAATTGTGTTCTCTGTCGCAAGATCATCTTCTTCCATGGGAGCATTATCCTTGTCTTGGATATTCACACCTCCATGTTCCTCCAGTTGGAAATCCACATTCACCAATTGACAAAAATTGTGCCCCCCTTCAATGTGACCATGTTGTCTACAATGACTCTGGGGTGTTGTGATTAGAATTATTTGATTCTTTAAGACCTTATACTTTTTACAAGGACAATTACATTTATCAACTTTTCTTCATAACTGAAACCACAATCTAGCAATTGTCTTGTTATTTTTTCTGGGTTCATATTTTCAGGCATGGTCATTCTTCATAGGAAAATATTCAGCCTATAAATATACAAAATATAAAATACAAGCATTATTAGTATCTTGTATATAATCAAAAATAATAAAATATTAAAAGATTTACAAATACACACACAAATCATGCTCACAAGATTAGGCCAACCAATTTGCACATTCCTTCCCAAATCATCTTTCCTAATATCTTTCTTCCACCATAATTTGGACTTAGTATTTACATGTGATTAAGGAAGCTTTCATTCTATAATACCACATAGACACACTCGCATGATCACACACACACACACACACACACACACACACACACACACACGCGCGCGCGCGCGCGCGCACACACACACACACACATGTGCGCTTGTGCATGCACTCACACTTGCACGATCACACACACACACACACATATAAAGTACAATCGTGTGAAATTTTATGGAACCAAATGTTATGGAACTTAGATTAAATGGTATATGAATGGTTGTTTGCTTCCTAACCAGGTTTTGAAACATATGATGAGGTGGACTATGACACTTTTTGTGGCCATGATTGTAAAACTTCTTATAGTCGAGGACTTGTCAAGCATTAAAATAGCCTTCAAAATTTAAAGCATTATTGTCAAGTTTTTTAATCTTGAAGACTTATTCTAATTAAATTTAAAAGAAGATAATGATTTGCTACTTCTAAATAAAATGTGTAAAGTTAGTTAAATTATTATTGATCTAAGAGTTGTAGTGATGATATGATTCTCTCTCTTTCTTGAGTGCATGTTGTCTTTATTACTAGTAATATTTTTCCTAGATTTAGGGACTTTGCATGCACAAATGGTTGACTCTTTCAACCTTAAAACCTAATACATTCTAATCCTTGTGTGGATGTAACAAAGTTGATTTTCTCTATTGGATAATCTAAAGTTATTATAGTTGTCTCAACATATTTTTACTTTGTCAATACAAATTAATGGATGATGGAAAGAGGAACTATTAACTAGTTTATTTCCTTCTATTAAATACAACTAGGACTATCTTAAGGGACCTCACTTGAGCTATATCTCCATCTTATTTCTTTTTATGCATTATAGTTTAGTGATCGTGTGTTTTATTCCTTTTATAGAATATTTTAAAAATTGTTGTATAAGTTATAAGACTCTATTATTGTGACTTCGGATGGTGTTAGTGGACTAGCTACTATAGATTATTTTTTTCTAGTGTTTGAATTTATTTACAATAACATAGTGAAAGAGTTATTTTAGAATCGTGTTTTGTTTAAGTAGATTAGGAATAGCTTTAGAAAATTAACAAATAGTTTCTTGTTGCATTCCTTTCAATAGTTGGATTGAATTTTAAATATAATGGTGATGCATAGATTGTACGAACCCATCTCAAGTATATGAATCCAATTTGATAAATTATGAACCATCTCCAAGAAAGGTTACTCCAATATAGTATTTACTTGGAGAATTTAAGCTTATAGTCTGTTTTATCAAGAATGGTTAATGTAACTCTATATTTTTTGTTTCATTGCCAAGGATGGTGTTGAATCATCATTTATTTTCATTTATTTTTCTTATTTTAAGTGTAGTTGTATTTATTAGTAGAATAGATTTAGGAGCAATATTAGAATATGTTCTTGTGAAACTCCAATTCGAGTTAGATCTTTAGGAGATAAAATAAATAACTGGTAAAATAATGCCACTATTCAAAACAAAGAAGAGGTTAACTACAATTATGTCATATGTGATACTAAATCCGTTGAAGAGGAAACAATAAGGAACTAAATAATTCTTGAAGTTAGAACAAGAATATGTAGTACAAATAATGCCAAGGATGGTGTTGAATCATCATTTATTTTCATTTATTTTTCTTATTTTAAGTGTAGTTGTATTTATTAGTAGAATAGATTTAGGAGCAATATTAGAATATGTTCTTGTGAAACTCCAATTCGAGTTAGATCTTTAGGAGATAAAATAAATAATTGGTAAAATAATGCCACTATTCAAAACAAAGAAGAGGTTAACTACAATTATGTCATATGTGATACTAAATCCGTTGAAGAGGAAACAATAAGGAACTAAATAATTCTTGAAGTTAGAACAAGAATATGTAGTACAAATAATGCCAAGGATGGTGTTGAATCATCATTTATTTTCATTTATTTTTCTTATTTTAAGTGTAGTTGTATTTATTAGTAGAATAGATTTAGGAGCAATATTAGAATATGTTCTTGTGAAACTCCAATTCGAGTTAGATCTTTAGGAGATAAAATAAATAATTGGTAAAATAATGCCACTATTCAAAACAAAGAAGAGGTTAACTACAATTATGTCATATGTGATACTAAATCCGTTGAAGAGGAAACAATAAGGAACTAAATAATTCTTGAAGTTAGAACAAGAATATGTAGTACAAATTGATGATGTGCAACTAGAGCAAGAGAAAGAAAAAGAAGATGAAGAAGAGAAAAAAACTCACGAAGGTTACTCATGTTGATTTTGATTGTGATGTTCAAGGTATACACGTTACTGTTGATGAGACGAACACCCAACATTTGGTTTCTCCATCTTTTTTCTCCTCCAATCATTTTGATTTCTTCTCTTTTTCCCATACAAGTGGAATTTGAATTTTGCATCTTTTGCCTCTTACCCTATGTATCTCCTATGTGGCTCTTATGTAGATTCCTTGTTATTCCTTCTTGAAGCTTCCCAAACCCTACCTAACATGTTCTTTTTTCCTCTTTAAATTTCTATAAAAGGGAGGTTTCACTCCCCCATTTGAGCACTTAGCATTCATATTGTTGGAGCAATATTAACACTTTGAGCTCTTTAGCGTCCTTAGCATTTTCATCTCATAGTCGTTACATTTTCATTCATAACTTAGATTTTCATTTCTTACATGGTAGCTTAGATTTGTTTTCATAGCTTAGTTTGAATCTTGTATTTCCATTCTTAATTTAACTTTCATTTGAATCTAGTTTGGTAATCTTTGTAGGATTTGATGATGAACAAATCCATAGACCCTGGATATCTTGCATGCAAATAACAGGTTACAATGAAGAAAGAAAAGCAGAGAGAGAGAGAGAGAGAGAGAGAGAGAGAGAGAGAGAGAGAGAGAGAGAGAGAGAGAGAGAGAGAGAGAGAGAGAGAGAGAGAAGTGTTTTCTCAACAAACAAGAAAGTTGTATTTTCTTGTACAAAAGAGAATGAAGGAATTTACAATCGATCAATCCTTATGAAGGAGATCAAAACCCTAAAAGGATAACCCTAAGAGGTAAATGACATTTAATATTTACTAATTAATTATTAAATGGAAATGCAAGGTGCATAAAGTGAAATCTTAAGAAAGGAAATATAGGTAATTTAATAAATTAAATTAAATTAACCTTTTACTCTAACACCCCCCCTTAAGATGAGCAAAAATATAGCTATAAACAATGCAAAAAGAGAAAGAAAACTACAATGCAAAAGAAAACTTGGGTCCCAGCGACAAGGCTTGATGAGGTACCCAATCACAACCAAATCTTTATGAAACGAAGAAACAGAGAAAACCCAATGGGAAAAATCCTACTTCAAAAAGAGATAGAAAAAGATGCACAAATGAAATATCTAAAGAGAACCTCTCAAGACCATAAGTACAATGAAAGCCCCCATGATAGAAGCTTGAGACTCCATAGCCCCCCTAGAATGGCAAAACTCATGTGTCGATGATCATACCAATGTGGCTCCAATTTGAAGGAAACAAAGGTAGTGGACAAGGATGGTAAAACCCATGTATGTAAGAGGCAGGTGGAAGTCCTAGCTGATGCTCAAAGGAGAAAGCATGAGAATCTTGAAATGGAATCTCTAATGGAGGTGGGATAAAAGGTGTGTTGAATCTATCATCTAAGAGGAGATCTGTGTTCTTTGATATATCCTCAACAACTGCGATAGGTGGGTCAATGATTAGAGGTGCAATAGTAGGAAATGTTGTAGAGTAATCATGTGCGAAAGATGGAATCTAAATAGGAGGTGGAGGTGTAGAAGTCACAACACTGGTCTCAAGAACAACACATAAGTTCAAGCGACTTGACTTGACCTTAGTAGTCTCTCATGAAGAAGGAGAGTGGGTCCCTGATAGTGGAGATGGTAGACCAAAATGAGAGGAGTATAGGTGGGAAGAATGATCAACAATCCCTATAGCAATAATATTGCATGTCGCACTATCTCTAATGTGCATTGAACCTTGTGCAAAATCAATTATCTTCCCTATCCCACTGTGTGTAATCCGATAGATAGAGAAAAGGTTAGAGGACAAAGATGGGACACAAAGTACATCATAAAATATATCATCATCAATGTCAATAGAATCTTTCCCACATACAGTCATAATAGTGTTGTTCCCCATCAAAATGTGTGGAGTGGGAGAAGCATAAAAAGAAGAAAACAAATCCTGAGAAAATGTCATATGGTGTGGAGCACCTGAATCCAGTAACCATCTAGAAGAGGGTGGAATATAAGTTGTACATAGTGCATGACCTATTCCTATATCTTTACCATCTGACTGAAATTATGATGATGAAGATGATCTGTGAGAAGTAGAAGGAATATCAATGTTGCTCTTTTGAAGGAGAGCAGTCAAATCTAAAACCTATTTGGCATAGCCTTCTAACTTCTTCTCATAGCAATGTGACTCATCATGATTAGGTTTATTACAATAATCACACTTCGGTCTTTCTGGCTTTGGTTTACCCGCCTTAGGAGGAGGTGTCTTTAATGAACTATGAGTGCTAGAATCAGTCTGAGACTCTATAGAATGAGATTTATGTGTCTTCTCCTTCATCCCTAAAGATGGTCAAGCTACCAATGCATAATTTTGTGAGCCTGTGAGAGAATCCAACTGAGAGAGCTTAGCCTATTCTTGAGTCAAATGATCACAAAAAACCTCAAAGGATGGCATGGTAAATATCTTACCCAAAGCATCTTTGCTGGAATAGAAGGTAGAAGCAAAAATCTAAAATTTTCCATAAAGCTTAGAAAGAATCAAATAGATACACTCAATGTCAGTCTTGGTTTTCCCACAACCCTGCAATAAAGATATATGTTGATTGAATTTCATCAAGAAGTCCTAAATGGAAGGAAAAGAATCTGGTATGAGAGAGGTAAGATCTACCTCAACATGAAGTGCCCCGAACTCATTCATTGTACCAAACAAGCCTTCAAGCTTGGTCTACATAGCTAGATGGGTATTGCACCCATCAAGATGAAACTATAGACTATCAAATATTTGTAAAGAAATCAACCCCACTGCCTCATTCATCTTGTTCTTGTGCTGCAAAGTCTGATATTGACTCTAAAATACTGGTTGCACTGTATCTAAACAAGACCATAACCCTTTTCACCAGAGAAGTTGTGTCATGAAGGTCTTCCATGTGTGATAGTTATGAAGGGTCAGAAGTTCTAGACAAGAACAGGTCTTGGCCATTGTTTTAGAAGGCGTTGGATTGATTTTTGAAAACATTCTATTTTGCTAATATTAATAATAGAAACAATAATACAAAACACCCCTCACACTACAAAAAACTGAACCCCAGCTGCTAGAAGGAATGTGTAAACAAGAAGAGAGAGAAAAATATTCAGTTTGAGTATCAAATGTACCTTTGAGAAATACTTATGAAAATATTTGATAATATGGATAGGTCTTGAGAAGAGCTTTTTGGCACTTTTTTTGGATCGAAAAACAGAGCTATAACGAAGAAGTTACAACCCCCGAAAGATAGAAGACATCAACAGACATCGAGCACAAAATTAGGTACCAAACTAGAAAAAAATCCAAAAAATACATACTCTATTTTCTCCATCTTTGAACCAATTTTCTGACGCTTTTTTTGGATCAAAAAAGACCCCTGTATGCCCAAGATATCATCAAAAATTTGACAAGGCCCCCAAAAGAAGAAAAAATAAATAAATTCCACCATCGAGGTGGTGCAGTGGTGGCACCTTGGCGATGGTGGTCGAAGGGTAGTACCACTGGAGGCAAGCAGTGGCGGCATATTTAGTGAAGGCTCGGTGGAGCCGCAAGCGGCAATGGTGCATGGGTCGCAAAGCGGCAGTGCAACGGCTGACAATTTGTGGTGATCACAATGGTTCTGTTGTGGTTAGAACGTTGTGATGGCCACTATGGTTAACTAACCATGGCAGTCAAAAACTAGATTTTTAAAAAAATTGTGATTTTTTAATTCATCTCAGAGTGCGTGCAGAGGTCGTACGACCCTATTATGCAAAAAAAAATTGCCTCCTAGATCAACGTTGTCCAAACTCAATAAATTTTATATGAAAATGGGGGTTTTTACACCTTTTGAATCTAACCGTTAGGCTTGTTTGGCCTCAAAGTGCTCCAAAAATCAAAGACCCACATGTTTTCACAAAAAAATACTTGAAAAACACCAGGTTTGTTCTGTCAAACCCCCATTCTTCTTTTTCTTCAAACAAGAATAGGCAACCACAAGCAAGGCTATGATATCATGTAGTATTTAATGATGAACAAATCCATAGACCCTAATTATCCTACATGCAAATAACTTGTTACAAGGAAGAAAGGAAAGCAAAGAGACAAGGGTTTTCTCAACAAACAAGAAAATTGCATTTTCTTGTGCAAAACAAAATGAATGAATTTACAACCAATCAATCCTTATGAAGGAGATCAAAACCCTAAGAGGTAAATGAAATTTAATAATTACTAATTAATTATTAAATGGAAATGCAAGGTGCATAAAGTGAAATCTTAAGAAGGAATTAAAGGTAATTTAATAAATGAAATGAAATTAATCTTTTACTTTAACAATTTCTTGCATTTGCATTCTTTAGAATAAATGTTGCACTATCATCCTGTGAAGATTTAGGGCACATTATTCATACTTGTTTCTTAAATGCATTCACTCATCCATCTTAGCTTAAATTTTAGATTTTAATTTTGTTTGCATTTGCAAGAAACTGCAGTGGGATTGTTGTATTATGTTGGAAGAACACACCCAAAAAAGTTTCCAAGAGAAAATAAAAAAAGCTTGATTGGGTGCCCTTGTTTTAGCTCTTTAGAAGTTATGATGAATAATTTCTTGTGTCTTGCATGTTTGTTTATGAAAATGTATAGTTTAGGTTGAATCTTGGTTTTTCCTAATCTTGCATATTTTTGGCTTGCAGCATATAGGTCATGTTTTTAACGTATACAATTGTCTAGAGTATGGATAATAAATTTAGAAAGACATAAGAGTATTCTCTATGGGGTTATTTTTAAATAGAAATACAAGGAAAGTGTTATTACCACTACATGTTACCTAATTGACAAAATTCCTAAATCAAAACTTATTGACAAAACCCCTATTAAGATTTGGATGGGAAAACATATCTTACATTAGTATCTTCAAGATTTTGGTTTTAAGGTACACACTCATCTACCAAAGGATAAATCAAAGTATAAGATAGTGAATTGTGTCTTGAATTGTTGGAGTAGTGGATATCAAGATTGCATTATCTTGGATCTAGTGGTCTAAAAGGAATTGCATAATCATAATGCAATTTTTATAGAGATCACACCTTCTCCTCTAGTTGAGAAACAAAATGGGTGTGTGAATGCTATAATGTAGAAATAAACATTTAAATTAAAATAATTGTAATTGAATCTAAATAACCATCTAGTATTATAAGATTAATGACAGCATTGGAGGTTTGTGGCATTCCATTCACACAGACTAAAGAATTGAAGCACAACTTGTCTTCTAATCAGTTTCATATTGTCTCCTAGCATGTATTGAAATCCTAGTCTTGTGAATGGACAAGAACGTTGCCCAAAAATGAGCTATAAAATACCAAATCAAGCTATGAAAGACAAAAATCTAGAGGTCATATATGGAGTGCATACCTGTTTAGGGGGAAAACTAGAATGTTGCCCAAAAATGTGTCAAAATGTCAATGTGGAAGAACCTGCAGGAAAATGATTCAAGGAAAATGTCAAGATAAAATGTAAATGTGCTCAATGGTCTTATGAAAATAAATGGTCTTCAAAAACATATTCACCTTAACTAGCTCTCGCACGCACAAACCGCCAAAACTCCCACCCACAATACCCAAATAGTGAATTGATCTCATACCTTTTTCTTTTTTTTGTTTATGAGCTCTATTTTGTCATAATTTCAACCAAATTGGGCTCATAAACATAAAAAGCCTGATTTGGTCAAAATTTTGACTAATCGAGCTGATAAAAAAAAAGCCAAAAAAGGCCTTGGTCATATTTAAAGGTCAAAAACTGACCTCAAATGTATTAATTATGGGATGTTTCTCAAGTGTGTTGATGAAGACCATCAAAAAAGGCTGCTACAAGCCTTCCATAATGAAGCTTGTGATGTTCACTATTTATCTATAGTCATGACCTTCAAGATCCCCAGGATCTTTTACTACAGCTTGGGTATGTTTTGGGATGCTTATAAATTGGTAGGTTAGTGTGAAAAATGTAAATTATTTGCAAGAACACCCCATTTGGAAGCCCTCCCACTAAAACTTGTCATCATAGAAGAATCATTCAAGCAGTGGAGATTAGATTTCACCAGGCCCCAAAACCCATCATCCGGTGCAAGACATACTCACATCTTGACAACTACCGACTACTTCACTAAGTGGATCGAAGCCATCCCAATCAAGACAACTACCTCTGAAGTAGTTTGCACTTTCCTAAAGAGAACATCGTGTTCAAGTTTAGAGTACCAATAAAAATTGTGACTGATAAAGCACAAAACTTCTCTTCTGATGAATTTCAAATTTTATATTATGATAATGGGATTGAACTTTCACATTCCTCAAATTACTTCCCATAGGGGAACAAACAAGCTAAGTCCAACGACAAGAATCACATTTCTAATATGTAGAAATTGGGCAAAAAGAACGCGGAGGATTGGCATAAAATATTTTACAAAGCATTATAGATTGATCATGATTTCCAATCTTCTAAAGCTTGGTCATGATCAGTTGTGTGTCTTGAACCTTTGAAGTTTAAACTTTTTGTTCAAAGTTCAATATTCATCCAGTCATCTCTTAAGTAGTTGGTTGTTAGGATCTTTACATTCCTTAATTTCAATGTGTGTTGTGTAACTTAGACCTTGAATCTTGAACTCGATGATTCAAAGTTCAAAAAATTTGTCTTCATCCAGCATTTACAATGTGTTAAGGTTTCTCTTCCTCGCACTATAGGTGTGTTCTTATTGAACCTTGAACTTGAACCTTGAGAACTTTCGTTCAAGATTCAAAGCCCACATTTCATCATGTAAATGGTAGGTCTCAATCATGTATGGTCAGTCCTAATTGTTATAGCATATTGAACTTAAAACTTGAAATTTTATGTTTCAAAGTTTGAGGTTTGAGCATATAATATGTCATGTCAGAGCTACACACACCAACCTCAAGAAACACTTTTTGGTACAATGATTGAAAAGACAAGTGGCATGCATATAGTTATAAGGGTGACAGAGTAATAAGGAAAGCACACGTGAAATGTTGTTTTGCATTCAATAAGGGAATGAGTGATATTTAATTTAGGCAAGTTTTTATAAATGATGGTATAGTAGTCAAAGTGAATAGGTTACCTTAAAATTATTTCTTTCTCATCATTTTCTTCACCTTGAGTGCATAATTGTTCAATTGTCATGAATAAGGTGAATAGACATGAAGGCAAATTTGTCTCTTCCAGAAAATGGGTGTTGAAGTAATAGTGGGTTTCTAGCAAACCCTCCTGGTATTTTTCATTTTCAAAGCTTACCTATTCTCCAATTAGATGTTTCAGTATTTTGCTTTTTCCTTCTACTTTATCTTTGAAACTCGTGTACTTCAATTATGTCTTCCTCTAAGTTGAAAAAAAACCATCCCTCACCCATAACTAGTTACCTCCTAGTTATGGGAGTAGATAAAGATATTGAGGAATTAGTGAAAAGATTCAGGGAAGTAGAAGCAGGGTCTATGGCTGCTAAGATTGCCAAAAGTGGGTTATTAGAGGCCGTAGGGTTCTCAAAAGTAACAATGTGCCCTAAATTCGTTATAGAATGTCGAAATAGATATGATAAAGAAGGTGGGTGCATTCATACTTTCTCTGGTGATGTAGTAGTGCTTATCAATAGGTAGATAGTAATGACAACCTCAAGAATTCCTCCTGCACAAACCTATGGAGACTGGACCTTTGCCAAGGTTGAGACAAAGTTTGATAAAAATATGAAAGTTTTTAACAATGCAATAGCTAAGAGTTGGATGTTGAAACCAGAGACTAGAGGTTCTCGACTCCCCAAACCTTAGAAGAAAGACCACCTAGTCAAAGACTTATGGGATATGGTCATCTTGTTTCCTAGAGTAAAGGGAAACCCACATGATATTCTTTGGGAAGATTGGAAGTATAGTTTCATTCAAGCTATTTTTGATGATGGAATGTATGTTGACTGGGATGAGATTATATCTAGTACACTACATGAAGAATTATTCCAATTGATTGAAGTATTTGGCTTTTCATGTCTTCGTATCTCTTATATGGTTTGGCCTATTGCAAAAAACTAAAAGGGTTACCCCATGAGCCATGGATTGGAGACATGAATATTTATGAATATCACCCCCTACTACAAAAGAAGAGAAGCCCAAAAAAAATTTGGAGAGTCTTGGTGTGTTTCTAGCCAGACAGGCTCTTGAATCAAGGAACAAGAAATTAAAAAATGTTTAAGGAAGTCATTGAGGTGATCCTAGTCTATGGTAGTGTCTACATACAATTTTCAAGATTCACTTTCTTGAGAATTGGAGGATTTGATAAGAAACCTATGAAACTGCAAGGATATTGCCTAGATAGTTATATACTGGTGGAGGTTTGTAGACAATTGGACTATGTAGATAGGAAATATAAGCCAAAGCGAGGAGTAAGCTGCATTTTTCCTCTTGAACTTGGTCATTACCATTGTCGTAAGATCCAAGATTCTACATGCCTAGAACTTGAAATGAGAGCCATGAACCTAAGGTCGTACTTGTTTAGATGCAACTTTGATAGTAAAAGCTTTGCCACTACCCACTATTTTATGGATGCAAATTTTAGTCATAAACCTCAACTAGAACATTATTGGGTAGACTACACTAACAAATACAAAGTAATAAAGATATTGTGGGCTAGGTTCACCTTAAAGAAAATAGTGAGCCTCAAACTAGAAATGGACATTGAAGGTATTGAAGAAGGTGAAAATGAGGACATTTTGGATCCTAAATATGAAGAGCTGGTGGAATATGAACTCATCCATCAAATTGACTAGGACAAGAAGGAGGAAGACGACATCTGTGTCAAAACCTTGAAAGTAATAAATTGGATAGAAAAATGGTTGAGAACTAAGAGGATGGAGAATACAAATTGTGTTAGGCTTGAATCTAGAGAAAGCCTAGAACCCCCACAAATCAAACCCCTGCCTATGTGTACTAATAAAGATGAACAATTATCTCTTGCAGGTGAAGCTGAACCAAAAATAGAGGTTCAACCTAAAGAGCTTGAGCCTTCTCTCATAAAACTAACTGGAAGGGTGACACATTTAAGGAGCAAGAGGATTAACAAACCTACCAAATGACCTCTTTCCATTGTGGACCCAGAAACATCTGAGAGCAAGAAAGAAGAAGTGAGGGAACCAATCATGGACAACCCAAAGCAAGGTCAAGCAAGGATAAGAAAATGGAGATGCCTAAACAAAATCCCCTGCTACTAGGCACTCCTATAAATTTTTAGACTCCTTCGAGTAAGAATATTTCCAAATGCCCAAACTAGTTGGATTTTTATAAGTAAGAGACGTAGTGTAGTCCCTATATCTACAGTAGTTGGAAATGTGGTAAGTAAATACCTTGGGAAGACACCAAAAAGTAAGAAACCTAAAGTAGAGGCAATGATGGATGTGATGAAGATACCGGATGTTGGATGGTGGATATCTTAAATCCAATCATTAACAAAACTAGTAAAGAAATGACACCACAAGATTTCTAGGTAGAAAACGTTGACATAGGGAACGCAACAAGGGTTGCAGACATGAAAGTTTTTTATTCAAACAATAAAAGGATCATCCATCTAAGATGGAAGGGTTAGAGGGACAAGAGATATTTAAAACAAATTATAGAGTAAAACCAAGAAATTGAGAGCCCATTTCTACAACTATTGTCGCAAATGCCTTTGAGCATTGATGTGAAATCTATGGAGAGCCAGAAGCTCATTAACCAAATTCAAACATATAGAATAGTGGCTAGAATGTTTAATGAATGGGTTGATGCAATTACTAATGAATTAGTCAACTATCTCTCCAATTTAGAGAAAGCTTATCTATCAGGATACGAAGCCATCAAAGAGCTACAAACAGAGGTTATAGCCTGAAGCAAAGAAAAGAAAGAGTAAGAGGATCAAGTTGTAGCAATAGATGAAGTTCTAGTTTATGATGTGGATAGGTTATTGATCAAAATCTTGTACCTGATGTCATTGAAAATGTAGTGTTCACGCTAAAAGTAAATTTGGGTTGGAGAAATGAAGTCATTGAAGAAGACATTGAACAATTTATACATGAAATCATGGATAATAACGTCAAAGTTATCAATGTATAGATGATGGAAAATACACCAATCACAAACCAGGATATAGAAAAGGCAATTGCGTCCTTGAAAGAGAATATGAAAGATCAGAAAAATACCAAGGACATTGTACTCAAAAACTTCACCGAGATTGGCACGGTTGACTCCTTGGTTATTATGGGAAAAGATTGCCTAGCAATGCATGAAAACAAGTTGGAGGAAGCGCAAATGAGAAAATACATCCAGACACAAAGGGATTGTCAGTGTACCCAATTAGCAAGTCCTTATGACTTTCGTGGGAGTTTTCAAGGAATGGAGTGCAACATCGCCAGAGAAGATGGCTTTGGAAAGTACAGCCAATTCTACTGCCCCAACTATGGATGAAAGTCTCAATTTAGTTTTGGGAGTAGTTTTTAGGGGTGGTAGTTATCTAAAATGGGATAGGAAGTAGGTTTTTGTTTTTATCATGTTGTGGCCCTGCGTGGCTATAAAAACTATTTTTCATTGATTTTGAAGGATGATGATTCTTCGGTAATGAAAAGCTTTGTTTTCCTATAGTTAGACTTTATTACAACTTTAAACTTACTTTCTAATATAATCAGTAGGTTATATACATTTGATTTCCCGTAAGTTTGTGAGATCATTTGGTTGCAAAATTTTCATCTTTGGTTTCTTTTGGAATTGAAGCATTATTGTGGTAATTAAATTGGTTGTTATGTTTCTTTGATGTTAATACTTCCATGTTGAACATCTTAATCATCTCTGAATCATCTGTTTCTTTCAATTCCAAGTCAGTTGGCTTGTTTTTGTTTGGAACTACATTAATCTATAATGTTGTTATCACAAAGTTGTTTTAAAATGAATGTTAATGCCTTATTACTTTTGGGTTTAAAAATGAAAGCTTCAATATTATTCTTTCATAATAAAATAAATTAATGTACATGTTTTAAGAGGTACCTATGCCTCAATGCAGAGAGTTCATTTGTGAATGTTTGAACTCAACTAGAGGTGAAAGGTCTCCTATGGGATAGAGGCAATTTTGATACATAATTTTGAAGAGGAAAAATATGTTCACTAACAACCTTCAATATTTTTTTATAGAGGATCTTTTCTCCAATTGAGATTGCCTTAAGATAACCAAGATTTTTGAGACACCATGATAAGTAAATTAAGCTACAAACTGCTTCTTTCTTGAGAGAGATTTTGAATATCGCAGCCCCCCGAATACCATATGATGATGACATGATAAAAGCGATATTGCACTTGATAATTCAAAGCTTCTATAGCCTTGATGGAAACAATGGATATACTTTGCAAGGAGGTTTATAATATTGGATATTTGTGCAAAAATCAAAGTGAGTAACCTTCTTTTTGGATTACAAGATTTTATCCATGTTATCTTTCATAACTTATTGGTCATAATCAAGGAGTACCATGTGTAGCGTCTTAAAATGGACACACTTCATTTTTAGACCTTTTAGCACTCCTTAGTGTGGCTTTGGACTCTTTTCCTCCTCTCCTCTTTCATTCCACTCTTCTTCTTCATCTCTCTCTTTCTGACATGGTCTTGTAGGTGTTGCTTTGTTACCCTTTTGATTGTGTCTCATGAATAGTTCCTTATATTTGATTTTCACCTACATATCTATCTAAGTCATTTTGTCTTGTCCTTTAGGACCAAGTTGACCCAGGTCAACCTAGTCTGGACTAGATCAAACCAAGTCACCCTAGTCCCTGGTGGTTGCAAGGTTCGGGGCTTGAAAGTCCTCAAGTTTACCAATTAGTTTAATTAACTCACTCGTCAACTTTAGTTGTTTTCCTGTCTGAAGACTAGTATAAAAGGAGGCCTGGGGGCTTCATTTTCATATCTCACATTCTCAAGAAAGCAAGTAATTAAGTCTATTTCAAGAAAGCATCATCAAGCATTCAAGTCTAAATATCTCCTTCTTGCATCAAGCTTCTTCCTTCAAGGTGGTAGTGAAGTTTGGCTCTAAGGAGAATATCCATCATTCCAATCCATTCAAGTTCTTCTATTATTCATCCATGGAATGTCACATACTTTTCCATACATGAGGTTTTGGCTTCTTTGATTTTCTTATGGTTTCTTTGAGTCAAGGCTATTACACTTACCTACTTGATCACATATCAAAGTCAATTGCATCTTCGAAGGTAATTATATCTTTCACTTGACATTACTCAAATCTACTACATGCAAGAATTTCCTTTATTAATTATATTTCAATTTATGGTTATTCCTTAACATGAGGCTTCACCTAGGCAATCCCTCATCAAACCCAATCACAAAAACCCTTATTTTATGTATTTGTTTGCAAGATATCAATTGGAGCTTACATATATGGAACCTACTCTTCGGGATCTTGCTAGAGAATTTCATTGCAAAGTTGCTAGACTATGTCAACCTGGTTGTAGGATGTCCTTCCAACTCAACCTAGTCCTTCAATACCCTTTTGTCAGGATATTTTTGGGTTTTGTTCCTCTCGTCATTTTATTTAGAGGGCCACAGTCAAATTTTAGAAAATAGTTCAAACCCAAAAATTTTGGAGCTAAAATACATCTTCCTCTATGCATTTCAAGGTGAGTCTTTCAGATTTTATTTTCTTTCACATCTTTACCCTAGATATATATATTAATTGGGCTAATTATTGTTAGAAATAGGGAATACAGAGAGGGGGGTGAATCAGTATTCTACAAACTTTTGTCGCCAACTAAATATTATTAATTACTTTGTACCATGCATAAGAAACTAAACAAGTAATGTTGAACAAAAATAATAACCACACATAAAGAGAACTCATAACACCATATTTTGTTAACTAGGGAAACCCTAGCCAAGGGAAAACCCCGGTGGGGATGAAACCCACTAGATAATATATTGATATATATGTTCCTTGTTAGAGGATGGACCATGTTAGGAGTCAATGAGAAAATTCAGTATAGAGAGTCCCTGTTAGGATACTTTGAATCCTTGTTAGGAGATATCGACCCTGTTAGGAGTTGTAGTACAGTAGATGCAAGAAGAGCTCACTACCCAAACATGCACTTCCAATTACAAGAAGAGATCACTACCCAAACAAGTAATTAGTCTTCAGATATATAAGTGTTGTAACTTCTTTCTTGAATGATCTCTAACGTGAGCTTGATCTTGGATCACAAAATCAAGTTCTCAAAAAACTTTGCATATATCGTTTCACAAAAAGTTCACATATCACTTATCACAATATAATTGCACACTTATTTTCGCAAGATGTCCTTTGCATAAATACCATGCCTTTTCACAAATTACTACTAGGTCGGCTAAAATATACTTTTCCAATTTAGAGTAAACATCTAGGATGTCAACCCTAATTGGTCAAGTAATTATTTTGTAAACAAAATAATTCCTTTACCTTTAATTTCGTTGTTTTTTTTACTAGTAAAATGTGAATATCTTTTTTTTGTATTGTCTATACTGATGTCTAAAGTTATACACATCATCACCAACATGTATACTATCTCCATCTAACTTTGTTAGTCATAATATGATGTCAAAAATATTTTTCATATAAAATGATGTATTGTTGTAAACCAATTTCATACTTAGACAATTTTCTGAGTACCAAAAGTTAAGTATCTTTATTTCCAAGGTATACCACAAGTATGTACATCATGTGTTGCCATTAATGACAACAATTACATCACTTCATATAGCCAATTGTCAACAATCTCCCCCTTTGGCATTGATGGCAACAAAGTAAGGAAAATTGGCTAAGTGACAAAACCTTAACAAAAACTTATAATACTTATCATCTATTACATTCAATATTACAAATGTTAAATTACTTAGTTGCTCCCTCTTTGAATATGATTGCTACATACATAACTTACTATACAATTTTCTTCTACAGCTTCTCCCCCTTTGACATCAATGACAAAGGTCAGAAAATCAAAAAACTGTGAAAAAGAAAATGTTATCTGACTATTGTCAAAATACTGTCTTGTTGCCTTAAGGTGTTAAAATCTTCATACAATCATCAAAAATTTCCTTTAAACTATCCATGTCTTTCTCCCATGTATCCTTTGTTGCTTTGGCAGTAGTGAGCATTGCACATAAGGCAGATGATACAATCTCAACTGCATTAAGGTTGCAGTAGGTGAAGTTTGCATAAATGTCTTTAGCTTTGACACATTCTTCCAATTATCTTTAAACGGTTGATATCTTCAAAGCAATAGACTTTCTGAATTCTGATAGTTTCTTTACAATTAGATCTTTTTCAAATTCTAGTTTCCTGATGTCAAAGTGTACACTGACGACTTGTCCTTCTAACTCATCAATTCTACAAGAGGGTTGTTGTACCTGACTGGTTAGATCTTCCAGCTCACTTAGCTTCCCTTGAATCTTTTTATCCACATCTTTGGTCAACATACGACAGAAAGTACATTTGATGTACAGTACCTTGCCAACTTGTTGGCATCTTTGGAGTTCCTTGATACAAGTATCCAGACTCAACAAATCATTCTGAATGTTCTAACAAATGGTGCTAAAAAGATTAGCATCATGTGAAATTTGAGCCTTAAACTGAGCAACATTCAATAAGTTTGTAAATTCATCATCAAACGATTTCACAACTTCAAGCTTATGCTCTCTGTTCGAGATCTACTTGAGTGTGTTTGGATATGAGGGTGTTGTACAATCTATTAGTCACCTCCATTAGTGCTCTTTGTAGACTTTTCACCTGTTTGTTCTTTTCAAACAATTTTGTCAAAGATGAGATCAGATTAGATTGATCATCATCATCACCTGTAAGGTTTGCAAGAGATATAGGAGAGGATGAGCTAGATGCTTTCACCTCATCTTCCTTTAGTTTCTCCTTCGCTTCGTTCTTTGATCTTCTTCTTCCTTTTCGTCTCTTATTTTCTTTTCTCTTTCTTTCTTTTCTTCTTCCAACTTTTTCTCTTTTTCTTCTTCTTTCCTTTCTTCATCTTCTTTCTACTTCTTTTCTTCTTCAAGCAATTTCAGCTTGACTTCTTCAATTTTCTTCTTTTCCCCTTCTAGTTGTCTTTTCTCTTCCTCAACCAATCTTAACTTATCCTGAATATCTTCAAAATGGGGATCAGGTTGATCAAATGGGTCTTCATCAATGTTAATTGTAACATTTGTCTAATCAATCTGCATAGTATCACTACTTACTAATACTTCTAAGGTTTTCTCTACAGCAGTAGGTTCTGCCTTTAGTTTGCTCATCATTTGATTGATAGCTATTGCAGTTTCTTCTTATAACATTCTTTTCTCCTCCCATGAATAGAACTGGCCTCATCTTACTTTTCAAGTAAGGTGCTAATTTCTTGATTTCATCTTCATCATCTATCTTACACATAGTTCTCAGCATTGACTTCCAAAGTTCCATGTCCTCTTCATGAATTGGTGTTTTCTTTGCTATGAGTCTATCATAGACCTTTTGATTTACAAAGACTTTAATGCTCTCAAGTTTCAAGTTATTTATAATCATATATCTCACAGTAGAGATATCAATTTGTTCTTTCTCCATTTCACTGTATAAATCATAGAACTTATTCATCTGTACAAAGCTTTTTGTTTGACTCTCTTTTTAGGTCCAATAGCTTGTTGTTTGACTCTCTTTTTAGGTCCAATAGCTTGTTGTTTGACTCTCTTTGACTGTCTTTTGGATTCACTTGGTTGTTCAACTGATACAACAGCATATGGAATGCTATGTTCTGTAGGATTTTTTGCAATAGATACACCGGATGCTTGGCCAACTAATAGAGGTGTCACATACATTACACCTTGTTCACCAGTTTGTTTCATTCCAGAGATAGTTTGTCTTACTGCTTGTGATTCTTCTTCTGACATTCTAGCCTCCAATACTATTTTCTTCATTACAGATGCAATCTTTTTATGAGATGCCTTTTCTAAAGATGCCTAGTAGGCTGATTGGGTTATCTCCTCATATGTTTCGAATATGTATGGTGCTTGATCTATATTTGATTTTAACAATAAATCAATATAACTAATAACTATATCATCACTCAATTCATAACCTAGGGGCTCAAGAAATTTTTCTCGAGGTTCTACTGCTTCAATATAGGTTAGGTCAGTGTCCACCATAAAACATATATCATTCTTGAATCTGTATTGTAGGGGCGATTCTGTATCTCTGTTTCATCTCATTCTGAAATGTTCTCATGATCAAGTTTCTGATGTCGAAGATTTTCTCTATTGGATTTCTTCTACATACATCTTTTATTTTGTCCATAGTACATCTTTCACTGCTCATAATATCAATAATTGATAAAAATGGAAATCTCTTAAGTACATGAAAGAAAATATGATTAATCAAAGATTGAAATCTGAATACATCATTCTTGGTTCTCTTAATCTTCTCTAAGTTTTCAATACGTTGTACTCTCAGAATTTCACTCAAATTCACTTGTTCTTTCTCAACACATATCTTATAAGTTGCATAAATAAATCTTGTTGATAACTCATCATTCTTAGAACTTGTATTGGTTAGGACTTGGAAGAAATCTATAAGTTTTATTAGTTTTCATGTTGCTGCCGAGTGAAAATGAAATTTTAGTTGATGTCGAGCTATTAAGGAGAGAGTATGCAATGATTCTACTCAAGAATCTTACATCATGTTGTGAGATGGTGTTGATCACCATTGCTTTATCATTGTAAACTACCTTAGTGTAATTTTCAACCTTCTTCTTAACCAGTTTCTCACCAATAGGTACACTACCTTGTTTGCTAAGACCAGTGACCTCATGAATAAGGTTGGTAGAGATGTCAACTACATTATCTCCCATCCAAATCTTTTCATTATGGATTATGCTTAATATAATCTATTTCCATTCCTCAGTATTAAGTTCGTAGTAGAAAGGATATTTCACTAAGTCTAAGTCTTTTAGATGCTCATATCTGGGCTTAATAGTCATATCATGGTTGAAAACAATCTCCATATCTCTATTCATAAACTCACTTCCAATATTTTCAAACTTACTAGACAAATATCTTCCTACATCTTCCAATAACACTACATTGTTCGGGGTAATTGATAAGGCCAAATTAAGGTTTTCCTCTAAGGGTTTCATAGGAACAACCTTCAATTTGGGTTTCTCAATATTTTCAACATTATGAACAACTAACATATCCATGATTATACTGAAAATAAATTGGTAGAAGAATTTATGTGCGAAAAATGATAAAATACCTTTTTCGGAGTAGGATTTTGCTCGAAATTACTGTTGCCAAATTGTTTATGTGTGCTCATAGCTTTTGAGATGATCACAATGTAGAAAATAATCAAGTTTGTACTCCTTTTATTCATCTAGAACATGCATTAATTACGTACTTCACTCAATTGAAAAAGATGTTTATTTCTCTCTAAAATCAAGTATCTGCTTGAGATCAATTGTATGATCTTTGAATGATCTCTAAAGCTCACCATAGCTTCCTCTCATCATGAAAATGCTTCACAAAACTTTACTTCACGAAATTTGCTATAGAAACATAGATTTCATCTTTTGTCACAAAGTAAACTATCTTTGTTATAACACTAGCTCTTATTTCCTTTGTAACTTGTTCCAATAAGCTCCACATTGCAAGTGAGCTTAACTACAATCCAAACTCATCAAGATACATTTTTCCTCAACCTCGCTATGAGTGGTTCGATCTCTAAATGAAGTTTCCAATTCTGGTGATGTAAACAAGCTTAATTCAACTTGGTTGAATCAAACTCGATTATTGACTTCAATTGTCCTATCTCACCATCATCTAACTTTTCTTCTGAGATGTCTAATCCTTTTACAAATGCCTCATTGAGTTCTTCTCGAAGTTCACTAAATACATTTGTTTGTTCTTCATTGTCTTTCTTACTTCCAAAGTTATTCTCATGATTCATTTTGTCATTTTTGAAGTTCCTCTCATTGTTGCTTCTATTTTCAAAGTTTCTTCCATGATTCCTTTTGTCATTTCCAAAGTTTCTTCCATTATTGCTTATGGCCATTTTGCAGTACTTTGTTGTATGTTTGAAGTTGTTGTATAACTGGCATATTGAGGTTCTGCTTCTAGGATTTTGTTGATCAATAGGTGCTTGACAATTTTGGGCTATGTGTCCAAAGTTGTTACACTTATAACACAAAATTTTCTTCCTTTCTACATAAGATCTACTTTCTCTTGATGTCCTTTCATTAGATCTTCTATCTACAAGGTTAGTGTTTCCAGACATTCTACTATTTCTTCTATCATTATCATATTTAGCTTTTCTACAATCAATTGCATTGTGACCAATACCATGACAATTATGACAGTAAAATTTTGTAACATGATTAAATGAAACTATTTGTACAATTTCTTTTCATATGACCTATTTCATTACATGAAAATTATTTACCTCTAAATTCATACCTAGTTTCCTTAGGAGATTCCACTTGCGTAGGTTCATCCAATTTCACAGTTTCTTTCTCAACTTCTTTGGATTTATCAAAAGATTGATTGGATTCAATCTTATCATCAGATTTATCTTTCTCTTTCAGATCTAATTTACTTTCAGGTTTCTTTGTAGACATGTTAAATAGATAACCAAGACCAGTTTTATCATAGGTAGATCTTTGTATTGACATAGATTTATCAAGCTTTTCTCTACTAGTGTAAAGATTTTCAAGTTGTTGCTTGTACTGAGTTAGTTCACCTTTCACAATAGTGTTGTACTTATGAAGTTCTTCATGATCTTCTTTCAATGTTTCAAATTCAGATGTCTTCTTCACTAGACTCTCTGTAAGATCTAAATTTTCAGTCTTCAAATTAAATTCAATTTTGCTAGGATCATTCCTCAAACTCAACTTTAAATTGGCAATCTTCAATTCATGCTTCAAGATCTTGTACTCTGTTTTTAGTTTTGAACATTCATCATCATCAATAGATTCAATAGATTTAGGCTTGGATTTGAGATGTTCAATCTTGTTCTTCAATTGTTCAATGTATACTTTGGAGTCTTCATATCTATCTTTCAACTTATCTCTTTCCTTAGTAAGGAGATTAATTTGTTCAAGTGCCTCTTCAAGGTTCTTCATCAATTTTTCCATATCCATAGGGATCTTACTCAAGTTGTTAATCCTCTTCTGAGTAACTGTGCTTTGATACCAATTGTTAGAAATAGGGAATACTGAGAGAGGGGTGAATCAGTATTCTACAAACTTTTATCACCAACTAGATATTATTAATTACTTTTTACCATGCATAAGAAAGTAAACAAGTAATGTTGAACAGAAATAATAACCATGCATAAAGAGAACTCGTAATACCATATTTTGCTAACTAGGGAAACCCTGGCCAAGGGAAAACCCCAGTGGGGATGATACCCACTAGATAATATACTGATATATGTGTTCCTTGTTAGAGGATAGACCCTGTTAGGAGAATTTGAATCCCTATTAGAAATTCCAACCGTGTTAGGAGTTGTAGTACAGTAGATGCAAGAAGAGCTCACTACCCAAACAAGTAATTAGTCTTCAAGTATATAGGTGTTGTAACTTCTTTCTTGACTGATCTCTAACCTCAGCTCGATCTCAGATCACAAAATCAAGTTCTCAGAAACTCTACATATATCACTTCACAAAAAGTTCACATATCACTTATCACAATACAATTGCACAGTTCTTTTCGCAAGATGTCCTTTACATTAATACCATGCCTTGTCACAAATTGATGCTAGGTCAGCTAAGACCATTATATACTTTTCCAACTTAAATTAAACATTGAGGATGTCAGCCCTAATTGGTTAATTAATTATTTTGTAAACAAAATAATTCCTTTACCTTTAATTTTGTTGTTCTATTTCATTGGTAAAATGTGAATATCTCTTTTTCCTATTGTCTGTATTGATGTTTGAGGTTATACACATCGTCATCAACATGTATACTATCTCCATCTAACTTCGCTAGTCATAATATGATGTCAGAAACATTTTTCATATAAAACAATGTACTATTGTAAACCAATTTCATTCTTAGACAATTTTCTAAGTACCAAAAGCTAAGTATCTTTATTTCTAAGGTTCACCACAAGTATGTATATCATGGGTTTCCATTAATGACAACAATTACATCATTGCATATAGCCAATTGTCAACAATATACACGTAGCATCTAGATTTACATTATTGAAGCAATTAGTTCAATTTCACATATACATCATCCTATTAAGGGCCAAAGAGTATATTTCCTTGTATTGCATTCCTCTTTATAATCGGACTTTAGTATTGGCACCCTTCTTCCTTGGGTTCTAGCTAATCTAATTTGGATCATAAGTGGAATCATATTTGAAAATTTGCCTCTTTCCCTTTTTCACATATTTAAATGGCTTAGTGGCCCAAATAAGCATAAACCTACAACCCTATTAAAGTGTCTCCCTTTTCCCTCTAAACACCATGATTAAGGTTTTTGTTTCCATGGAGAACCTTATGATTTTGTGTATTGAAGAGATGGGGGTAATATCTCAACCTATCATATCAATGTTGTTTGTAATCTAGAATGCATTACTTCTATTTCATCATGTGGATTGGTTAATAATGTATTCAAGTATTCTGAAGAAAAATCAAAGTCTCATTTGTACACTACATGAGGAGGATGAAGACATGGTTACAGGGTCACTTTAGTCACATGAGGATTTGTTGAATCCTTCTATTGCACCTACAAGTGGAAATCATCTAAGCCTATATGACAACCAAAAGGTAGAAGAGGGTGCTTCCATGAACTTGTTATGTCAATATTGATCGATCAACTATGTGGATAGATGGACTCTAACAATGATCATTTGCATGAGCAAGGTCTATAGTTGTTTGAGTATGGAGCTCTTCCTTTTGTTGAACTTCAGGCAAACATGAGCATTTCTTTTCAAAAAGAGTGGCATCAACTATATGGAAAGAACAAGTTGTAGATGAGATTTGATATTGTAGACCATCATTTTTTAGAAGTGATTGATTGGCATGATGATATGATAGATTGAGATCCTAGCGTCGATGTGTTTAATGATTGGCTTTAGTGGGATCCTGATGACTCTAAGCATGGAAATGACTATTTTAGAGTGGGGCAATAGAAGCTTGATGTAGATTTACTCTTCTCACCTACATCTAGGTGTGGGTACATGGTCATGTTATGGCATCAAGCTTTCAACAATGATGACTAAATTAGTACTCACACTTGGTTTGGGATAATTGGAGCTTGATTGTTGATAAACAATTCGATGACAAATTTCTTGAGAGAAAGCAATCTCTAGGCGGAAAAGACTGTGATATCCCCGATAAACAAGAAATGGTTTAATTAAATTGATTAATTAAGTGGTCCCAAATTTAAAATAATATCATACGAATTACTTTATATAAATGATTTAATTATAATTAAATAATAAAATTAATAAGAATGTCAATTTTCTTGTAATCCTTTGAGAAACTTCTTGGGGCCCTTTATAAGGTCGTGTTTGGCATTATATGAAATCATCTTGGAGTTTATGTTTCTTTTTATTTCTGAAAGATGAAGGATGAAGATTGTGTACACTATTTTGGAGGTGGAAGACCCTAACTAATTTGTATTTGCAATTTTGATGGGAGTCATTCCTCACCCTAGTCTACCGTTGGAAATATCATTCCAATATTTCACATTGCACTTCAAATTTGTGAATTCTTCATTGAAAGACAAATTTGTAATAGATAATGATGTCTAATACTGTGCTATGAAAAAATTTCATGATCAAAGTATGTCAAAAGCATAGATAAAGATTTTTTTTTTTAAATCTTGTTTTGGGGGGCATAAAAAGTAGTAGTTTCCTTCTTCATTTTAATGAGTTTTCATATTTGACACGTGGGTTGTAAAGTAAAGAAGAGACCTAAAACTTTGACATTCAAGATATAAAGGTTGGGCATTAAGTATCAAGAAAAAAGTGTTTGTATCAATTGAATATTTATCGGCAAGGAATGAATGTCATAACTCATCTTCCTCAAGACATGATATCTTTTAATCAATGGAGCGATGATTTTCATTCCACATTTGATGGTACACGCATGGGCCATGATGATGTGAATGATACACCCCATCAAAAACTAGATATTGTGTACTTTGGGGCAACAAAAATAGAGAATTATCAAATTATTGAATGAAGATTGCTTACATTGAGCTACCCATGAGAAGATGCTTGTTAGGCTTCCAAAGAGTCAAAGGATGACATAATCAACTAGATGAGGCAAGGAAACAAATAAGATCATCCATTAGGTCTTTAATTTCTTCTTTGGGAAGAAGGGGACGAAAAAGATATGTTGAAATGGTGTAAGCATAAGTCTAATTTGTTTTCATCTCATGAGTCACATTTGAGATCTCATAAGTCAGTTTGGTCAATAATTATCTTTCATCTCATGAGTCAAATTTGAGACCTTGCATTCACAACACTCAAAGTGGGGATGCTTATGTGTGAAGTTGATTCCTTCCTACCTAGAGCTGATGAGATATTTGGTGGCATACATAGCAAGTCAACCACGAAGAGCCTGTATATTTTGAGAAATACAACTATCTTACTTTTATTGATTGATTTGTCACTTCTTCCATAAGATAGGGCAGCAATGTACTTGTTGATCGGTGATTTAGTCTTCTTAGATTTTACGTTGAGCCAAGAGGATTAGCATGTAAGGAATTTCCTTTGGTTAATAGCTAAACAAGACATATACTTCACATCCTAAAATGAAGGTACACTAGCTTGTGGAGATACAAGTGAATTTGCACCAACTGTGTGGAGAACTATTCATCTAACTCCCTTTGTTGGAGACTGGCTCATTAATGAATTCTTGTCAACTTTAATTGATGATAGTTATTGTGGCTTCATGGAGTGTGAAATTCTCAATTGTATAAAGGATGCCTTAACTCATAGCAGTAACATTTTGAGGATTAACATGATGGATGAATGTTACAACATATTGGTTTTGAATCCTAGCATTGACATGTATAGTACATTCTTCTAGTGGATACATGATGAGTTGCTTCACTTTGTGTATATTAATGTTTACATCAATGCAACAAGAGGATTAATGGAGCATTGTGTCTTAGGTTGGTATGGGATTCAGGAATTGGTGTTCAATGTGCAAGAGCATATTACTTGAGGACAAGCAATCTCTAGGAAAGGAGGATTCTAATGTCCCTTCCTTAGACAACTCAGTTGTCAAGAGAGGTTGGCCTATTATCCAAATTCTTGTAAATTAGCTACATGGATAGGAGACTTGTTTAGAGGTTCATGAAGGTATGCATAGGATTTGCGAACCATTTTGACCAATTTGGGACAATCTCCTAAATTTTAGGAGGGATTCCTACTTTTTAGGGATTGACTAGGAGTTTATTGAAATGCCTTAAGGAACCTCCATAATCAATCTAGAGACTTTGGTTGTAATTCATATTTTTTAGGGAGGATCCATATTTTTAGGGGAGATAGTCAATTTGCTTGTAGTTGTTAGATGTCATCTTTGGACATGTGGCATCAATCATATTTCAATTTGAATGTTTAGATGATAAGCTTAAGAATAAGTTGGAAATAGTTAATAAAATTTGATTTAAATAGAATAATTATCGAGTGTATTCATATGCAATCGTTTGGCACTTTTTCCTAGATAATAAATGATAAGTTATTATTATAAGGGATCATTTATAATAATGAGAAATTAGGCCTTGAGGGTCGAGATTTTATGAGAAACAAATGAATTTACTTCAACAAATAAAATATGAGAAACCCTATAAGACGTTTGAACCTTCTTAAGGGAGGAAAAAAATATTAAAAAAGGTACATGAGCTTCATTTTTCATGTCCAAGTTATCATTTACACAACAACACATTGAGGTTTGAGATATGTAAAGGGCTTGAGCAACAATTAGGCTTCTAGAAATGCAAACTCTTGGAAGTAGATGAGTTAGACTAAACCCCATCCTTTCTAGCATCAATTTGCATCACTATTCAGAGTTTGCATCAAAGTGTCTTCAAATATGGAGGAAGATTTTGCATAAATTTCAATAAAAGGCAAATAATAATGTTAAATTTACAAATCAAGAAGTTGGCATTGGGTTTTGTACACTTCATTTATTTCTACCCTAACATATAACTACTAGTAGCAATTATATTCATTTCTAGCTTAAAGGTAGGGTTTGGTAAAATATTTCAAGAGTAGATATTATACATCAAGTTGTAGATATGTGTTTAAGGGTTGGAGATCTCAATCATATGCTATCCACATTAGCTAGATGTGCAGCCTAGGTAGCCTCCTAGAATAATTCAAGATGGGTATTAATTTGCAACTATAGTAACACTAAAATCAAATTTTTGTAGCTTCTTGTAGCAAATTAGTGGCAACAAGGAATTCCAAATAAGAATTTGTTATTGTCGACATATCGAATTTGTTTCAACTTATTCCTACTCAATTGTACAATCTAGTATTGAAATAAAGAAAACCAAAATTTTCTAATTATTCGTCGACTTATTTATAATTCAATTTACTTTTAGCATTAGTTGTATTCATTATATACAAAGAAATACAGAAGGAGATAATCTAAACACTTGCAAAAACTAAAATATCAAATATTGCAAAAATAACATTAACATTCAAAAAACTTACAAAAAAATCAAACAATATTCATAATCTCAATCAAATCCAATTGCGGATCTTTCAACACTTAGTAAGCATCAAATTCCTAAAATCAAAAGTTCCTAATTCAAGCATGTTATGGTTTTATGAAAGGGAGTAGCCTTACATCTCTCATCAAATGCTACAAGAAATTTTGCAAGCTTTATAGAAATAGTCAATGCTTAAAAACTTTACCTTGGGTTAAGGTCCCATGAGAAAGTTTTAAGATCTGTTGTTAATGTGTGGAAGGTCCTATGAAATCAAAAAATTGCTAGAAGATTGATTAGAGTCTTTTATCTAAAATAGCATTCCCTACTTTTTAAGTCTGCATATTTCAATATGTGGAAAAGGTGGAGGGCTAGATATTGCCTCACCAAGGCCTCTTTTTTTTCCTACCAATTTCTATGAATTTGAAGGTTTTAAATTTATGCCTTGTTTTTTATTTTTTATAATTATTTATTCTTGAAATGAATAGGCTAAATAATAAAATCCATGATTTTTATACATTTTAGAGACTGAATTTTTGAACTTAAATTTTACTGGAAGATTCATGGAACTACCAGCTTTAAAATATCCAAAAAAATTTAAAATAACAAGTATTTTTTTCCAGAAACCCCTTTAATATAACCCCAATCTTGGAATATTTAGAAAGCTAATAATCCCTAATTTATTTAAAATTTACAATAAATATTATTTTAGAAAATCTAAATCCAAGTAAGCCTATCAAAAATTTACGAGGCGTCTTAATGGTGGCATGTCGATAAAAAACTTATAAACTTCCAGGTTGAGATGAATTTTCAACGCCGCCCAATAAATGGTGGCTGAAAATTGGAAACTCTCTAGTATTTTCGAAGAAATATTCCCATCATTCTGTAGTAATTCTTCCTGTCTCATAAGCCCTCTTCCTTAAAATTCATGTAGTTAAAATGTGCAAATTGAGAGAGACCACTTAGTTGAGTAAGTTAACTGCAGGCAAATTTCCCCCTCATCTCTTTAAAAGCAATTCTTGGATGAAAAAGATCTTTTTAGTTCATTTTGGAGAAATTGGTGTTTCCCGTGTGAGATTGGCTCACCAAAGAGCTTGGCTGGTCTATGTGGATTTGTTGCAATTCAACGGCTGCTTTTATGTTTGCCTCCATTTCATTTCCTGAATTGACAAACGGAACTGGCAAAGTACCTGAGAAGAAGCCACACAGGATGCTTTTGAACAACATAAAATTACACAGAGTAACAGCCATATAACATATTGAACTGCAGTGAAACCTGGTGACTCGCACCCCACCCCACAAGCCTTGAAGCACCTGTCTTCAAGACGTCCCTGCATCTGGTACTTGGAGTATCCAGGTACCTCCCACCTCCGCCATTCTCCAACCATGTCAGGAAGGGTACTTGAATTTCTATTTGAATTTTGATTTTTGATTGTTCTATTGGGTACGTACTATATTGAATGTTTAATGATTCTGGTTCATGTTGTGATTTTGCTATGTTCAAGTAATTAAGTTATCTTGAAACTTCATAACTAATATTTTAAGTTCCATATATATTGTATACAGCACCCCCTGCCCTCTCAATGCCGTCTTCCATATGTATTGTATACAGCACCCCCTGCCCTCCCAATTCCGTCCCCTGCCATCCCAAAATTGAAGCCCTTTGTCCCCCATCCCAAAAACACATTGGTACGCCAATGTTCCATCGTACCCAGTACTGCTGTTACACTGTTGAACTGTAAAAGAGTGGAAGATAGGGAGCTTAGAGATGGTTTGTTCTCTCTTGAATAAAAAAACAACAATAATGTAGAGGGTTTGGCCATTTGGAAGGCATAAAAGGCTAATTGTTATTGTATAGAAGTAGAAGGAGATCAGCAGTTGGTCATTAATGGCTGTCAAAAGGGAATGATGGAGCAATAGCTGGGAGTTATGACAAGGTTATGTTTATGCACTGTCTCAGGGAAGGTGATTGTGTTGCAGATTGTCTAGCTAATGGTGAAGTAGATCAGAGCTTCTTGTGGTTGAAGTATATATTATAAAGAATGGCTAACAGAATCATTCTTGGAACATAATTATATTAATTTCATATCCCCAATTCCAATCCCTGCGTACCGTACTGTGATCAATGATGCAAAAACAAGGAAATCAAAGAGTATTATAACTTTAAAGACTCGGTGAAATTTGCTTGCTGTCCAATTGTAAGGATAATATATGGGTCATAAAATATCTTGTTTGCTGAAAGATGTTAAAGCGGGGCTTGGATGTTTTGAGAGGGTCGGTTGCAGAGAAGCTGTTCAAAGTGGAGAGGGGCAATGATAGAAAAGGAATGAAGAACGTAGCAGAGAGCAGCAGCAATAGCCTTTGAATAGATAATAGGATAATCACATATGAGCATCTATTCTAAGATAGAAGGCATAGCTGTTTCACTTGTTTGTATCAATTCGAACCTATGTCCAAGTTCTAGAACAACCTGTTAAACGCTAGTATTGCTGTTGCACCAAGTGGTATCGCTTGTTAAACGCTAGTATTGCTGTTGCACCAAAAGATCAACCTGTTAATGTGGAATACAACCACTAAACTTCTAGAACACAAGAGGCAGTTAGTCCCTTGTCACGAATCCCACAAGAGATGCTGGCCACTGCCAATAATAATAGCTTGGATTCTGCATTCTCTTGTGCACAGTTGAAGAAAAAATCAACTACATTGATTGGAGAGCCCACCATATTTTATATCTTGGATAGTTCTAATTGAAGAAAATTTCGGAGCTCCCAAGACATAATGGAAACCACATATAATTGAAATGAAAACTTCAGGGATATACAATGAAACCTGTCTCTTGTTATTGCCGTTTAACTCAGCCATCATTTACTTGAAAGATGAATAGGAAAGCAACTACTGAAGCACCATGAAATCCACCAATTTTATTGCTGTCAAATTAGGCAAGTTTATGAATGTCTTTATTTGCCTACAAAACAGGAAGGTCCTAAAGATTGCTTACGAATGTTAGAAAAAAAAAATTGAATGAGATACAATTTTCAGGTTTCAATTAAACGAATAAAGAAATCAATTAGGATTTTGATTTTGGACCTGGAAAGGTCAAAGATCAGAATGATAAATTGAATACAGCTTGAAAGGTCAGAGATCAGAATCAAATCCAATATTCCAAAATCCTTCAGGTGTAGCAGGAGGAACATAGCGATATCGATGCCGTGAGACCTCGTTATGATGATCACAACGAATTTCACCAGATACATCACCATCCCCCACCTGGACAGCATCATAAAATTTCTTACACTGCTTGCACTCAACTCCCTGAAGAACCTCTCTCTCAGCCTTCTTTCTTACAGGCTCAATGTACTTATAGCCAGTGCCACCCTTGTGAGCATGCCTAGGGTTTTGTTCCTTTGATTTGCTTGAATCACTAGGGCTTTTATTTTCTAAGTTCTCCAGTTTCATCCCACTTGAATTGCAAACCAAATTTGCAGATCTTGTATGAGATGCCTGCTGAGCACAATCAGGATCTAGAGACTGTGTTTCATCATCGTCTTCATCGCCATCCAGAATGGCATTATTTTGTTTCATTTGACAATTTTTGGATTCACCAGGGCATGCACGATTATCTGCCATAATTGAAGCCATGTGTTCAGGCACATCACCACAAACTTCTAAGTTTCGCTTCCCTGATTGAAGCGCAGTTTCCATGGGGGTATCAAGAAAATCATCATGTGGGTCTACACATTTACCAGGTTCCTTTCGCAACCGGGTCTCTCTCCAGGATGAATTCTTTTGCCTTGCTAAAGTTGGAGGCCTGGACCTAGGGTCAAGTGGTCTTTTCTGCAGATGCTTTTGCTGCGGAAATGGAGCTAATGATTCCATTTTTTCCTTCACAGCCCTAAAACCACAATTTTCTCTCTGTTTGCTTACATTTGGTGCTTGTTCTTCGGTTTCTTCATCCTCAAACGGAACACATTTGGAGCCATCAAACAATGTTTTGGAGAGTGATCCTTCATCCCGAGCATTTTCCAATCTCTTTTCCAAATTCAGACTAACCTGATTACCATCCTGATCGACTTTTGAAGAATACGACCCCTGTATAGGCCTTCTATTAAGGTCATTTATAGTTTTCTTCTGGGTGCTAGCACCATCCTGATTATCTGTCTCCATAGGATCTCCATTTGAATTGATATTACCTTCCTTTGCCTCGAGAATTATTCTTGGTTCTTCTCCACAAGCAGTTTGGGCATGGTAATCTGGATTTCCAACAAACATCTCTCAGATCCGCCAAAAAAATTGACAAGACATAATAAAGAAAATGAAATCAAGAATTAGAAAGTTTTATTTACCAAATAAGCTCTGTTGCTTAAGATTATCAGGAGAAATGTAACTATCATTCTGTGCCTTCTTCTTAGCAGATGAGCACTTGTCTGTGCTGATGCCATTCAATCTAATGAAAACGTCATATTGAGTCTTAAGACCCTTGTACATTCTCTTCAAGTATTTGTACTGCTCGACAAAATCCTGCTTGGATTTTCTTTCACGTTCGAGCTCAGAATCATGAAGATTCTGTTTCTGCCTTTCCATTTTAAGCTCATCATCCATCCTGCTTATCTGTTGAAGTAAACTTTCTTGCAACAATTTTCCTTCAGAAATTTCTTCAAGCCTTTTCTGAAGCTCCTCCTGAAGTTTCAGAGTTTCATCACTTTTCTGCACAGTTTCCATTCTCAAAAAGAGTTCTTCCTTTTCCAAATTATGCTTTCTATTGAGCCCTTCCTTCTGGAGTTCAAAGGCAGAATACAGCTCCTTTTTCTCCAGTTCAGAGGACATTTTCATTTGCTGAATCTGCTCCTCTAGATTTTTCCTCTCTGTTTGAAGCTTATCTAACTCAAGCAATAAAGTCTTCTTATTTTCGTTCCATTCTTCTTCAGCATCTTGCCTTATTTTTTCAGCTCTGTTATATATAGTTCTGGATTTTGTCAGCTCTGACTGAATAGTTGGAAAGAGCTGACTGCAAAAAATGAACTCTAACTGCGAGATTCGATCCTTGGTTTCCTGGATTGTAGCAACGAAGACCGTGCAGAGACTTGTGAAATAGTTGCTACTTGGATCATCTGAGGAAGAATTGGACTGCAGGCATTGTTGCAAGTGGCATCCGTTATCTGACAAAAACATGTAAACTAGGTAAATACATTAAAATCGATATCATTTCCATCCAGATCAAATTTATTTCTTTAAATTCAGCATCTCTCCAACTCAAGCTACTTAAAAACTAAGATACCGATGCGCCTGGAAAAAGGCCGGATGTGGGTGCGGATGCTTCCTGATGCAAGGATGCGTTACGAAGCTCCACGGGTCCAGGAAGCTTGATTCCTTCTTGCGTATGCGAGGCTTGGGAGAGAATCCAGAGCATCTGGGCGCATCCAGAGAGCACCCAACAATTTTGAGCTCTTAGTCACTAAGTGACTTGATAAAACATGTGTTTAATTAGTTTTTTTTATATCCTTTTTTTCCCTACTTAGACTGAATTTCATTTGTGAATATTGAGCCTAATTCTAGATTGATCAACATTGAACTATGAATTATGTTTTGATTTTATAATTCCAGTCAGTAATTTACTAATTAGAAATTATTGTTATTTCAATTTGAATCATCAATAGTAAAATATCATGCTATGCAATAATTTATTTTTTACATTTCTTACATTTCTTTATATATATATAACTCATCTAAAATTACCCAAATCAGCACCCCGCACCGACATCAGCATCTGAACCAGCATCCGTAACTTTAGAAAAAGAATTTTCCCTTGCGTCAATCCTACTTAATTTACTCACGATCTGAAAAAGATGAGCCAGCTTTGATCCCTAAGACTAATTCCCTTCAGAGCTCCCTAGCCGTTACAGTTATCAATACCTTTCGGTAAAATGAAGACGATTCGCTGCCTTACCCAGATTACGTTCAAAAACAAAAACCTGAGATAAATTATTAAGATTGTCTATTCCTTTTAATAGCTTTAAAGCTCTCAAAATCATCAAAATTATTTATTATCTAGCATACGGGACCACCTAGGCGAGGGTTAAATCCAATCTAGCTATTCCTCTTACGCTGGGATTACAAATCTAAAGAAAATCTTGAAATCTTCCCATTCAACAAAATAGTACTCTGTTTTTATCATCTGGTTTCACAGGAGCAGAAAGCAAAAACTTCAAAAAATGAATGGAAGTCCAAAAATGCAAAGAATACTCATTTCTTTCCAGATATCATTAGATCCAAACTTGCCAATCCACTTCATTTAGAGCACAAAACCTGAAGTAAATATTAAAACCTAAATAAGAAAGAACGGTACCGTTCTCATTTTAAAGATTTCATTAGGGCTACAAAAAGGGAAAGCAATTAGAAACCGGACAAGTGATTCAAAACTGCGGATTTCATGCGATGGAAAGCAAGATTCTTCGTTTAGGACACATTTAGCCTGGCTAAATGGATTTGTAAGAACTATGTGTACATATCGGAGGAAATCCATTTCAAGCAAATTTAAAAGCAATGGATTTATGCATTTATTAATGCATTTGAAAATTGTAGAGAAATATTTTTGAATCCGTGTGGTCAACTCAGAGACTTTAATCGGAGCTCTTAAGAACAGTAAACTATAGAAAATAAGCGCAGGAGGATAATGGAATTTGAACAGCTGAAAAAAATTGTGTTTTAAAAATAAATCAACCCATTATTTGAACTAAAAGTTGCAGGAAAAAAGAAAATGAGCTCAGATTGCTAGATCTTAACTCACCTGTGAGATTTTTGGCTTGTTGCAGATGCATTTTTCCAAAGCAGGGTCCGCTGCTTTATTATTATTTTCTTCTGTTATTTGTTTGGCAGATAAAAAATAATCTTGCTGTACAAGCTTGGGGTTTTATTTGAAAAGCCGCGGGAGGATTTTAACGTCAGTCACTTTTCCCGTTTAACGGCTCCGTTGCTTTGTCGGGTTTAATAATGGAAATCTTGGTAGCTCTGAAACGCGGCAGACTAAATGGCCATGCTCGGTTTTCTTTAAAATGTTTTTAATTTCATTAAAAAAAAAAATTCACAAAGTTGTAATAGAAAATAAAAGCTTTGAACATCACAAAAGGATAAATTAATCAACAATAATATAGTGTCTCTAGTTTATCTATTTATTTTATTTTATTGCTAAATTATTATATTTTTTATATAAATATATAATTTATTAGTTTTATTTAAATATTTTATTTTATTTTTATTATTGTAAAATATCTTTATATATTTTTGATATAAAAGTAACCAAAACTAGGGTGTTGGTCCATAATAGTGGTGGCACAACTAGCAAAAAATCAGCCGATAACTAGCAGACAACCACACACACATACCCCTAACAAATTACATCAAAAACATAAGTAACAATATAACAGTAACTAAAAAATACTAGAGATTTTCTAAGAGTGATTCCACCTTTGGTTTCGAAGGAACGAAATAAACTATTAAGCTCCATTCCCAAAGATGAAAAAATTTTCAAAGCTGTTTGTTCTCTAGGAGGAGACAAAGCACCTGGTTCAGATGGTTTTCCCATGGTTTTCTTCTAGATATTATGGAAACTTGTTGGAAAAGATGTTTGTGATGTTGTGAAGGAATTCTATGGAGCAAAACAAATGCTAAAGGAAATCAATTCCACATTCCTCTGTTTGATTCCCAAAAAGATTGGAGTTGATTCTCCATATCAGTTTAGACTGATTAGCCTTTGTAATTCTTTCTATAAGATTATTTCCAAAGTCCTTACTTCTAGATTACTTATGGTGATTCCTTCAATTATTGTTGATCAACAAAATGGCTTCATCCCAGGTAGACAAATTCTTAATTCTGTTATCTCAGCCCATGAGAATATTCACTCGTTGTTTTGTTCCAATAATCAGGGGTTTATTATGAAAGTGGACATTGCCAAGGCCTATGATAGAGTTGAATGGGCATTCCTATCTAAAATTTTACATGCTTTTGGTTTCGACCTTAAGGTTGTTGGAGCTATTTATCAGTTGATTTCAAGCTCTTTTATAGGTGTCTTGGTCAATGGTAGTTCTTCTCATTTTTTCAACCCTTCTCGTGGTCCGAGACAAGGAGACCCTTTATCCCCCATTCTTTTTGTTATTATGGTTGATTGTCTGGGGAGATACATAGGGGATTTGGTTCAAAAAGGAGTTATTAAAGGTTTGCAGCCTTCTTCCCAACCTCTTATTTGCTCTCATGGTCAGTTTGTTGATGATACAATCTTTTTGGGTAAATATGAAGTCAATGAAGCCAGAAACCTGAAGCAAGCTCTTAATTTGTATTCTTCAGCCTCGGGTCAACTGATTAATTGGAATAAAAGTGTTGTGTCTTTTATTAACACCCCTATTCCTAGATAGAATAAAATCGCTAAGATCCTTGGGTGTTCTATAGGATCCTTCCCTTCAACCTATTTGGGGCTACCTTTAGGTTTGAAAGTCCTTGATTCCTTCTGGGAAGATCTCATAAATAAATTCAATAAGAAGATGGTGGGTTGGAAAGGAAATCTTTTAAGTCAAGCAAGTAAACTAACCCTTCTCAAAGCTTGTCTTCAAAGTATACCAACTTATTCTTTGAGTCTATTCAGAATTCCAGTAAAATTTGCAGATACTATTGAAAAAATTCAAAGGAATTTTTTATGGACTGGGACTGAGGAAAAAAAGAGACTGCCTTTAATTGCTTGGGACCAAGTTTGTAAGCCTATCAAAAAAGGTGGACTGGGAATTAGGACAATAAGAAGTATGAATAGAGCTCTTTTGGCAAAACAAGGATGGATAACTTATCATGATGACAAAGAATGGAGTACCATGTGGAAACATAAGTACCTTTTCAATGTTAATACTTTAGCTAATTTCCTTTCCTCTCCTGATGTCCTTCATCCATCAGCCATATGGGGACCAGTTCAGGGGACAAAGAATATTCTTGGAAAGGGTTGTTCCTGGAAAATTGGAAATGGGAAGAAGGTGAAATTTTGGGAAGATGTTTGGTTAATGGATCATCCTCTGCTAGAAGACTTTCAAGATACTGCTCAAGTCGATATATGTAAGCAAAGGTATGGCATTTTAGTGAGTCATTGCTGGCATAACAATTCTTGGGTGAAATTGACTGATATTGATCAAGGCTTCAATAACATACAATTAAGTTTGAATGCTTTTTCTCTATATCATACTTATGAGAATGAGATGATATGGAATGCTGATCCTAGTGGTCAATTTAAAGTTTCTACTCTCTTTTCTTCTAGGGAGAAGGGTAATCTGCCTTATTGGTCTCAAGCTTGGATTAAGGGTCTCATTCCTAAAATAAACATTTTCTACTGGATTATTCTTCAAAATAAAATCCTCACCCAAGACAATCTGCAAAAAAGAGGTATTAATGTGGTTAATAGATGTGCCTTATGTAAAAATGGATTTGAAGACAGAAACCACTTGTTCCTAAACTATTCTTACAGTCATCAAGTTGGGGTTGAGATTCTCAATTACTGGAATATAACTTGGGTTCATCAAAACAATGTTGAACTTTGTTTTAAAAGTTGGAAGTGTCCTTCTAGGGATCCTAATGTTGAACTGCTATAGAAAATAACTCTTCCCCATCCCTAGTGGGGTATCTAGAAAGAAAGAAATAATAGAATCTTTAGAAATAAAGATTTGCCAAGGTGGGTTCTTGGACAAAATATTGTTACAGCAATAAAGGAAAATTTCAAATCTCAGAGGAAAGCTATTCAAACTTTTCAAATTGACAAGCCTTTGTGTTCACAAGGTCCTAATTTGAAAATTGATAACCTAAGATTAACTTCTAGATGGAATACTCCCCCTAATGGATGGATTAAAGGGAACTTTGATGCTTCTACAAAGGGCAATCTGGGAAGAGCAGGATGTGGAGGGGTTTTAAGAGATCATGTTGGCAATATAATTGATGCCATTGCAATTCCTATAGGTAAATCTAATAGCCACATTGTTGAAGCTAATGTTGCTCTATACACTATGAAGTTAGCAGCTAATTTGGGTTACCCTAAACTATGGTTAGAAGGTGACTCATTAAATATTACAAACATGATTAATAACAAAATTTCAATTACCTGGTCGATTGAGCCAATGATTATGGAGATTAAATCTCTAATTAATAAATTTGAAAAAGTTATAATTGTCCACACTTATTGTGAGGCTAATGGGGTAGTTGACTGGGTTGCCAATTATGTAGTCCAAATGGGTTATAAAATGGTGTGGATTGGTGAGCTAAATAAGCACGTTGATCTTAAAGCCCTTATTAATTATGATATTACTCATGCGAAGATGGGAAAGATATGCCAAGATTAGAAATTTAATGATTTTTGGTAGAGAGCCTATGGTTGTCAATGTTCCTTCCCTGAGGAGGTACATTTATGTGATTACAAGGCAGGATTTGCATGTATCATCTCTAAAGCGGGTTTTATGTGATGTGATGAAAATTTGGTATCTATTTAACTTGTTTGCTTTTGGCTTTCGACTGCTTCTAGTTTTAGCCATTCTCTATAATTCTCTGAAAATGAGAGGTGAGCCACATAAACAAGAACCCAAAATTTGTGATGAATGGAAGGCTGGGAAGGATGTCTGGAAGATTTTGCAGAAGGGGAAGGTGACCAGTTATTTGTAATGCCTTCATGGGTTCAAACCGCATGTCACCGTGACCTTTTTAAAAAATTGGACTGAGGACAAGGTCTCTTTACACAGCATTACTGTGAAATTGATGGAGGACTTCATAGCTAAGATCACGCGTTCACCCACAGAAGGTATAAAGTTCACTAAACAAACCAGCATTTCAAATGCTTCTTTCAAAAAAATTCCTAAAACGGATGCTAAGGAGAAAAATTTGGAAAAAAGTGGAGATTTCTACGATTTGGAGCAGATAAAGGAAATTTGGCAGGTGTACCTGTGAGTATTTCATTCTAGATGGTAGAAATAAAAGAGTTCATAAATTCCATTTTGTCTTTCTCAATCATTTTAGACATAAGGATAGACTGTCTTTTCCTTTCTTTTTGTGGTTTTCTTTGCTTCAAAGTCTGCATGCTCATAGGAAGAAGGAGTCACGTCCTATTTTACATGAAGGTTTAATTATCCTTATTGAGGGTTACTGTAAAAGCAAGTCCATTGTTTCCACTCCTTCATTAGATAAAAATAAGGGTTCTGTTACTAATTCTCATTCTAAAAAGAATAAGAATGAAGAGAATGTTAAGGGCAAGAAGAGGATTCTCAAACAAAAACCCTCGCATTCTCAAAGGACAAGGTGGAACTGAACATTGAGTCTGAGAACTCTGAAAGGAAAGAGGATGATACTCCAGAGGAAGAGGAAACATGGATGTTGGAGATTTTAGTTCTAATTTGGAAGGTTATTCGAAGAGTAAAGGAAAAAGTGGGAAAGAGGATGAGGAAGAAAATAGTGAGGAAAATATAGAACAGGGTAATACTAGGGATGAGGGTAATCAGAGTGATACTGATGCTAGTGATGAAGAGATGGAAAAGGTTAATGAGGACCCTGTTACTATGAGGGAGGAGGACCAGGCTATTAAGATTGCTTCACCCACTAGAGAGGATGTGGAATAGGAAAAAAATAAGGACCCTATTGCTATAAGGGAGGAGGAACCAACAGATAAGATTGCTTCTCCTATCAGAGAGGTTGTGGAAGAGAACAAGGATGATTCTCCATAGAGGGAAACTATGCTTTCCTTTTTGCATTCTGCTAAGCAAAAAGCCAATTCCATTCTTCAAGTTGATTCATGGATATATAATGAAATAATGGGACTGAAAAAGAAAATGGATATTGTGCAACAAAACCAGGATATTGACCATGCCAAAATTAGCCAGCTGGAAATGTAGGTGGGAAACATCCCAAACAAACTCAAGGATTATGAACAAAACCTCTGAATGCTTATTAAGGAAAGTGGCAATAAAATGGAATAGGTGACTTCTAGTATCTACGTTGTTGTTGCTAGTCTTGGAAAACACACAAATGAAGAGATCATATCACTAGGGGTCCCAAGCAAGAGAACTAGGCAGAGTTCTAGGAAGAGGGCTTAGGAGGCGACTGCTATTTCAGCTGTTGATTCCATTCAAGACACTGTAGAGATTGGTAAAGAGGTTGTTAAAATGATCAAAGAGTTGCAGTAGTAGTTCTTTTTGGGTTTTGGTCTCTATTTTTTATCTCTACTTTGGTCATTTTTGCTGGTCACGGTTAATGGCTTAAGTATTTGGTCCTAGTTTCTGGCTTTTGTCTGGTCTTTAAACTAGGTTCCAAGTCCTTGTAAAACTTGGGTACTTTTATTGGTTATTTTATGTGGTTTCAGGTCCCTGTAAAACCTAATTTTGATGATGTTTCTTAGTAGGTTTCAGGTCCTTGTAAAACCTGGTGGACTTTAATGCTTTATCTTTGCTATTTTTGTTAAAGGGTTTCGAGGCCCCTTCAAAACCTATTTTTACCGTAATCTAAAACTAAAAGTACTAGAGATCCTACCCTTAAAACCAACAGAGTTTAATAAATTAACAAAATGCATATAAGTGGTCATCGCATCGTACCACCTACAACCTAGAACCAAGTTCAACATAAAAAATAAAACCATCACCAAAGGATGAATAGTAATAACCAACAAAGTACCAAAAAACACCAGGCACCAAGCACCAGGGGACCACTAACTGGCATCTTTTTTCTTTCATTTCCTAGCCAGGAGCATCTTCGCCCAGTCTTTAGCAAGGAAGCTATAGAGAAGCTTTGAGTCCTCCTTCCCAAGGCTCTCCTCCTCTGATGCATTAGCCAACAGCTAGAGAGTGGTGGCAACCGCATGAGTCACCTTAAGAGTGAACTTTGAGAAGAGGGTGAAGCCCTCCTCCAAATAATTGTACCTTCTTTCAACTCCTAAAGATTCTCACAAGTAACAATCCATTTCTCCTCAATACCCAACTTTAGAGCCCTATTGTTCGTCAAAGAATTCCTAATGTCCTGCACCAAAAGATTTTTAGTGGGGGCCTTTAGGTTTTCCAAACCATCTTTCCTAGCTAGGGAGGATATAGTACCAAGGGAGTCATTAATGGTTTTGGGGTTCTCCTAGTTGTCAGCAAAAGGCAGGGTGATAGTGATAGAGACATGGGTGGGCTCAAGGGAGGGGTCCTTGATAGGATTTTTTGCCTCAAAATCCCAAGTGCCAGCCAGAGTATCATCCCATTTCTTCACATCTTTGTCTATCTCTTCTTTCCCCTTCTCCTAGTCATCCCCTAAAACCTTTTCACTCTCCTCAAAGTTGGTATCTTCCTCCTCCTCCTGAGAGTGACTAGCCATTTGCTTATATCTACCACACATCTTAGCAATTCTTCTCGATCATCTTCTACTGCCACTAATTTCCTCATCTGAATCCCCAGTTTCCACCTCCACCTTCTTATCCATTTTAATTCTTTTGATGGCAGTTGGCTATGGGGCTAGAGTTTTGTTCTTCCTACCCTTAACAGGGGTTTGGCTAAGAGAGGGCTGAGAGCTAGGGGCATAACTGCCACCTGCAAACTCAAAACATGGGGGGGATGGGGGGGGGGGGGGGGGGGGGCGCAAAGTGGGGGACATTATAAATGGCTATCATACGGGGAGGGAAAAGGGCCAGGTGAAATTGAAAAAGATGAAACATGAGCTCTTGGTGTAGGATAGTGAAATCAACCCCTTTCTTCCTTTTCTCTCTAACATCCATCATAGTCTCTTCAAGGCCATGCATCAAAAAGAATGGAATGCAGACTAACTCCCTATTACAAAAATGGTTAAGTAAAGGGAAACAATTAAAGTAATACACACCATGTCTGCCTTCCAATGTCGGATATTTCATAGTCATCAAAGACACATCATCCCAAGGTGTCAACAGTTTAGACCTCTTAAAATCACTATGGTGCCGGTTCGAGGCATCGTTGCCTCTAAAGAAACTAGACATGCTAGCTTCATTCGCCGCCTTTGTAATCTTCTGTCATTTCCTACCAGTAATGTCCAAGCTCGTTGCTATGGAAATGGACTCCTCATTCACCTGAAATGTAATGTCATTAATCATCATCCACCTATCCTTCCAGCTAGCAACAAATTTTTGTGAACAATTCTCGTCATAGCCAACCATGGCCTGCATGTAGGGGACAAACCCTCCTTCCTTTCACAAAATCCATGTGACCTGTCTTTTGGAAAAATCATCCTCCTTTGTGGGCTCCAATTTGTTAAGGTCCCCACCCATTGAAACTGCCTCATCAATGATATCTCCTTCCTCAACCTCAGTAATAATCATTTGCACCAAAAAAATCACCAAGGCAGGGCTAAAAATGAAGTAATCGATGGTTAAGATGCTTTCTTTCTTATGCTTCACAAGATTGCAAATTCCATAATGTACTAACTAGTTTGAAATATCATTATAAGGAATGCAAAAAATCCACATGTAACACCTTAATGATTTGGCCTTAGCAATAATGTGAATTTTTTTTGTAAGCCTGCCATAACACCAAACAATGATGGCACTAATTTTAAAGCTGGTGTTATTTATTGCATCCCCTTTTCCATACCCTTTCATGAAGCAATCCACATAGTTGATCCTTGTAAAACGTCTTGTCAAAATCAAGGCAATCCTAACTATCATAAGAATAGCAATGCTACCAAATTTGCCCCTTCTCCAAAATTAGAAGGTCATCAAACTTGATTTAGAGGAGTCTTTTCCCTACTAATGAAGGAATTTATATTGTTAGGTAACATTTCAGCATTCTTCCAGCTTTTTATGTTCTTGAAATCAAACCCCAATCCTGCTAAGGCATTTTCTACCACATTGCCTTCCCTACAAGTGTGTTGTAAGTCATCATGATCAAGGATTGTGAGGTAATACCACATATCACCCAAGATGTGATGTAGGGCCCAACCTAGTTGAGTACACCCTTGAATAGAGTCAATGACGAGTTTAGAGTCCCCTTCTATGGTTAGTCCTCTAACCTTTAATTCCATAAAAAAAATTAGCCCCAAAAGTAAGGTAATGGCCTCCGCCATGTTATTGGTTCCCTGGCCCAAATGTCCCGAGTAAGAAACCAACACATCACCCTTTTCATTTCGCAACATGCCTCCAATTGCCACCCCCCCATGCAAAACCATCAAAGTTGAGTTTGACTGTGAACCTAGTAGGGGGGATCCAATGGGTATTTTTCTAGCTACCATTTTTGAATTGTAAATTTTTTTGAAGTTAGAGAGAATATTCCATCTCCCAGCAATATCCTCCTCCTTCCTGTTTGGGGGTTTTTGTGGCACTCCGAACTTAACCATCATAACATTCTTCATGATGAGATTTCCCAAAATTTCTCCCACCACCTCCTCACCCCTTTCCTCCTCCTAAAAGACCTAGTTATTTCTCTCCTTCCAAACACCCCAACAAACATGTAGAGGGAGGAGATTCCAAAGGACTCTGAGACGTGGGTGGTAGAAGGGGCAACTCTAGTTCTCCACAAATTGTTCCATACCTTTGTTCATGACCCAAACCAACAGGAATTTATTCTAGATGTAGGACTAGACCTTTAAGGTATAGGGGCATTCCAAAAAGAGGTGAACAATACTTTCCTCTTCCTCCTTGTAGAGGTAGCATCTATTGGTAATCAAAATACCTCTCCTTTGGAGGTTGTTAGTAGTAAGGATCTTGCCATGCATGACCATACACCAAAAGAAATTGGTTTTTGGTAGCAACTGACTATTCTAGATCTTACTCCAGCTGATTGAGGTATGATCTTTCTAAAAAATAAGCTGGTAGGTAGAATTGACTGAGAACTGACCATCAGTCCTCCTATCCCAAACCACTTGATCCAATTGAGTATGCAGAGGAAGTGTATGGTGGTTGATCATATCCTCTTGTTCTTTAATTAGAGTGTCCTCTCTATTAGGAATATCCAAAGTGGATAAACGCTTCCATCTCCTTCGATCATCAATATAATCCTCCACCTTCATTCCCACCCTTCTTTTCAAAGGTTCCTGGAGGCCACTAAATTTTCTGAAGATGAGTGGTTCCCCCCTATCCACTTGTCCTCCTAGAATCTTATTCTTTTACCATTCCTAACAAGCCATCTCATGCATTTCCGTACAAGGGACCTACTTTTGAGGATGTTATTCCAAATCTTAGAGCCACTAGGGAGATCATTATTAAGGAGATTATATCTAAAGTGAGTGTTGGCTGGCTATTTAGCCCCCATGATTCTTCCCCAATCGATCTTATTTTCAACTAGTCTCCACCCCACTTTAGTGAGTAGTGCCTTATTCATATCAATAATTCTTCTTATTCCCAACCACCCTTTATCTTTGTGTTTGCACACAGTCTCCCAATTGATAAAGCTCCATTTGTTTCTCTCCTTCGTGCCAGACCAAAGGAAGTTCCTTTGCAATTTTTCAAGCTTGTGTGTCATATTTTGATTAATCTTGAATATTGAGAGGAAGTAGATTGGTATTCCCTGTAGAGCTATCATGAGGAGTTGTAGTTTTCCCACATTGCTAAGTAATTTACCATTCCACCCAACAAGCTTTTTTTGCATTCTCTCAAGGATAGTGTTCCAAAAGGTGGCAGAGACCTCCTTGATAGTGAGGGGAAGACCAAGTTAGGTGTTTGGGAGGTTCTTTGACTGGAATCCAAGAATATTTTTAACCTTAACCTACAAAACCTCAGGTGTATTAAGAAAAATAGATCTTACTTTTTACTAGGTTAATTTTCTAACCTGAGCAATTCTCATAATTGGTGATGAGGATCCTCCAAGCTCTAGCTTCCTAGATGGAGGATTCTCCGAAGAGGAAAGTATCATCCATGAATTGTTGAATAACCTCAGGTGTTAGTAAAGTAGTTGGTTGGATACCTTTCAAGTCGCCTGCCTTAGCCAATATGCTAATCGACCTTCCTAACACTTCAACCACCATAATGAAAAGGTAAGGGGCTAAAGGGTCACCCTGTCTTAGGCCTCTGCTAGCAAAAAAGTTGCCCTAGGGAGTCCCATTAAGAAGCTCCTCAAATTGTGTGGTTTCCACCATAGTTTTTTATGATATTCACATTGTCCTTACTAAACCCCACTTGTTCCAGTACATCATAAAAGAAGGTCCAATTGACTCTGTCATAGGCCTTAGATATATCAAGTTTAAGGGTCATACCCAATCTTCGACTTTTCTCCATGGAGTGGATGATTTCATGAGTGGTAATCATAACATCTAGAATTTGATGACCTAGGACAAACCCCTTTTGAGGGCTCCCAATAACCATATCTAGAAAGGGTTTAATCCTCTTGAACAACACCTTGTACAAGACTTTATAAATGTTATTGCAGAGATTGATCAACTTGAAATCGCTTATAGTTATGGGTGTCTGAATCTTAGGCACAAGGACTAGAAAGGTTTTATTGATCCTTCTTAGCATCCTCCCTATTTTGATCATGTCCCTAGTAGCCCAAATTAGTTCATTTTTTATCACTTTTGAGAAGTGTTGGAAGAAGGCTGGCAGGAAGCTGTTTAGGCCTAGAGCCTTGAAGGCTTTTATAGAAAACACAACATTCTTCACTTCCTCTTCCAAAACTTTCTCCTTTATATTATCATTTTCCTCATCCCCTAATACTATTGGGATGTTATTGAGCATACTTCTCCTGATTAAATTGTTGCTCCTTTTGTCCTATGTTTTATAAGCATTTGTGAAGAATTCCATCGCATGTCTTCCCATTTCCTCCTACTCCTTTAGGATCCTTCCTCCTTCCTCTTCTAGTAAGGTAATGGTATTTCTTTTTTTGCGTTTCAAAGAAAATATATGGAAAAAAGAGATTTTCCTATCAGCTTCTGTTAGCTAGAAAATGTGAGACCTTTTCTTCCAAAAGATCTCTTCCTTGCTAATAGTATCCTTTCACTTCTTCCTATAGTTTTCCTCCTCTAGAGTGGTAGCATCAGTGTCATCCCCTATTGTCATGGTTGTTTGCAACTTTTTGAGCTCCTCCTCTATATCCTTTTTTATTTCAAACACATCCCCAAAGGACCTCTTAGCCCAATCCTTAGCATTCATCCTTGCATTATCCAGTTTCTGAGTCAGCCAGATCATAGCAGTCCCATCCACTCTGATATTCCACCATTCTTCCACTTTATTCCTAAAGTTTGGATGGGATTGCCATGTGATTTCATATCTAAAGGGTTTAGTCCCATTCATAAGTTCAGTCTCCCAATTGAACAAAATCAGGGAGTGGTTAGAAATAGTTCTTGAAAGAATAACCAGGGAAGAGGGGATGATATGAGGCCAGTCCCCTAAAACCAAGAGTCAGTCCAACTTGACTTAGATCAAGTCTTGTCCCTTCCTATCATTGGATCAAGTAAATGGGTTACCCTGCAGGTCCACTTCTAGGAGGTCATAGTTGTTAATTAAATCCAAGAGATCTTGCATACTTTATGAGAAGTCATTGATCCCCCTAAGCTTTTTTGAAGGGTATAGGAGGTGTTAAAGTCCCCCATACACATAAAGCTTTTGTCCTTCATATTTCCCAGCTCTCTTCCAACCCTTTCTCAGACTTCACTTCTTCCAACCTTGGTATTTAGGGCGTAAATATTCACCAAATTCCACACCATTCTGTCATTGTTGAACTTTATTACTATGAAGTTCTTTTCTTTATGGACCTCCCTGCCCATAAGGATACTGAAGTTCTATTAAAGTGGGGTTGTTGTTGCACCAAAAGACTGATCTATCAATGCTTAATACAACCACTCAACTTATAGAACATAGGAGGTGGTTAAGCCCTTGCCATGAATCCAAAGGGGAACACTAAACAAATTGCCAACAATCTCCCCCTTACTATTACCCGAGGGTCTGCATATTCAAACCTGTGACCAAGCTCTAATACCACTTATTAGAGTGGGGTTGTCATTGCACCAAAAGACTAATCTATCAATGCTCGATATAACCACTCAACTTATAGAACACAAGAGGTGATTAAGCCCTTGTCACGAATCCCAAGGGGAGCACTGAACAAATTGCCAACAAGTTCCACATAGTTGCTAGGGCCCCCAAAGTCCCTTTCACTTCCAAATAAAAGAAAGCAACACTAGGTCATAACTTATCAGCCAACTTAGTAAAATTTTGGTCAGTTATCTTAGTTTCTTGAACAAGGATATAGTCAATCCTCTTAGTAAGGATATATAGTCTAAGAGCATATTGTTTTTGGGCATTGTTCAACCCCGTAATATTCCATGAGAGAAATTTCATTTCTTACCTTTCTTGTCTCCAGTGTAAGTTGTCTTCCACTGGCCACCTCCCTTGCTTCTTGCTTCGTTTGAGCCATTATTAGAGTAATATTTAGCTTGCTTACTACTTAAATCATATTGATTTAATTAGTTAAGTTATTACTCTTTAGTGCTTAAGCTTTCTCTTAGGTGCATTAATAATTAATTATTTTATTAATTATTAATGTGCAACCTAGCTTTTTTAGGCTTTAGGGTTTTGTTCACCTTTATAGGATGAACCTTGTAATTCTTTTTTCAATAACTTGGATCATATTTTTGCTCTCACTTTTTGAGTAATTTATGAGTTATTCCTTTTTTATTTCTTTTTTGCCTCTCTCTTGTAATAGGTTATTTGCATGCAGGTATTCTTAGTGTTCTGTGGATTTGTATCTCTCAAATCCTACATGGTATTAGAGCTCCCCTACTGCTGTTTGTTCTAGTGTTTTTTTAAGCAAGTGCTATAATTTTTTTTCAAGGTTTCTATCATCAATCTGGAGGTGAAGTTTTTTTTTGAGCATTTTGGGCCCAAACGGACCTAACCATCATGCTCAAAAGGCCCAAGAGATTCAATTTTCATATAAAATTTGTTATTTTTTGCCACAGTAGCCTCTAGGAATTTTTTTTCCCTCTCCTAGGTTGTACGACACAATTTTTTTTTTAAAAAAAAAATCAAACAAAAACCTTGTTTTAAGGTTTTTTCTAGCATAGGTAGAACGTGCCACCACTGCGCCACCCACGCATAGTGAGTGCACTGCCCACACCCAACTCGTGCCCAATGCACCACCAATAGCCCGCTCAGGAGCCACCTCAGCCAAACTACCACCCATCCTTGGCCCCAACGCTAGCTCCACCCAACAGTGTTGCCTGTGCTCCGCTTGGGAGCCATTGCCACCCGCCCCCAACTGTAGCACCACCTTTGACGTTTCCTTGACATTTAGATGACTATCAATTTTTTTCCCATCTCTATATCTTTCTAGAGAATTCCCTTTTTAGAGGTATCATTGGTTTTTTAGTCGTAACTTTGGCATATGGTATCAAAAATTGAAGTATCATATATCGTTGGAAAGCTATTTCCAAGCCTGATCCAACCATGTTGGTTTTATTTTCAAATATTATCATTTGATTATTTGTTTTTGGCACCAAAGTGGAGACTTCATTTTTCATTCCTCTTCGCATCGAGAAAACAAGTTATTTTCTTGTTTTGTGCACTTTCATATTTATTTGAAGTATACAGGAGATAGTATAATAATTTGTGGGGGTGTAAATTCTTTTTCTATCATTTATTTCAAAGAGATCCTTCTACTTTTTTCTACCTTCTCTTAATGGCAGACTCTTCTATCGCATGTCTTACACCTCATAACTACCACACTTGGAAAGTATAGATGACCAGATTGCTTATGGCAAAGGGGTTATGGTCATGCCTCAATGTGGCTCCACTAGTTCTATAGAGGATTTATGAGGTTCTTATGTAGAGAAATAAAATGGATGAGGCAATGGGCCTCATTGCACTGAATATTTTAGATGGGTTGTTGTTCCACTTAGATGATTTGACCACACCTAGGGCTATGTGGAACAAGTTTTCCACCTTGTTTGGCACAATGAATCAATTCAAGGTTCTACAGATAGATGCAAAGTTCACTTGGTACTTGAATCATTCACTGCCATTGAGGACTTCTTGATGAAGTTCAAGTCTCTTCGACCTATTTTACAGGTTGTTGGAAAGATGAACTCAGATGATGAGTGTATCTTTATGATCCTCTCAAAGCTTCGAGGTCCTTGTCAAATTTTCTCTTCTACCTTCTACTCCACTATGGATGCACTAGGTGCATGACATGTTATGTCCTCTTTTGAGACATTCTGTGACAAGTTAACTCATGAGTAGTCGAAGCTCACTCAAATGGATTCACTTACAAGTTCACAGTCATAGGCATTGCTTGCTAAGACACCTTAGGGTACACAAAAGCAAAAGGAAAAGTAGATATTAGATTCCTCTTCTCAGCACTCTGCTAGCCCATCATCTTCTTCTAAGAAGGAGAAATAGAAGATTGAGAGCCCTACATGTTCCTATTGTTAGAAGGGACCTCTTGACGAGTCACATTATTTTTAGAAGAGATTTGACGGATATGAGAAACAGATTGCAGATTTGCAAGCTCTTCTTTAAAAGAGCACTATTTCCTCTCCATCCTCTTCTACCTCATAGGGGTCTACTTTTCAGTCTTCTTCCATATCTTCAACATCTAGATAGGATTTTGGACAGGGTCATGAATTACGGGCATCCATTGCATCCCCTTCCTAGGTCCCTTAGATATTGGATTTAGGTGCTTCTCACCGTATGATATCTTCTCAATGACTCTTCTCTACTATTAAGCCTTCTCCCATTCCTCATATCCTCATGGGGATTAACATTGCTCTAATAGTCTATGTGAAAGGTTCAATAGGCATTTAGGATGGCACATTCAATGATGTATTGTATGTTCCAACTATGTCTGTAAACCTTCTCTCGATTTATCAGATTACACACAGTAGACCAGGGAAGACAGTTGAGTTCACAACAAATTCAGTCTTCATTTAGTATAGTATGACATGAGGCCTTATTGCTAAAGGGACAATTGGTCATACCTACCCGTCTCTACAACTTCTCACACTTTGGTCCACCATCTCCATTGTTAGAGCATAACTCTTCTCTTTTGTGAGAGCATCATGTGGTGTAGTCAGGACACTTGAACCTTTGTATTGTTCCTAAGATCATTGTTTTGATTGCCACATCACATCTTATCGAGGTCTTTTCTCTTCACTAGGATTCCTTTTTAGCTCTGCCTGACCCTCAAACTCCATTCATTGAGCCACTGAGTGCACTTGTTGAGGATTCTACAAAGGACATTCATCTCCTCTTTCATGACAGTGTCAACACACCTGTCACCCCACCTACATGGGGGATTCCCTTTTAGGATCCTTGTGTTTTCTCCTTTGAGCATTTGTAAGGCCTTCTAGTTTCACCTCTCATTCAAGGGTTTCCTTGTTTTGTACCTTTTTTTCTTCTACATTGGAGTTCCATTGGTTTGATCATTTCTACAGTGGCTCCATCTTTCTGGGGGGACTTTGGTGTCTCTTCCCTCTCTCATGGGGGGCTGGTTGTACTTATGGTTTTGAGAGTCTCTTGAGCCATATCTTTTTTTTTGCTTTTTTTTTTTAAAATCATTTTTTGGAGAGGAGTTTTTCCCACTGGGTTTTCTCCTTTTCTTCAATTTACAAAGATTTCCTTGTATTGGGTACCTGATTAGGCCTTGTTATTGGGACCCATTTCCTACTTTCATAGATGTGCTAGGTTATCTTAACCCCCGCACTTAGCTTAAGGGGGGTGTTAGAGTAATATTTAGTTTGCTTACTACTTAAATCATATTGATTTAATTAGTTAAGTTATTACTCTTTAGTGCTTAAGCTTTCTCTCGGGTGCATTAATAATTAATTCTTTTATTGATAATCAATGTGCAACCTAGATTTTTTAGGCTTTAGGGTTTTGTTCACCTTTATAGGTTGAACCTTGCAATTCTTTTTTCAATAACTTGGATCATATTTTTGCTCTCACTTTTTGAGTAATTTTTGAGTTCTGCATTTTTATTTCTTCTCTACCTCTCTCCTATAACAAGTTATTTGCATGCATGTATTCTTAGTGTTATGTAGATTTCTATCTCTCAAATCCTATAGTTTTGTTGTTAGGACAACCCACTATATTAGCTACCCCCACATCTGGTTTCTTGCCACCCCTGATTTTCCTCTTAGGGAATTTCCACTCTCCCGTAACACTCGTTTGGGGGGAGGATGGGGTCAAGAGAGCCATCATTCCCTCAGCCTCCTCAATGTTTCTCATGACTTTGGCTGCCACTTCCTTAGGATTTGAGTCTTTTCGAGGTAAAAATCCCTTAGTGACCCAACTTATCAAGTTCACTATTATTGGTGTAAGGAAACTTAGGTACAAAAACAACTTCCTACACTAATCCCTTAAGGAAAGTATTTTGCAAATTCCTATTAAATCCTTACAATTTTAGATTCAATATTATGTAAACAATTATATTGTAGTCAACCATGGATATAGAAAACAGATAGAGAAAGAAAACACATAAAAAAAAAGATATGTCGATGAGGAAAAACCTTTTAGTAAAACAACCCCACCGCTTCAAAACTTGCACAATATATTATCTTCAACACAGAAGGTTACAACACACTTGCAATGCAAGTTCTTTCAAGAGAACAATGACATAGAAGACCAATCTAGAAGTAGCATAACATACCAACAATACAATTTCTCACTCTCCAATCTGTAACCTTAAAAATGCTTATATCATGTGCTTTCCCTTGTAGGGAAACTTCCAAAGAACAATCGTATTAGGGTTTTACTATTCTCCAAAAAAATAGAAACCCAATTTTTTTTCAAGGCGATGCTACATGTCGAAGAAGGCAGGCAAATGGAAAATGGCAAAGGGAAAACTGGTTCAGCCTGCTAGGGCTTGCGTGCCCTAGCTCGACCTATTTCTCTTGCTCTGTCTGGCGCTGGGCAAGCTGTGTGCTCGTGGGCTATCTGAGGGCATTTTTGCTGGTGTGTAGGGTCTTGGCATGTCTTTGGCCGTAGGATAGGGCTTGATGCCGAGCATCAGGTTTCTCCTGCTGCGTGGTGAGTTTGTGCCTACGACGGTGAGGGATTGAGGGTCTTTTTCCCTTTTCGCCCCTTGCTAGATTGCCAAGCCCAGGCTCGGATTAATGGGGGATCTAGGGGTCACCTCTCCTCAGCCTTCAAGTGCAAATTTGGTGATTGGAGAGCTTGCTTTGGGGATGCATGATAGTAGCAAGGGTATGAAGGGTAAATCCCAATCAAAGGATGGAGAGTCCTCTTCATATGGAATGCTCCAACTTCAAAAAATTAATGGGTGTCTACAGAAAGTCAAGGTTCTTCCTATTCTAGTAGTTCAACCTAAAAAGGTTTTAGAGGATGTTGAGTACTGGAATAATCATGCTCTTATATGCAAATTTTTGGGCCTCCACCTTTCATTGCCAGTGCTGGATTCTTGGGCCCATTGAGTGTGGACTCTAGAAGGAGAGATGGAGATTCTACTAGCAGCTAATAACTACTTTTTGGTTATATTCTCTTGCATGTCGGATAGGAATAAGGCTTTTGAAGGTGACCCTTATTTCTTTAACCAAGTGGGGCTATTCATTAAGCCTTGGCACACGGGCTTTAATTCTACTGAGGAGATCCCCTCTCGGGTTTCAATCTGGGTTCGCCTGCTAAGACTTCCTTTGGAATTCTGGAGGGATTATATTCTTCACTCAATTTCGATGCTTCTTGGAAAACCTATGGGATCTTCTACACAAATGCAAGATCGTAAGGTAATTTCTTTTGCTCATATTTGTGTTGAAGTTGATTTGAATAATCCATTGCTAGACTCTATGGAGATTTGTATGGGCTCTATTTCTTGGATCCAATAGTTGGATTACAAGACCCTCCCATTCAGATGTAGAATCTTCCATGAGTATGGACACCTACTACACTGTTGTCCCAAATATAAGAATCCCTCCTTGGATGCTCTAGTTCTCCCTATGGAGGACAAAGGAAAGGCTAAAGCTTCTAATGGACCTGTTGATAGTGAGGGATTTAATCAGGTTAAAGCTCATAACAAGGGCAAAGGAAAGAGGAGAACTAGACAGAAATGTGAACTGATGACACTTTTAATAGGTTTGATGCTCTTGAAAATATGGACCAAGAGGAAGGTATCCTAGTTGAGCTCTCCTTAGAGGCCATCATTCAGCATGAGAATCATGAAGGAGATATTTAGAGAGAGGATCAGCTTCTTGGTACAGGGGACCTACATGCCAAGCAGTTAGTTATTGATGGACCTCCTCTTGTTTAGAATATTGGGGATCTTTGTGGAGCACAGAGTCCACAGGGACCAGCAGGGGTGTCCAATGAATCCCACAGGCCTATAGGGGCATTTGATCTTGTTAAGAGTAATAAGGCTTCTCTTGCTTTAGGTATTCAACATAAGTCCTTCAAAAAGTGGCCTTTAGATAAACCAATAAAAAGTGGTAGGAAGACTAATTAGGAGAAAGTGAAGATAATAGGTGAAAATTTGGTGGAGTCTGGGTTGGTACGTCCCATTGATTCTCATTTCTCTCAACCCCATAAATGATTGTGCTTTCATGGAATGTAAGGGGGTTGAACAACATCCCCAAACAAAAGGTTGTTCGTAGATTAATTGAGTCTCAGTCTCCTGATATGGTCTTTATTCAGGAAACTAAGCTTTCTTTGGATGGTTTGGCTAAGTGTGCTACGTATATTTGGCCTCGTGGCTCTTGGCAGGGGGTGGGTGCCTTGAATAGTTCTAGAGGGGTGGCTTGCTTTTGGGACCCTAGGAAAGTCTCCCCTTTATGGTGGTTCTCTAGTCGGTCATCCATTTCTTTGATAGCCACTAGCTTTGAGAATGGTGAAAGGTGCTTCTTATCCAACATTTATGCTCCTACAGACTTTGCAGGTAAAGTTCACTTATGGGCCCATATTAGATTCATTCGATCCTTGGAACCTCTTCTTCCATGGATTATGGCGGGAGACTTCAATGCAATCATTAGCCTGGAGGAAAAAAGGGGTGGGCTAGCAAAGCTAGATCAATCATCTAATCTGCTCAGAGATATGATTGGCTTATTATTTCTCATTGATGTGAAGCCAAATGATGGAGTGTTTACATGGAATAATCAGAGATACGATGGTGAGGCTATCTCGAAAAGGATTGATAGATTTCTGGTTTCTTACTATTGGATGGACAACAGGTGGGTTACCAGTTCTAAAATTCTTTATTGGAGGGGATCAAATCACTGGCCTATTAAGCTTTCCATCACTTCATATAGGATCACCAAGAATCCCTCTTTCAAATTCCAGTTGATGTGGTTACGAGACTCATCTTTACTTGATCTAATGGTTGACTGGTGGTATGAGGGGATGCCTGATCATGGTACGACCATGTATACTTTTAGTAAGAGACTTCAGCATGTGAAGTACAGGCTTAAGAGATGGAATAAATAGTTGTTTTGGTTATCTACATGAACAAATGACTACTACTCAAACAAAGCTAGATAATATTACTCGACAGATTCGGGACCATGGATTGAGCTCTAAGATGAGTGAAGCTGAGACTCTAGCCCTTAAAGAGATAGAAGAATGGGAGCTTCAGGAGGAGATTTTTTGGAAGCAGAAATCTCATATTGATTGGCTTCAGGAGGGGGATAGGAACACTGCTTTCTTCCACAACTCAGTTAAGGCTCGACGGCATGGGAATTCTCTTTCCTCTCTTGTATTATCTGATGGAACTCAGATCTATTCTTGTGAAGCTATCTCTAGGGAAGCAGTTAAGTACTTCTCTGATCTCTTTTCTAGGGAGGAGCCTGGAGTTGGGCATGAGGAGTGAGACATTTTGGATTGTATCCCTCATCTTGTCTCTGTAGAAATGAATGAAACCCTATTATATCCTATCTCGCTTCCAAAACTAGAGAAAATTGTGTTTAATATGAAGAAAGGTAAGGCCCCTGGTCCAGATGGGTTTCCAATTGAATTTTTCCAAGAATTCTGGGAGATAATAAAGTATGATCTTCTAGATGTGGTCCAGGAATCACACAGGAATAAACAAATGTTGAAATCTTTGAACTCGACCTTCTTGGCCCTCATACCTAAGAAGGAAGGTGCTGACAGGTTGGATCAGTTCAAGCCCATATCATTGTGTAATGTGGTCTATAAGATCATCACCAAGCTAATTACAGAGAGGCTCAAACCATTCCTTGGTCCTTTAATCTCTGCGGAACAGGGTGGCTTTGTGGATGGAAGACAAATTTTTGATGGAGTTGTGATAGCAACAAAGGCTATCCATTCTATGGCCAATTCTAACGAGAAAGCTATGTTTATAAAACTCGATATGGCCAAGGCTTATGATCAAGTGAGTTGGGAGTTCTTAAAAAAAATTCTATTGAATTTTGGGTTTGCAGTGGAATGGGTTGAGTGGGTTCTTAGCTGCGTGACCTCGTCCTCCTTCTCTGTTCTCATTAATGGAGAACCTTTTGAGCTCTTTGGTGCCTCTCAAGGACTTCGACAAGGAAACCCTTTATCTCCCTACTTATTCATTATCATGGTAGAAGGGCTTGGAAGATTTTTAAAAGCTCAGGTTTGGCAGGGGTTTATCCAAGGGTGGAGTTGAAGTAATAACCTTCCTTCGTATTTTCATCTTCAATTTGTGGATGATACCGGGCTTTTGGGCAGGGCTAGAATCAGCGAGGCAGTTAATATTAGTAAAGCTCTAGATATCTATTTGAAAGCCTCAGGTCAGAAAATTAATGATGATAAGTCTTCTATCTATTTCTTTAACACTCCTAGGCTTATTCAGAACAGGATTGCTAGAATTCTTAGGTTCTAGATTGGCTCTCTCCCCTTAATGTATCTTAGGGTCCCTCTATCATTGGGTGCTCAGTGGAGGGATTATTGGCAGGGGATTTTGGATAAATTCAGAAGTAAGGTTAGTCATTGGACTTATAGATGGCTATCTTCTGCTGGGAGAGTGGTTCTGCTTAAGACTATGGTGCAGTCTCTTCCCATTTACAGGTGTGGTGTCCAGATTCCCCCTTTCAGTTTTGTGAGAGATTTGATGCTTTATCTTGGAAATTCCTTTGGTCTGGCAATCTTCTTTCCTCAAAGTGGAGTCTAGTCAAATGGGAGACTATGTGTAGGCCAAAGCATGTGGGTGGCCTCAGGCTTCGTTCGATGGACCTTGTTGTCAATGCACTGGCTGCCAAATTATACTGGCATTGGTGTAATAGTCAAGATCAAGAGTGGACCAAGATTATCACCCACAAGTACTTTCCTGGTGCAGATTGCTCTGAGGTCCCATGGCTTCCTTTGGTGGGTAAAGGCTCCTATATTTGGAATACTCTCAAGAGGGGAGCAAAAATTGTTAAGGAGGGGCTCTTTTGGATTTGTAATAGAGGCTCAGAAACTCTATTTTGGCAGGATTCATGGGATGGCCATCCTCCTATTCTTTCTAGCTTTCCCCAACTATTCCCCCGCTCCCAAACCTTTTCTAATGCTGGTTGGATTAAGGTGGAGCATTTTAAGATGGTTAAATGCCTGGGACAAGTTGAGATAACTTGCTGGAAGGATCCTCAGGAGTGATTGATGGATGGATCTGTTGAGGACCAGGATCTCCTCTCTCGTGTTCTGGAGGGTAGATTTTGTAGCTCTCTCAATGGGAGGGACAACTTAGCTTGGAGTCCAAGTCCAAAAGGAAAATTTATAGTGGCTCAAGGCTATGCTATTCTTGATAGGAACCTTCATGGGCGGGCTGAAGTGCCCTAGTGGAAGAAAGTTTGGAGTAGCTTTTCGTGGCCCAAGTGTAACTTTTTCTTATGGGTGTTGGCTCACAAGAAATGCCTTACTTGGGAGAATCTCTACAAATGAGGTTTTCAGGGCCCCTTGATTTGTGTTCTCTGTCAGCATAATGAGGAGTGTGTCTCACACTTTTTTTTTTTTTCTGCCCCTTCTCAAGAGAGATATGGCATAGATGGTGGGAGGCTTGGGGTCATGGTTGCTTTCATGCTAATTCTCTTATCAAATTTTGGGAAAGCTTGGGCAGACCTCCTACAAAGACTTCTTTCTTACAGGTTGCCTGGTTGGTTGGTCTAGTCTTCATTCTCTAGAACCTTTGGCTGGAAAGGAATCACAAGATTTTTTGTGTTGCCAAATCTAGTAGTACCCAATTATGGAAGTTGATTCTTAATAGGATTCAGGAGATGATATATGCAAAGTGTGATATGTCTGTTAGTATTGATCTTGGGGATCAAGCTATTGTGAAGAATTTGAACCTGAAGGAAAGTAGGTAGGGAGGCACTCCCAAGAATAGACAGAGCCATGGGAAGCAGTGGGTTTTTTAGAGATGGGAGGTGGTCCCCTCCCCTGACTGGATTCTTGAAGATCAATACGGATGGGTCTTCTCGGGGGAAGCCGGGGCATGCCAGTATTGGGGCTATTGGTAGAAGTGACATTGAAGGTGCAATTTTTCTTCTCTCTATTTACAAGGGTAAGCATTCTAATAATCTAATGGAGGCCCTAGCCATTAAGGTTGCTATTGAGCGTGGTTGCTCGTTAGGGTGGTAGAATTTCATCTGTGAGTCTGACTCGCAGATTTTTGTGGATATGTTGAACAACTAGAGGCTGGATAATGTTAGTTGGAAACTTTCCTCTTTAGCGAAAAAAATTCTTGGTCTTTGTAGGTCAGTGGACTCTGTCTCCTTTCATCATATTCCTCGTGAGTGGAACGAAGTGGCCGATTGTCTGGCTAAGTGGGCTTCAGAGAATGTGGGTAGGTGGAATATTAATGGTAGGGATGAGTTACCCATTGAGTAACGTGAGATTATTGATCAAATGCTTCTGGAGGACAAGAGTTTGTAGTGTTGTATTGGGCCTTTGGCCGTTGCTTTTTTCCTGGCTTTTGATTGAATAAATTTTTACCCCTCTTTTTTCAAAAAAAGGAAAAAAGAAAAAAAAAAGGCGATGCCACATGTCTTCACATTTTCACCCATCATCGAATCTTCTAGAGATAGCTCTTACATGTCATAGGAATCTGTCATAACTATTTCAACCATGATCTCCTTACACACAATTCAAGACATTGACACATACAAGTGGAGTGACACATCAACATGCCAAATAGACATGTACACTCACACTTAATTACATTATTTGCAAAAAATACATTTACAAACAAATACTAAGAATAGGGATTATTTAAGGTTGAGACACCTTATTCCTAATGGTTGGAACCCCCCCACCTCCATTAGTGGTAGGGAGTTCTTAACAGGAGTCACCAATAGTATGGTCTATTTCCTAGCCAAGGATTTTGGGGATACATAAGGATTCTTGAGTGAACTCACTTGGCCCCCAACAGGAGCATTGGCTATAATTTCCTCTTTGATGGGGTCACCTCCAGGGGTTCCAATTTCACCTTCCTCCAAATCAAGGTTAACAATAACCTCTCTCACCACTAGGTAATTCAATAGATCATCTATCTCCTTCCTAAATGGGCATTCCTCCATATTCATCACTTTCTTTGCTTCCATGCTGGCCACCTTAGTCAACTTCCTTAACCTTACCATTCTCTTTGCTTTCCTCTAAAGACTTGCCACCAAGGTTGTACTCCTTGCTTTCAACTTCTACTCCCACAGGAGTAGTCGATGGTTCCCCTAACATGGTAGAGTCTTGAACAATGCCAGACGAGCCCACCTTTTGTTTGTCTATCAGAGAAGGGGAAATGCAAGCCAACAACACATGGCCAAAACACCCAAATTTTTGGCAATATAAGCTCACATTATCATATTCTATTAGTTGGACCCTTTTCCCCCACTTAGTGGACAATGTGAACATGGTCAGAAGAGTCCTAATAATGGTAATGTTCACATAGAATCTAGCAAAGACAAGTCTAGATTTAAGCAAAATCACCTGGTCAGCAACAACAAAATGTCCAAATGTGTTCCCAATGCATCTTAGGATCTTTTCATCCCAGAACTCTAGTGGTAGTCTTGGTAAATGGACCCAAACCAAGGCTAGAATTTGAAGCTCTAGGCTAGCATCAAAGCTAGGGTGTCATTTTGGTAGGGCCAGATAGTGCTTGCCATAGTACCAAGTCCCATAAAGGATAGCCGCCAGGTCCTCAGTAGCCGTGAAGTGAAAGTAGAAGAGGCCACTAGGCATGGCCAAGACAAATACTACCCTTCATAGACCATTTCTATGCCACCCACTTCCTGGTCATCTCTATCGATGGCCTGAATGAGATAAAATGTCCTGTAACACAATGTTTGAGGGAGGCAACAATGTTGTCCACAACACTATCTAGGAATGCAATTTTTAGACTAGTAACACCATGAGTGACTTTAGGATCCTTAGGCTTGGTGTTCCCCTTGTTACCACCCACAAGAACATTTTTCCACCCTCCCTTGGGAGTGGGGAGAGAATCAATGGACCCAACCTCATTGCGAGAAAATTCAACTCTAAAAATTGACAAAGGGGGCTCAAAAGCATTGGTCTAACCCAACACATTACCTGACAAAGAGGGAGAATATTCTCTACATAGATCCAACACCATGTGTAGGTCTGGGCACACCAAAGCCTCCAGCATGCCTGGGCCCTCCAGGGCCATGGCAATCATGTTGCCAAGTTTTAGTCCTCTCCCTTTTTAAGTGCTTAAAAAGTCATTAATAGAGGTCAGTGAGGTTAGATATAGTGGTGTCTAAGTCTATTTTAGATAACTTCTCATCTTTCTCAAGTGTTCCACTTCCTACCTTTTTCGAGTCTCCTTTTGTAATACATTTAACTAGTCATTTTAAGCGGGTTTCCTATTTTTTTGGTACACATGAGGATTAGGTGATTTAGGCATGGCTAGGGTGTGATACTACGTCCTCCCCATGAGAAGTGGTATGCATTTTATCCTCTGCTATCTTGCCCTAACAATTCATATCTCACAGATTACAAGCTTTCAAATTGATTTTCCCATTGAGCAAATTGCACCAAGTGTGAATCTAAAGGTTGAAGCTAAGGAAAGTGGCTACAAGGGCTGTGGACATTATTTTTCCAATGACCAAGGATTTAAAAAGCTATGGATAGAGGCCAGGGTGATTCTCTTTCAGATCTGTGGAGATAAGATCAAATATTGCTTAGAAATACAGGTTTATGATTTCATTGCTGCATATTCATGGAAATGGAGTCATTTTGTTCTATTTCCAAGGTTGTATGAAATTGAGCCAAATCTCAGTTCAAATGAACAATTAATGCTAGTATAGTGTTGAAATAATTAATTCAAGGCTCATAATAAATTGAAGGATTTGAGCAATACAAATCCACAAAGCTTGAAAAAAAACCTACATGTAAAAACCTATCACAAAGAAGAAAAAGACAAGAGGAGACAAGGGTTTTGCTCTAAAAATATGTAAATTGTATTCTTAGAAATGAAAAAGATGTAAGATAATTAGAAATGATCTATCCTTATAGAAGGAGGTCGAAACCCGAAAAGGGTAACCTAAAAGGTAATGTTATTTAGTAATTACTAATTAATTATTAAATGAGAATGAAAAAGGTGCACAAAGTGAAATCTTAAGAAGGGAATAAAGAAAATTTAATAAATGAAATGAAATGAATGTTTTACTCTAACACCCCCCTTAAGATTAGCAACAATGTAGCTATAAACAATTTAGAAAGAGAAAGGAAACTACAATACAATGCTAAAAGCAAACTTGGGTCCTGGCAACAAGGCCTAATAAGGTACCCGATCACAACCAAATCTCTATGAAATGGAGAAATAGAGAAAACCTAGTGGGAAAAACTCTACTCCAAAAAGAGATAACATGAAAAAGAAGGAAGGAATCATCACTGAGACCCCTTAAGGACAACTTCCTTCACCCCAAGCATAGAATGTAGTTCAAGATACCTCGGGGATGCAAAAGGTTTAGTGGAGATGTCTGCAACTTGCTGAGCAGTAGGAATGTACTCCAAGATCAAAATGCCATCCTAAATCAAGTGCCTAATGAAGTTCATGTGAAGATCGATGTGCTTGGTTCACTAATGCTCAACTGGTGTGTATAACACTCTGATTGTCACACCAAAGAAAGGTGGGACTATTAGGAGAAAATCCAAACTTTGTCATCAACTGTCAAAGTCACAAAACCTTTTGACTAGCCAATATAGTTGCCCTGTATTCTGCCTCTATAGATGATAATGTGTGAGCATGTTGCTTCTTGCAAGACCATGTGATAGGACCAAAACCAAATCATCAATATCACCAACCCAACATGAATCTGTGAAACCAACAATGTGAGGATTTGTTGATGTGTATCGAATGCCATAACATGTTGTAACTCTAATATACCTCAAGATACATTTGGAAGCTTTCCAATGACTCTCATAAGGATCATGGGAGAATTGAGAGGCAAGTCCAACCACAAAGAAAATATCAGGATGTGTCTGTCGAGTACAAAAAACTACCCATAAGCTATCTGTATAAAGTGGAATCCATTATAGGAATAGAGAAAGTGGTAGATAAAATAACACTTGATTGAAAAGGTGCGGGAGAAGGCTTGCAATCAAGCATGTAGAATCTTTGAAGCATATCAAGAGCATACTTTTTCTAGAGTATAGCTATCTCATCAAAAGATTGAACAACCTATAGGCCCAAGAAATAGTGTAGAAGTCCAAGATCTATCATCTCAAACTACTTTGTCAATGCTTGTTGAACACTATGTAACATAGAGATTAAGCTTCCTATGATGATGAGGTCATCAACATAAAGCACAAGTATCAATAAGTCAGCCCCATGATGCTGAATGCAAACTGTAGGAGTGGAATGACATTGAGTGAACTATGAAGCAAGCAAGAAGGAATTTATGTTCTCATACCAAGCCCTAGGGGCCTATTTGAGACCATATAAAGATATTCAAAGATCACATACTAATGAAGAATCGTTCACAAAACCATGAGGTTTCTCCATGTAGATCTCCTCATGAAGGTCTCCATGCAAAAAGACACTCTTCACATCAATCTAAAAAACTTGTCCATCCTTATGAAGCTACAAGAAAGAGTACAAGGCAAATAGAATTCATCTTAGCAACAGAGGTAAAGGTCTTAAAGTAATCAATACCCTCAACCTATGAAAAATCCTTTGCAACAAGATGTGCCTTATACCTATCAATGGAACCATCTACAACATACTTGGTACAGTACACCCACTAGTACCAAACCAACTTTCTTCTTTTTGAAAGAGGACAAAGATCCCATGTGTGGTTCTTTGTCAAAGAAGAGTACTCCTCATCCATAGCCGTTTCCCACTCTGAGTGTCCTGTCACCTATGAAAAACTTTGTTGATCATCCAAAATAGCATGACTGAAGAGGCCACTACCTATAGCCTGAGCATGAGTGCGATGAGCATAAGTAAGATCACCTACCAAAGGTCCTGCTGCATCACTAGTATCATGAGCCCACTTGGGTGCTTACATAACATTTGGTGGAGGTGGTGAAGGAGGATCTAGAGCATGCATAATCTTGTAGAGGAGTAGAGAAAGTACTAGGTAGTGAGGAAGAAGCTAGAGATGGAGGATCCATCAAAGGATAACACTCATCAAACTGGACATCTCACCAAAATAAGATATCTCTAGAATAAGGATTAAATAACTTCTACGCCTTCACATCCTCACAGTAGCCAAAAAAAAAAGAGTGGTCAACTCTTCTTCTCCATGGTTTTCTATTGAGCATCTACAATAAATGCCCAAGGCTCACTACCAAAAATGTAGAAAGTAAAAACATCGGGCTTGACATGAGTCCAAGCCTCCTCATGAGTCATATGTCACAATATCTTGTGAGGCATTTGATTCTGAATGTAGTTAACACAATGGACAACTTCAACCTAGAATGAAGAAGTCATAGATCTAGACTGAATCATACAATTGGCCATCTCCTATAATGTCGTGTTATTTCTCTATGTAACCCCATTATGCTGAGTTGTATAGGGAACAAAGAATTGATGCTGTAAACCATGCTTAGTGGAAAAATATTCGAAAGAATAATTCACATATTTCTCCCCCCATTTTCAATGCATATACACCTGACAAAAAGACTAGACTGCTTCTCTACAAATGTCTTAAAGATTTGAAAGGAATCAAAGACATTGGATTTGTACTTCATAAAGTACACTCATGTGCATCTAGAGAAGTCATCTATGAAGGTAAGCACATATCAAGCACTTGAAAAAGATGGAGTGGGAAATAACATGAGATAATTGTGTATCAACTCCAATGGTGCCTTAGCACATGTGTATCTACCTATTAGAAAATGATCTTTGTGACATTTTCCAAGTGCACAACCTTGACACACACCGTCAGTACAAGAGATCTGAGGCAACCCAATCACTAGCTCTTGTGTACTCATCTACTACAGATATCTATAGTTGACATTGCCAAAACACTAATGCCAAAGCTTGCTCACTATATCTGCATGAGCAATGAGAGAAACACCTGTAGAGTCAGAGTTCTCAAATCCATCAAACTAATATAAGTGAGACTAAGGATCAACACTCCCTGTAGCAATAATCAAATCAGGATCATGGAGGTCTCAAATAACCACATCATGTGGTGAGAACTCAACTATCTTTCTAGAGCTTGAATGACAAATCTGAAAGATAGATAGGGGGTTCATAGAAATGTTTAGAACCAAGAGAACATCATGTAGTGAACCACTTTCTAAAGAGATAGTTCTTGAACCTGTGATTGAAAGCTGAGAAGAATCACCAATTATAATTTATGTAGTAACATTCTAAGCAAGTGAGGTAACCAAATTAGGTGAGTGTGTCATATGATGGGAAGCTCTAGAATCAAGAATCTAAGAAGCTGTAGAAGATAATTCTCATGCAGAAAGAACATGTCCTTTCCCTGCAGGAAGAGGTGGAGGCTTCAGAGAAGCAATACTAGAATGCTACATGGCCTCCTCTAATACCTCAAGACATTTCCAACACCTAAAAATTGGATGTCCTTCTTTTTCACAAAAATTGTAAGGATTACCTATGTACTTCTTAGTCTTGGAGGAAGACTCACTAGACTTAGAATAATTACCCTTCTGAGAGGGCTTCTAAGCATCCAATTTGGGAGTAGGCTTGGAGGAACTCTCATTGCCTCTTGAATCTAACTTATGCTTTTGTTGCTGCTTTGAATTTCTTGTAGATGTCTAAGCTACCAATGCCTTCATCTTAGAACAAGTCATACTATCCAACTATGTAAGCTTTGACTGCTGTCTAATCAAGCGATCACAAAAGACCTCAAAAGTAGGCACAACAAATCTATTCCCTAAAACATCTTTGGTGGAATGGAAGGTAGAAGCAAAAATCTAAAAATTCTCTCAAAGCTTAGAGAGAATCAGATAGATACACTCAACATTAGTCTTTGTCTTTCGATAACCCTACAACATGGATATCTATCAATTAAACTTAATCAAGAAGTCATCAATAGTTAGAAAGGAATCCGATACAAGAGATGTAAGCACTGAAGTGCCTTGAACTCATTCACAGTACCAAACAAGCCATGAATCTTGGTCCACATAGCTAGAGGAGTATTATACTTGTCTAGATGAAATTGTAGACTGTCTGATACTTGTAATGCAATCAATCTGATTGCCTCATCCATCTTGTTTTGATGTTGCATGATCTCATAAGGCCTTTGAAAAATAGGTTGCACAACATCTAAACATGACCACAACCCTTTTGACTAGAGAATTCGAGTCATCAAGGTCTTCCAAGTGTGGTAGTTGTGAGGGGTTAGAAGTTATAGATAAGAAGAGGTCTTGACCATTATTTTAGAAGGGATTTTTGAAGTTTTCTAATATGCCGACATAATAACAGAAAGTAATATAAAAACACCACCCACAATGCAAATAACCAAACCCCAGCTTAGAGAAAGAATGTGTAAATGAGTGAAGTGAAAAAAGCTTCATAAATGAATCACAAATACCTAGTACAAAATGCTAGTGAAATGATAGAGAATTTAGAAAGTGCTCGAGAAAAGCTTTTCGATGGTTTTTTTGGATTAGAAAATGGAGCTATAATGAAGATGTTATGCCCCTAAAAGACAGAAGTCATCAATACACTTCAAGCACAATAAAAGGTACCAAACTAGAAAAAATTCCCAAAAATACTTGTGCCATTGTCTCCATCTTAGAACTAGCTTTCCAACACTTTTTTTAGATTGAAAAATACCCATGTATGCTTGAGATATCACAAAAAAACCAACAGGGCCCTTGGAATGACTTGAAAAAAGAATTTAATTTAAAAAATAAAAATAAAAATAACTTTTAAAAAACATCACTCATGGTGGAGGTGGTGGGGTGGAGGGCCAGAGTTGTTGGCATAGCCGTTAAGCAATGCTGAAGTGGCTAACCGCTAGCGGAGACTGCAACAGTAACCAAAGTAGTGCCACTATAGTTATGTGACCGCAGTGGTATTAAATCCACCTTAAAAAAAAGGTTCAATTTTTGATGAAAATAAATGCCTTAAATTGTGTGTAGAGGTTGTACAACCCTACTATGCAATTTTTTTGCCTCCTAGATCAACATTGTTCAAAATTGATAAACTTTATATGACAATGTAGGTTTTGACGCCTTCTAAGTCCATTAGTGAGGTCCATTTGGCCTCAAAGTGATCTAAAAATTAGAGACCCCCTTATTTTAAAAGAAATACTTGAAAAACTCCAAATCTATTATGTCATACCCTTGTTCTCCTTTTTTTCCAAATACCAAACAAGCTACAATAAATTTGGCTTTGATACCATGAAGGGTTTGGGCAATACAAATCTGCAAAGCCCGAAGAATACATGCATGTAAAAACCTATCGCAGAGAAGAAAAAGACAAGAGGAGGCAAGGGTTTTTCTCTAAAGATATGCAAATTGTATTCTAAGAAATGAAAAAGATGTAAGATAATTACAAATGATATATCCTTATAGAAGGAGATCAAAACCTGAGAAGGGTAACCTAAATGGTAAAAGGGTAACCTAAAAGGTAAATGTTGTTTAATAATTACTAATTAATTATTAAATGAAAATGAAAAAGGTGCATAAGGTGAAATCTTAAGAAGGAAGTAAAGTGCATTTAATAAATGAAATTAAATTAATGCTTTACTCTAACATAAGCGAGACATGCTCAATATCTGATTTCAAGGCCATCAGGTTGAAGTTTAAGGTTGAATGTTGTTTGTTGTGCCTCACTCTAGAAAATTTTGCTAAGAAAGGAGTTTTTGGCCCAAAGGTAACAAAATGGGCTACTTTCCTAGGGACTTTTAAAATACAAAGTTAAGTTTCCCTAAAATTTGAATATCCTTCAAAGATACCCAAAAGATACTTTCAGAGATGTAAGTGTTGGAGATGAGAAGTTGTTATGAAGGAAAAGTAGTGTCAAAATCCTTTGGCAGAAAGTGGAAGAATAGAGTGCACAAGCTAGCAAAAGGATTACTCCCCATGCTATGATTCCAAATAAAGGAAAAATAACTTTGTGGAAAAGCTAAGTGTTTCTTTCTCCCTTGAATATGTTAATGTTGTTAAGAGTATCTACATGTTGAATTTGGAAGCTAAGTGAGGCACTTCCCATAAAGCTAAGTGTTTGTATTGTTTAATGACTTATAGTCATATTACTTTACTTTAATTAAAGTAAGAGTGCTTTCGAGAACTTAAGATTATAAGTACAAATAAATAGAAAGTTTAAATAGCTGTTACTCATGGAATTAAATGCAAATATTATCATTATAATCATTGGCCAAACTTAATTTTTTTGGTGTGGTGCCAAAGTTCTAATTCCTAAATCTATTTCATCATAATTGCAAGCAATTAGTTTTTACAAGTATATTTTAATGACTATTTATTGAAAACTACATTGTAAGAAATCATAGTGAATGGTAATTAGAGCTACTGGTTACAAAAGATTGATTGGCTTGGAAAGTGAGTTAAAAGATTAAATAGAAACACCCTTCAAATTCTATGACTTGGGTGATCTACATAGGAGGCTAAATTCCCAACCCATTCACCCAATCACCCTGAAACTCAAAGAGAGCAGATTGGTAGAGGCAATCAACTTTTCAATGGTAGTTCATGCACTTGAGTTAGTAAAAGAGTGCATAGTGAGAATCTAGAAATAAAGAAAAATTTGTTTCCAGATCAGTCCATGCTCTTGTCAATTAAAAAGGAATTAATGTAGTAAGCATTTGGCATCCCTAGGAAAGAGTTGTTAGATTGTGGTAATTGATCAAGGAAGTACTGTACATACTCCATAATTCCTTGGTGGGGTAACTAATTTTAACCCTAAAGTGGAGAAATACTTGTACAAAAGGGCTTAGGGTTAGGGATTGTTTCATAAGGTGTGATGCGAAAATGCTTCTTGCAGCGGTATTGAGCTATAAGGGATTACAGATTGTAAACAATATGTAATACTAGATTGTAATAATATTGGATTTTCTATTTTGTGGACATAGCCTAAGGATTTGATGAACAACATTAAATCTTGGTGTCTTGTGTTCTCTTTTGTGCAATCTATTATTTTCTATCATTGTTTATATTTGCATGTAACTGTTATTTTTGTCCATGTTTTTATCCTAACAAGAGCAATATTGTGACATTGATTTTGGGTCCTCCGCATCCATGTTTGATGAAAAGAAGACCCTCAAATAGGAGGACATGCAAAGAACCTGGTTCTAGAATACTTCCTCAAAGAAGAGAAAAATGTCAAAGACTTTGTTTGGCACAAATCTAAAGTGAGAGATCATGGACATCCTCACACTCCTCCTCAGACTGAAGGGAAAAGAGGAGATTTTGGAGTTCATTGAGCACCATTTCTTCCTAGTACAACCAGTATGTATTGAGGATATGAAGATTTATTGGGCACAAATCATCTATGATGAGCTCACATCATGGTTGAATTATGCTAGAGGATTCAAATAGTTCTTTATGTCATATTACTTGGTTTATGATTTTCCAACACACCATTTGTGGCCTGGCCTCCCTAGCATCCCAAATTATCATGAGCACACCGAGGTCTATGAATTCTACTTGCATCTATAATTGCAAAGGAGCTATGAGGAGTATGTAGTTGTCAATGATGCCTTTACAATGAGGTTCTGCTAGAAATTGTAAGGGTGCCTTGAGAGGAGATTCTCACCAGAGGAAATTCTAGCTATAAGCCAGTTTGGATGCTCATTCATCTAGTTTATGAGCTTCTCCTATTTATGAATAAGAGCCTATGATGGATTTCCCAAGAGGTTTCCTAGATATTTGAAGGATAGGGTAGTTCTAGTTGAGCTATGTCAATAAATCCTTGAGGTGAACATGATGTGTTCAAATGTTAAGAAGATTGTCAGGATTCCATTCCCTATTATGGTAGGCCCATATTTGTGTGCCTCAAGGTCAAGTGCTTGGAACTTGGTAAAGAGTTTTGAAAGCAAGATCAAATTGTTATAGTATGAGGTGCTCAGGCCTTAATATGATCCAATGAATTTTGTAAGGGATCATCTGAAGTTGGGATATGTCTATAGGCATGTCTCGAATATTGAAGATTTTTGGTCTAGATGTCTCAATGAGTACCAAACTTGGGAGATATTTTGGTCAAGACTAACTATTGATGAAATATAATTGTACAATTTTTTTTTTGATGTCTCTAATGTTGTAGATGATGGATCCTACATGCACCCCACATCTTATGAGAAGATCAAGAACACACCAATTTTGTCTACCCCACCTACTGAGCCAATAATTGATATAATGGAGGTTCTCATGTGAGGGATAATCAAAATAAAAGACAAATGGGTGGAGTGGACCCAGGCGAGGAAGAAGAGGATTGGAATCACCAGTTCAACAAATGGAGTATCAACTAGAGCCACACAGTTAGTTGTAGCATAACGACCACAACATCAACCTTTGTACGACCATCACAATCCATTGGCCAAGGAGGAGATCAACCTCTAGAAAGAATGTGCCATTTACTCCAACCTACAGAGTTGGCCCTCTTCTAAACATCAAAAAGATTGGAGAAAAGGAATATGACAAGGATAAGGGGAAGGAACAAGAAAAATCTGTGACCAAGCAATCCTCCCTTGTTCAAGTCATTAATCTGGATGGAGACACCAACCCCATGGATAGTTAGGATAAGGATCTGTCTTAGCTAGGGGATGGCTTAGCCCTTTCAGTAACTAAGGTAGCTATCTTCCCTATTGCTTCTCAGAGTATGCCAACTCCATTAATTTCGAGGAAGCTATTTGATCCCTCTACACTATAATCTACTATCAATGTGCTCTCTTTAGAGTCTTGGCTCAAAGAGACTATTGATAGGAAGAAGAAGAGATGTGAGGATGTAGCCCCATCAAAGTACTTGATCACACAAGTCACTTCCTTCCAACCATCAAAGAAGACTAAGAAGCATAAGAAAATTGCTGCATTATCTATAGATTCAACAACTGACCATATGTTTGTTGAGATTGTAGAGCCTCATAAATAGGGAAGATTTCAAAAGCTCTCAAAAGATGGTTTTCAAATTAGAACATTGGATCTTGGCATTCTAGTTCATGAATCCATGGTGAACATGTGGAAGTCAACCACTGAGAAGATTGAGGACAAGTTGGAAGAGCTAAGAGTAGAAAGGGAGATATTGAAGGCCTCTAATTGAGAGTTGATAAAGTACATAAAGTATACACTTGGGAGTACTTCTCGAAGTCAATTCAACCCAAATGTAGAAGAGAACAAGAACTTACTACTCAAGCTACAATAAGAAAGACAATTCAGGCAAGTAGGTCGAGCATGGGCAGATCAAATAAAGGCCCAAGGTCCCCCACTAGTTGAGAATTTGGGAAGCTTGGTACTGGACACTCACAAGATCAAAGAGGTTGCCTTAGATCATCAAACAACCATACAAAAGGTAGAAGAAAAGTTGGCAAAGAAATTGGCCTTTCTACAAGAAGTGATAGATATGAAGACCAATGTGGCAATTGCTCATTGGATTCTAAATGATTGGTCAAGAGTCACTATTCCACTGGAAGCAATCCTTGGAGTTTGGCATAGAAAAATTTGTTAGATCTACAAATAAACTCAAGGATGTGCATGAATTGGTGCAAAAGATCATTGACAAGTTATTTCAACATCTGAAGATCCTACACACAAAGTCCTTTGTGTCTACTAATGGCAAGCTGGTGGACATTGAAAGAATGAAATCCAAGTTCTTGGCATTTGTTGACGAAGCCATTGACTAGCTCAACTTCCAAGTTGCCAAGATTTAGGAACTATCAGTAGTGGATGCAGTTATAAAGAGGGAAATCGAGAATTCTAATCAAGGGTGGCTATTGATGAACTTATAGAGATCCATGATTACTAGATGATAAGAGTTGGCAATATCTTCATTCCAAGTGTTAAAGAGATGGATAAAGTGGTTGAAGCTATGAAATCATATAGGGCTAAATTAGTTTCTTCTAATAAGGCATGATGATTCTAATGCTTTTCTAGACATCTATCATTGTTCTCTTCTCTTTATTTTTGTAGCCATTCTTGGCATTTTTCTAATCCTTGTAATAGACAATGATTCAAGCTTCTCCTATTTTTACATTATTCTATTCAGAGATGCTCTGCTGAGTAATCATCTAATGTAACCAACCATTTTGAGAAGGCTTATAAATGTAACCTTTTAAGATGTTAATAAGATCAAAAAAATTTACTTTGGGCAAACCTCTATAGTTGGGACTACTGTGTGAGACTCTGATTTCATTTTAAGTTTTGTTGTTCATATAGTTTAAGTAGATTTTATGGAATGAATGTATTAATGCTGAAAGTTGGATGAATGTGAATGAACTTGGATTTATTTCCTTCATTCAATAGATTGTATGCTTTACTATCCTCACCGTAAGCATGTCTTTTGTTTGGCACGATCTATTTGTTTAGTTTATTTCTTTGCATAAGGAATTTGGAAACTGGCGTGGGAGCAACTTAGGAATAGAAAATCCATGTATTTTCAAAACATTGACTAACTCTATAATCTAAGAATTACTTACTTCACTATCTTACCTTTATTCTTAATCTTGGAGTTACTCCTACATGTTTCCTTTTCTTTGCATTGTTAGTTTGACTAGATTGCATCTTGTGAGATAATTCCCCTTCTTTGCCTAGGTTGTTTAAAGTGTTGAGAAACTTGGTTTTTTTCTCTTCTTCTCTCTAGTTAAGAGCATACCCCAAAACCTGAAAGACAAATTCATTGCATATCTTGCACTCATAAGGGAGTTGTACCTTTTAATTTAGGGGTCTTTGATAAATTACTACACTGACCCATTTTGTTGTTAACTTTGTGTTTTCCATAAGCCTTTGGGCAAGTAAAGAGTCAAGGTATAAACCAATTTATCAAGGAAGACAAACTGTTAACTAATAGTTTTTGGTGACTCTACTGGGGATTTATTCATTCATCCTAAGTTCTCTTAAGAAAGTCTATTTGTGGCTTTACTAAGAAATTTAGAAATTATCTCAGTGGCACTCAAAAAGTTGAGTCATGTATAACAACTCGTAAGGAGAAATGGTGTTGCCTTATGAGGGACAATTCCCTATAGTACAACCTAAGCCTAGTTTCTAGGACAAGCAAGAAGATATCATAAATTAGTTGAATACCCTTGCTTGGAAAAGCTGAAAATCCCTAGACCAATATAGAAGAGTAAGCTTCACCCTTGAAAAAGAGGAAGAAAAATGTTGAATATTGGGAGGGAGTATTACAAGAAAGAAGATTAAGAGAAGTGTGCCTATTGTGAGCTAAGCAAGTTCACCCTGGATTCACATATACCTGCAATGCTCATGATAAAGGGCAAGCTGACCCTGTGTTTGAAGAATTGTAGAAAGTTGATTTCCCTATATTAGAAGATCCTATAGAAAGAGGGAGAACACATTCTCAAGATCTAGTCTATCAAGGTATCTATGGTGCTCTTTTTCTACCTCCTCACTCTATTGCCTGGATACGTAGCCATTCATCTTTGCTTCCTATTTTTCACACTCAAATCCCATCGTTTTACAATGCCCTCATTCTTCACAAAGTAGTTACCCCTATTGTTGTCACTTTTTAGCCTATACCTATTATCCTCCCTACCTCAATGGTTGTTCCTTGGGGTAATGTCATTGGTCCTTTGCACCTTTCTACTAACAATGACCTTCTTAGAGCTTCTAGAAACAATTTCCCAAAATTTAATGGTGATGGGAAGATCTCTGGTGATGAGCACATCGTGGCTTTCTTTGCTATATATAGTGTCATTTTTCATAGAAACTTTGGTTGACAATGTTGTTGACTAGTTTTAGCACCTCCCAGTCGGATGTATTACAACTTGGGATGACATGTAGACCTAATTTGAAGCACACTATAAGAGTACAAAGGATGAGCACACTCTCTTGACTCAACCTACCTATATTAAGAAGGAGCCATCAATTCCTATAAGAGATTTCATTGCTAAATTCAATAAGCTGGTCAATATTATCCCTACTACAAATAGGCCTACTGTTGATAACCATAAGATGTTCTTCATTAGTTCCAAGCCCCCTGACATAAGATTTCAAATCAAACATGTGCATATGAATAATTTGTTATTTGCTCAAAACTTGACAATTGGGTTGGAGGATGATTTGATAGCAGCCAAAAAATGGAAAAGAGAGATTCAGAGTGGAACATCTACAAGCTTTGTTCCTGGTGTAACTAACAATACTAAAGCCATGCTTTAGAAGCTGTACAATGAAATTATTTCCATGAAGAAACAAATGGGAAAACCCAGTCCTTTGCTCCAACAACCATATCATGACATTCCTCGAAGGCAACATGAAGGCAGACCACTGCAATTGTCATCTACTCAGTAGAAGCTTGCTGTTGAGGCACCTTCCAAAAAGAAGAACATGTGAATTTTTCATCTACTAGCGGACCAAGATGGTGATTCCTACCTAGAAATGAATAGATATAAGCATCTCACTACTTCTAATGAGCTAACCATCAAGTATCCTAAAAATGAAGATGATTTTACTCCACATGGCAACTTTGGAGCATTCTTTTTGGAGCATGAATCAGATTCAAAGGTTGGAGGTGGCTGCTTTTCCACCTTAGACATAATTTATATGGATATGGCTACAAAAAGTCAAAGAGAGAAGAACTCGGTGAACTATGTTCCTTCCTAGAACACAACCATTGGCCCTTCACTAGCTACAACTAGAGCATCTACTTCCTCATCTTGGAGGAAAGAACAATCAAATTTCAAACCAAGTGGTAAGCCTCTTTCCTTATTTGATACTATACAATATTGTAAGGAAGATCGTATCTAGGTTTCTCCTCTTGAGTATCTCAAAACTCATATGGCCGAATTACAAAAGCTAGTTGATTATTATAAAAGTGATGCTAATGCTAGCACTTAGCCTAATGTCACCTCTACCATTAGCAATGATCAACCTCAATTGGATAGATGTCCCCTAGTTAATTAAGAGCCCGTTTTTCCTATGCTCTTCAAAGAGGAAGAGGCATCAATCTTAGTTACCTCCCCTAGTCAAAAGTTGGACCCATTATATGTATCCTTATATGTAAATGGCCATAAGCTTAGTAACTTCATTATTGATTCTGGTGCTTCTAATAACATTATGCCCTCTTTAGTTGCCTATGCCCTTGGCTTGACTCTTACCAATTTTTTTGGATGTTTCTATTCCATGGATGCAAAGCAAGTCCCTCTAATAGGTAAAGTAAAAGATGCACAAGTAGCATTGGCTACTCACCTTGCAAAGAGAATAAAGTTGACTATCCTTGTAGTAGATATTTTGGCAAGCTATGGGATGCTTTTGAGTAGAAGATTTTGCACGGATATGAGGGGAGAAATCAAGATGGATTGGTCTCATGCTATTATTCCTATGGGGAATAATAAAATCAAGCTAGAACCCGAGGAAAAGGCCAAACTCACAATTTTAAACTTTGATGATCCTAAGGCACATATCCTATATTAAGAAATGGAGTTTGAGAATAATATGATGTTCTCCGACTCTATTTTTTTAGAAGAACAACCAAATCCTTCTAGTGATCCATGGATTTGGACCCTTGAGTTCAACAATAGTTATGCAACTATTGGGTCTGGAGCTGGTGTGGTGTTGATCTCCCCAAGTGGAGATGTAACTTAGCTTACCTACAAGCTGCAATTCAAGAACACCAAAAAAAAAAAAGAATATGAAGCCTTGTTATTAGGTATCACTACTGCAAAGAAGAGAGGAACCAAAGTTCTAAGAGCTCAAGGAGACATTGAGATTATAGTAAAACAAGTTCAAGCTCAATACACTATAAAGAATGCTAGATTTAGGAACTACAGAAATAAAGTCTGGGATGAGATTGAGCATTTGGATGCCTTCTCAGTACAAGTTGTTCCAAGGGAGAAAAATACAAGAGCAAACTTGTTATCTGCATAATCTTCACTACTAGTCTTGCATCTGGATTTCATAGACAATCAATACAAGGTCAAAGTTTTGTTCAAGCCTAATGTTCTTGACAATGTGGAAAGTTGGAAAGTATTCAATTATGATAAGAAAATATAGTCTTTACCCTTTAGTGACCAGTACTTTGAAGGGAGTGAAAACATCTACAAGGATTTCTCCCCTGACACCAAGAAGGAGTTGGAACTTGGAGTTGAACAACTCAAAGGTAACAAGATCCCTCATCACCTTATTTCCCTTGAGAAACTTTTTGATAGGCATGATGCACTTATTCAAAGGGAAAGAGGGAGGAAAGGTGGAACTTCTAGAGAATACAAAGGGATGATTATTAGCACCGAATGCAAACCCAAGATGGTTAATATCGGTTGCAGTTGCTCAAAATAACAAAGAGAAAAAGAAAAAGGGTTGTTGAAAAAATACTAGGATGTTTTTTCTTGGAGGTATGAAGACCTAAAGACCTTTAGGAATGGTGAGTTCAAGCACAAAATCCTGCTTGAGCCTGATGCTTCTCCCTTTAGGAAAAAGTAGCATAATTACAACCCTATGGTCTCTAATTCCATCTTTAGGGAGGTGCACAAGATGTTGGAAGCCAAAATTATGTATCCCATACATCATTCAATGTGGATAGCTAACATTGTCCAAGTCCAAAAAAAAGAGTGGGGAAATTAGAATTTGCGTGGACTTCAGGAATTTGAACCAGGCATCTCTAAAGGACAACTACACCTTGCCTAATGTGGAACACCTACTACAAATAGTTGTAGGCTCCAAAATGATGTCTATGCTAGATGGATTCTTGGGTTTCAACCAATTGAGGTAAACTTAGAAGATCAATTCAAGATTACATTCACCACTCCTTGGGGAACATTTGCACATAACAAAATGCCCTTTGGGCTCATCAATGTTGGTACCACCTTTAAAAGGGCTATGAATTCTTCCTTCACTGATCTAAAGGATAAGATCATCATTATCTACTTGGATGATCTGATAGTCTTCTCCAAGAAAAGAGAAAATCATCTAAGAGACTTGGAGAAGGTGTTGAGAAGATGCAGAGAACATGGAATTTCTCTCAATCCCAAGAAATCAGTCTTCTATGTTATAGAAGGTAAACTATTGGGTCACATAGTCTCTTAGAAGGTATCAAGATCAACCTTGAGCATGTTAGGGCTATCCAGCAATTGAATTTACTAGGAAGAAAATCTATAGTCAAGTCATTCTTTAGATAGGTGAACTTTTTGAGATGCTTTGTCCCTAATTTTTTTGAACTCACCAAGTACATTGTTGATATGATTAACGAAAGTCAGAGTTTCAAATGGAATGACTCTAAAAGAGTGGCTTTCAATAAAATTAAGGATGTCATAACCAAGGCACTCGTGCTTGTACATCCAAATTACTCTAAGGAGTTCATAATATACTAGTATGTCTCATTTCACACACTGTCCACAATACTCATGCAAGAGAACAATGAAGGTATCCAAGTGCCAATTGCTTTCATGAGTACCCCCCTTAAGGAGCATGAGCTAAGATATTATCAGATGGAAAAGCATGTCTATGAAGTGGTAAGAGCTCTCAAAACTTTCAAATTTTATGTACTACACTCTCATTCCATTGTGTTTATACCAGATTTGGCTATTAAGAGCATATTGACTCAACAAAAGATAGGTTGCAACACTAGAGGTGCATGGATAACTAAGATTTAAGAGTATGACATAGACCTAAAGCCAACCAAATTGGTGAGAGGGAATGGCTTGTGCAAGATGATTGCAAAAAATTAGGATCTCAACCAAGAAAATGAACCTTCAAGACCACTAATAGTTAGTCTTTAGGATCCTTGGTTCTCGAACATTGCCTACTTCCACTTGATACTCCATCTATTAAACTGGCATTTTTAGTCCTCTTCTTCCTTGCTCAAGTCCACTCCACCCATTTGTGTGTTCTTTTGATTATCCCTCACATGAGAACCTCCATTGTATCAATGACTAGCTCAACAGGTGGGGTAAATAGAATTGGTGTGTTCTTGATCTTCTCATGAGATGTGGGGTGCATGTAGGCTCCATCATATACAAGGTTAGAGACATCAACATAATTATTATACAATTTTAATTCATCAATAGTTAGTCTTGACCAAAATCTCTCCTGAGTTTGGTACTCATTGAGACATCTAGACCACAAATCTTCAATATTTAAGACATGCCTATAGGCATATCCTAACTTTAGATGATCCCTTACAAAATTCTTTGTAAGTTAGGAAGTAGGCAATGTTCGATGACAAGGATAAGGGGAAGGAACAAGAAAAATCTATGACCAAGCCATCCTCCCTACTCAAGTCATTAATCTGGATGGAGACACGAACCCCATGGATGGTTAGGATGAGGATGCATCTTAGCCAAGGGATGCCTTAGCCCTTTTAGTAACTAAGATAGCTACCTTTCCTATTGCTTCTTAGAGTAGGCCAACTCCATTGATTTTGAGGAAGTTATTTGATCCCTCTACACTACAATCTGCTATCAATGTGCTCTCTACAGAGTCTTGGCTTGAAGAGACCATTGGTAGCAAGAAGAGGAGATATGGGGATGTAGCCCCATCAAAGGAATTGATCACACAAGTCACTTCCTCCTAGCCATCAAAGAAGACTAAGAAGCATAAGACAATTGTTTCATTATCTATAGATTCAACAACTAGTCATATGCTAGTTGAGATTACAGAGCTTCAAAAAGAGGGAAGATTTCATGAGCTCTCAAAAGATGATTTCTAAATTAGAATATTGGATCTTGGCATTCCAATTCATAACTCCATGGTGAACATGTGGAAGTCAACCAATGAGAAGATTGAGGACAAGTTGGAAGAGCTAAAAGAAAAAAATGAGATATCGAAGGCCTTCAACAGAGAGTTGGTAGGGTACATAAAGTTTGCACTTGGGAGTAATTCTTCAATTTAATTCAACCCAAATGAAAAAGAGAACAAGAACTTACTATTCAAGTTACAACAAGAAAGACAATTTGGGCAAGTAGGCCGAGCATGGATAGATCAGATTAAGGCCCAAGGTCCCCCACTAGTTGAGAAGCTCATAGAGGCTACCTTAGATCATCAAAAAACCATACATAAGGCAATAGAAAAGTTGATAGAGAAATTGGCCCTTCTATAGAAAGTGATAGATATGAAGACCAATGTGGCCATTGCTCATGGGATTCTAAAAGACTGGTCAAGAGTCACTATTCCACTAGAAGAAATCCTTGGAATTTGTCATAGAAAAATTTGTGAGATCCGCAAATGAACTCAAGGATGTGTACTACTTGGTGCAAAAGATCATTGACAAGTTGTATCAATATCTAAAGATTTTGCATACAGAGTCCTTTATGTGTACTAATGGCAAGCTAGTGGACATTGAAAGAATGAAATCCAAGTTCTTGGCATTTGTTGATGAGGTTGTTGACTTGTTCAACTTCCAAGTGGCCAAGATCTAGGATCTGTCAATAGCAGATGCAGTCATAAAGAGGGAAATGGAGAAGTTCTAATCAAGAGTGGCTAGAATTGATGAACTTATAGAGATGCATGATTACTGGATGATCAGAGCTGACAATATCCTCATTCTAGGTGTCGAAGAGCTAGATAAAGTAACTAAATCTATGAAAGCATATAGGGATAAATCAATTACTTCTAAGAAGGCATGATGATTCTAATGATTTTCTAGACATCTATCATTCTTCCTTCTCTTTCTTTTTGTAGCCTTTCTTGGCATTTTTCTAATCTCTATGATAGACAATGATTCAAGCTTGTCTTATTTTTTGATTATTTTGTTCAGAAATGCTCTGCTAAGAAATCATCCAATGTAACTATCCATTTTGGGAAGGCATACAAATGTAACCTTTTAAGATGTAAATAAGATTGACAAAATTTACTTTGGGCAAACCCTTGTAGCTAGGACTAGTGTGTGAGACTCTGAGTTCATTTTAAGTTTTGTTGTTCATTATTTTAAGTATAGTTTATGGAATGAATGTATTAACGCTAAAAGTTGGATGGATTTGAATGAGCTTTTCTTTATTTCCTTTGTTCAATAGATTGTATGCTTTACTATCTTCAGCATAAGCATTTCTTCTGTTCACCATGGTTTGTGTGTTTAGTTTAGTTCTTTGCATAAGAAAGATGGAAATTGGTGTGGGAGCAGCTTAGGAATAGAAAATCTGAGTATTATCAAAACATTGGCTAACTCTATAGTCTTGGAATTGCTTACTTCACTATCTTTCCTTTCTTCTTGCTTTTGTAGTTAGTCCTGCATGTTTCCTTTTCTCTACATTGTTAGTCTTAGTAGATTGCATCTTGTGAGATAATTCCCCTTCTTTTCCTAGGTTGTTTGAAGTGTTGAGCAACTTGGGTTTTGCCTCTTCTGCTATCTAGTTAAGAGCATACCCCAAAACCTGAAAGACAAATTCATTGCATATCTTACACTCATAAGGGAGTTGTACCTTTCAATTCAGGGGTCTTTGATAGATTACTATGCTGACCCATTTTGTTGTTAGCTTTGTGTTTTCCATAAGCCTTTGGGTAAGTAAAGAGTCAAGGTATAAACCAATATATCAAGGAGATAAACTGTTAACCAATAACTTCAAATTTCAAACCGTGGAATAAGTGGGAAAGGTTGCAGAGTAGGAAAGGTTACAGTTATTGATGGCCTAATATTATATTTATTTAGATATGTAGCTTTCAATTTTATTTTCTAAAACCATTCTTAATTATTTTTATAACTATTTTATTTTTATTTTGAAACATCTAATAAATATCACATAGTATATGCTACTTTTAAAAAATGTTATATCTATGGACAATACCTTTTAAATTTCCAAGAGTTCATTTTGGGGATGAGTTATGGTGAACTATGTGAACTTCAAAAAATTTGCGAATTTTAATCACCCACAAACTAATAATGCCTTGATAAGAAGGGCTTGTGATTTTGGAAGAAACTCAACTCATTAGGATGGTTATAGGAGAAAATATGCTTTCTCTAATTGATTTAGGTTTCTAAGACACCCTTTGCCTCTACCACATAAAGTGTTCTTCATCCTTCAACCAGGGTTTCTATCAATCTTGTTATTTATGTACTCCAATCACAAGTGAGGCGACAACATGTTATTAACCCTACATCAAGATTTTAAAAAAATAGTGCAAAGGTGACCAATAATGGATGAAATACTATTACAAGGTGAAAGGAAAAAAAAGCCAAGAAAGTGCATCTCAAAGTTGAGGGCATAGGTGATGGAGGGACTAGTAAAAACAAAAATAATGAAAGCAACTTAATATGGTTAATTCTTATCTGCCACAAAACCCCTAATTTTGTCTTGAGGTCAAACTGACTAGCATTAGGGAAAAACAAAAGCTTACCTCCATAAACATCACATTCAATTGCTTGCCTTTTGGTGTCTCTCAATAATATTCTATCCAAAGTCTCTGGAGGCTTAGATATGCCTAATCCTACTAGGAAAAATGGAATAGCCTCTCTAAAAGGCAAGGATGCAAGTGAAGAAAAGTTATAGAAATCCTTATTGCCTTCACGTCCATTGAAAAATACAATGTTCTATAATGATTTCTAACCCAAAAAGAAGGATGAGGGAGCCACTATTTCTATTATTAAAGATACATATATTGAAGGTATTTGGGGATACGATGAGAATCATGACTTAATAGTGAAATAGTGTGGCTTTAGATCCTCTATAGACGCTATTTCTCAATGGTTGATGAAGACCTACAAGGGACAAGTAAGTATCATGATCCTACCTAAGGAATTTATGTTCATTGATTGCAAGGATAAATCACTATCAAAATTTAGTATTCTCATTGGTAAACACATTTAATTTGAAGGATTCATTCTCAAATTTTAATTGGGAACCTAACTTTGAACCTAGTAGTGTTTTCTCTATAAAAGTTGGTTGATGGATCAATATATCTAATTTCCCTATGGGATTATTACATAGAAAATTATTAATGAAGATTGGTGATTTGATTGGGGGATTTGTGGCACTAGTGAAACACTATCTAAACTCATCCATCATCAATTTTTTGGAAAATTCATAATTAAATGTGAAAACTATCAGGTTAATCAAACACATCACAAATTACTCAACTTATCTCTTTAGATCCAAACTTTTAATGACAAGGTTGTCTTTGATAGGAGCAATCCCTCACCCCCCACCCCCCCCCTTAAAGAAACAAACATTAAGTTGTACAACTCCCCTAAGCTAGACAAGACCATGGATAAGCCCTCAAAGAATGTTGAAATCAATTTTGATGGAGAAATAGGTGGATTTGCTATAAGCCAAGTGGGTCTTTTCTATCCCTATCCTACCATAGAAAATAAGGGCCCATCATAAGATGAAATTAATAAGGCTCTGAATGGGGTGAGTCAAATAAAATATATCCCCATTACCTAGAACCTTAACCCTATGAAAAAATCTCCTAGCCCCCATAAAGTCATTTAGGAAAGCATATCTTGTACACCAACAGTGGCCCTAGAATAGAGGAAGGGGAGATCATGGAGAATTAAGTTATAGTTGGCCCAATCAATATGGATAACAAGGAGGTAGAAAAAATGAAAATCCAAGATATGGTAAGAGTTTCTAATTTGGATCTATATTCACTGATGATCCCTGGGTGCCCCATCCTAGGAATAAATAACCCAATAGAGAACTAGAGGATGGGTGCAATTCCACTCTTGATAGTGATAGGGATTAAGGATATTTTGAGGGAGGTTGTTAATGAGAAAGATCCCAAATTAGGTTTGGAACTACTATGTAATTAGGTCATAGGCATAATGGTAGAGATGATAGTAGAGGACTTTGTTAAGATGGAAGAAATAAACTTGAGAAAATAGAATGATAAGATAACTAAGAGTAAATATAGTCCTAAGGGTATAGATGAAAATAAGATTTTCAAATAGAATACAAAGGAAAGGTGTTGGAAGCATTAATGTTGATGATATTACTATGGGGGAGTATTGTAGAAACATTATTAGATCATTATCATGATGATATGTTACATTCATGACTGTATTTGTCATTGATGTCAACATAGTAGTTTTCTGTGGTATCTAATAGAAGAACAGTGGTAAAGATCAAGTTGGTATAGATAGATCATTGAGTACTTTTAGTAGCAAGGTTAAAGGAAGAATATAATTTGTTTCTAGTATATGTAGCTAACCTCAAAAGCATAAGATATTAAGTCTAGAAGAAGTTATGCAAGTTTCAGTGAAGACTATTCTGAGATAGTGTTTATAGAGGCATGTTTTGGTAAACTTGTTATATCTCTTAGCAGAGTTATTATTTTGGTAAGTCAAAGTTAAAGATGTGAAGAAGAAATTTTGATGATGACATGGCTAATATTGCTCATCATAATGTTACATGTACAAAAATTTATTCAAGTTGGAAGGCAAAAGATTAATGTTATCATTAAGTGTAATGTGTTCTTAATGTGGTCCTATAATAATTAATTGAGAAGGTGTAACAACCAACTCAGGAAATTGTTTTATGGATTTAGTATAAAGGAAGGACATTTTACTTTATCATGTAATAATCATGAAGATGCATGTATGAAGTATGTATGGTGAATGTGAATGATTGAAGAGCAGAATGTGAAGTTAAGCAGAGCTAAGCGAAAGTGAAGGAAACTTCATTGCCAAGGTTTTATTGTGTGATTCAAAGTTTGATACTTGGATATGAGGTTTGTGACCTAGTCTAAAAGTTTTGAAAGTGATTGGCCTGATTGACAAGATAGAGGAAAGAAGTCACAATACAGTACACACACTTATTCTACAAGGAATAGTTGAGCGATCAGTTGGACAGTGAGTTCAGTGGTCTTGCCCTGAAAGTTGTTTGGATAGTGGGTCTTTCTATCTTCTACAACTCCAAACTATTAGTATTTAATGTTCACTATATAAAAAAGAGGGGGGAGGGGGTGAATCAATTATATAATTACTAAACTCAATATCAACTTTAATACAACTTAATCACGTGAGCAATGTAATTAACAATCATGAAAGATAGATATACACAGTGACATCATATATATTGACCAGAGAAACCCTTGATCAGAGGGAAAACCCCAGTGGGAATGAGACCCACAAGATTATATACTAATATAAATGTTCCTTGTGAAAGGCTAGACCTTGTTAGGAGTCCAATTAAATACATTTAGTACATATGAGTCCCTATTAGGAGTTGTGCAAGATAGCTAAACCCACTGTCTAAATAGTTTCAAGATCTGATCAATGAACCCACTATCCAATTGACCTTGGTACTATTCCTTTTAGAATAATAGATGTGAAACAAGTTTGTACTTCTTCCTCTATCTAGTATGTAGGACTTCTTCTCCTTTAGACCATGTAATTAGATCTAGAACTCTATACTCAATAATAATAACCCTTAAGGTCACTTACATGCATAGGTAAGTCACTTTGCTTCTATAGTGCTCAACTTGCTCAATAGTTTGCAAGTCTCATACACTATCTCACTTAAACATGGAAAACATCTTTCCTTTATACCATGTCTAATAATAAATCCTTGAGTTAGCTTCCCACTTAATTATAATACATCAATTAAATGAATACAAATTTAATTAATGCCGTTGCATCACAGTCATAAACAAACTTTTACTCGTGCGACTTCCATACATGCACACTGTCTGACATCATCACCGACCCTTATGCTATCTCTAGTTAACTACATAACTTTTCATTACATTTGTGATGAACTGCAATGATCACACAATAGGAACTACTTTCCCAATACTCTATTTCCATATGGTTCTCTGTAGATCAATAATATCTTTCGTACACTCTCAATTCAGGTTTTGTGCACTTACCCTTATAATAAAGACATACTGTAGCATACATTGGAAATTGTGCATCAATAGATAAGTAATATATTGTTCTTAATACAAAGATCATAGTTTGCTACTCTGTCAGTCTCCACAAACTTACTACTATGTTGTCATCAATGACAAACACAGACATGAATACATCATATCAATGTTTTGTAATGCTCCCCCATAGTGATATCATCATCATTAATGCTAAAAATCTCCCCCTTTGGCATTGATGACAACATAGATGAAAAAAATCTAAGTTCCAAGAATACCAAGTATACATATCAATCAAATCTTGCTTTATTTTCCTCAAAAAAACATCATACATCATGTTCTCATTTCTTCCCCATTATATTACATAGAATGTTTTTCATGTCACTCTCTCCCCCATTGACATCAATGTCAAAGGTTAAGGTGTAATACACAAATAGTTCAATTGCTCAAAGATACAATAATCTATCAACACGACCACAAGCTGGTCTATTGCTTTACAACTTTTGTATATAAATCCATAAATAGCTCAAGTGTTTAGAGACACTGTTGCATACCAATTACCAATTACCAATTACCAAGAGTCCTTTGCTGACTCTATTCATCACAGGTACTCCCCCATTGAGGAAGCATCAAAATTCAGTCTAGTCTAACAATGGTGCTCCATACCTTGGACTAATGCACTTTTATATCTTCTACTCTGAAGTAGGCAAGGGCATAACCCCAAGCATACCTCTTAGGTGCTCAAATGTATCCTTTGGTAAGGCCTTTGTGAAAATTTTTGCAATTTGTTCCTTAGTGTTAATATGCTCTAGTATGATTTCTTTCTTTACAATTTTCTCTCTCAACATATGATATTTTATAGAGATGTGCTTAGTCTTAGAATGCAAAACATGATTCTTAGACATGCTTACTATACTTGTGTTATCATAGTAAATGATAATAGGTTCTTTGAATGTAATTCCAATATTCTTCATCATTTACTTCCTCCATATAACTTGATTATAGTTGTTTGCTATTGCAACATATGCTGCCTTTGCAGTACTGTGTGAAATGCAATCTTGTTTCTTGCTGAGCCAAGAAACTAGTCTTCCACCAAGAAAGAATGCTCCTCCACTGGTGCTTTTTCTATCATCCATACTGCTTGCCCAATTTGCATCAGTATAAGCACTTAGAGTAAAATCATTAGATATGAAATACAATAATCCAAATTCTGAAGTTCCTTTCAGATATCTAAATATCCTTTTTACTGCTGCATAGTGTGCTTCTCTGGGATCAACTTGGAATATTGCAACAATTCCAACTACATTTGCTATATCTAGCCTTGTGTGTGTCAAATATTGCAATCCTTCGATCATAGATCTATACTTCTTCTACTCAATAGTAGGTGTCTAATCATTTGTAGATAACTTGTGTCCAATTACCATAGCTATTCCAACAAGTTTACATGTTTCTAAACCAAACCTTTTTAGTAAGTCCTTTAAGTACTTAGTTTGAGAAATAAAGATTCTTTCTTTTTTCTATACTATATGCAATCCTAAGAAATATTTAATTTCTCCTATCATACTCATTTCAAATTCTTTCTTCTTTTCTTCCACAAAATTTTTGCTTTCTTCATCATTACCTCCAAATATAATGTCGTAAACAAATATTACCAAAATCATCAAACCATCATCAGTTTCTTACCAATACAAATTTCTATCTGCCATACCTTTGCTATATCTGAGCTTTGTCAGATGCTTGTCTAACCTTGCATACCAGGTTATGGGTGCTTGCTTCAATCCATACAATGCTTTCCTCAGTTTGCATACAATATCCTTGTCATTTGTCAAAGGATATCCTTTAGGTTGCTCAATGTATACCTCTTCTTCAAGTTCTCCATTCAGAAATGCTAACTTGACATCCATTTGATATACTTTGAATTTTTTCTATGTTGCATAGGCCAACAATAGTCTTACTACTGTTTCCATTCTAGCCACTGGAGCATAAGTCTCCTCATAATCTATTCCTTCTTGCTGTGAGTAACCTTTACATACCATTCTTGCTTTGTTTCTTACAAATTATCCTTGTTCATTCATCTTGTTCTTGATTACCCATTTGGTTCTTATTACATTCTTGTCTGTTGGTCTAGGGACCAATTTCCATGTTCCATTCTTTTCTATCTGATCCAATTCCTCTTTCATAGCTTGTTTCCAATAGTCATTTTTACATGTTTCATCTGCATTCTTTAGTTCAACTTGAGATATCAAACATAGTTCTTCATTCACTCTGCTTCTTGTCATCACACCTTTGTCTTTGCTTCCGATGATCTATTTGGATGGGTGATTTTTTTATCATGTTCTTTCCTGAAGTAGGAGTTGCTATCTCAACTCTTGGTTCTCCTGAAGGTTTTGAGCCTTATAACATCTATAAGCCTTGCTTTTTAATGAATAACCAAGAAACATACCTTTATCACTTCTAGCATAAAACTTACCAATATCATTATATCTCTTTATGTAACACTTACTTCCAAATAGTATGAAATAATTAATGATGAGGCCAAATATTGCTTTTATTTCATGATAGTTTTAAACACTGTGTTGATACTCTATTTTATCTTTGTCAAAACATTTGTGGACCTATGTTTACCGAACCTATGATAAACTTATGGGTAGATACTATGCCATATTTTGCTAGTATTATATATATTATGCAATATTTCATATAGTTATCAAAATGTGTGTTCATATATTTGAATTTAATTTGATAAATGTTTATTTACAAACATCTCTCTACATAATAACTAACTTGTTAGCAATGAAGCTAAAAGATGATTGGAAGAATTCAAAAGATGAGTGCTAATAACATTCAAGGAGAAGAGAATGCTAAGGAGTAGCCATGGTGAAAGAAAGTTGTAATGGTTTTAGAAGACATGACAGTGAGTAAGGAGGAGCTATGAAGACTTATTGCCTTCTCTGCATTCATTCCTATGGTGAGAAGATGCTCAAACTTTAATAATCCTGCCTTAAGCCGTTATTTCTTCTTCTTGTCTTGAGTTGTTATTTTCCTTCTTTCTCTCCTATAGATTTAAAGCTAGGTCATTTTCTTTTCTATTATGGGAATAAGTGTCAATCTCCTATATATAGGAATCAACCCAAGTGTGTAAGTTTAGCTAGTTAGAAGAAAGAGTTTATGAGAACAAACTGTTAACTTTTACAGTTGTGTTTTTACAGTTCTATGTTATGTAATGAATTTTTGAAATGTAATGAAATAGTTTTTGGCTTCTATGTTGTGTTAGTAGGGGCCCAGTTGGAAGGTGAATTAGATTAGGATAGAATAGATTTATTTCTAAGCATTCTTAGTATTGAAAGTAGAAGTTGTGAGTTCCTTCTTGTAGCATCGCACTTTGTGAATGGTCCTGCCGTATATGTGAGAATAGTTATAGTGGGTGAACTGAGTTGGAATATTTGTTAGCCTTTCATTGTATTTCTAGTATTCATAGAGTTAAGTGTGTTAGTTTCCTACAACAATAGTGTAAGTTCTTTTCCTTGCATTTTACTTTCCTGTAGCATAAGCTTAGTGACTCATTAAGAGACCTAGTGCACATACTGTGCTAACCATTTCAAGTATATGTCCCTGGGTTGACAAGATTAAATGCACCTCATAGTGGGAAAAATAGTCCTTAGTTTGAATATATTATTCCTAAGCATGGCCCAGAGCATGACTATGATACACCTATTGTGAGGTAGACCATTTTTGGTGCTATTGCCAGGGATGGTGTCAAGCTAGGAGCATTTTTGAGTCATATTTCTTAGATAAAGTTTTTTTTAGGAATTTCTAGTATTGAAGTTTCTTTCACTAGTGTGAAAATTTTAATTACATGCATTGAAGAGGAAGACGACAAGATGAATATGGTAGATTTCTTCCACAGGAGTCTATTAATTTGAATGAAGAAATTGAAGAAGAAGAAGTTGAGTTACCTTTTGAAGACACAAGCCCTATTTTTTCCATATCATCATCATCAAGAGTTGAACCAATAGATACAAGTGGTCTTCAACCTTTTATTGAAGTTTTGGCCAAAATTCTTGATAACACTACTCTAAATCCACCAGTTGTTAATCAACCAGTACCCAATGTCCCTTTTCAGTAGCAACCTCATAATCTAATACCTCTGATCATGTCACATCCTAATTTTCCATTTCCTCTTCCAAGCCTTGTAAATATTGATAATCTCAATAATATACCTATAGTTGCTCTTCCAAAGTTCTATGGCCTTACAATCGAAGACCCTGATACTTTCTTGTTTGAGTTTGGTATACTTTGTCATAGTTTTGACTACAAAACTGATGCCCATAAGCTTAAATTGTTTCGAGCAACATTGAAAGAATTAGCTCTACCATGGTTCATGGGCTTAGGAGCCAATGCAGCAGGAACTTGGGATGAAATGCAAACTCTATTTCTGGATAAGTACAAAGAGTATTGCAAAGCATCTAGTTCAAGAGGAGATGATGTCTTTAGGATATCTCAGAAGGAGGAAGAAACATTGGAAGATTATGTTTCACATTTCTTATATACACTGTAGAAGAACCCTTAGCATGTGTTTTCTGATGATTCATAAAAGCTAGTCTTTTTAAGAGGTGTGAATGATGATTGTCTAGAAGCACTAGACTTGATGGCTGGCAGTGATGTATATCAAGCTTCCTAGGAAGACCTTAAGAAGATCTATCAAAACTATTCAAGGTCAACCATGAAGAAAGGTTTAGGACCTCATTCCACAATCACTAAAGGAATTAGTCAAGGCATCTCAAAGCTCGAGATATCTAACTTCTTGTCAAATTTCAAACAAGACATCATCAATGATGTTGCTACACATCTTGACACAATGACTACAAAGAAGAAGTATGTAGAAGCTAAGCTACAACTAGCTAAATACTACCCTCATTGCCAGAAGCAAAAGAAGGATTGCCAATGTAAATTGCTCACAAGCATGGAGAACCAACATCTTCCAACTGAGTATGTCAAAATAGATGGAGATGATGAGCAAATATTCTTTATTGCTCAATGCTGACCATGGGCCCAATGTCAAGGTATGCCTCAAGACCCTTTGCAAAATTCAAATTCATATGGTAATCAATGGCAAAACTGTAATCCCTAAGGTCCTCCACAATATCAACCTAATTGGAACAATGCTAGGCAAAACAACCCACAACAATCTCAATGGCCTCAGAATTCCCAACCACCTTGGCCTAACCAACATAGTAACCAATGGCAGAATCAACAAAAATACTAGCAAGACCAGTAGAACTAATGGAAACCACCCCAATGGAATTGAGAGTCTACAAACCAATGGAGGGGACCTCAACAATGGCCTAACCAAAATAATAGTACTCCACAATTACCATCTTTAGTTCAAAAACTTGCTCTAATGCCATCACTTATAAATCCTGGACCTCAAAAGTAGACACAGTTACCTACACAACCTTAGCCAAATTCAAATAGCCAATATCCACAACAACCCATGTATAGTGCTGATGCTCAATAGTATCCTGCTTGTGCTTTAGGTGTTGCAGATATACATCTAAGATCTGGTAAAACTTTATTAGTGCCTAAACCACCCCTTATAATTAAAATACCAGACCCTCCTGTAGCATCAAAACCCTCAGTTGCTGAAATAGTTAACTCAACCAATGTTACCATGTCAATCCAAGCTTAACCAACAGTGGAACCTCCTTTTCCATAAAAGCTTATAAAAAAGAAACCTAAACAAATAGAGGAACAACCTTTTGATATTGTTGATCAATTGAAGAATATACATGTTCAAATATCCCTATTTCAAGCCATTAATGACGTTTCAATTTATGGAAAAGCCATTAGAGAAGCCTGCTTGAAGAAGCCTAGAAGGAAGAAAAAGGACCCCACCACAGTCAATGTTCTGGGACAATTGGCTGATATCATGTTAGGGAAATTGATGACACCAAAATATTCTGATCCAAGAAGTCCAGAAGTGAATGTCAGTATAAATGGTTAGTTTGTTAAAAATGCTTTAATAGATCTTAGAGTTGCTATAAATGTCATAATCAAGGATACTATGAAGAAGTTGAAAATAGAAGGACTAAGGGCTACATCAACAATTCTACAACTTGCAGATAGTTCTACTATCACCCTTGATGGGATGATAGAAAACATAGTTGTAACCTTAGATTCTCTAGAATATCCTACAGAATTCATGATTTTATCCCCCAAAGTTAATCTATTTGGTTACCCTGTCATCCTAGGTAGACCATGGTTAGCCATAGCTAATGCAAATATAAGTTGCAGATCAGGGAATATGACCATCTCAAATGGCCAAGCAACAAAGAAATTTGATTTATATCCTCTAGCCCAACCATTACCATATTTGAGCACATTTGTTTGGCCAAATTTAGGGGATGAAGAAGAAGAGTTAAATTCTATAGTACAACTCATGATGTTACATAGACAGTCTTTTCTAAAACTACGAGAGGAAGATTCAGTACTTCAGAGTCTTTTCTATGAAAGGGTTGAGTCCTACACTATGCACCCATAGGATATACATTAGTGAAGGTTGCCTACTACTCTGTCAACCCCAGAGAAGGATAAATCCAAGCCTTAGAGAGATAGTTAAAACTGAATTGTAAAAATTGCTTGACACTAGTTTTATTTATCCTAGATTCGATAGTAGATGGGTGTCTCCCCTAGTCATAGTGCCTAAAAAGGAAGGAAAATGGAGAATTTGTGTAGATTATAGAGAATTGAACAAGGTCACCAAAAAGGATCACTTTACTTTACCATTTATAGACCAAGTTCTGGACACTCTAGCTAGAAAGAAGTATTTTTCTTTTCTAGATGGGTATAATGGCTATAACCAAATCAATATTTCTCCTGAAGATCAAGACAAGACCACATTTACATGTCCATGGGGTACTTTTTCATACTTTGTTTTACCATTTGGTCTATGTAATGCTCCTACAACATTCCAACGAGTAGTTATTAGCATCTTTGCTGATATATCACATGATTATATGGAAATATACATGGACGAATTCACAACATTTGGAGTCACTTTTGAGGAAGCAATGGTGAAACTTGAAAAGGTTTTGATAAGGTGTCAAGACCATAATTTGGCACTTAATAGTAAAAAGTGTTTCATGCTCATGCAAGAAGGCGTGGTACTTGGTCATTTCATATTAGCTGTAGGAATACAAGTGGATCCAGCTAAGATAGAGGTAATTCAAACATTGCCCATACCTACAAAATCAAAAGATGGAAGATCTTTTCTAGGTCATGCTAGATATTATAGACATTTCATAAAAGATTTCAACAAAATAGCTAGTCCTTTGTATAGGTTACTCGCAAAAGAAGCTGAATTTAGTTGGACATTTGAATGTGATGAAGCCTTCTTGTAGCTTAAGAAACTTCTAACTATAGCCCCAGTTTTACAAGGTCCTGATTGGAATTTACCTTTTCATATATATATATATATATATATATATATATATATATATATATACACACACACACACATATGCCTTTGATTATGCCATAGGTGTAGTCCTAGCACAAAAATCCCAAAATCTTGAAAATGCAATCTATTATATCAGCAAGAGCCTTCATGGACCAAAATTAAACTACACAGTGACATAAAAAGAATTGCTAGTAGTAGTTTATGCCCTGAACAAATTTTAGCATTACATCACTGGCTATTCCATATTTGTTCATACTGATCATGCAACAATTAAATATCTCATGAATAAACCTACTATAACTGGCAGATTAGCAAGATGGTTATTGTTGTTGCAAGAATTTGATCTAACTATTGTTGATAAGCCTGGAAAAGCCAATGTTGTAGCTGATTATTTATCAAGAATCCATCATGATGATATTGACACTACTTTGGTAGATGATGCATTTTTGGATGAGCATTTATTTCATATTGCTGTTCAAATTCCATGGTATGGAAACATTGCTAACTACATTGCAGCCAATAAAATACTAGAACATTTTTCTTACAAGGAAAAGAAGCAGCTTGGAGAGAAAAGATTTTGTTTCTCCTAGATAGATAATCTCTTATTTTAAACTAGACTTGATCAAGTTATGAGAAGATGTGTGAGAGAGGATGAGACATATGATATTCTACATGCATGTCATAATGAACCATGCAGAGGATAGTTTGGAGCAAAAAGAACAACCTTGAAAATCTTGACAACTGGTTATTATTAGCCTACACTTCAAAAATATGCAGCCAACTATAGAAGGAAGTGTGACAAGTGTCAAAGGATGGGCTGACCAACAAGAACAAATGAAATGCCTCTTAATCCTTAGATGGTGTTAACACTATTTGACAAATGGGGCATGGAATTCATTGGTCCAATTGATCCTCCATCTAATGGAAAATCCTATATTCTTGTGTACACTAATTACCTGACAAAATGGGTTGAAGTCAAGGCCATGAAGCATGCTCATGATGAAAAAGTTATTGAATTTCTGTATGAAGAAATTCTTACTTGCTATGGTGTACCCAAAGAGCTAGTCACTGACCAAGTTGTGCAATTTACCTCTAATATGATCTCAAAGTTGATGAAGCAGTATAACATCAGGCACCAAAAATCCAGTCCTTATCACCCTCAAGCTAATGGACAAGTAGAGGTCACAAACCATGAACTAGAGAACATTCTAACCAAAATATTTCATCTACATCATAGGGATTGGACCAGTAGATTACAAGAAGCCGTTTAGGCTTACAGAACAACCTAGAAGACTACTATAGGATTTACACCATTTGAGCTCCTATATGGAAAGGTAGCAATGCTTCTAATTGAATTTGAACATAAAACTCTAAGGACAACATTGACATTGGATATTGAACTTCATGTAGCACAAAGAGAATGTCTTCTACATCTTAACTCTCTAGATGAAATGCACAAGGTTGCTTTGGAATACACTGAATTGATACAGAAATAAAGGGAATAATGGCATGACTCTCATATTATTAGTAAAAAATTTCAAGTTGGTGACTGAGCACTACTATATGATTCTAGATTTAAAGATATGCTAGGAAAGCTGCAAACAAGATGGCTAGGACCATATGAAATTACTCATGTCTTTGATAATGGAGCTATTCAATTAACTACCATTGATCTAGTACCTTTCAAATTATTATTCAATGGTCATAGACTCAAATTATATAAATGATCCCAAACCAAATAAGACTTTCTGCAACAATTTCAGTGGCCAAATTCAAATACACATTAGGTAACTCTTGCTGCAACCGAAGGTGTCAACCTTTCGACTATTGCTCTTCAACATTAATTCCTTTGTGCATGTTCATAATGAAGACTTTATGTCCACATAAAGTTCACTTTTTCATTCACTTTATCCTTCCATCTCATTTCTTTACCTTCCACCCATCCACCTCATCTCATTCCTTTATCTTCCATCCACCCACTTTCCACGTCATCAATTTCTCATGTTTTCAATGAATCCAATGAGATGTTGACTGATGTTGCTAATGCTGATATCACTTCTGCCACCTTTTTTTTGGTACATGCGATGATCAGTTGACAGGCATAACATTTTCAAATTATTATTCACTTATAGTTCACATATTTTGTTAATTATATTTAATACTGCATAGTTTATATGATGGTAGTGTTATGCCAGTCCCTTACCCGTACTAGGTTTGACAAGTGTGGACACTTATCCATATTTACCAGGGGTCAGGGAAGGTCACTAATATCCAATGGCATTTCTATTTATTTGCAAAGATTTTTTTCCCAAATCTTTGTATTTCCTTCTTTGATGGAATTTAATTGCCATAAGTACACAAGTGAGGTGTCATACCCCTTTTTTTTTGAATGATTTTTTGTGTCAGGATGTGATATGACTTGTGTTTAAATTTTATGTGATCTAAACCCTATTTTCAGATGATTTTCACACATATTCATGATTTACCTTCATTTAAGCCATATTATTGTGCATAACAACTTGTTATGACATTAATTGCTTGTTAAAACAAAGAAATGTGAGTTGAGTCTATAAAATAACAAAGTACTCTGAATTCAAAAGGGGGAAATAGAGAAAGTAGAGAAATTTTTAAGAAAATGGGTGGACAATTGTAGAGGAGAGAACCAATGGAACATATTGTGTTGCTCTCAGACGTAGAAGCTGTAAGAAAGTTTAATGCATGTGGATGGCTAGGTATTTCTTGAGTTTGATTGCATATGATGAAGAGGTGGCCATAAAATTCATAGGGACATTTGATGAGGGTGAAGCTTCCATTTGGGGTCTAACAGTGATTACAATAGAGGAATGCATTGCTGAAGTAACTAGGTTGCCTGTAGTTGGAGAACATTATCCCAGCACACATGATGCAAGGTCAGCAAGAGCTCAATTTACTAGACTGGCTAATCCTCAAATGGACATTACAAAGCAAGGTTGCAAGAGAATGTCACTACCACTACCATACAATGAATTATCCATGCATATTATTAGGTATTTTACATGCGCATGTAGATTCTCATACTTGCATGCATATCATTTCAAATTACTTAGTTGCATAAGGCATAATCTTTTGGTAAATATTTCAAATTTCTTGTATAATATGCTCTGTATTAGTGTGGAAAAACTTAGAAAGGATAAGATAATTCTGTTACCCATCATGCCCTAATCAAGTTACTAATAGAGAGGTCTCTTAGGGATGTGTCCCCCATGACATGGGATGAATTTGTACAAGCCAAAACTCTGCAACCCCAAGCTGCCCCTAGTGAACAACCTAGTGAGGAAAATGTCCCCACCAATGAGCCTCCTGAACAAAATACCCAAGAGGCTGAAGCTAAAAATACCCAAGGAAATGTGCAAGAAATTATCCCTATTCAAGAGACTGTGCCTTCACCTATGCAAGAGATCTTGAAACCTACTTCTAGCATAGCCAAGCAGAAATGAAAACCGCAAGAAGAAATCTCTATTTAGGAAAAGGAAGAGCTAAAACCTACAATTGTGAGACAAAAGAGAACAAAGGAAATTCCTACAGCAACTACTCCTGCAGTAGAGACACCTAAAGTGAAAGGTAGGCAAAAGGTCATGATGCAAGAAGAAACCCCCGTAAAGAGAAGCCTTAGGATGAGAGGGCAAGTTTCTAAAGATTCTACTTTATCCAAAACATCTACTAAGGAATCCCCTATGCAAATTGTTTCTAATCACTCTCCTCCCCATCCTGATATTACAAGCATTCCTAAAAATCCTACCGAGGAATATAGGGATGAAATCAAAGAAAATCCAAATGATACCCCAGTAGACCAACTAGGTACTTTGAGCTATAGGGATGAAACAGTTCCTGAGCAAGTTGGTCCAAACACTAACCTAGTTCCCCATAAATCAACATGGATTACTGGTTTTGCAGAACATTTATGGAAGGAAAAAAGAAAGAGGAAAATAAATCATGAAGAAGACAACAGTTCTATCACACTGCAGAAACTCTTTTTTCAGTTGTATGGATAGCATCTGTTTGCTGAGGCATTGTGAGAAGAAGAGAGGAAAAAGATGAATAAAATCATAGCATCTCAAGGTGAAGAAATTGAAAATTTAAAGGAATAATTAGCAAGTCAAAAGAAACGAATGGATCATACCCTCAAGTTGGCTAATTAGGCACTTACTTGTAGACCACCACCAAGAGTTTATGCTCTTTGTTTGAAAGAACAATTTATTTTGTTTCAATTAATGTTAACTCTTAAGAATATTAATGTAGAGTTCAAATCAGCACAAGAATTTTATGGACTTTATTAGACTTTGCCACCCTAGCAATAGAATTTACTTTGTGAATTATATGTTCATAATTTTGTTATCCCTTCAGAGACTCAATGGGATCCCTTACTTTACATAGGGGATATACATTTGAGAGCTCTCATGTCCTAGATGTCCAATGAAGCAAACTATGACAGGCAGCTGAATAATTACAAATATGAGGAAATGACAAAATCCTTGCCTTTAAGAGCCAAGAGTAGCAAGCCAGATGAAGTTCTTAGGGACTGGTTCACCTTAACTTATGGAAAGAAGAATCTAGGAGTAAGGGATAGCATCTTTTCTACCAAAGCTAAGGTCTATGCTGATTATGAGAATTCACCTTACTTTGGTTTCTAGAGAGCTATGACTAGTGCTAGGAGTAGATGGGCCAGATTGGTTGAATCTCTTAAAAAGTTAGAACCACATAGTCCCATCAACTTGGAGGTAGCACTTCACAAGGTTCCAAAATATTTAGAGTTAGGGAAGTAGTCCAGACTAGAGTTGTGGTGTCCCCTAACCATGCAAACTCCAATGCTCCTGTGGCCTTTATATGACATTAATGTCGATAGACTCAACAAGATGTAGGAAGATCAAAAAAGGGAAGTGTGGGAGAGAACTAGAGGATTTTACTATATTTTCAAGAGTATTAGGAAAGGAAGGACGAAGATTGGAGAGTTTAGGTCATTAACAAGAAAGTGCAATGCTTGACGACAAGCATTAGTTTAGCAGGGAACAGATGATGAAGCCAAATATTGCTTTTATTTCATCATAGTTTTATACACTTTGTTGATACTCTATTTTATCTTTGTCAAAACATTTGTGGACCTATTTTTACCAAACCTATGATAAACCTATGGGTAGATACTATGCCATCTTTTGCTAGTAATATATATATTATGCAATATTTCATATAGCTATCAAAATGTGTGTTCTTATATTTTAATTTAATTTGATAAATATTTATTTGCAAACATGTCTCTACATAATAACTAACTTGTTAGCAATGAAGCTGAAAGAAGATTAAAAGAATTCAAAAGATGATTGCCAACAATGTTTAAGAAGAAGAGAATGCTAAGGAGCAGCCACGATGGAAGAAAGTTGTAATGGTTCCAAAAGATATGGCAATGAGTAAGGAGGATCTATGAAGAATTATTTCCTTCTTTGCATTTATTCCTATGGTGAGTAGATGTTCAAACTTTATTATTCCCAACTTAAGCCATTATTTCTTCTTCTCACCTTGAGTTGTTATTTTCCTTCTTTCTCTCCTATAGATTTAAAGCTAGGTCATTTACTTTACTATTATGGGAATAAGTGTCAATCTCCTATATATAGGAATTGACCCAAGTGTGTTAGTTTAGCTAGTTAGAAGAAAGAGTTTATGAGAACAGACTGTTAACTTTTACAGTTGTGTTTTTATAGTTCTGTGTTATGTAATAAATTTCTAAAATGTAATGAAATGGTTTTTGGCTTCTATTTTGTGTTAGTAGGGGCCCACTTGGAAGGTGGATTAGATTAGGATAGAATAGATTTATTTCCAAGCATTCTTAGTATTGAAAGTAGAAGTTGTGAGTTCCTTCTTGTAGCATCGCACTTCGTGAATGTTCCTGCAACGCATGTGAGAACAGTTATAGTGGATAAACTGAGTTGGAATATTTGTTAGCCTTTCATTGTATTTCTAGTATTCATAGAGTTAAGTGTGTTAGTTTCCTGCAGTAATAGTGTAAGTTCTTTTCCTTGCATTTTACTTTCCCGTAGCATAAGCTTAGTGACTCATTAAGAGAGCTAGTGCACATACTGTGCCGACCATTTCAAGTATATGTCCCTGGGTTGAAAAGATTAAATGCACCTCATAGTGGGAAAAATAGTCCTTAGTTTGAATATATTATTCCTAAGCATGGCTCAGAGCATGACTATGATACACCTATTGTGAGGTAGACCACTTAATAGTAGGCGAGTGACCAAACCAAAGTTCACAAGGTGTCTTATTTGTGTCCTTCCTAATTTGTACTTTGTTCATAGTGTAGACTATTGTATTCATAGCTTCTCTTGAAAATACCTTGGATACATCATTCTCTGCTAACATAGCTCTTGTAGCTTCTATAACAAACTTGTTTCTTCTTTCTGCAATGCCATTCTATTTAGGGGTCTTCAACTAAACTCTTTCTTCTACTTTAGGATCAAATTTATGCTCTTCAATCTAATTCCTATTCTGTGAATCATTGTTAATAATAACTTCCATATTTTCATGGTTAGCCTTTGGATCAACAATAGTTACCAAAGCTACCTCTTATAATAATTCCTCATTCTTAACCAAATTATCCTTATCATAATCATTCAAGAATCTTTTCATACTTGCTTTAAATTCTTCATCTTCATAAGAAATCAAACTCTTTCTAGATTTCCTTATTCTCTTAGGGCATGTAGATGCATAATGACTAAACTCATTGCATATCTAGCAAGAAAATTTTTCCATACTATCTTTTTCTCTTTTCATAACTAGATCAATACCTTCCTTGATCTTCATGTCTTCTTCGGATAACTCACCAAGAATTTCTATCTTTTGCGTCAAAATTTCCACTATCTGACTTAGAACTATCTTCTTTGAAATACCTCATCATAGATCTTCCAGAGCTGTTAAGATTTATCTTCAAGGACCTAAAGCTTTGATACCAATTGTTAGTATTTAATGTTCACAATATAACTGAGAGGGGAGGGGGAATGAATCAATTATATATTTATTAAACTCAATATCAACTTTAATACAACTTAATCATGTGAGCAATGTAATTAGAAATCATGAAAGATTGATATACACAGTGACACCAGATATGTTGACTAGGGAAACCTTTGATGAGAGGGAAAACCTTGGTGGGAATGAGACCCACAAGATTATGTACTAATATAAATGTTCCTTGTGAAAGGCTAGACCCTATTTGGAGTTTGATTAAACACATTTAGTACATATGAGTCAGTGTTAGGAGACTTTGATTCCCTATTAGGAGTTTCCAACCCTATTAAGAGTTGTGGAAGACAGCTGAAACCACTATCTAAATAGCTCCAAGATTAGATCAATGAACCCACTATCCAATTGACCTCAGTACTATTCCTTTTAGAACAATAGATGTGAAACAAACTTCTACTTCTTCCTCTATCTAGTACATCATAATTCTTCTCCTTTAGACCATGCAATTAGATTTGGAACTCTGTACTCAATAATAATAACCCTTAAGGTCACTTACATGCATATGTAAGTCACTCTACTTCTATTGTTCTCTACTTGCTCAATAGTTCACAAGTCTCATACACTATCTCACTTAAATAGGGAAAACATATTTCCTTTATACTATGCCTAATAATAAATCCTTGAGTTGGCTTCCCACTTAATTATAATACATCAATTAAATGAATACAAATTTAATTAATGTTATCAACTCACAGTCATAAATAGATTTTTACTTGTGTGATTTCCATACATGCACACTCTCTGACATCATCACTGGCCATCATGCTGTCTCTAGTTAACTGCACAACTTTTCATTACATTTGTGATGAACTACAATGATCACACAATAGGAACTGCTTTCCCAATACTCTATTTCCATACAGTTCTCTATAGATCAATAATATCTTCTATACATTGTCAATTCAAGTTCTGTGCACTTACCCTTATAATAAAGACATATTGTAGTATATGTTGGGAAGTGTGAATCAATAGATAAGTAATATATTGTTCTTAATACAAAGATCATAGTCTATTGCTCTGTTAGTCTTCACAAACTTACTACTATGTTGTCATTAATGGAAAACATAGTCATGAATACATCATATCAATGTTCTACAACACTCCCCCATAGTGATAGCATTAGTATTCATGCTAACACTAACTAGGTTGGCACAACTCCTAATAGGGTTGGAATCTTCTAACAAGGATTCAAAGTCTCCTAATAGGTACTCATATGTACTAAATGTTGCAATAGATTCCTAACAAGGTTCATCCTCTAACAAGGAATATTTATATTAGTACATCATCTTGTGGGCATCGTTGCCACTAGGGTTTTCCCTGTGATCAAGGGTTTCTCTAGTTAACATATATGGTGTAATTGTCTATGTGCATCTTGTTATGGTTATTGCTTACTTTGGATGAATGGATAGGATTGTTTAATGTTGATAAATGTATTAATTATTAGATAACTGATTCACCACTGCCCCCCCCCCCCCCCCCCCCCCCCCCCCCCCCCTAGTTATCTTGGTGGACTATTGTTTCTAACAATTGGTATCAGAGCATCAGGTCCTTGAAGATAAAGTTTAACAAATTTGGGAGATCCATGGCAAGCATGTTGAGGAAAGATAGTCCTAAGCCTGGCAGAGGAAATTTTGACACCCGGATGGTGGAAATTCTTGGTGAGTTATCAGATTTGTGTAAAGAATAGAGCATTGAGTTTTTAGATCGAAAAACCCTTTTTTGTATACAAAATAATAGAAGCTCAAATAAAGATAAGTCTAGATCTGAAGAAGACATAAATATAAAGGAAGGTATTGATCTACTTACAAAAAGAGAGTCAAAAGGTATGCAAATTTTTGTATGTTGGACATGTAAAGAGTTTGGTCATTTTTCATCTAGATATCCTAAGAGAGTAAGAAAAACTAGAAAGAGTTTAATCTTTGATCAAGTTGAAGAATTTAAAGCAAGTATATAAATATTCTTGAATGACTGTAATAATGAGCCTAGACTGCATAATGAAGATGAAGTAATAGAAGAGACAACTTTGGTAACTATTATGGAAAGTGCAAATGTGAGAATTGATGAGAAATTTAGGATACAAGAAAGAGTAGTTGATTACAATTTAGATGATGATGTTTCTACTAAACCAAGGAATGATGAAGTATTCCTTGAGACTAATAATGATTTGTAGAATGAAGGAGAGCCAAGGCAGGAACAAAGCTTAGAACCTTCAACAAAGCCAAGAGTTGAGATAACAACTCCTACCTCATGCTAGAATATGACAAAGAGTCATCCACTTGAGTAGATCACCAAAAGAAGAGATAAAGGTGTGATGACAAGAAGTAGAATCAATGAAGAAATATGTTTGGTATCTCAAGTTGAACCTAAGAATGTAGATGCAACATGTAAAGATGACTATTGAAAGTAAGCTATGAAAGAGGAATTCAATCAGATAGTAAAGAATGAGACATGGGAATTGGTCCCCAGACTAGTAGACAAGAATGTGATAGGAACTAAATGGGTATTTAGGAACAAGATGAATGAACAAGGTAGAGTTGTAAGGAACAAGGCAAGATTGATATGTAAAGGTTACGACAAGAAGGAATAGACTATGATGAAATCTATGCTCCTATGGAAAGAATTGAAGTAGTAAGGTTATTCTTAGCATATGCAACACACAAGAAATTCAAATTATATTAGATGGATGTAAAGTTAGCATGTCTGAATGGAGAACTTGAAGAAGAGGTGTACATTGAATACCCTGAAGGTTGTCCTTGCCAAGATGATAAGGACATAGTATGTGGATTGAAGAAAGCATTGTATGGCTTGAAGAAAGCACCTAGAACTTGGTATGCAAGGTTGGACAAGCATTTGAAAAAGCTTGGATATGGAAAAGGTATGGCAGATAGTAATCTCTATTGGAAAGAAATTGATGATGGATTAATGATTTTGGTAATTTTTTTTAAGATATCACATTTGGAGGAAATGATGATGAAAGTGACAAGTATGTAGAATAAATGAAGAAGGGAAATATATTCTAGGATTATAGATTGTACAAGAAAAAAAGGGAATCTTTATTTCTTAGACTAAATATTTGAAAGATTTACTAAAAAGGTTTGATTTGGAAACATGTAAACTCATTGGAACACCTATGGTAACTGGACATAAGTTATCTACAAAGGATAAGACATCTACTATTGAACAGAAGAAGTATAGATCTATGATTAGAGGTTTACAATATCTAACTCACACAAGGCCAGATATAACAAATGTAGTTGGAATTGGTGCAAGATTCCAAGCTAATCCTAGAGAAGCACATTATGTAATAGTCAAAATGATATCTAGATACCTGAAAGGAATACCAAAGTTTGGATTGTGGTATGATAAATCTAATAATTTCACTTTATATGCTTATATAGATGTTGATTAGGTAGGCAACATGGATAATAGAAAGAGCACCAGTGGTGGAGCCTTTTTTCTTGGAGGAAGATTAGTTTCTTGGCTAATTAAGAAGTAGGATTGTACCTCACAAAGTACAACATAAGTAGAATATGTTGTAGTAGTAAATAATTATAATCAAGTTGTTTGGATGAAGCAGATGTTGAAGGATATAAGGATAGAATTCAGCGAACCTGTTGTCATACATTGTAACAACAAAAGCATAGTAAATATGTCTAAGAATCCATTGTTGCATTCTAAGACCAAGCACATTTCTATCAAGAATCACATGTTGAGAGAGAAAGTTGTAGAAAAGGAAATTAGATTGGAGTATGTGAGCACTAAAGAGAAAATTGCAGATATTTTCACTAAGCCTCTTTCCAAAGAGACTTTTGAGTATTTGCAAGGTATGCTTGGGGTTATGCCCCTTCCTACACCAGAATATAAGATGCAAGAATGCATTAATCCAGTGTAATAGAGCACTATTGTTTGTCTTGATTGAATGTTGATGCTTCCTATATGGGGGAGTATCTGTGATGGATAGATACATCTAGGACTCTTGTTGGATGTTATTTTTGAACAATATCTTTGGACACTTGAGCTAAGTAAGAATCAATTGTTATAGATTTTGATGGTTGATGAAACCTTTGACACTGATGTCAATGGGGGAGAAGTACAACATCAAAAAAAAAAAAAGAATAAGTACACCATGTTTGAAAGAAGTAGAGTAGCATAATTTTAGCATGGATAATAGTTTGGGAGAGGTGTTGCATGGGAGAATGATTGATGAAGAGGACTTGAAAAGAAAGGTTAATAGTATTTTGTAGTTGGTATTCTTGAAACTAGATGTTTTTCATCTATGTTGGCATCAATGCCAAAGGGGAGATTTTTGGAAGCATGAATGCTGATGATATTCCTATGGGGGAGTATTGTAGAAACATGATTAGATCATTATCATGATGATATATTACATTCACAACTGTGTTTTCCATTGATGTCAACATAGCAATTTTCTATGGTATCTGATAAAAGAATAGCAATAAAGATCAAGTTGGTATAGACAAATCATTGAGTACTTTTAGTAGTGAGGTTAAAGGGAGAATATACTATGTGTCTAGTATACGTAGCTAATCTTGGAAGTATAAGATATAAAGTTTGAAAGAAGTTATGCAAGTTTTAGTGAAGACTGTTCTAAGATAGAGTTTATAGAGGCATGTTCTGGTAAACTTGTTATATCTCTTAGTAGTTTTATTATTCTGGTAAGTCCAAATTAAATATGTGAAGAATACATGTTGGTGATGATGTGACTAAGCTTTCTCATCATAATGTTATGTGTATGGAAAGTTATTCAAGTTGCAAGGTGAAAGATTAATGTTATTGCTAAGTGTAACATGTTATTAATGTGGTCCTATATGTTAGAAATACTTTGGAATAACTGGAGGGGGGCTGGGGGGGGGGGCGCGGGGGGGGGGGGGGGGGGGTGGGTGAATTAGTTATTCAAGGTCCAAATGTCCAATTAAAACTTTTTCATCAAGTAAAGTGAGCCTATAAAATTGTTCATTCATCCAAGCTTAAACTTTCCTACTTAGCAAGTTACTGTAAATCAACATGCAAGCATAACACATGAAAGGATCAAAGCATGACACAATGATTTACATGGAAACCCAATTTGGGAAAAACCACTAGTAAGATGCTAATCAATTCTCACTCTTCTGAAGTGATACCCTATGAAAAGCCTACCTTGTTAAAGGCTAAAACACATTGTTAAATGTGACCTAGTTAAAGGATTTAACCACCCTATTAAAAGTGGGTCTGGTTAGAGGACTTTAGAACATTCACTCAGAATGCCACCCTGTTAAAGGATTTACAAATGGTTGTTAAACCAACCTAAGTCCATAGGATTGTTACCCTAACTGATACAATTGCTAGAGAGTAACAATAAGGGATTTTGACTTGATTAAAACTCACAACTTATCTTGCAGATTTTAGATCACAATTTAACTCTTCACAATTTTCCTGGCTTTCAGTCTTTGCAACTCTTGATAGCTTGCCCTCCTTTCAAGTTTTTTCTCCTTGAGTCTTCATGCTCAATGTACCAGTGCAATCCTCCTTCTAACCACTAATTAAAGTAGAGTCTCTATTCTCTATTCTTCCTTCTCCTTGATACCCTTCAACCACTTCACAATTCGACACACTGGCAACTCTTGCTTCTTGGTCTATAACTCCTTAAATAGAAGTCTAGAATTTCTTTTCCCACTCGATTCTTCCCTCCTTTAATTTTAGTTTTAATGGATTAGGTAGGATTCATTGAATCTAACCCATATTATGTTCCTTCTAGAAACATCACAAAGAATCCTCTTGAATTCAATCAAAAATGGTTTACATAGAACTCTGTGCCACCAGCTCATCATCGGTATCCTCCAACTATTTCACAAAATTCAAGGTAACAAACTTGTCAACTCAGATTTGGTAAATCTTTAACTTTTCCAATAATGCAATAGCTTAGTACTATTGAAATTCTAGTGCTCCGCACATACTGTATTACTTGGCATCAACTACAATTTACTGATGCTCGACACCTACTATGGATTCACTCAGCATCCACTAAGTTTTATTGATGCTTGGCACCTATTACTTTGCTCGACACCTAAACACGCTCGACTCCTTCTATATCACTCAACACATACTAGATTTTTCATTTGCTTGGAACTAACTGAAAATTTGCTTAGCTCTAACTAGCTTGCTCGACACTCACTAATGAACTTAGTTAAGCTTTGCAATCAACCTTGTTACAACTTATTCCTCCAATGTTTCTAAGTGTGGCCAGCCTCTATATCTTCAAGTATGTTATCAATACATCATTTAACCATTGTCTTAACTGATCCTTGTACTTCATTACAAAACCATAACTCAACCTTTCCCTTAAGTACTTTGGTTACATCTTGTTGATTAAATCCTCTTCATCAATCAACTAAGTGATAGTACTTGGATCTTATAAGAAATTGTCATTCCAGCAAATAGAAGGTTTGACATCAATGAAAAAACAATGATTGAAAATATTCTTTATCAACCATCTTCCTTCTTTACAATAATCTCCCTCTTTGATAGTATTCTTTTTCAATCAAATTTCCAACAATCTCCCTCTTTGGCATTGATGGAAAACCAAACTGATCAACCAAGTTAACAGAATGCTAACTAGGTTAAAATAGTAAATCAAATGCCAAAAAAAGAAAAGTATATTCGAAACTATTCATTCTATCAGTAACATAAACTAGTTTATGACTCCCTCTAATTTATTTTTTGCTAATAAAGTATCTTTCTCTGATTGATTCTTGTCTGTACTAATTTCTTTTGCTTCTACTTCTCCCTCTTATCTGCCGTATACTTTTGCATATCTGAACACTAGTCACTGACTCCCTCTTACATTATTTCTCCCTCTGTATGCTTTGATCATCTTCTACTATTCTAGTATTAGCTACTTCTCCCTTTGTCCATTAGATCTTGTAGGTTTGATAAGCTTCTTGCTACTTTTCTTTCTATATTCTTGTTACTTCTCCCTCACCTGTTGATCAGTTTATTACTACTTCTCTCTCTTTGACAACAATGCCAAATACATACTATTACAACATCTTAACATGAAAATGTATCATTTGTAGGTACTCCAATTTCTCCTTCTATCACCTTGGTTTGTGACTGATTTGGAACTTCATCACTTTGATTACTTCAGGCATGATCCTAAAGTAAACATCCTCTACATCAATTCGTAATGTGCCAACAATCAACTCATTTGATATAGGGCAGTCTTGCTTTATCTCAACTAGCCTTGGCTAGGGGTATCACCCCTAACTTACCTCTAAGATACTCAAAAGCATCTTTAGGTAATGCTTTTGTAAAGATGTTAGCAATCTATTCCTTTGAATTGACATATTCCATCCTTCCTTGCTTGTCTTCCACCAATTCTCTTACATAGTGATACTTGATTGCAATATACTTTGTTTTGGTATGCATTATAGAGTTCTTTAATATATTGATGGCACTAGTATTATCAAAATAGAGTATCATAGGTTTAGTTACTTCTTCTTTTGTGCCTTGTAATAGATGTTTGATCCATACAATATTAGTGCAGTTGATAGTAGCAGCAACATATTCAGCTTCTGTTGTGGATTGTGAGGTACAACTTTATTTTTTACTGGTCCAAGTAATCAATCTTTTACCTAAGAAAAGTGCTCCTCCACTTGTGCTTTTTCTGTTGTCAATATTACCTCTCCAATCTATATTAGTGTAGGCTTTCAATTCAAACTTTTCACTCTTCTTGTAGTACAAGCCAAAGTCATCAATTCCTTTTAGGTACCTCAATATTCTTTTTACTACCATCAAATAATTTTCTCTTGGATTAGCAAAAAATCTTGCCACTATTCCAATAGCTAATGCAATGTTTGGTCTATTATGTACAACATACTACAATTTTCTAATCATTGATCTATACATTGTCTGATTCACTTCAGCTAACTCATCATTCTTGGATAACTTATGTCCTATTAAAATTGGTATACTAAATGGTTTTGAGTCTTCTAATCCAAATGTCTTGAGTATCTCCTTGATGTATTTTGATTGGGTCACAAATATACCATGCTTCAGTTGATGTACTTGCAATCCAATAAAGAATTTAATTTCTCCAAACATTGACATCTCAAATTCGTATTTCATTTAATCAACAAAATCTTTGCATAGAACATCTTTTCCTCCAAATATTATATCATCAACAAAGATTTTAGATTTCAAAATGTCTGTACCTTTTTCTGCCTTGATGTATAGGTTGTTGTTGTCATCTGGTCTCTCAAATCCTATCTTCACAAGGTATTTATGCATCTCTCATACCATGCTCTAGGTGCTTGCTTTAAACCATAGAGTGCTTTTTGAAATTTGCAAACCATATCCTTGTTGCTGTCATCAACAAATCCCTCTAGTTGTTCTATGTAAATTTTTTCTTCTAGTATACCATTCAGAAAAGTAGACTTTACATCCATTTGGTAGACCTTGAAACATTTGTAAGTAGCATATGCAAGTAGTGTTCTTACTCCTTCCATTCTTGCAACAGGGGAAAATGTTTCCCCATAGTCCAATCCTTCTTCTTGTGCATAGTCTTTGTAGACTAGTCTGGCCTTGTTTCTTGTTCTGTCACCATTCTCACCAAGTTTATTTCTAAAGACCCATTTGGTACCAATTACATTTTTATTAGCTGGTCTGGGAACTAAGGTCCAAGTATTGTTCTTTTCAATCTAATCTATCTCCTCTTCCATAGCTTTATACCAATTATCATCTTGTAGTGCCTCTTTCATTGTTTTGGGCTCAATTTTGCTTAGCAAACATAATTCATTTTTTAGTCTGAGATCTTTACATGCAAGATAATATTTTTGAACCTATCTTAGAAGATGTAGAAGAAGTTCCTAAAGAAGATGAAGAACTTCAAGAAGATCTTACCAACACTCTGCAAGCCATAGAACAATAGCTTGAAGTAGAAGAGCATGAGGATTTACCTAGTGTATACATGAACCATTCCAGACGAGGACAAGGTCGATTCAATAACTAGTGCAATAGCAATAATAGAGGAAGAAGAAGTTATAAATGGTAGTACACTGACTATGAAGATGAACCTGTCTATTCTTCCCATTACTACTAGTAGTAGTAGCCACCAAAGATGTCATGTCAACCACCTTTCTAGAAGAAGCCTCAATTTGACAACCTTATAGAAGAATTTTAGAACTTGAACATGTATCAAAATATGGAGCATCCTAAATAGGTATGTCAATAAGCCCTTGTATTTAATCTTGTCATAATAGAACAAAAGCAGAGAAAATTCTACAAGTCTGAACCTCAGCCAGACCCCATTGTGCAAGCTCTGAATACATACCAAAATATCTCCACTCCTAGGATAGTAATTCCTAGTAAACATTCTAATGTTATTATCAGGGATATAGATGAAGGACCCTCCTACTCTGGTTTAAGCATTGATGAATTCTCCTCTAGGATTCAGGAAGAATACGAAGATGAAGAAATTATCAACTTAATATTCCTAATCCAAGTACAACAAGAATGGTGATGACCATCTTACCTAAACCTACTCCAAGATTAGAACCACAATACTTAGTACATCTCCTTATAGGAAAATTTTCCCAGTATATTAGTGTTCTAATAAATGGAAAATAATATGATGCCCAGATTGACATTGGAGCCTCTCTCTCTTTCTGTAAAAGGAAAATCCTTAATAATTTGGAACATCTAAAAAAAAAAATTGTGTATACTGCCTGTGACATCCAAGGCAACCAATTTAGCTGTGATAAATATTGCCACCAAAAAGCCTTGTAGATAGAAGGGAAAACCTTTAAATGTGATTTCTTTTCCATGCAACAAATGCCTGTAGATGTACTGCTTGGAGGAAACTTTATAGATAGGTATACCCCTTATGGCTATACAGTGAAAAGTATTATTTTTATCCTACAAGGAGAAAAGATAAGCACTCCCAGATTGGTATATGCAACAAAAAAAATCCCTCTGTTAATATGATCTAGACTATAGAACCTCTTGAAGACTTAAAAGCCTTGATCATACAAAATGTTTCTTCTGATGATCCACAGAATTTTTGGGAAAAATAAATTCTAGAAATGGAAATAAAAATCAAGCTTGAAGCAAAGATGAAGAGTAGAAAAAAAAATCCTATTCCAGTGCATGACTATGATGATATGCAACAAGCAATCCAAGAGCTCAAAGAAGGGAAGTATATTGTTCATTCTCAGTCTGATTTCAATTGTTATGCATTCATGGTTAATAAGGAATCAAAAAAGAAGAGAGGAAAGAAAAGAATGGTTATTAATTATAAACCATTAAATGATATAACTATTCCATTCCCTTATCTAATACTAGATAAGTCTTATCTAATACTAGATAAGTCTTATCTATTGCAAAATGTTGCTAACCCTAAGATCTTCTCATAGTTTGATTGTAAATTAGGTTTTTACTAGATCCATGTAAAGAAAGAAGATCAACATAAGACTACATTCAGCTGTCCATTTGAACACTTTGAATGGATTGTCATGCCATTTGGCTTGATGAATGCACCATCATACTTCCAAGAGAGAATGGATAAAATTTTCAATGGCTATAATGATTTTCTTTGTGTCTATATAGATGACATTTTAATCTTTAGCAAAGACATTGATGAGCATAAGTCTCATCTAAATATTTTTTATAAATTATGTCTAGATTATGGGATTGTTCTATCCTTGTCAAAAATCGAGTGATGTCAAGACTCTTGTATGTTTTTAGGTATGGTAGTTAAAGTAGGACAACTTTAGGTTCAACCTCATATTAAGAATAAAATCCTTGAATTTTAGCCTCCATTAAATACTAAGGAGCTGCAAGGATTCTTAGGTATATTAAATTATGTAAATAATTTCTATCCAAATGCAAGTTTTGATAGAGAACCCTTACAACACCTTCTCACCAAGAGAAAACCACAATGGTCAACAATCCACACTGAAGCAGTCCAGAAGATTCAACACAAGATTCAAAATCTCCCTATATTGATAGTGCCAACTACCTAGGACTTCATCTTATATATAGATGCTTTTGATGTAGCATGGGGAAGATATCTATGTTTTGTCAAGGATGATAAAAAATACATCACTAAATACACCAGTGGAGTATTTCTTGTAGATATCAAAAGATGGATTTCTTTTGATAAGGAAATTTATGGTGTTATCTATTGTCTCAAGAAATTTGCATTAAGATTGATGCATCTACCAAAATTTATCATTCACATAGACTACACCAGATTCCTTACTTTTAAGGAAAAGGACCATGGAAGGAAAGATGGAAGGGGGAAATATGTTCACTGGCAAGCATATCTGAACCAGTATAATTATGAAGTCTAGCATATCCCAGGAAAAGAAAACATTGTTGCAGACTATCTCAATTAGCAAGTTCCTAGAGTCTTTATGGTCAATCCCTCCCAGCCTCCTTATTATGATTTTCACATAGAAAAGGAGTTCAATTTCCTTTTTTCTTCTTTGCATTATATTGCCCAAAGACAATGCTTACTCCAAGGAATGAACCAAAAGTTTTACCATTCTACACAATATGCCATTGATACTCTAGTAAATTTGGGAAGTATGACACAGCCAAAATATCTTAATAGTGATGATAGTGGAGAATTCACCATTCTTTGAATTCAGAATGATCACCAATATCTATTATTTCTTGATGTTTTTCAAAGACCTTTCTTCACATGGTGGATCCAATATGCAGCCCCATGTACTCAGCAAGTAATTGATTTCTTTAATTATGCTAGACTAGATAAGGTTAATCTCGATCATCCTCTTGATCTTGAAGTTTGTGTTCGTGTCATTACCAAGATGCACCTATGATGGGAATCTTATTTTGCTCCCCACTTACAATATGATGATGATCGACATGATTGGAATATTCATCACCGATTTACTTTATTGGCAATGTGGAGACCACTCACATCGGAAGATGTGTTTGATCATGGTGAATTGACCCCTACTCTGCCATCGCTAGCTAGCTCATCAAGTGGAAGTATGGGAAGTTAGTGGGAATATACTTTTGTATGAGGCTGTCACTATCTTACTTTAAGGAAATATCGCCTTACCCGATCATCAGGTTCCTGATAACTTTTACCTGCTAAGATAGCTATAAATAAGTCTATGCGAAAGCATAGAGGGCATTAGGTCATTAAGCTTTCCTTATGTGTTTAGAGTCTGTTGAGTCAGTTAGCAAGTAGAGAGTATGCTCCTCTCTTCATAGAGAATTAGAAATCAGAGCTTGCAAGTCCAAGTCTTTCTATGTATGTATTGAGATATATTTATTAAGAAATATTGAAGCCATAGCCATTCGACCAACAACCTCCATCGCTGGTTCTCTATCGTTGGTTCTCTCCAAGTAAAGCTGAGCTGAGTTTATGTAAGTGGTATCAGAGCTAAGTTTATGTAAGTGTTCCTTGTCATTGGTCTTGCATCCTTTCACTAATGATTTGTTCTGCAGGGTGATGTCTTCTCACATACTTAGCTAGTCTTGGTTTTGTCCTTCTTTCCATATTTGATCCTTTAGCTTCAGAGTCACTTTCTTCATCACTATTAGGTATTTCATTATCTCTTCCATGTGTATTGATTTTAGAGTTAGAATGTGCATTCTCTTCATTCTGTAGTTTGGCTTCTGAATGCAGCTCAAAATTTACTAGCTGTGACTCGGCTGATACTGAAATTTGTTGTTGATTCTCAACTTGACTAGTATCTTCACCTTCAGTTGGTATTCCTTCATAGAAGTATACAAAAGATTTATAATCTTCTAATTTCCTAGATTCATCAACTTGGACTTCTGCATGCTCATCAAAATTTACATTTGCACTCTCCATAGTCTTGTTAGTGTTAGTATTCAAACACTTATATGCTTTACTTCTAGTGGAGTATCCAAGGAATATGGCTTCATCAATCTTTGCATCAAACTTGCCATTTCTAGTATCTTTAAGAATATAGCATTTACAACCAAATACTTTGAAATATTTTACATTAAGTGAGTGACCATACCATAGTTCAAAAGGTGTTGCATTTGTTCCTTTCTTGACTTGGACTCGATTCAGGGTGTAAACAACAGTACTTATAGCTTCTCTCCAGTACTTTAGAGCAACATTTTTCTCCATCATTAATGTTCTAGCACCGTCTGTTACTAATCTATTCCTTCTTTCTGCAATGCCATTCTATGGGGGATTTCTTGGTGCTGATGTTTTCCTTTTGATTCCTTTGTCATTACAGAACATCTCAAATTTTTTAGATGTAAACTCTCCTCCTCTATCTAATTTTAGGCACTTTAGACTCTTACCTATTTCTTTCTCAAACCTGGCCAAATACCACTTAAACATTTGAAATGAATTAGATTTTTTCTTTAAGAACATGCTAGTCATCATTCTAGAGTAGTCATCTACAAATACCATTATGTATTTGTCTCCTTGGTAACTTTGTACTTCTATTGGGCCACATAAGTTAGTATGGACCAGTTCTAGTACTTCTTTGGAAGTTTAGGTTTTGCTTTTGAAAATTGACTTGGTCATCTTCCCTAGTTGACATTGTTTGCACATTGTATTTTTAGGCTTCTTCAGCTTAGGCAAACCTCTGACTTTCTTCTTTTTGCTGATGCTAATTAGATTGTGAAAGTTAACATGACATAGCCTTTTATGCCATAACCAAACATCATCAAGTCTAAGAATGAGATAGGTTGCATCTTCCATATCTAGGTAAAACAAGTTATTCCTAGTTTGTTCAACTTTTCCTATCAGATTTCCATCAGTGTCATAGATTTTGACAGTTTTGTTTCCAAACTCTGCTTTGCAACCTATATTGCCTAACTACAATACACTTAGAAAATTGTAGTTCAATCCTTCTACATAGTATGCATTATCATATTGAATTTTCTCTGTAAGTTTAATAGAACCTTTTTCTTTGATTTGACATTGAGCATCATTTCCAAATCTAACACTATTTCTATCATACTGGGTAAAGGTAATAAACTTACTTTTGTCTCCTATCATGTGATGTTAGCATCCACTGTTTATGATCCATTTGTCATTCTTGTTCACACAGGTTACCAGTGTTGTTGCTTCATCTTCATCTGATTCATCCTTCATGGCTACATAGACTAATTCATCATCATTCTCATCAAAATCTTCTTCAACAATGTAGCATCTTTTTCCTTTGTCCTTGTAATTTCTACTATCATCCTTTATTTTGTTCTTGTACTTGTTTCCTTCTTTACAGTTCTTCTTCTGTGTACACGTTGTAGCAATATGTCCTACTTCATTACAATTAAAATAGATGATAGGGAGCTTACCTTTGCCTCTGTGGATTCTTCTACCAATAGTGCTTCCAATTGTTCCACATCTTCCTCATTTGTGCTACTATCACTGGATGCATGTTTTTCTTTTCTACTCTTCTTCTTTGATTTCACCTCTTCAATATCTTTCAATGATAGCTTAGCCAATTCAAGATTCTCAGGTTTGTAGTTATCATAATTGGACAATTCAAAAGTAGTGAGTCTTCTTACTATTCCTTCAAAGGTTAGTGTGTTTCCTGGTACACACCTTAGCTCCTAGATGGCTGAAACTCTAATAGCATAGATGGAGAGCAAAGTTCTTAAGTATTTGCTATTGATAGTGTCATCTTCCAAATGACCACCTAAACTTCTTATTGCACTTACCACTTCTTTCATTCTAGATGCATATTGTGCAACATTCTCACCTTCCTCCATTTTCATGTCATCAAACTTTCCCGTAAGGGTTTCTCTCTTCACTCTTTGAACATTATGATCTCCTACATAGATATCTGATAGGGCTTTCCACATCTTGAATGCAGAATCACAACCTTTGATGTCATCAAATTCAACATAACTAAGTGCAAAGACAATCTCCAACATTGCCTGATTATGCTTGTTCCTTTTATTTAAATCATCTATAGAGAGGGGTCCAACTGGATCTACATGTTCCACTCCAATTGAGGTTTTTGCATAATCACCTATTGATCAAAGGTGTAGTTTTATCAGACTTTTCCATGCAATGAAGTTATCTTTGTTGAGCTTGGGAACTTCTCTCTTGGATATCTTGATCTTCCTACTTCTAGTACCTTTAAACTAAATCAGAAATTAGCTCTGATACCAATTGTTAGAAATGATTTGGAATAACTGAGAGGAGGGGGGGGGGGGGGGGGGCGTGAATTAATTTTTCAAGGTCCAAATGTCCAATTAAATTTTTTTCATCAAGTAAAGTGAGCCTATAAAATTGTTCATTCATCCAAGCTTAAACTTTCCTACTTAGCAAGTTACTATAAATCAACATGTCAGCATAACACATGAAAGGATGAATACATGACACAATGATTTATGTGGAAACCCAATTTGGGAAAAACCACCAGTAACATGCTACTCAATTCTCACTCTTCTAAAGTGATGCCTTGTGAAAGGCCTACCTTGTTAAAGGCTACAAGACACTGTTAAATGTGACCTGGTTAAAAGATTTAACCACCCTGTTAAAAGTGGGCCTGATTAGAGGACTATAGAACATTCACTTGGAATGCCACCCTGTTAAAGGATTTACAAATGGTTGTTAAGCCAACGTAAGTCAATAGGATTTTTACCCTAACTGATATAATTGCTAAAGAGTAACAATAAGAGATTTTGACCTAATTACAATTTAGAACTTATCTTGCAGATTTCAAATCACAATTTAGCTCTTCACAATTTGCTTGGCTTTCAATCTTTGTAACTCTCTATAGCTTGCCCTCCTTTCAATCTTTGTCTCCTTGAGTCTTCATGCTTGATGTACTAGTGCAATCTTCCTTTTGACCACTAATTGAAGCATAGTCTCTGTGTTCAATTCTTCCTTTTGCTTGATGTCTTCTCCTTGACACCCTTCAACCACTTCACAATTTGGCACATTAACAAGTCTTGCTTCTTGGTCTATAACTCCTTAAATAAAAGTTTGGAATTTCTTTTCTTGCTTGATGCTTCTATTCTTTACTTTTAATTCCAATGGATTAGGTAGGATTCATTGAATCTAACCCATATTATGTTCCTTCTAGAAACATCATGAAGAATCCTCTTGAATTTTCTCAAAAATGGTTTATATAGATTTTTGTGCCACCAGCTCATCATTCTTATCCTCTAACTGTTTCACAAAATTCAAGGTAACAAACTTGTCAACTTAGATTTGGCAAATCTTTGACTTTTCCAATAATGCAACAACTCATCACTATTGAAATTTTGGTGCTTAGCACATACTATGTTATCCGACATCAACTACATTTTACTGATGCTCGATACCTACTATGGATTCACTTAGCATCCACTAAGTTTTACTAATGCTCGGCACCTGAACATGCTTGACTCCTTCTATATCACTCGACACACACTAGGTTTTTCATTTGTTTGGCACTAACTAAAAATTTGCTCGGCTCTAACTAGCTTGCTCGACACTCACTAATGAACTTAGTTAAGCTTTGCAGTCAACCTTATTGCAACTTATTCCTTCAATGTTTCTAAGTGTGGCCAACCTCTATATCTCCAAGTATGTTATCGATACATCATTTAACCATTGTCTTAACTAATCCTTGTACTTCATTACAAAACCATAACTCAACCTTTCCCTTAGGTACTTTTGTTACATCTTGTTGATTAAATCCTCTTCATCAATCAAGTAAGTGATAGTACTTTGATCTTATAAGCAATTGTCATTTCAACAAATAGCAGGTTTCACATCAATGACAAAATAATGATTGAAAATATTCTTTATCAACCATCTTCCTTCTTTGCGACAATCTCCCTCTTTGATAGTATTCTTTTTCAATTAGATTTCCAACACTATAATAATTAATTGAGAAGGTGTAACAGCCGACTCAGGAAATTGTTTTATGGATTCGATATAAAGGAAGGACATTTTCCTTTATCATATAATACTCATGAATAAGCATGTATGAAGTGTGTCTAGTGAATGTGAATAATTGAAGAGTGAAATGTGAAGTTAAGAAGAGTTGAGTGAAAGTGAAGGAAACTTCATTGTTGAGGTTTTATTGTGTGATCTGATGTTCGATACTTGGATCCAAGGTTTGTAACCTAGTGTACAAGGTTTAACAATGATTGGTCTATTTGATAGGATCACAGTACAATACACACAATTATTCTGCAATAAATAGATGAGAGATCAGTTGGATAGTGAATTCAGTGGTCTTTCCCTAGAAGCTATTTGGACAGTGGGTCCTTCTATCTTCTACAACTCCCAATAGGGTTGGCACAATTCCTAAAAGGGTTAGAATCTTTTAACAAGGATTCAAATTCTCCTAATAGTGACCCATATGTACTAAATATTGTAATAGACTCCTAACAGGGTCTATCCCCTAACAAGGAATATTTATATTAGTACATCATCTTGTGGGCATCATTGCCATTGGGGTTTTCCCTCTAATCAAGCATTTCCCTAGTTAACATATCTGGTGTAATTATTTATGTGCATCTTGTTATGGTTAATTTTTACTTTGGATGAATGGATAGGATTGTTTAAGGTTGATAAATATTTTAATTATTGGATAATTGATTCACAACACCCCCCCCTCCCCCCACCAATTATCTTGGTGGAATATTGTTTCTAACAAAAGGGTGGCTCAAAAAGTTTATGAAACTTTGGCAGAGGCAATTGAAACATTTGTAACCAAGCCTATGGAGGGCCCATGTAGGGTTATGATAGAGTAAGTGAGGGATAAGACAAATTTGGAATGCAATGGACAACACACATAATTAGGAAGCAATATAGAACTCTTCTCAGATTTAGAAGTTAGTGGTCCCAAAAATAGTATTGAATTTTTGAAGAAGGTAGGTTTTAGAGAGGAAGATGTAGAACTGGGTTTGGAATATATATGTGATGGGGTAATAGACAACCTTATGGATGAGATAGTTAAGGATATTATCAATGAAGAATAGATTAACAATGAAAAGTAACAACTTATCTCAAGGATCATGGATATGAATGAGGAGAAAGGAATTCTAAAGGAATTGATGAAGAACATTATAGAATTGGGGGAGGAGATAAGAAGAGGAGGAAACATATTGATGTAGGAGCATCCTAGGGTAGTTAGAAATCCTACATATTGGAGGGATTTTGAATTTGGAGTTAAGGACTTGGTCACCAAAGGAGTGGTGCTCGGTCATTACTGGATGTAGTGTTTGCCAAGGTGCTTGGTCACTAAGGGGCTTGGCATATACTATTGCTCAACATATACTATGTTTCTTGGCATGTTAGGAACTTGACAATGCTTATAGGAGCTTGACATATATTGTTGCTCGACATATACTATGTTGCTCGGCATGAGAGGAACTCAAAAATTTGTAGGATCTCAGTTAGGGTAAACTTTAAGAATGTTGCCTCCAAAAAAGATATAAATTATTGGAAAATATTTCATTATTTAAAAAATAATAAAATTATTTCTATTGGTGAATTTCTCAAAATTTTATTCTAAATATGATTAATATTGGCGATTATTTTTGAATCATATTATTTTTTGTTTAAAATATTGATGAATCTCAATAATAATAGGAAGTTCATTAATCACCATGGAATATTAAAAATCAAAATTGAACATTTTTTTATGTTGTGGAATATTATGAGGATCGTTACATATACTTTAAATAAATAGCGAAAACTAAATATCAGTGATATATCCCTAAATTAACTAATGGTTATGATAATTATTGGTCAGTTCAATTTAATTTCTCTAATAATAAATTATATTTAGGTGACTCAAATCTAATCATGTAACAAATATTGTGGAAAATATTTGAATTTAAAATTTTCAATAAAATAAATTATTGAGCAATTTTAAATATTCTAGAACTAAATTTTATAAAACTATGGCGATTTAGGTTGTATCAAATCTTAAGTTATTACCCAAATTAGTAGCCAAAAAATTCTAAAATTAGCCAATTTGCAAATATTAGCCACTAAAATATACCTTGATCTCAGTCATGTTTGGTGGTATTTTTTGACGCTTAGTAGTTTAGTTTCTTGAATGGAGTTCTTGTGGATTTGATTGGCTAGCTTGGTGCATTTAATGCACGTAGCATGTGATCATGACATGAAGTGATTGTGGGAGTTTGTGTGGGCCTATTTGGGTCTTGCTTATTTGTCTTATGTGCATTTAATGGGTGTTGTAATTCTTATTAGGCATTTTGTATTTAATATCTATTGTAGGCTGACTTGTGGCTTAAATATGTATTTAATATAAGGGTTTATTTAATTTTTGACTTGCTAGGCTGACTCGTGGCTTAGTTGGGTACAAGTAGAGTTTCTTATGGAGTCTCTAATCATTATCATCCAGCTTGGAGAAGAGGAGGTAGTTGAGAGAGCAAAGTTTGTGAGTAGGGCTAGTAGTTGTGGCTTGGGAAATAAGGAGATTTCTTGGTGGCTTGCGAGCACAAGTTTAGATCTTGTTGGAGATTTCTACACAAGTACTACTATGTTATAGATCTAGTTAGCTAGGGTTTGGGTTGAATCTTGAGGGATCTTACAGACCTATTACTTTCTTTGTATTTTATTGTAACCAAGAAGGCCTTGTAGCCTAACACACTGCATGTAATCAATTGATTTATGAATAAAGATTTGTGTTTGGTATCAGATCTTGTATCTTGTGTTGTGTTTATATTGTGTAGCTATTTTTTAGTGGCTAGGATATATTCTTTGGGGATTCTCTTTCCTTATACTACATCACACACTTGGGAGTGGAAACATCTAAGACAAGAAAATTCTTCTAAGATTGTGCCAAGACTGGCAGGAAAATAAGCAAAAAATAACTCTCAAAATTGAGGGTCAAGGTTGGGAACATAGAGGACCACACCAAAATCACCACTTTGATTAAAGTTGATAAGGGAAAGGTATTACCCATAAATCCATGAGAGTCATGACATAGAACATTAGGGCATGAATGCCTTAAAAAGAAATGGATTGTTCAACATTGCATTTCTGGTACCAAACCATATATTTTAATATTACCAAAAAAATTTATTCAAGAGAATATAGAAAAATTCAATAAAAAAAAATGGGTGTATGAATATGGTAGGATCCATAGCTTATGGGGCCTCAATAGGACTAGCTATTTTCTAGGACTCAAGGAGTGCCTCCTTCTCAAAACTAGACACTAAGTAGAATTAGATGAGTGGAGTGGTTAGAAGTAATAAAAATTGCCTCTAATTTATAGTTGTCAATGTTTATGGCCCAATCTAGAATAGAGACAATATTTAAGTATGAAAAGAGATAGAGAATACCTAGAAATAGTACCTTGTCACATTTTCATTATAGGATGAGATTTTAATGCCATTCTTGATTGTAGTGAAAAGAAGGGGGCATCAACAAAGAATCCCAATCAATAGTTGATTTTCATGAACTTGGGTAAACAAAAATAACCTATTTGAGATCAAAACTAAGAAGTTGGAATTCACACTGATTATCAGAAGATTGGGATTTATTCATATAATAAATAAAATATACAAGTTCTTCCTAAAGATCATCTTGGTAGATTTCCCCTTTATCATTTTAGCAATAGTTCTCCAAAAGGTGGGCTTGGATCAGTTCTTAGTTCTCCTAAATATCATGGAGGATTTACAACCAAAGTGTTGTCCATTTAAATTTGAAATGATGTGGTTAAGAGATGAGAATGTAATTAGATTAATGGAGATATGGTGAAACTAAGAAAAGGTGTCGAGGTCTAAACTATTATGCCTAGTATTAAAATTGAAAATATTAAAAACCAAACTAATGGCATGGAAAAAAATAACTTTGGAGACACCTTTGAAGAAAAATCTAGGGTGGATAGGAGTTGGAATCTATAAAAGATGAGGTAATAGAGAAGGGCACATATGCAAATCTCTTCCACTTGGAAAGGAAACTACATAATGAATATGAGGATATATGTAGCATAAGATGTTTTTTGGCACCAAAAATATACAAAAATGTGGATTGAGGTTGGTGAGAAAAATACAAAATTCTTTCATAATATTACTAAGTAGCAAAGGATTATTTATAGCATAACAAAGATCGATAAAAGGAATTATGCCACCATTGAAGACCTTAGGGAGATAGCTAAAGAGGTTTTCAATCATTTTGAGGACATTCTAAATAATTGGAAGGATCTAAAATGAGACATTAAGAGGAGATCTTAAATAACATTCCTGAGACTATTTCAATAGATAGAAATAAAGAACTTAATGCCAAATTCACTAAGAGATTAAAAAAACTATTAAGTAGATGAAACTAGATAAGGCCCCTAGGTTAGATGGTTTCCTAGTCTTCTTCCATAAATGTTGGCATTTTATTAGAAATGAGGTTGTTGTTGAGGCCATGAAAGAGGTTTGGCATTTTATTAGAAATGAGGTTGTTGTTGAGGCCATGAAGGGGGTTAGGAATCCTAGTAATATGCTAAAGGAAATCAATAACACTTTCCTTACTTTTATCCCTAAAAAGGTAAAAATTAAGAATTTGGATGACTTCAAGCCCATTTCACTATGTAATACTCTCTATAGGAACCTTACAAGGACCCTTGCTAACTAAATCCAAATGTTTTTCCCTGGCCTCATTAGTGAAGATAAAATAGGGTTAGTCCAAAATAAATCCATATATGGTGGAGTTATTATAGCCCAAGAAGCCATCCAGTAGGTCCAAAAGAATCATAATCTCAGCATGCTTATAAAACTCTAGATCAAGAAAGCCTACAATAAAGTAGATTGAAGTTTCTTATTTAGATGCCTCAAGGCCTTTGTCTTCTCAAAGAAATGGGTCAACCTATCTTTGAATGTACATCTACTCCCAGAACGTGAGTTCTCATTATTGGAACTCTAGAATGATTATTTAGTATATCTAGAGGTTTGAGGAAAGGGGATTCCATTTCTCCTTTTCTATTCATCACTATTGGAAGAAGAACTAGGCAAATCAATTACCAAGGCTAGATCTTTTCTCAAAGAAATGGGTCAACCTATCTCTGAATGTGTATCTACTTCTAGAATGTGAGTTCTCATTATTGGAACTCTAGAATAATTATTTAGTATATCTAGAGGTTTGAGGAAAGGGGATTCCATTTCTCCTTTTCTATTCATCACTATTGGAAGAAGCACTAGGCAAATCAATTACCAAGGCTAGATAAGTAGGAAAAATTAAAGGCATCAAAAGAACATTTGATTTAAAGCCTACAACACATCAACAACTTGTTGATGATACAATTCTGTATAGTAATGAAGGGTGTTCCCCTTAACAACACAAATACATAACAAAAATACAGAAATGACAAAAAAATGCAAGAACAAAAAGTTGGTTTTTATTATCTCCAAATATATGGAGTAAAAATCTTCATAAATACAACATGCAAAGCCACATGGGTATTTTTCACACAATATTTATAAGCTGGACCCATCACCAACAACTCATAACTACCATAGACAACCCTATGGGCCTTCTTTATATATACAAATTTCCAAGACCCAAGAATGTTCTAGAATTTTATCCCAAGACCTTGAGCTTTACCAACCATAAATTATTATCATTATTTATATTTTATTACCTTAGAGTTAGCCCAAAAAATTAATTTTTTAAAATATAAGGTAACACAACTTTCGAAGACCATAAATCATCAACCGTTTCTTTGATTGACTATCATTTCCCTTTTTGAACTATAGTGTTGACTCGCATAAGCTCCAACCACCTGGGGTTGGAACCCTTTTTGGAGCCTCTAAGGCCTTCAAAAATGAGTTCAAAGTTTTTGTACCAAAAATTCTCAATAATGTCACAAATCCACTTGACATTCAAATGAAACTTTACTGGTAAGATGATATATCTAAAATGAACCTCCATGGATGAAATCAGAACATTCTTAGCTTGAATGACCAACTCACTAAAAATAGTAAGCTTCCAAAAATAACAAATTTGCATTGAAGTGACCCTTATTGAAAATACAAAATATAAATATTTTTGGGTGATGCAAGATTTCCCTTACACCCAAGATGCTCTTGCATGAGACACTTGGGATAATTTAAGAAATGACCCTATCATATCTTAGGTTCTTAGAGGGCAACCAAGATGGTTAACTTCCTCCCTAAACAACCATGATGAATCTTCATCATGTCATCCTTTCCATTTACGCATATATTCTTCATATGTCATGTTTCTTGTGATTCTACTAATATGACTTACCAATATATCTTTAATCTCCTTTGTGGTTGAAGTAGTTGTTGGAATACTCCATTTTACTTATGTGATCTCATCTTCAACACCTCCTTCATGATACTCTATTAGATCTAAAATGTTAAATACTAGTGAAATATTTAGTTCTCTTGGTAATTCAACTTCATAAGCATTTCTTGAATCATGCTTCTTAGTATTTTACATGGTCCAAACTTCTTCATCTTCAACTTATTATATGTTCATATTAGAAATTGCTCCTTTCTGAAATGAACCACGACTTGATCCCCAACCTAAAAAACTTATGTCTTATTTTCTCATTTGCCTTAGCCTTGTATAGTGTATTCATTTCAGTGATATGTTTCCTCACCTCCTCATGAATGTTCTTCAAGTACTGTACAAAATCTTCAGCTTCAACACTAGGTGTCTCCTCTATGTCCAACTTCCTTAATTCAGAAGCATTTCTAGGATTACTTCCTTATACTATCTGGAATGGTGATTTAAGAGTCTTCCACTCACCTAGGTCTTGCAGAGGCTGAAGAAGAAGGAATTATCCTTATAGTTGGCCCAAGATCAGCAGTCAAGTGCACCCATTATAGGAATTTTCTAGCATTAGATGTATTGGTCTGGTCTCTTGGTTATTTTTCAATCTATTAAATCAGGAGCCAACAAAATGACAACTCTATTGGGGACACAAGTTGCAAATGCTTGATAAGGAGCTGGAAATCTCTGATATATTGTGCATATTTAGTTTGGTATGAAAGGTTTTGTATTTCCCAATAATGTTTTATCCAGGACAATAGTAGCTTTGAAGATTAAACAAGGATTGTATTATTACTAGTGATTCCATCATCAATTAGTTTAGCTAGGGAATATTTTCAAAGTGTTGTAGTGTTTAGAGTCAAGAATGAACAAGTATGGTTTGTTCTTTGCTTTTCAAGATTGTAAATCTAAAAGAGTGTTTTGATTATCTGTGTTTTTTCTACCATTGAAAGTCTGGTTCAGATTTTGTCAAGTAACAAATCTTGTTTTATATTCTCATGTTTATGAGTGGTGACTCTATCTCTGTACCAATGTATCATAGTTGATTTCATGTTTAAAAAGTTGAAGGACTTTTAGTTGTATTGGCAAATATGAAGCTCTTGATAATTTTTTGGAAAAGAAGTGTTTCTTGATTAACGTTCAGTGTTGTTGCTTTTGCTATTATAGAAAATTTGAATGTTCAAAGTAAATCACAACTGTGATTTATTTTTCCTTTTAAAGAAGGTGGTAGCTCTATAATGGTTTTATATATGGGGTGAGGAATTTCATGTCAGCACCAGTGTTGGAATCAATAGACGAAAGTTTTCACATTAGCACTGAATGTATTTTACTTTTCATGAGTTTCATTTTAATGAAAGTTGAATATTAAAAATTAGTACCTCGATTCAGTGATTTTTTAGCACTAAAGAAAGAGGTGAAATGTTTATTTTAAAATGGAGTCAGACATCAGGTCTGAGGTTAGTCTACCAATTTCTGAAAGTTTGAAAACTGTGGCTAGTAATATTGTTATGTTGAATAAGCAAATTCACAATATGATTGTCAATATAGTCAAGGGGAAAATGGGAAGTATTCAAGGTCTACATGTTGAACAAGTTTATATGAAGTTTAAATTAGTAATCAATATGGTGCCTTTGCATTCTAGACTGGAGGAATTTTCTCTACCTAGTGTTTTCCTTGATATTCTAGTGCCTGATTTAGTTAATTGGCCAACACCTATAAGATCACATGAGCTTTTGCAAGATAAAAATTTCATTAAGGAGATGGAAAGTGATAATGATATTGTTCATATTATGTCTCTTAATGATGATAATACATGTGCTAAAAGTCAGGGTGATCATGAATGTATTGAATCCATAAATAATGATAATTTTTCTTTTGAGTGTGAAGAGATGGAGTTAACTCTTAATGAATCAAAAGATTGCAACCAGCATAAAGAAGATGGAAATGAAATTGAAAATGAGTTTTGTGACAATGAATATGGGTTTGAAGAGGTTTATAATAGTATTAGAGGTATTGATTGTTATGATAAAAATGAGTGTTGTAATGATTTTGATATTTCAGATTGTCATATTAATGTTGTTGCTGTTGTAAGTTTTTTATATCATTTAGATAACAATCACAACCAGGAGAATATTTTTGAGGAAGTCTTCTTGAGCCCTAATGAGATTTTAGATTTGTTGGCTCGTGAGTTTGAGAAATTTGTAAGTACTTCTAAGGATGTTTGTATTCTCCCTCATAGTGTTTCTTCATTTAGTCAAGTCAATTCCCCAATGTATGATGTGGAAAAAGATACAAAATCTAAAAAATCTTTATCAAACTTTGGAGGTGCATATGACAATACATTAATTATATGTGCACATGATGACTTGATAGATGTAGGGGATGTGTTTGAGGGGAAGTTTTCTACTGACTCGGTTATTTCTTGTGTTGGTGATTGCACTAAAATATGTTTTGATACTTCAGACGAAGAGGAAAACATTGAAAATCCTATTACTAATTCTGAATTTCCTTTTTATATTGACAAATCATGTAGTAAGACATTTGATGATTTTAAGGTTTCCTCTAACAATATGTTAGATGAAGACACAGATTGTGATCAAGATGTTTTGGATCAACATTTTTTGGAAATAGTCTTTTAGATTTGATGACTAACAAGTTTTTTCAATGTGAAGAGTTTTCAGCAAGTGGTAAATCTGATGTGATGAATAATATAATTGCAAAGAGGTAGGAATCAAATTTTGCATACCCTTCATACCTAGACACACAAGGTGATTTACAAATTGATTCATGCAACTTGTTGAATGAAGTAGAATACCAAACTTTTGTGTTTTTGGTTGAAGGTATCCATGAGTCAGCTAGTGAAGATCATTTTCAGTTTGATATCAGTAGTTATGATCATGCTGATTCATATTTGCATTGTGATCAAGATGAAGAAAGTATGTCTAGTTTTTATATGCACTATGAAAGTGACGATGATAGTTTTGTTTTGCCTAATGAAGTGATTGAAAGTGCTGATGTGTTGGGTAAAATAAAAGAGAATGAAAGTTTTAGTTTAATTCAAGAAGGTGTTAATGAGAATTAGGTATATGAAAAAGGTAAGAAGTTTTGAAAACTTTTCGGTGGCCTGGGGCCATAGTTTGTACATAGTTGAAATAGTTTCCCTGTTTTCAGTAAGTTGTTCGAGAAAGTTTTTGTCAAAGTGGTCTTCTTCACCTAGAGATCTAATTTCTTGCCATACCCACAAGGGGCATGCATCCATAGATAGATCCATTTTTGGGACTCAAAATTGCATGCTCATTTTGAGTCACAAGTTGAAGAAATTTTGAAATCTAGCTCCTATGAATGCTTTTCGTGCATATGTAACTGATTGTCATTTCAAGGCCTAGGTGGTGTTTCAGTTGTCTAACACCCTTCATTTGGCATATGAATGTGTTTTTTATTGTTATTTTTTTATCCTGATTGATTCAGTGAAGTCCCATTTTGAGCCAGTGTCATATTTCACAATTCTGCCTATGTCAAATAGTGTACAATAGCTCAGTTTGCCTTTGAGTATCTTTTATCTTTTACCCAGAAATGTTTCATGACCCACCACTTTGGGGATGTTTAATATTCATATCAAAGAACCTATGTTCTAAATTTTATCTCATTTCTAATCCATTCGATTAGGTTTCAAACCCCTTAAAGTTGGTGATTTACTGTTTTCGTGCATGTGTAATTGTGCACAATTCTGGAAGGCCTTGTTTGATTGATTATAACTTTTGACCAGTTGACCCAAATAAGAAAATTCTTTTTGCATCATATTATAGGGGTTAGAGACTTGCTATGCTTTGGATTTGAGCTTATGAAAAATCTAATTGGTCAATTTTCAAATGTGATTTCGAATGCAATTTATAACTTTTGACTGGTGTCATGAAATGCAGAATGATCAGGAGCCTTGTTCGGGATGTCATATCTTTGAGTCCATGATTGGTGGGACCAAATAGATTGTACCGTTAAATTCTACTCCAAAAATACTTTGAGTGTGCTGGTTTATAAACCTTGACAAATCCATCTACACACTTTCCCAGGGCCATTCCATTTGCAAAAAATACTTTTCTACTGATGTTCTCTGTATCACAATTCTAAGTAGCCCACTTCATGTGATTGCTAAATATATCCCTTGATTTTTCATGAGCCCAAATCATAGAATTACATTCTCCTCATGGAAATGAATTGTTCCCCCAATTTTCAAGCCCTCAAGTATTTGTTTGCCTAGTTTTCAAAGCCAAGACCTAATTGTCATGCCCAAAACATAAGGGCAAAAATGCACGCAATTTTTTTTTTTTTAAATACATTAATAATTAAATCCATATAGTTGGCTAAAACATAAACTACAATTCTAACATTAATTTACGCCAAACTTATCATCTTGCACTTACCACATAGATAATTCAAGAGGAATAATATAAAATGCTAATAACATAGCTTCAGTTAAACTACAAGATAAGTGGTACAACTAATTTTAATAATATTTAACTATATTCTAAAATTTAATTGTACCAACATCCATTTTAACGCAATACTAGCTACCTTTATCTAATGCTAAAATAAATTCATTTAAGTATAACAAATCTTAATTTTACTAAATTTACATCATATCTCTATTAGCATAAACTTTAACATAGTACTAATTATCTAAGATCTAATTGCTAATTTTAACTACATTAACAATATTATTTAAATGAACATACATTAATCTTTAAACAACTTAGCTTTCTAATTGGACTAATTATAACTTGACACTAAACCCTTCTAACTGAATTATACTAATTTTGAATTAAAACACATCTAAATTGAAACTAATGATTATGTAAAGAAAACTACAACTAACCCATACTAAGTAACTTATATTTATCTCAATTAACTAATATAAAGTTAGAGCTAACTACTTTAGTAAATCTAATATCGAAACCCCAAAACTAATCTAATCATAAAATTCACTAAGCCTTTATTAAAACAAAGAAAACTATAATAACAAAAGCTACATTTAAATTAAAAAGAAATTCAAATTGACCATTGCTAGCTACATTGAGTTAAAACTATTCAAAAAAATTCTAAATTAATACTTAAACTAAATACTATAATAATTTAATTAATTTATTAACAAAATCCTAAAAATGCTAACAGTGAGTAGGAGCTATATTTAAAATACTAAATAAAAGAAACTTCAACCAAACTATACCCTACACTAACTACACCTAACTTCCTAACTACCCTCAATTTCCCCCTTACCTTCACGTGGCCCCCATGCCCAATGGGTAGTGCGCTGCCCAAGGTCTGCACACTGCAGGCCTGGTCAGTGTACTTGCGTGAGCCCTGTCCAAGAAGGAAGGTCAACGCAAGGAGTGGGGTGCGTATGTACAGGGGTATAAGGAGTTAGTTTTAACTAAACAAAACTTCTTTGCTCCCTTTTGGAAGTGACAGGGTCGTCAGTGGCATAGTACTGCAGGTGGTTGGGGATGTTAAAAGAAATTTGGTTTAAATGATATTCATTTGCTTTTTCCCAAGACCATGCTGTGCCTAATTTGAAGGGGTTGGGGGAGTGATGTCAGCGTATCATGATGACCCCCTTCTTCTTTCAATGCTTGATGGGAGATATAAAAACCACATACAAGCAAGAGCCCCTAAATAAAGATGGCAATGGGAAAGTTAAGAAGGAAAGTTATTAGTTTTCTAAGCAACATCTGCTAGGTCATTAATACCCGCCTCCACCCTGCCCTCAAAACTAGCGCCTAAGAAAGTTGGAGGCAGTTATTGCATAAAGTTAGTTTGGTGAGTTTTAGCTTAGGATATAAAATTATATTTTTGTTTGCATTCTTATTTGTTTTGAACATGCCTCCTTTTTCTTTATGTGTCTAAAGAGTTTTATAATGAAATTGTAGGGCATCAAAGGAGAATATTCTCTGTTGCTCCAAGGGCTTAAGTTTGCTTTTCCATACAAATTCCAGAGAGCAATTTTGCTCCTGGGTGTGTATATATATATATATATATATATATATATATATATATATATATATATATATATATTTGTGTCCAGTTCTATTTTTGAAGCCAATTTGACTAAGTGTTGGCATGGATTTTTTGATATAAATTTATCTTTATCTCAATAGTGCATTCTAATCTAATGACAAAATAAATTATTATAACTAGTATCAAGTTCCAAGGTTATGCAAGGGCTATATTTGTGACTTCCATCTTATAATATATGATTTATTTGTTCACTACATCACAATGGTGAATCTTCCTTCTATCTGAATTTAAGGAATACGTGATATTTAGATCAATTGTTTATAATCAGCATGAAACTTGGCCATGAAGGAGTTAACCTTGTGAATCTTATCAAGGAATCATGACACTAAATTCAGAAATAAAACAAAAGGTGATGAATAATTCTTATCGAATTCAATTGTTTCACTATTGTAACTTAACAATGAAAATGCTAGCTTGGTGATCACAATATAAGATTGATATTATAACATGGTATTGTTCAACAATGAATTGAAACTTCAACACATCAAATTGCCTTTTACTATTATAATTGAAACTCATATTTCCCATTTCTAGACATTTACTATCATTCTAATTTTCTCACAATATATGCAAAATTTGGAACCACATGAGAGCAATGCAAGAAGAATTTCTTATTCTTTTCTTATTCTTTTATTTCCTCTATTATTCATCCTAGTTCAAGGCTCCATCGGGAAAGAACCAGTAAGAAAACTTGATATCTTTGCCACTACATCAAATTCAATTTCAATTTACATAATATTACAATTCATTGAGTTTTCTTCAAGACTTTCACAAGAGACTTTTATCAAATGTCTTCATTTCCTCAAAGGTAAACATGGGAGATATAAGAAACAACATGGAGATAACAACATAAGGAGATAAGTAAAATGAACAAACATTCCCACCTAGTTGCACAATAGGTCCAACAATGAACCAATATAGGGGAAAGGTGGATTTTCTCAATAGGAGAAGTCTATCACCATACCTTCACTTAGCCCTTTCGGGGCTAAAACTTCAAGAATTTCCATTCTTTCACAAGGCCCTTTCGACACTATATCCACAAGGATTTTCATTCTTTACCACATTCAAGAATTCTCAATAACAACAAGGTATGGGATGACAAGTAGGGGCCCATACACCCTACCCTTTCTCCCTCCTCTCTCCATGAGAGGAGACTCTACACTATTGAGGTCCAACTGATGCCCTTTCCCCAAGCATGGCCACTTCTTCCCTATCCAAGGGTGAGTGTTTCCAAATACATCCCCATGGAAATATTTCAAAAACAATCAACACACCAAAAAAGGCATATGAATATCATCCAAAAAGGAACAAGATAAAATCCCTCCCAATACCACCCTCAACACACAAGCAAGGAATGCATATCTACACAATGTCTCCAACATGATTCAACAAGATTCAAAACATGAAAACACACAAAGAACCATTCATGGAGTGAAGAACTCCTACCTTCATAAAAGAGTTGTGGCAATGGTGGTTTGAGAAGAGCTTCCCTTTTTCTTTCTTCAATCTTCAAGGCTTCCTCCAAAACTAGAGGATTGGGTGACAAAAACTCAAGTTTTTCCAAAAGGCCTCTAAGTATGGTCTCTAACCCCACTAAGCTTCAAGTAACTCAAGATGGAGGTTGGTTTTACTAACCCAAGTAAAGAACAACCCATTTTCGAAATTAGCCTATAATAGGGTTTTTAAGAGACCCTAAGAGTCAACCTAGGAGGCTAAAGGGTTGGAAAGTACCCCCACCCATACCCTTACCCATAGGGGTACCTAAATTTAATGTTACTAAGCCTTTAAAGGCTTATTAGGAACAATTAAAAGTTAGGTGAATAGTAAGATCAAATTACATCCTTTAAAGAATTACAATATAAGGCTAGCAGAAAATTAACAAGTAGTTTAGCTCCGCTTTTATATTATTATTATTTTTTGTCGTCTCAGCCAATTTTCCTGCACACTCATTGCACACATCAGTAGGTCCAAAACCACATGCATAATGCGAATTACATATTAGAGGAATGATATAAATTAAAGCATCCATTTCTTAATAAACAATTGTTTATCAAATTCTACTCATATTTCTAACTTGTCGACTTGCATAACCAAATGTGTTAGCGTTGCATACATTTTCTTTCATCATTATACATATTTATAAGCATTAAATGGAAAGATCAAATAACAGAAGTAAGCATCACACATTGCAAAATAGCATAACAATGTTTAGTGTATCCAATAATGTTCTGACATGTCAGCATGAGTATCAAAATAACAATGTATCATCGGTGATACGATGGGTCGGGGTGAGGCCTCACACTAATGCAATTTTTGGTTTTCTGACATGTTTATTTGTAGGTGATTTTAAGTAAGCAACTTTGGAGGTTGATTTATTTTGACCCTGATATTGTCATGTGATGTCACAGGCCTGTTGAATATGTTAAAGAGACAAGATATCCAAATTTTCGAAGCTTGGTCAGGTGTTTAAATCAATTCATAAAGCTAGGCAATAGGCCTCCTGACATAGAATTCACTATGGTGTGAAAATGATTTAGAATAAGTATTCAGTGGTGAATTTGTGATCAAATTTGATTTCAAATAGTTTAGGATGATTAAAAGATTAGTTCGAATTATCAGTTGTATGAAAACAAATTTTTTTTAACCAGACCTAGTTTGGGGCCCGACTTATTCCATCAGGTTAACAATGACTATAAAAGCTATGAAATTATTAATGGGTGATGTATGTTTATTATATAGTGAGCACGTCATGGAGTTCTTGATCTACTTATTGAGTCAACTAAAAACTCAAAGATTTTTGAGGGCTCTAACCGAAGATCTCCCTATTGCGGCTAATTGCTACTCCAGTGCACCTTATAGATCTTATTGAATATGACTTCTTGAGGTTTTTGATCTTCCATAGTGATATAATGTTTTCATATGAAAGAGGGAGCTGAGGTATATACTTGAAGTTGACATCAAAAGATGGAGAAATTAGGTTTAAAAGTAATCCAAAAAGAGGAGCAACCTCCATGGCACAAAGGAAAATGAAAGGGCAAAGTTTGCAAGCTCCAACATGCATTGAGCAATAGGGGGTATCAAAGGAGGAGGCTACAACATCAATACATGATGCCCACGACTTGCAAGGCCTCCAAGGGAAGAACATAGGGTAGCTCAACACAGGGAGGAAGTTGCATGGAAGGATGATGCCCACAATTTGAGAGAAGGAAGGATGATAGAGGTCCATGTTAGAAGCAAAGAGAAATCCATGACATGTTGGAAGCATCACACGACTTGAAGAGGCAGAAGCATGAAAGATAAAGCCAAATCACAATGGAGCTCCACATTTTTGAAAATGTATAGATTCATAGGTAGAGATCATCCATGACATAATTTTAAGTTCTTAATCCCACATTGAAAATTACGGGGGAGTTTTCACCATTTTAAATACCCAAGCACTCGAATGTCAAGTGTCTTCAAAGACAACCGCTTGGAAACAAGCGAAGCTCATGGATGGTGGGCCCGTGGTTAGTTGAATGTAAGCAAGAGCATAATTTTGATGTTAAAATGCAAAGATGGAGTTCCACATGGCACAACACAATAGGCTCATCATGAGATCAGGAAGGAAAATCAAGAGACCTACGATCCCGTGACAATGAAGACCAAATTGTGAGATTGTAAGAGGTAAGGATATGGGGCTCCAATCTCATGACAATTTTGGAGGATTGAGAGAAGATAAATAAAGGCATACAATGCTATGAGGGGAGTCTTAAGGTTTAAAATATTAAATATTAATATGTTCATTATGTTGTCGAGAGATTAGAGAAGCTAATAAGGAGATGTGAGATGCTACGACCATCGTAGGGTCAAGAGATAAAATTTGAGATGGCACGACGTTACGACTATGTTGTAGGATCTTAAATAGAAAATAAGAAAGGTAAGATGTTATGAATGAAGATAAAGGATAAAGTATTAAGAGGAAAATTCAAATATTTCAAAGGCATTAGAGTTGCGGGGCCTACCATAAAATAACAAATAAGAAGTGGACAAGTGGCAAGGAGATTTTAGAATGAATTTAGAAAATAAAATTTAGACATGTATGCTTAGAATTTCAAAGATGAAAGATTTAAATGAATTTAAGGTTTTATATAGTTTTGACTATATAGATACTTTAAATTTTTCATTTTTAATGCTCTGTTCATGGCTTGGGAGCTAAATTTTGAACTGATCTTAGGGGCATGATTTTTGTCTGAATTATATAGTATAGCATACCATCAGAACTGGGAAGAAACAAACTATCCATTTTTGCAATCAGTTTTTGTATAGGTATTCACTAGAAGCAGCTACAAGAAGATTTGTAATTTTGCAAGCTCCTCGGTGATAAAGTGCAGATTTGATGTTTTTAGAGGAAAATAGAACCAGCTATGATTAGATTTGCATAAAGTATATTTTCATCAGCTATAAAGGTAGAATTGAATGTTTTAGTGGCAGTTGGATGCAATGAAAATTTCTTAACAGTACAATTGAATTTCATGGCAAAAAGCAGAAGTGACAAGCTAGGATCATATTTTAAAGCTCCAACAAAGTTTATGATGTGTATCTAATATTTTCTTCACAAGATATTTTGCTGATTGCTTTAGAGGGATATATCGGATATTTTGTTGCATCATTTATGGTTTTTGGTTGCACGTAGTTGAAGGAAGATCAGTTTCAACAACATTAGATTGAAGATAATTTCAGTGGGACACATGTCAATTTTAGATTCCAGATCTTAAAATATCTTCTCTGCTATATATCTTTCTTCTCTACTCTTTGTAAGGGTTCCAATTTTTATGACTAGTGAGACCACAAGGTTGGCTCCAGTTTTAGAGTTGTGATACCATTTTTCTCAGTGTTCCTCTATTATGAACAATAGTATTGTATTCCCTATAAAGCATTTCATATTACAGAGTCATCTTTTTGTGTATTTTCTAAGTTTTGATATACATATGATCTATTGGTTTCAAGGAAATTAATACAAGAGTTTCATTTCTTTTAGTTTTATTCTGATTCTCATCTCCTTCCTCTATTATCTGTAATATTTTGTGTTGAATAACTAAGAGCTTAAACTCAATTGCAATCTTTTAAGGTTATATGTCTGGATAAATTTGTTAGTAGAACAAAGATCCATGTAAATGCTTGTTTACCTTGACAAGGTTGCAGTTTTCACCGGGAGGATATTACCATAAGTATCAGGGATTTTTTTAGTGGCTATTATTCACCAATTGGCTAATATGTCTCGATTGGGCTATAGAAATTGGCTAAAAATACACTGTATACTAGTTGACTGGTTCGCCCAGATTTTATAAAATACTCATATAGTGGTCAGAACGTTTGCCACTATTATTATGTAATTTAGTTTGGTACTCAGGTTCTTCGCCCATATTTCTGTTTAATGTTTACTCTTATTTGCCACATAATTAATTGAGTGTCTCTTTCGACGATCATCATTTGCCAAATTCCCATTTTCCTATGTGAATTTTTTTTTTAATGAGTGACACTGTACTCCACAGACAAGTACAACTTACCTTGATACGTGTCAACATTCTGGTGACTACCTCGACAATTCTTCTTCCTTCAAGAAATGTTGGCCAAAATTAAACCTTAGCCATTGATCTTGGATCATCAGATGGTCCGAGTTCTCAAATAATACATTTAACATAATTACATTTCAAAACATAATTCACCATCAATATTAATAATTTTATTAAAAACAAGAATTATAATCGCCATTATTTTATAAAAATCATCTAAACTATTAAAAATTGGTCACCAAATATCCATCGATTGACGCATAATTTTCCAACACTATTAATTTTTTTTCACCCAAATGACATGTGATTCACCACAATTTTATAAATTTTGGGAGTGGGGGGGGGGGTTCCTTAAAGTTATCCTTGATAAGTATGAGAATTTTTATGAAGATTGATGTCTATTTGCAAGTCAGATAGATAGATTAGATGTCTAGATATATGAGTATACTTCAAGTTTCCATGTGTATGTTAAGGTTTAGTTGATGCCCAATGGATAAGGGACTGGTCAACTTAGAGGTTGCATGTTCTCTACTATTGCATTCCTGGGTTATGTTGAGATTCAAATCTTTAATTGAATATCTTTTCCCTTTGTGATTAAGGAATTAAAAAAGTATTCCCTCACTTGGTTTATCAGGTTCATGAGCTCTATTATTAGCTATTTCACACACATGAATGCTTTCATAAACATAGAAGATTAAGAGTTTTTATCTATTATCTAGATTCAATTGTATGCCTTTAAACTGGTACCATACAAAGAATTTCAAGTCCACCCACCTAGGTCTTGTAGAACTTGAAGAAGAAGAAGGAATTATCCTTATAGTTGGCCCAAGATCAGTAGTCGAGTGCATCCAATATAGGAATTTGCTAGCCTTAGATGTATTGTTCTGGTCTCTTGGTTATTTTTAAATCTGTTAAATTAGGAGCCAGTAATGTCTTAATATGAAATTATGCTCTTTGGTAAACCACGTAGTCTCAATACTTCTCTAAAAATAATTCTACCATATGAACAATGTAATTAGTCTTCTTGTAGGTAACAAAATGTGTAATCTTTGAAAACTTGTGAACCACCACAAAAATTGAATCATGCAATCATAGAGTCCTTGCTAAGCCAAGAATAAATTCCATATTGATATCCTCTCATGACTTCTCTAGTACAAATTATGCATGATATAGTCATGTATTATGCTTTTCTCCTTTTTCCACTGACATAGTCTTTGACTTTGTACAAACTTCTTGATATATTTCTACAACTACAACTAGTAATAACTCTCACTAACTTGAGAAATGGTTTTATCATAACCAAAATTTCTAGCCAACCCTCCACTATGCTTCTCCTTGATGAGATTCTCCCTCATAGATTTAAATGCATAATTAATTTTCTTTAAACAACATAACATCCTAGATGATGAAGTCCAACCACTTGGTTATGTCTAGAGTAACATGTTATGTGTAAGATTTACAAGCTTTTCCAAAATTAGGATCCTCTAGGTATAAAATTTTAAGTTCCTTGAACTCAACAACATGAATCTGCATCTCTATCAGTAAAATTTGTATCTTGCTAAGAGCATTTGCAATCATGTTAGACTTCTCATTCTTGTATTTCAAAACAAACATATAAATCTACAAAAACTTAGTCCATTTCAAATGCCTTTGATTTAAATTTCCTCTACTACTCAGATATTTCTGTAAGAATTTGGCTTAGGCCAGAATTCACCCAAGAACTAAAGAACTCAACACAAGCACACAATAGACCAAAATAGATAGAGTATGATTAGAATGACAATATTCATTCAATAACTGGTTGAGAGTACACTAGGAGTGCCTGAATATAAAGGCCTCAGGAGAGCTTCTGGAATGCATAGAAGTCAACATCATGATATTTCATACAACCGAGCACATGTCCACCAGATATGGGTTATCCTCCATTAAGCATGGGATTAAGTGCAATGATGTGAGGATAAGCCTACAATGGTGTAGCACACAAATCAGTCGTGTAGACAACATGTGCTAAATAAGGAGTCTAGATAACCGTGTTGTCATCATGACAACTCAGTGAATGATGCATGCTCCTATGTTGTAGACACCATGTGCATAATTAGAGTTGTGTAACTCAATGAGAGTTCACAAACCCCTAAGTGTCTCACCTAAAATAATAATAAAATAATGCATTAAACTAAGTAAACTTAAGTAAGTGTAATAAGTGAAATACTTATTTACACCAACACCCCCCCTTAAGTGCAACTTAGGGGAATGCCCTTAAGCTTACGAAATCTAGGATGCAATGCAAAATGGGTCCCGACTACTAGGTTATGTTAGGTACCCATGTACATAATGATATGCAATCTCTCATAAAGCAGGGAAAGAGGGAAAACCACATGGGAAAAACCCTCCCCCAAAAAGAGATAAATAGGGATGCATGGATGGATGGAGTAATCAAGACCCCCCCATTATGACATACATCCAATATATACATAAGAGAATGAGAGAAGGAAGAGAGACAGGATGGGCTCCCCCCCCAAAGAAGAATGCCAAACAATGACTGCTTTGATGAAGAAGTTGATCCAAGACTGCAGAATGGTGTTCCTCCCCTTAGGAAGAAACAAGGCCAAGGGTACAAATGAGACACTTCTAGTGTATGTTGAAAGAATCCCATGGATAAGTGATGTCTCTAAAACCTACTCAACTGGCTGAAGAACCAGTCCCAAAGAACTGTTTGTCTCTGCAACTGATGAAGAACCCTGCTACAACTATTGATCATAAGTATCCACAATCACTTCAACCTGGAAAGATTGATCATGTAGAGAATGAAAAAGAGAGTCAGATGGAGCTCTTGTGACAAATGAAGAAGGTAATTCTACATCAAGAAGAAGAGGTAGATCATGAATATCATCCCCCAAATCTGTCACTGAACCTGTATCTGGAAGATTGAATGTACCCTGCTATTCTGGACCTATCACTGTAGCTATGTATGCATGTAGAATAAACTGATGAAGTGACCTCTCACTATAATTGTTGATAGAATCCCACATGTCTGAATCTTTTGAAGCACTATCGCTGGTGTCACTATCAGTTTCCACACTGTATGATGTGCAGAGAGGAGTAGAGGACAAGCTGGGTGAACTTTCCTCAAAATGTACATCCTTCTCCACAAAAATATGATGTGTCTTTGGATCTAGAAGTCTATATGCCTTCACACTTTCTTCATAACCAATGAAGGTATAAGGCCAAGGTGACTGTGCCTTGCATCCCTTGGAAGATCTCTTTGCCCATGCAGGACAACTGAAGACTCTGAAGTGTGTCACAATAGGTTTTCTACTGCACCATGCCTCAAAAGGAGTTTTTCCATCTAAGGTTGGATGAGGAGAATGATTAAGAATGTGAGTGGCACTAGAGATTTCTTTGACTGCTAGTGATGGATCTAGAGACTTGGCATGAATCATGCAACTTGCCATAGACTTAAAAGTTCTAATCCTCAAAGCTACAACATCTATTTTATGAGGACCGAATGCTATTGAAGTTTGAAGATCAATTCCCTCATGTCTGCAAAAGTCCTTAAGTCTTCTATTCACATCCATGTTACCATTGTCCATTCGGAGTACTTTGATGGCCTTTCTAGATTTTCATTCTACATGATTCTTGAAGTCTAGAAACGTGTCCAACACTTCATTCTTGTTATATAGAAAGTAGACCCAAGTGAACCTTAAAAAGTCATCAACAAAGGTAAGTATGTAGCGACCTTGGCTGAATGCAAAAGGACCTACTAATACCATGTGAACCATCTATAGAACACCTGTTGCTCTTGAAGACTTCCCTCTCTATAACTTCCCCTATAGATGCATATCCACTAAATCTGTTGAACACTCACCCTTAGAAAATTTGATTTGAGGTAGACCTTTCACCATTTAGTATGTGCAAAGTTGTTGAAGATAGTGGTAGTCAAGATGACCATACCGCTCATGCCATAGTTGCATGTTTGAATTTGATTGTGTTAACAAGGCCTTTGAAAGAGACTTGGGTATAAAATGAGAGAAAGAGTACAACCTCTTGTTATCATTGACTTTCCCCACTGCAACCAAGGAATCATATTTAAGATTGTGCACCTTTACTGAGTCTGGAAGGAACTCAACTCTATGTCCATCTCCTAGGTGAGTGATTTGGTAGATTAATAGGAGATTTGAACTTAGATTTGGAACATAGAGAACCTCTTAAACTCTCCATTTTCCATCTCCACATTTCCTTTTCCTTCAACTTCCATTTTTCTATCATTTCCCATGAAGATGTGTGGTACCTTTGAGTAATTCAATGAAGAAAAATCCTCCTTTGAAGAACCCATGTGATATGAGGCACCTGAGTCAAATATCCATTCCTTTGAAGAGTTTGCATTTGCCATGAGTGCTTGCCCTTTGCCCTTTGAATCTGAAGATGACCCTTTATCCTTATAAGCATTAGGAAATGGAACATTATGTTTCTTCATGATGTTGGTCAACTCATCAATTTTTTTGAGATAACACTCATGCTCTTAATGATCCAATTTATTGCAAGAAGCACACTTCTTCTTCTCCTTATTGTTGTCCCCTTTCTTATTGGAATTTGAGGACTTGCCTTGTTGATTGGATTGTGGTGTTTTCTTTTCAACAACCTTAGATTTTTCCTTCTTCCATTTCTTCTTACCCTTTCCTTTACTTGAAGACTGTCCAGCTAAATTTTGAGAACCCTCATTGGCCACCAATGCTTTGGACTGAGGTGATTTGATAATCCCCATTGATTTCAACTTCTTTTCTTCATCATCCAACAGTTTAGCATATTCATCAAAAGTGACTTTTTTGTAGGTAGACCCTAAGGTTGTCTTTGAGGTGTTAAAAGAAGATACAAATGTGGAATACTTTGATGACAACTTGTTATGGATGAGATAGATTAGTTTGTCATCTTTGACAGAACTCCCACAATCAGTAAGCTTCATTCTTAGTTCATTCACCTTGATGATGAAATCCTAGATTAAGTCATGTGACTTAGGATCTAAGGATACAAGCTCATCTTCAATTTTGAACACATCCTCTTCAGACACTTTACCATAAAGGCTTTCAAGTGTATCCCAAGCTTCCTTGGATGTAGTACATTTCTTGATTTGATACATGATCTTATCATCTACTCCTAAACATTTATCACCTAGGGCTTTCCTATCCATTGCTACCCAATTTAAAATATCACTTGCAAACACATTATCACCTATTGGTTTAGGAAGAGTACCATCTACATATTGTGAAAATCCATTATGCATTAAGTGATACAACATTTTGATTGACCACAAAGCATAGTTATGAGGAGTTAATTTAGGAAACTTAAAGTTGCCCATAATGCAAAAAATGAAAGAAAATTGTAGAAAAGAGAAAACACAACACCAAGAACACCCCCCCCCCCCCCCCCCCCCCGCACCCTTTCACTAAATCAAGAAACCCCCACAAAATAGATGCTTTGGACATTTTATTAGTAGTGCAATTACAATGGGCCACTTGCCAATTTTGGCCTTCGTGGAATTTTGATTTTGCTTGTTACAACTTCTATAAGGAGTACAAATCTAAAACTTTACAATGTGCTACAATTCTGAAGCATTACAAAGCAAAGAAAGGCCCTATTTCTGAAAGTGACAATTTTGTCCACACAACCTTATAATTTGATGGCAGATTTGGAAAGTAGACAAAAAAAATATGCACTTTAAAAAAAAATAGAACCTATTTTCAACTCCAGATGTGCCTGTACAAAGCATTTGAAGTTGCAAAATGCAAGATTATGTAGGTACAGTCGCCAAAAATTGCAATTTCTGAACAATCCTTGCACCAAAACCTGAAAATAGCTGCACCACTAAAAAATTTAGAAAATTTTACCCAATTTCAAAAAAAATTGCACCTAATTTGGAGTCTAGATGTTGAGTTATGGCCTCCTGAAGTCGGACTGCAAAATCCAAAATCAATTTGGAGAGGGGTTGCATCAGCGAATGACGAGGTTAAATTTGACAATCATATGACCATCATAGTAGTTCAATTTAGCCCTAAAATGATGTCCAAATGGGCATCAACTTTAAGCTCATGAAAAGGTGATGTCAGCTACTCCAAGTCCCTAGATGACGTCATCGATAAGGTGGCTATATGAAATTGTACAGTCTGTATGGAAAAATTGACATGTCTACTGACTTAGTGATGAGGTGTCACTAACTGTGTAGGAATATGTGGTAGTGATTGGATGTTGAGTGGGTGTACAGCCAGATGCTGACTGGAATGATGATGTAGGCAGATTCAGATCTATCCACGTGGGCGTTTGCTGAGTTGGCAAATTACTGTGCATTAAGTGTAGCCAATCTCAGGGTGCACCATGGATTTTTTTAGGTTGCCAGGAACCTGAAGTAGCGATCCCCAAATTTTCCTGTTGAGACTTCTTAATTGTGCCATTTTTTCAACAGCTATCACCGATTTTTTGGAGCAGCGGGCCGAAGTTTTATTTTTTGTTGCCAGGTATAGGGGAATGATCCCACATGCATGGGGATAACGCTTAATGCACTTTTAAAAAAGAAACTTTTGCAGACTGTTAGCCAAGGATAATTTTGTCGGCAGTGGGGAGGGTCACCGGATCTATCACCATCGGTAGATGGTGGATTTTTGACTGGTGCTTGTATGGTGCTGAAATAGTAAAGAGCCTGTAGAATAATTGATTAAATAAACTTGCGAAATTATAAAATGATATGCAGGCTAGGGTGTGATGACCCAGTATTGCAAACAAAATTTTCTTCGACCAGGCAAGTAAATTCAAAAAATAATTTCGAAAAAATATTTGAAATTACAGAGAAGAAATTTAATTTAGATCTAAAAATCCAATGAAATAGATCCAAAGATGACCATACCCGATTTGCAAATCAGTGCCTTTGGGTGCCGATTTGCAAATATTTTTTGCCTCACGATCAACTTTCACCCAATATAAGAAAAATTATAGTTGATCTTCATCGAATTGACACTCCAGATGCAATGGTGAGGTCAGATCTAACTCTAGATGCTCCCAATTTTTGCGGATCCTTTGGATTCATGTCGAGGTGCTGAAGCATGAATAGTCTCGAACAACTACATGATGAGAATCTCCCTCAGCTCTGATACCATGTAAGAATTTGGCTTAGGCCAAAATTCACCCAAGAACTAAAGAACTCAACACAAGCACACAGTAGACCAAAATAGATAGAGTATGATCAGAATGACAATATTCATTCAATAACTAGTTGAGAGTACACTAGGAGTGCCTGAATATAAAGGCCTCAGGAGAGCTTCTAGAATGCATAGAAGTCAACATCATGATATGTCATACTACCGGGCACATGTCCACCAGATATGGGTTATCCTGCATTAAGCATGGGATTAAGTGCGAAGATGTGAGGATAAGCCTACAATGGTGTAGCACTCAAATCAGTGGTGTAGACAACATGTGCTAAATAAGGAGTGCGGATAACTATGTTATCATCATGACAACTCAATGAATGATGCATACTCCTGTGTTGTAGACACCATGTGCATAATTAGAGTTGCATAACTCAATGAGAGTTCACAAAATCCTAAGTGTCTCACCTAAAATAATAATAAAATAATGCAAAATAATTAAATAATGCATTAACCTAAGTAAACTTAAGTAAGTGTAATAAGTGAAATACTTATTTACACCAACAATTTCAAATCTTGATAATTAGTATATTAAACAAAATCCTTAAGAATAATATAATGTCTCCACTTCTTCAATGCTTGAAATATAGCATAAATTTCTTGCTCATAAATAGAATATTTCTCATGGCATTGTTTAACTTCTCACTGAAGTAAGCAATAGGTATGCTTTCTTGGCTCAAAATAGCTCCTATTACATTACCACTAGCATTACAGTCTACTTAAAACACCTTATTAAAATTTGGAAGTGCTAAAATATGTTGTTTTGTAAATTTTTGTTTCAATAATTTAAAACTCTTATCTGCTCATGTAGTATGCTTAAACTCCTTCCTATACCCTCTCATTATTTTAATCAAGGGTTTATAGAAAATGCTAAAACTTTTGCTAAAGTTTCTTTAAAAGCTAGGAAAACTATGGAAAGATCTTACCTTAGTCATACTTATTGGAGTTGGCTATTCCAAGACAACCATCACCTTCTATGGGTCCATTTTTAGACCTTCTGTTGAAACTACAAATCTTTGATATATTAACTTATTCTTCAAAAAATTGCACTTCTTCAAATTAATTAGGAATTTCTATTCCCTTAACTTTTCAAACACCCTATAAATATGCATTAATTTTCTCCTCCAATGCCTTATTGAAGATAAAAATATCATACAAGTAAATGATGAAAAACCTATCCAGAAATTATTTTAGTGCCTCATTTGTGAGTGCCATGAATGTGACTAGTGCATTGGTTAGCCCAAAAGGCACGACTTACCACTCATACAATTTCTCCTTTGTCTTGAAGGTTGTCTTCTATTCTTCCCCTTCTCTGATCTAGATTTGGTGATATATACTCTTTATATCTATATTTATAAAATACACACATCTACTGAAACAATCCATAATATCATCTATCCTTGGCAAGGGAAACCTATACTTGATTGTGATTTTGTTGATGGCGTACCATCTTAAAATGGACACACTTAAATTTAAGTATTTTTATCTCTCCTTAGTGTGGTTTTGGTCTCTTTCTCTCTTCCTTTTATCCATCTCACACTTTTATATAATATCTTGCCTTTCGATGTGGTCCCTTTATTGTTGTCTTACCACCTTTATGGTTATATCTTTGGGCAAGCTTAGTATTTCACCATTCTACTACACCTTCTCTTGAGCCTTTTTGAGGCCTATTCTCACCTCTCTCTTAGAATAGGTTGACCTAGTCTAGTATAGGTCAACCCATGTTGACATCTTCCTTAGTTATTGTAGGGCTTGGTGCCTAAAATGCATTAGGGTTTTAATTATGAACTCTCTACTTCCCAATTAGCTTGTATTGTTTTCCTGCCCAAAACTAGTATACAAGGAGACTTGGAAGCTTTATTTTCACATAATGCATTTGCAATGCATCAATCAATCAAGGCATTCTCAAGGTATTCAAGCAAGAAAACATCTTCAAGCATTCATCAATTCTAAGCATTTCCTCTTTGCATTGAGCTTTTTCCTTCACAGTGAGTTTGGCTTCAAAGGAGGAGATCCATCATTCCTAATCCTTCAAGATTCTTCTATAAATCAATGGCATGTTATATATATTACTATTCATGAGATTTTAGCTCCTTTGATACCCTTTTGGTTTCTTTGAGTCAAGGTTGTTTAATTTACATACTTGATCACCTATCAAATGAAATTACATCTATCGAGATAATGATATATTTTATTTGATATTATTCAAAGCTACTATAAGTTAGCATTCTCTCTATCAATTACATTTTAAATCAAGATTGATTTCTCAATCTAGGGCTTGACCAAGGCAAGCCCTCATACACCAAATAAAAAAAAACCTTTATTTTCTAGATGCAGGAGCAAGATAGCAGAATCGTGATCATAGATATCAAAATAACTTTCTAAGAGCTTCTTCGAGATCTTGGTTCAAATTGATTACAAGAGCTCTAGAACACAATGACCTCGTAGGAATTTTTCTACATAGCTACAACTAGGTCAATTTTTTCTATGTTGCTTTTCTAGAAAATTAGTTTTTAGAATTTTTATTCAACTTGAAGATCTGCAGTTAGATTCACATTTATAGATCCATATTTGTGCTTTTTAAAGCTAAAATACCTCTTCTACTACATATTTCAAGGTGAGTCTTTCATATCTCATTTTCCTTCATAACTTTAGTTTAGATATATATATTAATTGGGATAATTATTTTGGCATAACTATTTCACAAGTTACTGATGACATAAGGGAAGCTACATATTATATTATTCATCAATTATACTATTTTTCATTGATGTCAAACAATTGATATATTATTTCATTTTTTTACTGTATCTTTAGAAATTCTATTGGTTGAAGCTACCGATAAGAAATAGGGAAGCAACTTATCAAGTAACAATTGGAATGGTTAGGGGAATAATCTAATGAGTAGATGGAGAGTAGGAAGAGGAGTGAGAATAGTGGTTTGAAAGCTGAGCACATAGGTGAGAAAGATAGGGATGACAAAGATAGTGATGGGTCCTACCTTGGTGCTATGTTTTCCTACGTCCTTCTCTTTGGTGATGGCTTAAAGGATGGCTGTAAGTTGTTGTAGATTTCGGTGGCAAAGCTAGTTTTCTGCTCTGTGGGAAATGGAGCTTGGTTTCCATCTTCTTTTCTGGGTCATGGAAGGAATGTCTTGTGCTAGTTTCTAATGGCTATGCATGGTTGTGGGTGAGGAATCACATCTAGTTTTGGGTTGAATTCTCCCTTTTATGCTATGATGGTGTGTTCCTATGACAAATTGGATTCTTCCCTAACGGATCCCTTTATGGTTCTGTCCTAGGGTTTGAGGTTTTTTTGAGCTAGAGTCTCTTGTTGGTGTGGATTTCAGCTCTAAGTTTGGAAGGGTGACCCATTGGTGTTTGAGGGAGAGTTGTTATTTTTGGGATTTTCACTCTTGAAGCTTCAGGTAGTTGGAATCCCCTCTTTGCTCAGGGTTTTACTCCTATTAGCCTTTTTGAGGTGGTTTTCTTGGTTTCTTCCATTCTTGTTCTTATGAGAGTTAAGCTCCTGTTTAGGCTAGTTTTTGCAGATGGCTTTGTAGAGCTCTGGCTACTACTTCTATTTTTGTTGATCTCTTGTTTCTAGTTATGATAAATGCTAGTATTTTTGAAGGGCCCATCAAGACCTATCATTTTTGGTTCAGTACTGGTTTTGTTGGGGCCTTGGCTTTTCTTGGGTCAAACCTTGAGTGGACTTATGGGGGTGGTTGGTCTTAGTAAAGCCTAGATCCCATAGAGGGGGAGTTGACCCCTATTGAGGTGGGGTTTCTTGTCTTCTTCACTAGTTGTGGCTCATTGGTCTACTTGTTACATTTCATTCATTCCTATTGAGGTGGCTCTCGTTTTATGAAATGTGCTATTGGAAGATCTCTTGTGAGTTCCTCCAATGATGTGTAAAGGCCTTGACTATGATTTTCCCAAAGTTCTCTTTGTTAAGGGGTGGTTTCCTTATAAATTCTATAGGTTCTTGGATGAGCATCATTTCATGGAAAAAAAAATAGTTAATGGTTTTGGGATCCATCAAATTCCCTTTGAACTTCATGTGTTGGAGGCTCTTGTAGAATCAATATATTAACTTCTCTTGTGAGGTTTTAGTAGTAGTTACTCCTTTGTATGATCTAGTTTTTAGTTGTTGTCTTTCTCTACTAGCTTTGGGTTGATGTCCCTAGCTTTAGCAGTGTTTCATCTTTGGGTTTTAGATCCCTAGTAAAATCTAGTTGTATGAGGTTTCAATGTCACCTCAAAACCTATTTTCCTAATTAAAAAAAATTGGTATGGTCAAATGGGAATAATCTTAAGTGATGGATTATCTTATAAAGTTATCAAAGACAAGAATCTTATCAATGAAGTTATCTTTTTATCAGTAAAAATGAGAAGTAAAGTAAAGTATTAGGTTAACTATTACGAGATTGTTTGAGAAGTTTCTACATAGATAGAGAGAAGTCTTTGTCATCATAGATCTAGGTTTAGGGTTTGTAAAGCATAAAAATGATGAAGCAAATGAAGAGATAGATAGATAGATAGATAGATAGATAGATAGATAGAGAGAGAGAGAGAGAGAGAGAGAGAGAGAGAGAGAGAGAGAGAGAGAGAGAGAGAGAGAGAGAGAGTAATGACTAGAGGAGTAGAGTTGTTAGAGTAGAGAAAGAAGGAAGAATAATAATGAGTGGTATGTTTTTATGTTGAGGAGCTTAATTAGATTTGATATAGCAAGATAGTATATCTCACATATCATTATTATTTTTGTTTTTGATAAGATAAACAGGTTTTACAAGGACCCTGAAACCCAAAAGTAGCTGCATAAACTTGGCTGAAAATAAGCAATAGAAGCCCACCCAGAGAAAAAGAAGTCTAATAGCTGATAATAAGCACAAGGCCTAGTCAATAGCAGAAGCCAATGAAAAGGCCAAAAAAACAAACTATCTTTATTAGAACTTAGCAAAAGCCAAAACCAAAAGTCAAAAAAGATACAACAAAAAACATAAAGACAGAACAAGAGGGCTACTCTTCATTCTTCCTCTCGAGATCCTACATGGTCTGGGCTACCTCATATATCTTCTAGTTCTCCTCAATCATCTGCTCATGGGCTTTCTATGTCTCCTAGTCCAAACTGGTAAAGGTGATATCAGTGGCCATATCTTCATCAGACCTGGCTCTACCTCTATCATTTCTGTCCTCACCTGCCAGTAGGCACCTGCCAGTAGGCCTCTATCTTTGAGCACACCAATTAAGGAGAGAATGTTGTCATTGATTGAATTGAGGAGAAAAATCATCTGATTAGCTAGGTTATGATTTTAGTTTTCTAGATTCTTAATTCTCCTCTCAGCTAGGTTGACTCTTTCGTCCTTATCCTCCTAGTTTGCATTATCCATTTTCTTTGTGTTGCCCTCCAACTGACCAACCTTCTCCCTGACCTCTTCTAGCTCATAGTATAGCCAATTGATTGATCTAAAATTAGCAATCATGTTGTTACAAGTATTGTTCAAAAGATTCATTCTTGTCTCCCTAGCATTATCAATGATAGCCAAAATAGTAGGATCAATGAGCTCTTCAAGCCAGGTCTATTCTTGGTTATCCACCAAAAATTGAGGATTCATGGCTTCTCTATAAATTCCCATTATCATAGTCCTAACATTGAAATTCCTCCAAGATTTTCTCCTATTTTTGACAAGCACTTCCCCCTCTTTACCACCAATATTAGCCTTTTCCTTCTCCCTGGGATGATATTGAGGATGAACAGGGGAGAGAGGGAGAATCATAACGTCCAAGCCCTAATTCAAAACCCTTTCATCATCCATACCATCCCTCTTCTATTTCTTCCCTGCAGGTTCTTCCATATTCTCGTCTTTGTTCTCCTTGCCCTCATCATCAGAAGCCATGTCCTCCTCATCCTCATTATAATCCATGTCATCTTTACCAGAGATTTGGCTGTGGTCCCTTGGACTCTTTCTTATTGGGGTTATAACAGAGGGTGCTTTCTTAGCTTGACCCTTAATTTTCTTACCAGAAGAAATATTCCCCTCCCCCTCTGAGCTTATGCTCTGAATGTCATTAGAATTAGAAGAGTAGATGGAGCTACCATTGTCAGCATCTGCTTCCAGTGAGGGATTGTTGCTAACTGTCTGAGCTTTGAAGTGCTCATGGATTAACAGTAACAATCACTCATGCAGATCAAGGTTGACAGTTGGTTTCTTCTTAAAACTAGAAATTGCCTTACTCATGGAGGTAAATAAATATTAAGGGAAAGAAATTTTACTATCATGGCAAAAATGATTTTGAAGAACAAAATGATGGGTTCTTACTCAATCAAACCTAGGGTCCAGAGTAATATATTCAATGACAGCACACAAAACTACCTCTAGAGCTTCTTGATGGATTTCGTTACATAAAATGTCTCACTTTTAACCAGTTCATTCATTTCTTTAGTGCTCTTCACAAAATCCTTCACTACATTGGTAGAGAGTTCTTTATCCCTGAAAAACTTGAAACCCTTCATTGGAATCTTAGTAACTGTAGCAACAACCTCCTCTATGATCATAAACAAGACACCATTCACCTTTATCTTGCCATCTTTCTACAAATTCACCATGCTGTTGGTGACCTTAGGATCAAACCCATGAAGTTTTGTAATGTAACTTGCAACCCCTCCCTTTTCTAGCTTTTTCCAAAATTTGCCCCTGTTTCTCCATTTCTCCACTTCCCCCACTGTCTCCTTTCTGCAGTGTTCTCCCACCATCTCTTCACTTTTAGCTCCTACAATTATAATATGCTCCTAGCTTTGCAACTCCTTCACAGACAAAATTTTGGCATTGTTCCTTTGAAGAGCACCAAAATAATTCACCTTACAAAACCACAGGCAATAAATGAATTTTTTGACCCACAAAACATGTTGAAAAGACAAAGATAACCTCATCTACTTGCAATATCCAAAAAAGCTTTTATGACTCGTACTCATTTCCCAAATTCCATTAATAGTCATTATTGCAATTAGATCTCCACCGTACACCCCTAGATTTTTTCCAGATCGATAAGGGTCTTGGCTTCTACTATAATATTTTTTCCCAATTTCCATGTAATCAACTTGTCAGATCCCACACCTTTATTGGAAAACCAATCCACAACTATATTTGCTTCCCTAAACACATGTGTGATGTATATAGTTTCAAATTTTGCAAGTGTGTCACGTGTCTCTTCAATTAAATTGACAATTGATCAAGATGGAAGAGTTTTTCCATTTTTACAATTAATTATATTATTAGAGTCCTCTTCTAACCAAATTTTAGTTATTCCTACTTCAAAAGCTAGTTTAACCACATGGCACACTACTTTGGCTTCAGTAAAATGATTGGTTTGGATTCCCAACAGAAGAGAAAAATCCACGACTCCTTCACCAAAGTTATTTCTTGTTATTCCACCACTTCCCAAAGGACTTGAATTTCCTTTAGAGACACCATCAAAGTTGGCTTTATACCATCCCTCCAAGGGAAGAAGCTATTTGGCTTCCTATATTTTTAGCTTCTTGTCTTTTTCCTTCTCCATCTTTCTACCACCAACTTCAATTCCTCCCCCCTTCTTAACTTGATAGTTTTCCTTTATGTCTTTATAAATCTTCCTCCTGAGAACAAGAGCTAGCTCCTCTCTATCTCTAAAAATTCTATTGTTCCTTTCCTTCTAGATAGTCTAGCAAAAGTGAGGCAGAATCTAGGTACTTAATTCTTGCAAAACAAAAGATTTAAACAAACTTTTCCATTGACTGAAAAAGTCCAAAAGATTGTCCGGCATACATCAGCTAATCTATAAATCCTGGGTAAGAAAATCGCAAACCTCCCTAGAGTAAACATAATGAATTAACAGATGGTTTCCTGACTCTAGCTAGTTTTTACATAAAATTTTATAAGATTATCTTGAGTGAGAATTTTATTCTGAAGGGCCAACCAATAAAAGATATTGATCTTAGGAGTAAGATTAGGGAGCTAAGCATTCGCCCAAGGGGGTTTCTCCCTTAAACACCAAAGAGAGTTATAGCATGAAGCAATAAAATAACTACCATTGGGATTATCCCCCCAAATCATTTCATCTCTCTTGTTGCTTAGAACCATAGAGTTTAACATTATCATAATTAGTTTCACATCCTCACATATGAGGGAAAGATCTCTCCATTACTGGCCAATCCTATAATTTCTTACTTTAAACCCAAATTGTCATGTACAATCATTCACCCAAACTTCATAAATATGATTTTTAATAAGGGGGCCTTGAAATAATCAACTATTAGACCAGAACTGAATATACTCCCCATTGTCCAACTTCCATGAAACTTTGGCCCTTACCAGATCCTTGGCCTTCAAAATACCATTCCATATGATCGACCCTTTAGGAATGTCCTCATTGTTAAAAATAAAATGAAGAGAAGGCCTTTTGATGTATTTATTTACCAAGATATCTCTCCGTTCACTAGTGCTATTGAAAATATGCCATAATTGCTTAGCCAGAAGAGCCTTATTGAGATGGGTTGACTTCCTTATGGCAAGACCTCCATACCTCTTTGGGAGACAAACATTCTCCCAATCAACAAGAGGATACTTTTTTCTCCCTTCAAGGCCTATCCATAGAAAGTCTCTCTAATTTTTTTTCCATTTTCTTAGCAAATCTCACTGGAATCCCAAATAGGCTCAAAGCATACATAGGCAGGTTCTATAGAGTAGATTTGATCAGCTGACATTTACCTACTTGGCTGAGCGAAGCATCTTTCCAACCAACCAACTTTTATTGAATCTATCCAATATTCCATTCTAGAAGGATTCAGGGGAAGAAGAGCCCAAAGGGAGCCCCAAATAGGTAGAGGGAAGCTTTCCCACTCTGCAGCCAAGGATCCTAGCAATTTTTCTCTATCTGGCTTCTAGGGTATTAACAAATAAAATCAAGTTGTTATCCCAACTAATCAATTGTCTCGACCCTCTAGTGTAAATATCAAGGATCTCCTTCATAGCCTTAGCCTCCTTAACTAAAGCCCCTTGCCTCCATTATTGTATCATCCATAAATTGCTGGTGGGAGAAAGGATCACATTTAGAGGAAGGCTTGATCCCCTTGAGACTTCCATCTTTCTTTTTATGCTTAATAAGCCTACCAATACATTCAACCAATATAATGAAAAGAATAGGCGAGAGGGGGTCTCCCTGTCTAAGACCTCTAGAAGGTTTAAAGAAGTTTGAAGGAGCTCCATTAACCAAAATAGCAAGAGAAGAGGTTGAAACAAGCTAAGAGATAATCTTACAAAAATTTTGATCAAATCCAAAGGCTTGAAGGACTAAACCAAGAAAAGACTAGTCAAATTGATCATAGGCTTTAGAGAGAGCCAATTTAAGCAACATACCTTCATGTTTACCAGCTTCCATAGAATGAATAACTTCATGAACCATCATTATTGAATCTAAAATCTATCTACCAGGGACAAAGCTAGTTTGTTGTTGAGATATAATCAGAGGGAGAATTTTTAACATCCTAGAAGTTAGCACTTTCGAGATGATCTTATAAAAAGAGTTGCATAAATTGATAGGTCTGAACTTATCCAAAGAGTTATCCCAAAGAGATTTAGGAATGAGGAACAAGAAAGTGGAATTAATCTCCTTGAGAATACTTCTAGCTCCAAAGAACTCCCATACAACCTTCACCACATCTTCCATAACCACCTACCAATACATTTGAATAAAGAAGGTAGGAAACCCATCCAAGCCTGGAGATTTATCAATAGGCAAGGAAAAAAGAGCTTCTCTAACTTCTAGAGCATTAGGAATAGCCCAAAGCATTTTGTTGTGGTGGGGTTGGATAATCTAAGGTATACAAGAAATAATATCATCCTAATCCACCCTTGCAACAAGGGGTCCCAAGACAAAAGAGAAGAGAAGAAAGACATCGCCTTAGCAGAGATATCATTATCTTTAGAGAGAAAAGCCTATCCCTTCTTGATTCTAGAGATTCTATTATTAGCTCTATGCTTAAGAGTGGAAAGGTGAAAAAACTTCATATTTTGATCTCCATCCTTGAGCCAATTTATCCTTGATCTTTGTCTTCAGATTTTTTTCTCCTTACTGATAATATTATGCAAGTTTGAAAGAATAGTTAGCTCAACCTCACTATTTATCTCATTATAGCCTGCCTACTAAATATTGTCTTGAATTGAAGATAATTTATTAGACAGATCCTCCTTATCATGAAAGATATGACCAAAGTCCATTTTGTTCCATACTTTAAACATCCTCTTCACATTGCTTAGCTTTCTAGTAACTCTAAACATTGTAGTACCTTCCACATCAATCCCCCACCAGAATTTCACTTTTTCTAATAGATCTAGGTGAGAAGTCCACATTTTTTCAAACCTAAAAGGAAAGTTCCTTCTTGGTTCAATAGGAACAACCGAAAGGGAAATAGGAGAGTGATTAGAGCCAACTCTAGGAAGTAGAGATAACTTATAAGAGCAAGACTACAACCAATCAGGAGAAATTAACACTATATCCAATCTAACCTGAATACACTTCTATCCAATTCTTTTGTTAGACCAAGTAAAGAAACCTCTTGTAAGATCCAAATCCAAAAAAGCCAAACCATTAATAAAACTAGAGAGGTCCTGTGTACTATCCCAATCTAGTGCTAGGCCACCCATCTTCTCCTCATCCACAAGTAGAGTATTGAAGTCTCCCATTATAATACCTTTCCTTATGTTACTAGTCTACACCAGCTCTCCTACTTTAGACCAATAATTATTTCTTTCTCTTTTGTTGTTAGGAGCATATAAATTCAACAAAAACCAGCTTTCATTAGAATGCATATGATAGACTCTACAAAAGAGAATGTTACCATCATTATATTATGGTTCAAATCTAAAATGCTTATTATTATATAATGTTAGAAGACCCCCAAACACACCCTCTGAGTCTAAAGCTTCACCACTCATGATATTACTAAATTTAATATTCCCCAAACTCTCCTTCTTCATCTTTTTCTCTTGGATCATCAATATATCTGGTCTCTGATCTTTGATCACGTTCCTTATAATTTCCTATTTGTGGGCACCATTTAGGCCCTTTATATTCCATGAAATAATCTTCATTTAACAATAGTAGAACACTCCAAAAGAGTTCTCTGATGCCCATCCACCAGACATCTTCTGGTCTCCTCCTCTTTGGCTTGCTTTTTAGACCTTCTACCTCTTCTTGCTACTATTCCCACATCCGATTTGCTACTGCTTCTTGTCTCAACCGGCAATGCTAGAGAGGGCTCTCTAATGTTTCTCTTCTTAGGATTTAGAGAAGAAGAGGCTTCTTTCTCCAATTTAGTGTCCAATGACCTAGAAATAGTTACTTTCCTTGGGGTGCTAGGAATATCTTCCCACTCAACAAGATTACCCTTCTCAATCTAAAGAGCTATTGACTCAAAAGCCACCCCATCCTTCAAAGGTAGTTCTGACCCTAAATTTTGTAGACTCCCCTCTCTCAAGTGCCTCCAAAACCCTTTCACTTCTTGCTAGTGAGGAAACAAGATTATGTTCTGGGCCTTGAGAAATATTAAGATCTTTCTCTTCTCTAACCAAAACTTCTTCATTGGATACAGAGGAAACCTCCCTCCCAAAATCTGTAGGCATAACCACTATTTCTTCCACCTGCTTAATCACCTGAATGTCATCAATCCCTTTAGCTTCCACTGAACTCTGTTGTAAGACATCAAACCCTACAAGACCCCAAGTATCCATATTCTCTTGACTATCAATCGGCTTAACATGATCTATTGAACTCACTCTTTCTGGAATATCCTTAGTCTTCCCAAATAGTTCCTCAATAATAGATTTAGGATCTTGATCCAAGATCTTAGGTCCAAGAAAAATAACAATATCTTTCTGAGGAATTGTGGACAGTTTTTTCTTGGGATCTCCTTTCTTCTCATCAATCTTTAGAGCAACTACCTTCTGACTATTCTTTTGAGACCCCTCCTTCTGACTTACTAGAGTGATCTTCTTTTTCCATATCTTTTTGTCCCTTTGATGAGAAGAAGAAGGAAACTTCTTCTTAACCATTTTAACTTTTAGACATTGAAAGGCCTTGTGCCTAGTCTTCAAACAATAAAAGCACACAAAAGGGACACTTTCATAATCCAACTTTTGAGTGTCAGTTCCTAGTTTAGAGTGGAAACACACCACTTCTGGCATGTCATCCCCCTCCCTAAATACTATATTGATTCTCACATAGGTAAGTCTACTCTTAGAAGTAGTAATCAGATCTATGGATAAAAGTTTGCCAAAATATTTCACCACTCCTGTAAAAACATCCTCATTCCAGAATTCCAATGGTATTTCTGGGAGGCTTACCCATACCGGAGCTTGTTGAAAGAAGGATTCATTAAGATCCAATTTAGAGGACCATTTTTGAAGCACCAGAGTAGCTTGGCCTATGCTCTAAGGTCCTTCACATAGAATATTAGCCAAATCCTCATTGCATGTGAAATCAAAAGAAAGAAATCCTTTTGCAATTGCTATAACATTAACCTAACCTTTAAGCTGTCATTTCTTCATTGTGAAGGATCTCACCACATCAATATTAGGTCTCTGCCCAATAAACTTCCCAACCAAAGTAGAAGCCATCAAATAAATACTGTGATCGACTAATTTTTCCAGGATTGCAGTTGCACACAACTCCTTTTCTAGACTAGATAAAATCTTAATCGGAGGGAAAGTTAACTTACTAGAGGTCTTGACACCAAAGAGTGAAGACCATTTCGCCAAAAGATTCCCTAGCCTTTCCACCTTAGGATGCGAAGTTGGCTTGTCTTGGTCTCTTCCAACATCATGTGGGTCCCCCTCCCCATTCTCCACCTCACCACCCTTTGCCTGAACCTCCTCCTTCGAACTTGGTTTTCGATGACCTCCTCCCTGAAGTTTCCTGCCCAACTCTGGGTTCAAATTTTGAATGGGCTCCCCCTGTCCTCTCCCCTATCTGCTCCCACTCCTGCTCACCATCAAAGTCAACTCGATTGAGATATTTCTTCACTGCTATGTAAAATTTCTAGAGAGTAACAATTATTGAACTGTATTATTATTTTTGTTACTTTCTTATCATTGTATCATTTTAAATCCCTTAAAAGGGTGGCCTTAATCGCTCTATTGTAGAACCTCCAACAAGGAAAAATTATTAGATTAAAGTGTTAAAATACTTTAATAAGGTTGCTTCTAATAGAGTAAAGTTCCTAACATATTGTAATGCCTTGCCGGGGAACCCAAAAGAAGTTAACCAAATATGTCACTAAGTTTTCAAAACAATTTTTTTCAAAGATTAAAATAATAAGGGATAACATAGTGGAAGCAATAACTCACATACATATAAAAAAATCCATAAGCATATTACATCTCTTAAGGGTTCCATGACATTGAATCACATATATAAGTTTTTATTAAAACTAAATTTGATACATAAAAAATTCCACATCATAGAATAACCATAAGTACAAATCATATGAAATAATATACAATTACATAAGATGCCACATGGCATAACTAGAATGCATAATTATCTACTATACAAGTCATAGGGTATGAAAAGCTCAAAGAATATACATCATGAATAAATACATCTCATAAGATCTTTGATAATCAAGTATAGTACAATATAATATAACCATCAAACATAAACACAAGATCATAATGAAAGTAACAACTGCACAAGTACATCCAAGAATGACATCCAATTGCTAGATCTCAATGGTATAAGAAACACAACCACCTGACCTTGTGGAACCTAAATGGCCCACTCCCACCATGCTAAGGAGATAATCTCAAGTTCCATACATATATCAATCCCAAAAATCATAACCATAATCTAGGTGAAGGAAATCTTGATAGCAATCTATCTCATGGGTACCTTGGGATACAAGTAACATTAATCCTAGAGGCAACAAAGACACGTAGGAAATCTACTATGTAAGTGCGAGGGTTTCATCACATGAGCCAACTCTAAGGCTACCTTGGCAGGCTCTTTGGACTTTAGCCCCTTGGTGACTCTATGTGGCATCAATATCCTTTTATATAGATGAAGCATACTAACAAGGCAAGGTCACAACCAAGCATCCTCTCTACTCCCATCCTACCTTGTACTAGCACTCAAGGCATGGGAAAGGTAATCCATTGAGTCTTATTAATTTATTTTAAACACATTTAATGATATGGTATCACTTATTAATATCACCTACAATGGGTTATCCAAGAAACCTCTTTAGGGCTTCAAGCTCCATTGCAAGCCACTTTTTGACATGCATAAAGGTAACCTACCCTAAGTTCATAGTAGAAAATATAATAAGGTCATAATGACCACATTAGTGCTATACAAGAAATTGGAAATCACAATATAACCATAGATCCATAACTCAAAGATAAAATCACATAACCACAACATCTCATACAGCATCATAAAACAACAACTCCTAGGCCTTTGATAAACATCCAAAACTGGTCAACATACTAAGTCAAACCCAAGCCCAAAACAAAATAAACCATACATCACACTAAACGTAGTTTCATAATTCATTTGGTTTTGAAAATATAAAAGTTTGATTTTCACAAATGGGTTCAAGTTTTCAATTTTCAAAGTGTCACATTTGACAAAGTTTTCAAGTTCACAAAAGTAATAAATTTCCTTAGTATAAAAATCATCTCATATAAAATGAATTAGTTACAAAAAATTTAAGTCATATAAAAAGACCAGGCAATTCCCTCATTTATAAATAATTGAATTAAAATTTGGATTCATGAGAGTAGGAGCTGAGGCTATGGCTGCCTTGATCCCTTCAAAACTTTCGTTCCCTTCCTTGGTCCATGCAAAGACCATATCTTTCTTGAGCATAGCTGTAAGAGGTTTCACCATAGTAGCAAGATTAGGGATAAACATTCTCACAAAATTTATCCTACCAAGGAAATTTTGCAGCCCTTTCTTGTGTTTAGGAAGAGGGAGAGCAAGTATTGCTTTCGTTCTCTCTAGATCAATGGTTAAGCCATTCTCAGATACAATATGTCCTAATAATTTTCCTTGGTTAGCAGCAAAGACACACTTGCTTGGGTTAAGGGAAACCCAAAACTCTCTACATCTTAAGAATACCTACCTGAGATGATCAAAATGATCTTCTACATTCTTAGAATACACTGTAATATCATCAAGGTAAACTAAGACACACTTTTCCAGCAATCTTTTGAAGGCTATCTCCATTGCCTTCTGAAATGTAGCACCTACATTGGTTAGCCCAAATGGCATCTTACAATAAGCATAGGTACCCCATTTAGTGGTAAATGCAATCTTGTATCTATCAGACTCTTTAACCAGCACTTGATTGTAGCCAAAAAATCCATCAAGAAATGAAAATCTCTTTGAGCCACTGACCTTGGACAAAATCTGCTCCATAGAAGGGAGAGGATGGTGATCTTTAAGGGAAGCTTGGTTAAGGTCCCTAAAGTCCACACATAATCTAATTTCTCCATTCTTCTTCCTAACAGGGACAAGGTTTGCTACCCATGATGAGTGTTTGATAGGGAAAATTATATGGGCCTCAATCAATTTGGATAGCTCTTTTCTCATTAGGGGTTTAATCTTAGGATTCACTGGACTTTGTTTTTGTCTTACTGGTTTTACATTATCAACTAAATCTATGGTATGCTAAAACAAACTTGGGTCAAAACCCTTTAAGTCATCATATGTCCAAGCAAATACATCATTAAATTCTTGACATAGATGAAAAAAATTTCTTGCTCAATTTCAGAACATACCTTACCCATGTTTAAGGATTTTCCATCAGCCACCATGACTGGAGTATGATCATCCTCATTAGTAGCTAGGTTCATGGCCCTGCCTCTTGCTTGATCATCAAGATTAAAAGAACTCTCTAGAGTAATGAGACCTTTACGCAACTTGTTGGAGCTGAGATTAATAATCTGATCACCATACTGATCCTGCAGTCTTGACTGATTTCTATCTGAAAACTCTGCCTCATTTTGCAAGAAGCTCACAATTTGCTCATCAGATTCAAACACTTGCCAATGGATGTTGTTATCAGGGATAGTAGGCCTTACTACCACTCTGATTTGTTGCTTCTTCTCCTTTCCAAGATTTCCTGGCACATAATAAGATGCACCTATTGCTGCAAGTCTATCAGCATGCCTATTTTCTTTTCTAGGGATGCTTTGAATATTAAATGCATTAAAACCTTCAAGAAAATCCCATACCCTATGTTTATAAGACTTGAGCAAACCATTCTTGGTGGTATTCTAGTTTCTCACTTGATTAACCACCAACTCACTGTCTCTATACACCCTTAAGGCTTGAATTCCTCTTTTTTGGGCAAGTATGAGACCTTGAATCAAGGATTCATACTTAGCTACATTATTAGTGCAACTAAATTGGAGCCTAAAGTAGAAGTAGTATCTTACTTGTGTAGGAGAAATCAACATCACACCAGCTCCTGACCCATTCTTATTTCTTGAGCCATCAAAGTACATACTCCATGTCTCATTCATAACTTCTTTAGTCTCCACAAGATTGGGAACTAGAGCATCTTTCTCCAATATACAATATGTACTGAGACCTATCCCAAGGATTTCTGACATAGGGTCAAATTGATATGCATTAGTCCACTCATCCAAAAAAAAATCAGGTATCTCTACTAGGGAAGTGGTGGGCTCGTTCACTATGTCATTCTCATTCATCTCTAGGATAGGGCAATTCATGTTGATGGAATTAGGGGTGTAAGATTTAGTATGATGGAGGGCTTGAGGCTCTGCTCTAATTGAAGCATTGGCTCCATATCTCATATCAAAAGATATGAAACCACCTATTTGGGCAGTAAAATCTCTTTACAAATAGATGGCAAAATATGGCTTGACCTCAATGATAAAGATATCTTGGGTTACAGTACAACTAGGGCATGCATGTGAGGCCATCTCCACATTCCTAAGGATCCCTATAGTCTTGACAGTACTACCATCCAACTATAATACATCCCTAACAATGGGCTCTTATTTCATTCCCAAAGCATCAACAACACACTTAGGCATCACTGAACTGCTAACCCCTGAATCAATCATGCAATTATGGACTAGTTTTCCACCTATAATTAGAGAAACATAGAATGGAGGAGGTATAACCTTTTTACTTGTTTCTACCTCCCTTTTTGGTTGTACTAGGCTTGTGGCACTTTCCATGCTAGGTGTCTAATCCTTTGGTTCAATTCTTTCCAATTCCTGCTGCAGCAACCTCTTTTGCATGGGTATAGTAGCAACATCATCCCACATGGAGATATTCACATTTGTCTTCTTCATTTTCTCTACCACACTGAATGGCATAGTAGGTGCTTTGGTAGAAGCTTTGGGAGCTACAATTGTAGGGGGTTGAGATGGAATAGCCTGAGGATCACTTGTATCTTTTCTGCCATGGTTTTGCCTTTGCTGCTAAAAGGTACTTGATTGATTATTTGCTACTTGCTCATGAGACACTGCATTTGAAGTTGGGGCCTAATTGGGGGGAGGAGGGACACCATCTTCCATAGCTCTTCTTTTTCTTCTAGTGTTATGAGCAATGGAATCCTGGTTTACATTACAATGCTCCTCCATTTGATGATTCATAAAAGAGCAATTACCCTATCTTTTCATATCTGAGGCATCTTTAAATTGGTCCTCGTTGTGTAATGGTTTTTCTGTAGGTTCTTGGACTATTAAAGCCATAAAAGATTCAGCCTTCTGACACATACAATAGGCATAAGAGTAGTTATAGGAGGGAAAAAAATCTTGATCTTGAGCCATATTGTTTTGAGGGACTATGGCCCTATTTTGGTTTACATTTGAGGTTGAAGCATGGCTACCCCTACCTACTCTGATCAAAAGAATTGTTCCAATGATTAGGATTGGGAGGCCTAGAACTACTTGGATTTTGATATTGTAATTGATGGGGCTTACTACCTTGAGCTTGTCTTTCTAAGGTCACCACCTTGTTGCTTACTTTCTGCATCATAGAGAAATTATCCTCCAACCTCTTTCCTTGATCTTCTAACTTCTTCCCTTGATCTTGAAATCTTTTATCAAGGTTATTTTATCTTTTCTCCATGTTTTGCATCATAGATTACATCATCTCTTTGATTTCATCTATCTTATTTGAAGATGTCGAAGCTTGAGGGACTGGGACAAGAGATTGTGATGTAGAAGTTGTGGGAAGAGGAGCCATTGTTGGTTGATGATATAGAACATCGGGAAAGAAAGGCATAGGAGGCCTTGGAGCTAGTTTACCTCCTTGTATTAGGATGTTCTCTAATTTGATTGCTATGTCATAAGCATTAGGCAAGGTATCTCCTCCCATAGTTTGGATTGTAGTGGCAATATCACTATTAAAAGCTCTAAGGTAATGCAAGAAGGCATTACCAGGGGTAGGCTTTACTGAAGTAGGTATTCTATCCCATGTCTTTTGAAATCTATAATTAAAATCAGTCATACATTCATGGGGGGCTCTTTTTATAGTAGTCAATTGTTCTAAAAGTGACAAATAGTCACTCTTATCCTCAAAATGTTTGCACAGTCTTGCTCCTAATCCATCCCAATCTGTTATAGAACCATGAGCTAAACCTCTATACCATTGTAGCACTTTTCCTTTCAAGGATGAGGCTAGGAGCCTAATGGCAACATCATCCTCTGTAATACCATGGATATTGTAGACATTTGCAACCTCTTGAATGTGTTCTAAGGGAGAGATAGAAGTTTCACCAGTAAACTCTAGTATACTCTTGAGGGCATCTACTGGTATATCATGTCTTTGGGCTAATAAGAGAGGGCTCCCACCATTAAAGGTGGCAAAAGTATGAACTCTAGGCAACACCATATAGACAGGTGATCTATTGATGTGTATTGATGGTAGTCTAGGCTAAGATCTAACAGTAGGAGGAGTAGAGATAGACCTTGTAGAGGTATTTTTTACTATTGCACTCCTAACTGGTGATAAAGATATTCTAGTTCTCCTTCTTCTAGGATTTGAAAATGAAGCTCTTGATATTGAAACTTACCTCTAAAAGATGCCCTTGTTTCTACTCTGGGCATGAATCACTGTAACTTTGGCCTAGAACCAGATATAAATTGAAGCTCAGAGTCACCAAGTACTTTGAAGAATTAACCTCTTGAAGGCTTAAATATCGAAGCCAATACTATTTCTTCAGTATTAATCTTGAAATCTTCTCTTTTGACACCAATAGGCTTGAAGTTTTCTGAGATTTGGTCCCACCAGGTGTGCCAAAAATTGTTGTCACTTAGGTTTGCACCCTTGTCCAAAGCCTATGCGTGAGGACAACCTAGTGAAACATGGAAACAACCTCCAAGCTGTGGGACTTGAACTATGAGGTTGAGTCTTTGGAGAAGGCCAACTTCCTCTTACTATCAAGATGCACCTAACTAGTCTTGGAGAGGAAAAGGGAGAAGGAGAACATGAAAGAAAATCTACCTAATCTAATCTAAAGAGGCGATGCACCAAAATAGAGTGTTCAAACCAAAATCTACCCATATATGCACTATTGAACTAGAATGAAACTAAGGATATACATGTTCGGACTTGCTTTAATCTAATAACCACATGCAAGTCAGAAAACTAGAATGAATGACACAAGGAAAGAGAAGATTCACTTATATATCATTCACAGGCCAGAAGAGATACAGTCATGCAGATTATAGACTTCCACAAAATAATGGCGAAGGCAAAGAGTTCTTGCACTTTCATAGCAATGGTTGAAGGAGATAAAGTAGAGAATCATATAGTTTAGAGGCATAGGGGAATTTACACTGGAATTGTAGAGCAACAATAGAGAAAAATAGAGAAGGGTCTAACCCGAACAAAATGTACAAAATTTACCTTTATAGCTTAGGCATAACTAAGATATTTTCCTGACCAAAATTACTCTACAACCACTACCATTAAGTCTCTACCAAAAAAAATCATGGGGATCTAAGGAAATATGATCTGAGTATAGCTTTTGGTACCACAAAATCTAATTTTAACTAAAATTAGGCCTTGAGAAGATAGAGGCAACACCATTGATTGTCTTGATCAGGTAGATGGATCGACTGAGATGGTGGAGTGTTCCTCTTCATTTAGCATTCATTTTTGGTGGTTGAGATCGATCATGAAGAGTAGATCATGTGAGTAAACCTGATATCCTCTATTTTTGGCTCATGAATCAACAAGGTCAAATAGTCAACCTATCTCGGCATTGGGATGAGCCACGTGGACCAATAGTCTCTTATCTTTTTGCCACCTGCAAAGTCTCCCTGAGTTGACCATGCCTTTCTCTAACTAACCATGCCATTCTTACAAATTCTAATTGTAACGACCACAACATAACTGCCAATCCTTAATTGTCAATCTTGGCGAGGCTCGCAAAGACACGTGTCGTTGAATCGCTATCTTACTATACATAAATTTTGAGCTCCTTTATATAGCGAGTTAGCGAGTATCGTCGATCTACTTCTATCTGAAGGTGAACATAACTTGCATGTTGAAACTTGATGAAGACCCCACGTAACATTATTCTATCCACACATGTCAACAAGTTGCTTCCCCACATTGTCAGAAGGTTTGACAAAACTCAGAATGCGGGGAAGCAAGCACCAAATGATCTACCAGCTCAGCCACCACTTTTTCACCCTATAGCCCATAGAACTCTGAGGACATGTGGCAAATCCTTGCTATGTCGCTATAGCTAAAGATTGAGCATTTTTTCATAACAACATAGCAGGAAACATCGATCTTCCACCATCTGATGGTCCACTCCACATGTCGCCAGGTGGCTAACTCACTATGCGTATCCTTTGAGCACCTTTCCATAATGAGTTAGTGAGGACCATAGATCCATGCTGATCTGACGATGATCAAAATTTGTGTAGGACTACATACTTGGTCAATTGGATGGGCCAATAAGATCTGTCTTTGTATTCTAACCTTCCTGACAACTGCCACGGAAGACAAGCCACCTATTGATATCTTCTAAGAAAGTGGTCCCATGATGTTAACTATGCCATGCAAAAAACACTCGCTAGGTCACTATAGCTAAAGGTCAAGTATTTTCTCATAGCGACATGGCAAGGGCTATAGATCTTGAGAAGATCCAATGATAGGAGAGTTGTGGGTCTGCAGAAATGCTAAAGTGCAGCCACTTAGGAAATAAAGAAATAACCTAAGGTTTTGATCGTTGATTTTTGACACTTCCAAGGCATTAAATAATATTAAGCTGGAAGGTGACTGTTGGACAGGCTGGGCATACAAATTTGAATATTGGCGGGGCGCAAAAATGAGCAACATTTACTTAGCACATATTGGTGCTCAACACATACTATATATTTCACTCGACATAAATTACTTGTTTGACATGAACTAATTTCTTTCTAGTAAATGACTTAAGTGTATTATCACTCATGTCAAAACCAATCTGAGATTAATAATCACCCACTTTAACATGTGTGGCAAAAACACTTAGTCATGGATAAATATCCTTCACTTAAGAGCATAACTCAGATAATCTCTATTTAGTACTTGACTTACATACAAAATTTCAAAAAAACATGTTTTTCAAAACTTATGACTTATTAGTCATACCTTAGAACTTCTTAACTCCCTCTAAGTTGATTGTTTTGTGTTGTTATCTGAATTCCTAAATCTGATACTCCTACTAAATAAATCTATTGTATTGCTATGCTCTATTTGTGTACTGACTCCCCCTTAGTTTGGTCTCCCCCAAAACTTGTACATTCTCCCCTTAGGTCTTATTCAAAATTCATTCTCCCCCTTTTTAACACCTATGTCATGGGTGGTACACAAATAATATGTTTATCCAAGAATGATTTATGGACCTCCATTATGATTTTAAGTGCTACATCCCAGTTGTTGCACGCTATCTCTGGAGATTGAATTTGAACATCTAGCTTGGCATCAAGGTCTACTAGGCCTTTGTGAATAGAAATATGGAGATCTTTCTTCATCAATGTTTCTACAATGACGAGTTCCTTGTGAAGTACTTCCATGTGTGGGGTCAATATGGTTTGAATAATGATCAGGGTAGCTCAAATATTTGCATCTTATGCATGTAGTATAGCTAATTAACCTTGGGCAAACAAAAAATTTCTAAAATGAGGCTGACTTTGACCAAGAGACTATTGTATAATGTCACCTATTTTCTTTAAATCTCCCTCTAGATGGTCAATGTGTCTCTGCACTTCTTTTCTAAAGAGGGGTACATCACACAATTTGTGTATAGAGATAATATATTCTCTAACACCTTCCTCACATCTCCCATTTTGGTTTCTAAATCAAACTATTTGAGTGCAATTACACTAGAAATATTTTCATCCACCTTTTGCAGAAACCTTTTCTCAGACCATTCCAAAAGTTTGGTATTGGTGTTTAGATCCACATCACTTATTTTGTCCACCATATTCACTAGTTGCTCAATAATTAGTTTATCTGCATTAGGTTCTAGGAGGTTGAACGCATCAAGAAATATGTCTTTGACATCATATAGCACTTGTCTTTGCTTTTACTCCCTTCTCAACAACTCTTGATTCTTCTTCCTTGCTAGAGCCTCTTGCAATATGCTCATTTGCTCAATGGTGATTGATGCTAGATACATCTTTGGTAGTTCAATCACCTCATCTAATTTGACATCTCCATTAGATGAACCTTCTTCAACCTTAGATGCACTAGGACTAGGCCTTGATGACTACTATAGTGTAGCTTCTACACTTGGCCTATGAAGAGTTTGGATAGGAATAGGGGTAACAAATATTGGTAGAGTAACCCATGTCTAAATGGCTATTTTTTCCTCTGGTTATGTAGCCAAAACTAACTCTTCTTTCCTATTTTTATCTTTCCCTTTAATCTCTACTTGGATTGGTGTCCTATCCTTCTCCACTATTAATGATGTTGCTTACATTGGCACATTTGGCACTAAAGTGCTAACACTTGATATCATTGTGTCCTTCCTTTGGTATACCAGAATTGGCATTGAAACATGAGTTTTAGTGTTAACACTTTGTTGTGCTTTTGGACATTTTACATCTATAAGTGTTAGGGGCACACTAGATGTAATAGTGTCCTATTTCTCCCCTACTGATACTTTATCAATCTCATAGGTACTTGCTAAGATAGGATTAGTCTAAAGTTTAGCAGCTAAGTTTGAATCATGTAGTATATTTTTTAGATGATCTTTTGTCAAAGGATTGATGTTTTGTGTGGTATTTTTAGAAACATCCTTTATCTTGATTGTATCATTTTGACTTTCTAGGTCCACATGAGGGGGAGTGGTACTTAGCATATGTACCTCACGTACATTTTGATCCTATTGTTGTTCTTCTTTAGTTGTTACCACTACATCTACTTATTTCTCAATGCTTCCCTCATGTCCATCCTTGACAGTTTCATCTTTTGTTAGCTCAATATTTTTTTGTTCATCTTTTTGTTCATCTACTTATTTAGGTGCTTTCTCAATAGCTTGTTCTATTTGCAAGCCATAAATAACCTTCCATATTTGGGTGCTCTACTTGACAATATCCTCAATTTTATTCAACAAGATGTTGAAGGCTCTATATTTAGGAGCAAATATCTCCTTGTATTTATTAGTGTACTTTTTCATAGATGACTTGTCTAATTTTGGCATTAATCTAGCAAGAGTAGTATCCCTAATATTCTTTTCAATACTTAAACTAAATTGCCATCTTTGCTCAACTCTATCATATACAAATATTACTTTAGCAATGAATCTTCACCATTTGGTGATCCCATCTCATGGGTTGATCATCATTTGGAAAATAGTACATGTAATGTAGGGCAACTACGTCTCCATATATTTATTAGATTTGGGTCCAATGCCCATGGTAGTAGTCCATTAGTTATCACATGATTGGTTAAAAATATCAATCCAATCACCAATATAATATACATTTTGGATACATTTATTTTAATTTTTTTTCCATCCTTTGCATGTTTTCCTTATTGGACAATGTTCTTTTGCCATTACTACAACCAAATAATTTTCCCTTCGGTTGGGCATTGCCTACCATTTTCCCAATGTGTGTTGACCACCATCCTTGTTTAGCCAATTGTTTCCTATTGTGGGATTTCATAGGAAGGTACATTTCACTTACATTTGACATTACCACTTGTTAATCCCATGTAATTCACCAACCTAGATTGGAATATAAGATATTATTAGTCTACAGAATTTGCTCTTTTTTGGTCTGAAGACTGCATTTCTTATTGCTGCCAAAGTTTTAGAGTGTTAAGTGCATTGCCCATTGACTCATGGAACGTGGCTTTCATAAAAGGCAAGTATTTTTTAATTTATTTTTTATGTGGACAGTGGTACTAGTACTAGTTATTTTTTTAGTTTTACTATCCACTATCCACTGGTGACTGGACATCTCATATGCTAAGATAGCCTATAGGTTTGCAAATTTTATTGGGTAGTACTGTAGACTATAGTATTATAGTAGTGGTACCATTTTTGTGAGAATGAATCATATTATTGTTATTATATATAGTTTAAGTAGTCTACTATCACTATTCATAGTCTTTGACTCGTCACTATTTGAGTCTTTTGTTCAAAAACTAAGTTGATTGATCTTTTGTAACCTTTATCAGTTTGCAATGTCAAACAAGATGGTTAACAGGGGTTTTGGTAGGATCCCTAAAAGCCAAGAGAGGCCACCATTACCAAAATACAAAACCATATCTACATATTTTGGTGGTGGAAATGTTGGCAACCTAAAAGATTCACAAGTTAGATCTCCAGTGCTTATTGAAAAAGGAAATTCATCACAAGTTGGAGACCATATGAAAAAGTTCAAGTTGGTGAACTTGATATCTCAGTCGAGGATGACCTTGAACATGATTTGGAGGCACTTCCCTTGAGTAGGGAGTCACAAATTGATAGTATAGACTTGGTGTTGGTTAATGACTAGTCAGGTGAGAAAACCAAAACTGATTCCATACATCATGTTTATGCACAAAAGGGGAAAAGAAAATTGGAATTAAAAAAAGATTGATCTCACTAGAATCTGTCCAAAAGGAATTTTCAATTAGAATGGGTGGAAAAGTACTGGTTCATTAAACCACTAGCCAATCTAATAGATGGTGAGCTTCTTGTAGAATGCATATGTAAGATTTGCACAAAGATAACAAAGAAGGAGAAGAGGTTGCAACTTAAACTTGATACCATAGAAAATAATGTCAATAAAGTTTACAAAAAGGAAATTATAAATGGAGTTAAAAAAATCCATGCTAACTTGGAAAAAAAAGGACAACTATCTACATATCAAAATTTTTAAAATATACGAGTTACACAAGCAATTACGAGAGAAGCATTTTGCAGTAAAAGGTTCCATTGAAGATTTCATTGGAAAATTAATAGAAGTACAAAATATGAGAAAAGTAGCTCAATGAAGTGTGATCTTTTATATTTTGAGTAGAGGACATCCTATAATGGACTACCCTTCAATTACTACCTCATTGCACTTTTTTAAAGTTTGAAACTATCCGAACAACCATTGGTCAATAAACAATGGGTGAGAATGGGCTAGTTGTCTTGCATAGGTTGAAAATGAAGATATGAAGGAAAAACTAAAACACTCAAATTTTATTTCACTATCTTTGGATGAGGTTAGAAAAATTGATAATACTTCCTAGGTGTGAATGCATGTTTATATTGTAAATGATCTTTGCCATCAACCCTTTCTACTATCTGTTGCTAAATTGAATTGTAGTGCGACATCTAAAAATTTATATGATTTATTAAAGACTACTCTATTTGAATATGGAGGTTTGGATAAAATGGAGATTGCTAAAAAGTTTGTGTGTGTTGGAGCAAATGGAGCTTCAGTTATGCAAGGTCATAAAGGAGGTCTTTGCAAAAATATCAAGAATGATTTGGCACCCTACGTTATTCCCATTCATTGCATGGACCATTGAATGAATCTAGCTTTTGGAATTGTCAGTGATTTTGGTTGTGTAAGTAAAGTGGAATCTCTAATCAAAGAAATTTACCAATACTTTTGTCAAAGTCCAAAATGAGTCCAGGAATTTCAACACTTTTCTCAAGGACTTACTGACAAAAGGAATCTTCTTAAATACAATAATACCAAATGGATCTCTTTGGATGGACTAGAGCATTGAGTAGTCTCTAAATATTCATCATTGCTTGGACTAATCCACTATGTGCGAGACAAATTCTCTTGGCTATATTCAAGTCTAACTAATGTTAAGATACTCTTAACTTTAGCAGTTATTCTCCCCATCCTACATGACATGAGAAATATTATAAAAATGGTTCAACAAAGAGCTATGTATATTGGAGAATATAATAATCTGCATAAAATGACATGTAATAGCCTAGATACTTTGTATCAATTACTACCATTAGATGAATCAAAGTTTGCAAAGTGGATAGAAATCAGAGATTTGAACAAATCAAGAAAATTTTTACATATTGGTGCAAATGATGAGGTATGTACCAGGGTACATGGAGTTGACATACCAATGCAGTACTATGCTCGTGTCAACCCTGATTCTAACCCCAAAAAATAGGAAGCAAAGTAGAATTAGAACTAGAGAAGGTACTTTCATGTGTTACAAGTGAAGACTTTAAGAAGATCAAAGGCTCTATGCTTGACTTTTTCAAGCGAGTTTGCTAGATATTTTATCACAAATTAGATTTAGATTCCCTCCAAAGGAACTGCTTGAAGCAATGTCTATTGTTTTTTCTTAATATTGGTCTCTAAACTATTTGACTAATTTTTGAAGAAGGATGATGACTTTGATTCAACAATTTCAAACCTAAAGTAATCAATGGAGTAACTATAAATGGAATTTTAAATGAATATCGACTGAGAGATTAATCATATTCTTTTGCAAACATAATGAGGGAACAATATGATCTTATGGAGAATCCAAATGAACAAGGAGCAGTAACAAAGATTTGGAAAAACATTTGTTAGAGAAACCAGTTAAAAGAGTCAATACTATAATCTTTCAAGCTTACCGATTGATGTTTGACAATGATATTGGATTCAATGGAGGATGAGAGAGTATTCCATACTTTGGGCTTCTTGAAGTCAAAGGTTAGAAACAAATTAGACAAAAATTTGGATAACTGATTGAGGCTCTATAATTCTAGATATGAGGTAGATAGTTTCCCTTATGATAGGGCTCTCAACATTTGGAGAAAAAAATGTGGAAGAAGAGGGATGGCCAACATTTGAAACCCAAGTGCTAGTGGCAGTGGTGGTGGTGGTGGTGGTGGTAGTGATTTATGTCCTGCTATTGGAAGCAATGAAGATGATGTTGAATTTGACATGCATATTGACAATGATATTGAATCTGAAGAAAACACAATGAACAATGACATGTTATATGCAATAAATAAGGAGAATTTTGATGATAGTAATGTTGAGCTGGTCCAGGTGGAGTGGAAACTATAGCAGCTTCTCAACTTCAAGTTCTAACTTCTGCATGAGTCAAGTAGCAGGCTAGTAGCTCTGGTCTAGGACTCTATCTACTAATTAATTATATTTGTAAAAGTTAATTTATAGCCTTCATTCACTATTCTATTACAGGTCCTTAAATTCTTTTTTAAACATGTTGATGTTACAAACTTACATGTTGAGATTTTCATTGAAACTAGTTTTTACTTTTAGAGTCTACACATGTTGAGATTTTCATTGATTTTATTTTTTAATACAATAATACATGTTGAACTTGAGATTTTCATTCATTCTAGTTTTTATACATTTTTACTTTTAGATTTTTATTGATTCTAGTTTCTTTAAGAAATTGTAACATAATGCATTTAACATAATAAGCTTTAATTTAAAAAAAATTGTATTATAATTTATAATTATAAATCAGCCTATAACATAATACATTTAACAATTATAAATAATTACAACCCTTTGCAAATGACTCAATGTGAAATGATCCTAAATTCCCTTTTATAGATATAAGGGAGAAACAATAGCTATAGGTTAGTTTGTAATTGCATATATAATCAGATTATTACTACATTTATACATTATGTGTGTACAATCACATTGCCAGTTTGCCACATTGGCAATTGTACAATTTTTTCAAGTAGGAGAAGGGAAATTTTTTCCATTTGCTCTATGTAGTAATAGTATGTCAGTGCCTGGCTGTCCAACTACCCAGATATGCTGGATCTTGATTCCTATAACAATTAACATTAAACAAAGTTGAAATTAAATCAAAATGTTGAAATTAAAGAGCAACAAGAAATAAAATGATTATAGTACCATCACTTACTAAGTTGTTACTTCTTAGTGCTATCAACTATGACTGTCACTGACAACAATAGTAACAATTTGAGAAGATTGCCTAGCTGCAATGATGTTCTTTAGGGAACTCCATTTTGCATCATTTGGAAGGTCTATTTTTTTGAAGTTGTAGCTAAATATTTGTAACCTCGTCAACAATGAATACTTCAAAGAGATATTTTTACATTAATTGAGGAATTCATCTATAACTGCATTCATTGTTGATAGTTGTGTGATGCAACTTACAATTCTTTCTAGAGTGGTTTCCTCAAGCAAGTTGCCTAAATCATAATTCATAAATTTTGTGCAACTTTTTTATGTAATTTTCTTTTCCAATGAATTTTTTGTTTGAGTAAGTTGGATTTGGTCATCCAACATTTAGCAAGTTCACTATGCTATGATTCATCTTCATCAAGTCTTTAGAAGCAAATTTGAGAGCTTCATCAATTTCCATTACTTGTTCACAATTGTGACAGACAATAAAGGTCATTATAGAAGCATCTAGGTGGTTGTTTATTCCTTGGTTTTCCAAATCCCTGCATTAGATCTTTGTACTTTATTCAAAAAAAATTTAGCAAATTTTTTTAAGGAATCGGTGAAGATACTTCTTTTACACTCAACATCATTTTTTACATTTTCAAAGACAACTCTGAGATTGCTATTTAAATCAAGCCATTCAAACAAACTATCATTGTTCTTCATTATTTTGTCTCAATTTTCTTGTTTGATGAGCTTAAGTGTGTTCATTATAGTATCCTTGACATGATAGTCTTCGGAAAATGTCATTATATTTTGTGCAATTACATTCTCCATCTTTTTCTTCTTTTCAAACATCTCTATTTCACTCTTTTTCTATATTTTCTCTATTTTTCCTTGCCAATTAGTTGCTCTCTTCCTTTCATCCTCCAATTTCTTCTTCAAATCTTGGATTATCTAAGCAGTAGTTACCTCTTTTTTCTTCTCATCCTTGAGTTCCCTTTTCAAATCATGGATTGTCTTCACAGTGGACTCCTCCTTCTTCTTTGCATTGTCGAATTCCTTCTTCAAATCATGGAGTATTTGAGTAGACTCCTCTTTCTTTGCGTTCTCCAATTCCTTCTTCAAATCTAAGATTTTCTTTGCATTTGACTCCTCTTTTTTCTTTGCATTCTCCAATTCCTTCTTCATATGGTGGATTGTGTTACTGTTTGCAGTAGTACTAGATTCTATGTTTTTCACGTTCTCCAATTCCTTCCTCAAATCAAGGATTGTCTTTGCAGTTTACTCCTCTTTTTTCTTCATATTCTCCATTTGCTTCTTCAAATTGTGGATTGCGTTTGCACTAGACTCCTAGTTTTTCTTCTCATTTCCTAGTTATTTCTACAAATTATCAATTATCCTTGCCTTATAATCCTCTTTTTCCTTTTCATTCTCCAATTCAATCTTCAAATTATTATTTTCCTCAACAGCAGAGTTCAAGTCAGTTTTCAATTTATTGTTAAGCTGTGCACTATTCTCTATGGACTCGAACAACTGTGTAGTAGATGCTTTTTCATGCTGAATTATTTTTTTGCACTCATCCAATTAGTTAAATTTTTTATTTGTTCATTCATTTTTTCTTGTTGGACAATTTCCTCTGTAGGAGAAGAATTCTTTATCCTATTTTGTAATTCTTTGAACCTATTGTCTGCTGCTTTTTGCTTGGCCTTCACATTATCAAGGTTTGCCTGTAACTTTTCTATTTGCTTTGTTAGCCTTTTATTTTCTATCTCCACTTTTAGAAGTGTAGAGTAGACCATTTTGTTGCTCTCTTTTGATATATTGATTTTGTCAATATTTTTCACTTTTTAAAAATCCATTTGAAGACAGGTAACTTGTACATCATTATGATTTATTACATTTTCTAGTGGATTATTATCTCTAGCCAAGGGCATAACAACCATGAAGTTGATCATTTCAGTGCTTAGATCATTGAAATATCTGTTAGTAGATCCCCTCCATTCAACAATTGCATCACTTTTTAAAGTCTTCATAATTTGCCTATTTCTTTTGACTGTTTGATCAAACTTTCATGCAAACTCCTTCAAACTAAAATCTAGGTTCGTTGACATAATTGAGTGTTTGAAAGGTGAATTATCAGTTGTATTTTTATATGCTCCTCCAAATCCAATTAAACTTACTCCACCTATAATTGTATTTTGAGGATTTCCAACATACCAAAGATGGCTCATTCCAAATCTTGACATTTTAGGACTATTTTCAAGGTTTTGTACAGAAGCTACTAGTGTGTACATTGGTGAAGTAACCACTAACATTGCTTGCATTTTAATTGTTATAATTATTTACTTTTTTTTCACAAGGTTCATCCATGCTAGTGCCAGTGACAGTACCAGTGGGATCAACTACAACTGGATTTGAAGATTTAACAAATAATGTGTTGGGATGACCTTCATAAGAAAAAGTATAATATTTTTTGCACCTTTCTAGATGAATCATCTTCAATCTCATCAGAGAGTCCAATGATTGGTTTACTTCCTCTTTTGGGTGGGTCTAGTACTAGAACTAGATTCCAAATCCCTTCACCACTTGCACCAATGGGCCCTATACCTGCATAACCCATTTTTAAAAATCATAATTGCCCCTTTATTATACATTTGTTTAATAGAATAACTCATGTGAAGATTAACAATATGTCTACCCCTAGTTGACTTGAAATGATGAATACTTTGAATGTCTCCATTAGACTTGAGGTCCTTCTGTCTTTAAGTATCACTATCACTGCAACTACCAAAATCATATAGTATAGTTGGATACTCTTTATTCCAATAATTGTTGAAAAGTTCATCCTCCTCAATTTCCTCAAAACTTGTTGATGTCTTTGGTTCACCCAAATTTTGCCTCATTTTCCAAAAATTAGTCATCTTCATTTGACACCAAAATTTAGATGCGCATGTCTCTTTAATTGTTTTTGGCATAGACCTCTTAGAAGGTTGAGATGCTTTCTTGTAGAAATTTAAGTATGTTAGAGGCTTTGATTTGTGTGACTTTGATATGTGCAATGTCGTAATTTGGGATGACAATTCTTGCATTGAAATATTATTCTCTGTTGCATGTTTCTTCATCTCTTTCTTAACCTCATCCCACAAATCCTTGTTTTTTTAAACATTTCTATCAATGACATCTCCTGATGTTGATATTTTCTCACAGAGTTCCCATTGGCAATAAGTCTTGTTTATATTATGTTTGGTGGATCATAATTCCAGTGACTAAAAAAATCAAAGCCAAAAAAGTTACCAATTCATTTGCCACTTTGAAAGCCTTTCTCTCAATTGTGATCACTAAAATTGCGAAAGACAAGGAATGAAATATCATTTTCTTTTGTTGTCCAGTGAAAAGTTCATCTACACTCTCCATTTGTTGTACATATTCCAATGTAAAAATCCTTTCTGTAATATGCATTAGAAGTTTGCACAGTTCAACTGCTGAATTATAAAACCTTAAGACAATGTACTCCTCCATGAAGAACCAGTTAGCCAATTGAATTTGACTTCCTAGTCGAATGCAATCTTTACAAGACATAGACAATCTAGGCATCAAAGTGTCTATGATTTTTTAGTAAATAGGTGCCAAAAGGAGTCTACAAAATGGTTGCAATTATTATTGTTAGCAATCATCCTCATCTTATGTGTCCACTCATATATTGGATTTGGAGTCTTTGATTTCTTTTGGATTTTCTCATCAATCTTATAGACCTCAATATCAAGGTTGTTGGTCTCTATCTCAAATATTGGGTGATGCTTTGCTAAAAGAAGGTAGCACAAGTAACTTGTGAACCTAAATGTCTTCATCTTTCATGTAGTTGTACTTTGTTTAATCATTAGCAATTATTGTTGCATAGATTCAACAATGTGCTGAACAAAATTATATCTTACATCTACCTTCTCAATTGACTAACCATGACAATGGATATTATAAATCATTTCAAGAACATTGGCCCCCACTTCCTTGTTACTATCCAATCCCAGACAAAATGATAACAAAGAAACAGTATTCTAAACCCATGGCACAAAAATATCATACTGATAAGGAGGCTTATGGTCTATGTCCAATGTAACAATAACACTAGTAGATGACTCTAAGTTTGTTAAACCCTTAATAAGTGAATCTTGAAAAATTATTTCTAGTTTGTCATAAGCCTATGCTAGTTTATCCAAGTCAATTCGCTCATTAAAGATTTCTGGTTTAAACCCTAGCCCTAGGTCTAACAGAGTGAAAAATTCACTCTCAGTTATGGATAAAATTTCCTCTAGTGTGTTTTGGTCTACAATTGCCTTTCTATTTTCATCATAATTCTGAGTGCATAGCATTACAATTTCAGGGCAAGGGAATACTTCAGGGACAATGAGGTTTGCTAATCCAATAACCAAAGCAACTAGTTTATTTGTATGTGCACGAATACTATTATTATATTTTTAATAGTTTCACCCCTTTTGTGGATCTTTCCACTTATTAAACAATGAATGTCTAATTCCCATGATTCCCAAGTTTCCATGGATAAAAAGATAAAAAAAATCATGACATTCATCGGTGAAACCTAGGGTTTGTAGCACTTGCTTGAGTTCTATAATGTCTTTCTTTTTCTTTATGCTTGCACTCCTACTAGAGGTTTTTGACTTTGTTTTGCCCATGCTTGCTACTGGTTATTACACAAAATTCTTCTTCAAGACCTATTAATATTTTTTTTGTAAAGTGTAAACCTAAGACAATAAGAGTCAAGATTTCTATTGCTACAAATTGCACTGAAAAAAATTAAAATATCCAGAATCGAGAATCAAGATTCGACAATACTAGTGCTAGCAGATACTCAGATAATTGGTGTTGTCCTGTGATACTCAAGTTTCACACCTCCAGTCTTTAGAACACAAAAAGGAATTTAGTCAATTTTTGAAAAGTTAAAATTTGAAAACCCTATCATATCAGACTCTCGACTTGGAGAACTTTGAACTTCATACTCTAAAAACATAAAAGGTTAATAGTTAAAAGTTAAAATGTAAGTATTAAGTAATTAATGGTCTTATGTACTTTACTAGTACTATGTACAATGTACATGTAAATGACATAAGACTCAACAATGTACATAACTATAATAATAAAAAGTAAAAAATTTATTACATTAATATACATTTGAATTTTAAAAATTGTTCATTTTAAATAAATAAAAATTAATAAAAATTGAACTTATTTTTTGGGTCAGTTTGTGGAATGTTGTCACTGTTATCAAGAGTTATCTGGAATCGTGACACTTGACAAGGACACATATCACAATTTTGGATGTTTCTTGACAACAGTGATAGCATTCCCAAAATTTACCCAAAATTCATCTCAGACCATTGATCAATTTTTTACTTAACAATCAGGGCATCACCGAGTTGGGGTTAAGTAATAAATTTATTAAAAGGCTAAATATAATAATTATTAATATTAACCAAGTCCTAACACTTAATCAAGCTTTACAATGACCAGACATGTGTCACGATTCTGAATGAATCTAGGCACATGGAAAAATATTCCCCAAATCGGTCTAAAATTCATCTCAGGTTGTCGATCTTTCTTTTAGTCAACAGTTAGGAGTTGGGAGTCAGACATAACTATAACTTATAAGAAAGAGTCTTCAACTACACATGTCCAAATTTTGGGTAGAAATAGAATTTAAAAATTTAAATTCAATCTTTTAAAATTTGGCTCGAAATAGAGCCGCAATCATTGATCTATCATTTATTGAACGATCCAAATGAAATCGTGAATCATTAAACCTTTTACATAACGAATATTAATTATTTAAATTATGATCACCCTAGCATTGAACATAGAGTCCAATCTTCCAACACAATTTTACTATATATTGTAATTAACTGGAATATTTGTACATACAAAAAAAATCTAAACATTGATAAAAAAAAATACCAATACTTGAACAAATGAAGACTTAAAAATGTTATAGAAAAAATAAATATACGAATTCATTAATGAGTGAAATAAATAACTTTTTGCCTCAAATGAAAATAAAAATATTATAGTTATTTCATATATATGTGTCACTCAAAACACAATATGCTCAATTAAATAAACATCAACATCTTAGTGTACAAATACTACTCTTATGTGTACAACTATTGGGGTATCAATTTATACGCATAGAGTAAATCATATAAATAATATGTCTCACAAATATAAAAACTAAATACTAATAAATGCTTTGTATTTTCTTATGAAATATGTGAGATTGTCAAAAACTTTTGGTGTTCAACTAATGGTCCCTTTCTGTTGGTTATAGGTTGTATTTTATATAATAATGTGTTATATTTATAACAACAAATAATTTTTATTTGTTGAAGTATTTGTCATTTTGTATTATATATAAAAGTTATATATAACAAATATTTGTGATTAATAATAACTATTTGGTCCATTCAAGTTACATGTATGTTACATTTCATATAGTTATAAAATAATCTATTAACAACAAATAATAATTTTAAATTTAATTATTAGATATATTTTTAGATTAAGCTTTGGTCGAATGTTTAAAAAGTCATTTTTTGGACACATCTCACTAGGTGCACTATTTTAACAAGTTGTGTGACGAGGCACAACTTCAAACCTTAGTTGTATCCTATAGGTAGTTCAATGTCCATTTTACATTTCTTAAAAAAATGGTGGTCTTAAAATATCCCATGCAGTGGCTACATGTTGACGAAGTTAGCCCTCATGACTATTGGTTCCTCTCCCCTATCTTATTGTTGCACAATGCAAATTAAAACTTAAATCACAAAGTGCAGTAACTAGTTGCAAACATACCAATTATTTGAAGTTCTTGACAATTTTCAAAATGCATGATTTGGATGAATAAAACTAAACATGTAAAATTAATGAAACATCAAAATTTTGAAAATATAAAATTATAATTTGTAAATTGTAATCAATTATCATTCATCGACCATTAATTGCTTGATAATGATAACTTGATTTAATAATTGTAGCATTTTTACTTAAAATTAATTTAGATTATAATCAATATTTGTTAAATTGCTTTAACTTGATAATGATAAGTGATAACTTAATTTAAATTTAAATAACCGTGACATTTTTCATTTAATTAAAAATATGATAAAAGGTTAAAAATATTATGATGATCTTGATATTTAAATAAATTTACATTTCAAAATAGGAAGAAATGAAAAAATAAATTAATATTCAATATTTTATATGAACATTTATATATAAGTTGTAATTTGAACTTTTTATCTTCAAATCAAATTTCAATATTATCTATATGATTTAAATTGCATGATCATTGACCAGGATTCAGTATTCATGATTCATGATTCTAGATGTTACATGTATCATAAGTTTAACTTTAACAAACTATTTTTTAATTTTTTTAATTTTTTAAAATAACTTAATAATAGTTATAACTATTATAACTAATAACCAATAAATTGCATGGTCTTGACCCCTGTGTTCATATATTATTGAATCATACAGGTTTTGAAATTTAAAGGACATACATATACATATTACAAATTTACAAATTTTCATTGGATAATTTTCAATTGAATAATTTTTTACTATAAATCTTTAATCAAATATGAAACAATAAAGGGATTGTTGAAACCCTTTTTTTGTTTTTAACTTTATAACTATTAACAATTTTTTTTTATAATAGAGTTGTAGATTAACATTCCAATAGTGCATTGAGATGCCAAAAAAAAAGTCGTAGACTGACAGGAACAATGATTTGAGAAGCCAAAAACTATTGTTTTCATTGATAATATTTTAGAGTGTACAATGTACATAATATTGATTCATAGCATAGATATTCAAAATAGTTGATTAAATCAACCTGGTTTTACTATTTCATAATTTACATTAAAGGGAAAGGTCCAATCATAAGAAAAATAGATATCTTAAAAACATTTTTTTTCCTATAGGGCAAAGGTCAAGGAAACAAGGAAACAGGGAACAAGAAGGCTGGAAGCATTAGCAGGCTAAGAGATTGAGGGCTTGAAGCTTTCAATTAAAAAGGTCTTCAAGCCTCTCTACAAGGAATCTATTGGAGAAGATGATGTCACTTAACTCATCCATCCATGTGAAGTCAGTCTCATTGACATCGTCCAACAACAACCACTTTCATAGAAAATCCCTTTCAAGCTGCACCCACTTCCTATGGTGAGTCAATTGCTGTTCATTCATGCTGAGTAGGAATGGATGCTTCTATACAATGCTCCCTATGCCTTTCTCCCAACACTTGTCTGCTACATCTGTAAAAGTGATGCCAATGCCCAGCCTTGGTACCTACTTGACCAATACAAGAATTTTGACATTGTCTTCTAAAAATGTTTCCTTAAAAATGTTATGCAGAAGCATCAAAATGTCTACTTGATTGCCTCTAACATTGAGAAGAGATGCGAGGAAGTGGGAGGTAATGTCTGTGGACACACATTACCTCTTATCATTTCTTAAGAATTCATGGCTGAGGACCATGAATAAAGCATGGTGAATAAAAGAACCTTGAGCATCTTCCTTGTAAACCATGGCTAGGACATTGTCAAGTATCATGCCCAAAAAGGGATTTTGTAGAGCCACTGTAGTGTATTTCAGGCAAATTGGTGTATCCATGACTAAGAAACTCTACAAATCAATTTTAGATTCAAGAATTTGAGAAATGATAATGAAAGAGGAATTCAAAAGGCTATTTAATGAAAGTTTCATTGAATTGTTTAGCGTTCATGATCTTTCAAATCTTATTTTTTCGTATTCCTATTAATTTTCAAGTGTGCAAAATGTACTCGCATTAATGTCGGATAGTCGAAAGTGCTTGCCAAGGTGGCTGTAATAATTGTAACTATCACTACCACATTTATGATTTTAATCTTGATGTAATGTTCACTACATTGAGTACATTCCAATTAATGGTTTCCATGCAAAAATTTCCACGTGTCTCCATTCTGGAGAACTTCATTTGACTCTAGGTCTTTTCAAGTGACTGGCCCCAAAATGCATCTTCTATCATTGATCTCTAATTAATCAATGGTTGACAAAACTATTGTATTAACAATACAAAAGTGATGGTAGCTGACTTGGTCATGGTGACACTAACATAATGAAATTATTAATAAAAGACCTAAAACAATACACAAGTTGAAGTGACTACTTAGTAGTTAGTACAATCACTAGCCAATACACGTGCAAATTTGCTTTTAGATTAAACAATTTTTCAGTTTACCATTAAAGATTAGCCAAGACCATTATTATTCATTTTCTTACAAAACAAGTAATTCACCTCTGACATTATTAATTCACTTTTGGCAAGGGAAAAAATAGCCATCATTTCTTTATCTGTTAGCAAGAAAAAAAATTAATTCGCCACATTTAAAATGTTTTTTGCTAGGGCAAGAAAAAATTTGCCAACATATAATATTTTATTTCCCTATATGGAACAAAAAAATCACCCTCGACATTAAAATTTTCCCACCCACAAAATATTTTTTTTTTAATCGATAAACGACCGAAGCCTTTGATTATATTAATTAATTAAAATAAAAATACAATAGAGTATCTCCATTCAAATCGACACTAGTAGGAAAGAACGGAGAAGAAAACCTCCAATCTTGCTTGAGACCATAGTCCTGTATTATTACATTATTAAAAGGGGCATACCCCATATATCATACTCCAAAGTTTTATTATAATTACAAGAAAGAGGACTAGAGTCCTTTTTTGAATTTTGTAAACTCTGATGATTCCTATACCAATCAATCATAAACTTATATTCGAGAGAATCAGTTCAGCTAGAACTTTATACTCTTAGTAGGTTCCCCTTCTTAGCTGTTTTGCTTGAGACACACATATCTTACTATTCTGATAATTAGTTATGTAGCTTAGAGAAAAACATTAGTGTTGTTAGTTAAAAATAGTCGACGATTTGAGTTCTTGGTAGGATACTAAAAAGCTTTGATAATCCATGAAGGACAAGATTACAGGGGTCAATCCTAATAAAACTAATCACTTAAAAATTTTATCGAATATTCACTTAGTCCTATCATTCTTTGATTGAAAATAGGTTTTAATATATCAGTCTGAAACTCACTGAACTTTTAATGGTTTGTTCGTTCATATGAAAAGAGATTACTACTCTTACTTATTCAAATAATGCCATTTAATAACATCATATTAAGATTTTGTTCTTTTTTGAATTGCATTTGTGGAATGCTCTGTATGATTATTTAATTACCCTTCTAAGATGATTTGGATAATTTAAAACTACTTAGTTTTATTATTGCCATTAGTTTTATTTTAACCAAACATTTCTTCTGTCTTAGTTGTAAACAAAACCCAAAGTTATTAACAAAATATATAATTCATCCTAAGAAAATTCAATCTAGACGCTATGTATGTATGTATATATATATATATATATATATATATATATATATATATATATATATATATATATAGAGAGAGAGAGAGAGAGAGAGAGAGAGCATTTCTTCTGTCTTAGTTGTAAACAAAGCCCAAAGTTATTAACAAAATATATAATTCATCCTAAGCAAATTCAATCTAGACGCTATGTATGTATGTATATATATATATATATATATATATATATATATATATAGAGAGAGAGAGAGAGAGAGAGAGAGAGAGAGAGAGAGAGAGAATTGGATTAGGGAAACCCAAGCTACTATACAGGGAAAACAAGCTTACTAATCTTTGCCTAAAAAGGATACCAAAATTTGAAGTATCAAGCAACGACTTGTATAAGATCTAATATTATCCTTAATTTCTTACATAGACTCAAAACAAAGCATACTATCTATAATGCTATTCTAGATGAAGAGACATTATATATATACAATGATTTCCCCTGACATGCCAACTTGGCAACCTATGAGTAGCATCACTTTCAAGGCTAAAAGGATAAGACAAAAAGACCAAACAAAGATCAAAACATAACTGAAGGGGCCAAGGACAAAATAGAGGAAACAAAATATGGGAACTATCAAATTGATAGCGAATGTTCAAAAATTAGTCATCTAAACATAACTAGTATGAGAGTAAAAATACTATTTCTAGAAAAGCATAATAATTTATGTGATATCCTTGGAATTCTCATATTGTAAATTGGGTAGAAATTCAAAGGCACTCTTTTCCTTGCTATATTTTTCTATATTAGGAATGTAGAAGTCTAGTGCTTCCAGATTCTCCATCTCCACACTTGGATGGATATAAGATTTAAAAGTGTCAAGGTAGCTTTTGAGCCAAGCCTTGCCTTGATCCTTTGTAATGCCTCTCCACTTGAGGAAAAAATGAATGCTAGCATCCATTTTTGGCTATTCTTGGTCAAAGACCTTATGCTCTCAAATAACTAGAGAAGGGTGTCTGGGTACAATGGCCAAATCAAAACTCCTAGGTGGATGAACCATATACATTTCTAGAAGAGGAACCCTAAGTTTCTCATCTAAATTCATAATGGTTTCTTCCAAACCCTTACACCAAAATGGATCAAAAACATTATGGCAAAGTCTTATCATTGAACATTTATCTACTTTGGCTTTGGCCAAACAACCTATAAATGCCCCTATGATATCACTATTAATTCTCCATGAGAAATTGTAGTTGAAAGTATCTTGTCCTAGGACATGACTCACCACAATCCTTGTCATGTCATCCATCGATTTTAATAGACAGTTCCATCTCTTAGGCTTCACATTGCCACAAAACACCATGGTCTGCACTTCTGATACATGGAAAACACACATATTAATATCCATAGTAATATTTAAAAATAGCTCAGGCTAAAAGAGACATGAATGAAATAGGTATAAATAGCAAAATACTACAAGAGAAGGATCTAGAAACACCTCAATTTATGTCGAGATTAGCTAATGCTACCTATGTGATGCCAATGCAGACCAATACTAGATGGAGCCTAACATCATTTCATGATGGAGAAGTAAGGGGAATAAAATGCTAAAGATGTTAAAAGGTGGGCAAAAGGACATAAAGTAGAAATATTAAGTTCTCCTGATGATTAATTGATTGATATTATAGAAGTGTTCTCAAAATAATTGAGAAACTACACTTCTATTATGAAAGATGTCTAAATTAGCTATACTTTTAATTATATAACCGGTCTAATAGACCCATAATAACTCTTCGTCTACCCCTATATTTCTAGTATAAATGAGGAAATTTGATAATACATGGAGAAAAGCACAAAAAGAGAAAAGGACTAGGATATGTGGTATTACTAAGGAGGGGATGCTATTAAAAGGGAAACCTGAATACCCAAGATGGGCTATGAGGTTGATTTGGATGAATTGTCTACTTAAAGTTAGAGCTATTATATGATGTCAATTAGAATGCTTATAATTGACCTCTAAAAAATCAATAAGAGTTGAGGGCTTCTATTAAAACTATCATTGAAGACCAAAATATTTTTTCCATGAACACCTTTGTTTTCCATCTGATCTGCCTTTTTGTTACCTTCCCAAAAAATATGACAGATCTAATTCTCAATGAAATGGTCTAGAATATTAAGAACTTCTTCCAATTTTGAGTTTAAGACCCAATTAGGTGTTGATCTTTTCCTAATAGCATTTAGTACAATTTGTGAGTCTCCTTCAATAATAATCTTAGATACGCCTAAATTTAGAAATTTTTTGAGCCATTCTTGCAATGCTTCTAGTTTAGCTAGATTGTTAGTCGTAGGCTCTATGGATTTGGCCCTTTTGGAAATCCACTTGCCTAACTCATTATTAATGATACATCCCATTCTGATAGGTCCTAGATTGCCTCTAGATGCTTTGTCAAAATTTAACTTGGGGGGCACGGAGGGGTTCCATCTCCAATTCTCCCTTGCTTCTTTATTCTTCTTTTTATATGTAAATGGAGGATTAAAGAGGTTTTTCCAATTCTTTTTCATTGAACCATCCCATCTCAAAAAAGATCCTTCTTCTTGTTGGGTATTCCTAAGGTGAGAGTTTAAAGTCTCAACTATACATGCCTCAATTTTTTTAATAATCTCATCTGGCTGCATGTCTTGGTCATAGAATATTCTTCTATTCTTTTCTTTCCATACCTCCCACATGAGGATAGATGGGAAAATATCCCATAGTCTACTATAGATACCTTTACAACTATCTATTAGCTAGCCCTTAGTAAAATCAACTAGGGATGTTGGCATAGGTGCGTACCAACCCAACATTTGTCTGAGCCATTCCCAACAATATTTTGTATATGTGCATTTGTATAAGATGTGATCAATATCTTCATTATCTTGTCTACAAAGCACACATCTTCATGGGCCCTCAATACCCAACTTGCGGAGTCTGTCGGCCATAAGAATCCTATTTTGAAATGCTATCCATAAAAAGAAACCTGCCTTTGGCAAAAATGACGAATCCCAATAGAGTTTTAGTGGAATTTTCACTTCATCCCATCTTTGGGTGTTAATGAGAGCTCTATAACCATTTTTGACACTGTACCTACCATCTTTTGATGCAACCCATTTGAGATTGTCATTTCTTTCTAATTGCTGGATTTTTGTGCTCTAGATTATTTTTTCATATACCTTTTTTTTCCTACAAGTTCCATGTCTATATTGTTCATAGATTTCTATTCCCAGCATGTGATTCTGTTGATCATTTTTTGGTTTTATAATCACAGACCTTGCACCCCCATAATTTCACTAATTTCTCTTTGATGCATTCTAAGATCCCCAAGCTATCTACTGAAGGATACCCATCCCACAAATCTTCTTAGAATAAAGCTTCATCACCCTTTGCAATGTCCCAAGTGAGATATTTGCTAATAAGGGCATGACTTTTGACTATAAAATTCCAACTTTTAGATCCTTTGGGGAAGGTGCTTATTCTAAAGATGGAATAGGGTTTAGTTGCATTAAGGTACTTGTTATACATAATTTTAGCCCATTTATGTTCCCTTTTTGCAAAAAGACACTAGGTGAGTTTCGCTCCTAAAGCTTCATTTTGCCAAATCAATTTTAATACCTAGACCTCCTAACTCCTTTGGCTTACATATATTATCCCATCTTATGAGGGCCATTTTTTTATACCCCGTGATGCTATAGATCCGCACTTCCATTTCAAGTTTGGTATTAATGAAAAAAATTTCAGATAAAGGAAGACAAGAAAGTAGATAGGTTGGGAGGGTGGACATAACTGATCTAATCTTAGTTACTTTACCAGCTTTTGTAAGCCATTTATCTTTCCATCCTCCTATCCTAGCATCTAATCTATCCAGAGTAATTTTACACACCTTAGTGGATTTACTTCCTTTTTCTAACTTGATTCCTAAGTATTTACTAGGGAACATGCCTCTTTTATACCCCATGATGCTGTAGATTTGCACTTCCATTTCAGGTTTGGTATTAATGAAAAAAAATTCAGATTTTGTAGCATTCACTTTTTGACCCGATGCTTCCATATACTGTTGAATGATAGTCCTAATGTTTAGGGCCTCTTTTTTAGTACTTTCACTAAGTAGAATGGTATCATCTACAAATTGTTGGTGGGTAATATTGGGGAGATTTCCAGTTATATAAATTCCATTTATTTCCCCCTCATTGTGAGCCTTAGTAATTGCTCTCCCAAAGGCCTCTGCCATAATAATATATAGGAATGGTGATAGAGGATTTCCTTGTCTAATACCTCTTGAAGTGTCAAAGAAACCTTTAGGGGTCCCATTAATAAGGACTAAAATTTTTGTAGTGGAGATGCACTGGTAGATGAAATTAATCCATTGGTGCGAGAATCAAAAGGCTTCTAAAGTTTTACATAAGAACCTCCAATCAACCATATCATATTCTTTTTGGACATCCAATTTCAAGAACATGCTTGCCACTTTATTCTTATTGGCTGAATGTTGCATTTCTTTAATGATAAGAATTCCATCTAGGATCAATCTACTTGGAACAAAGCCAGTTTGTTCTTCTGATATGATCTTAGGAAGAATTAATTTAAGTTTATTTACTAAAATTTTAGATAAGATTTTATAGATAGTATTGTAAAGAGCTATAGGGTTATATTTTTTAGGAATCAAGGCAAGAAAGGTGTAGCTGATTTTAGACAACAACAATCTACCATTTCTTGATGCTTCAACTGCTTTCCAAAGGTCAACACCAATAATGTCCCAATATTTTTATAGAAGGTGGTCTGTAATTTGTCTGGACCAGGAGATTTTTTAGGGTTCATGCTAAATAACACCAATCTAACTTCTTCGAAGGAGATAGGTTTGTTTAAAGCTTTGTTATGTTCTAATGTAATCACTTTAGGTATGGTTTTGAGCATTTTTGCTTGAGCTACCCTATTCAAGCTATCATAGTTGTTTAGTATGTTTTGAAAGTGACTCAAAAAGTTCTCAGCTATTATGTCTAGGTTTTCAGTGATAGTACCCAATGGATATTTGATTTTTAATATTTTACTTTTAGCTCTATTATGTAGGGTGGAATTATGAACAAAATTTGTATTTCGATCTCCTTCTGCTAGCCATTTTTCTCTTAACTTTTGCCTCCAAAAGACTTCTTCTTTACCCAATACATTTTCCTTCTTAGCAAGTAATTCTTTTTCTAGAGAAAAGCTGTCATTATCCATCCCCTTTCTAATTACCTCTAAATGTAGTTCTTATAATCTTTCCTCAATCTCTAATTTTTCTTTAAATATATTATTAAAGTGTTCTTTGTTCCACTTAAGTATGTTTTCTTTAAGCATTTTCATTTTGGAGACAAAAATATACATTTTAGAACTTTTAAAATTACCTTGATTCCACCATTCTTTAATAAGTTCAAGAAAGTCTTTGTCTAAATTTTTTTTTTTTTTTACACTTGAAAGGATTTCTAATAGGTTTAAAAGATTCAAAGAATTGAATACAAATAGGGTAGTGGTCTGATCTTGCTATTGGTAGAATTGAGGATTCGATATTGAAATCTAAATCATGCAGTTCTTCTTTGAGAAAAAATCTATCTAGTTTCTCACCTATATAAGAGAAATCTTTCCTTTTATTATTTCATGTAAACTTCCCATTATTAAATGGGATGTTGAGCAAGTTTTTTAGGTCAAACTAGTTTTAAAAATCTTTTGATGCTTGAGAAGTTTGTTGGGTGCCACCAAATTTTTCATCTATATTTAAAATAGTGTCAAAACCACTACCTATGAGAATAAGTTCACTACTATGGTTATTGATAAATATACTAATTTTTTCTTGTAAGAATTGTTTGTTAGCATTATAGATTGGGTCATAAATGTTCACTAAAATGAACTGTAGGTTAGTTTTGATGCTTTTGACTTTGCTGCTCATCCAAGAATTAATCAATTTTAATATATTTAAAGTAACTTTCTTGGGATTCCAAATCATACCTAAACCTCTTGAGGCTCCTTTAGATTCATGTAGGTTAATGTTCCAACTACCTAACCTTTTTTCTAGCTTGGTTCCTTCTTCCTTATTTAATTTTGTTTCTTGTAGTATAATAATTTCAAATTCAAATTGTTTTAAGTTATGCTTTAGTAATCATTTTTTGTTAGGGGTATTTAGGCCCCTAACATTCCAAGTAGTGATCTTCATACTTCCTTGGGAAGGATGTTCCCCTTCCCTGGATTAAGTAATTGACTAATCTTTTGCTACTCTTTTGCTTACCCATCAGCTTCTTTGAGTTCCTTAAGAGATTTCCTACCTCTTTTAGCTTTCATTTTTCCATATTTGGGAGAAATTATCCCTTCTTGGTTCATCTGAATACCCAACTACTCTATGTTCTACACATTTAAAGTAATTTCAGATTGATTTCCTTCTTTTTCATCTTTATCTTCATTTACCAGTTCTTGCAATATTTGTTCTGCAAGGAATCTCTGATCATTTATGAGTTTATCATCTGATGTTGGTAACTTCCTGATGCCATACTCTTTGAGGTCATCACCTTGGATTGTCATTGGTAAATATTTAGTTAACTATAAGTCTTTACTATTTTTGTCTTCATCCTTAATAATTAGTAGATCTCTCTTTAAGTATTCAAAAGTATAGTTGTTTCCACCTAGTTTCAAAACTTGTTGCAATAGATCCTCTTTCTGTATTTCACTACAAAATGTTGGATTCGCCAACATTTTAGGCATTTTTTCAGGAGGGATTTTTTAAAGTTATCCCTGTAAACACTAGAATTAAAAGATCACTCAATTAAAATAACACAATAAAACTATTGTATCCATTACACCTTATGAAGATACATTCACAAAATATAACACAATCAGGCAAGAATAACTACACTCCAAATGAGAGTACCAATAGCATATATTATTGCATCAAAATAATGACATGTAATACATATTTAATTCCTCAATTTATAGGAAATCTTCTCCTTAATTTATGTTGAAAGTGAGAGATTCCTTCACACAAATATATGCTTAAAAATAATAAAACAAATCTAAATATATACAAACTAACTCTCTAAGAGGTGCTAAGTAGGACTTCACCTATGTTTATATCATTTAATGGATGCATGAGCCTTTATATGTCTTAAAACAAAGAAAGAAGAAATAGATAAGAAGAAGGAATCTCCAAGAGGATCTGGGAGTCATTGGAAGCTCTAAAAATGGAAGCTTGGCTTTCTCTGGGTGTTTATAGGAGTTAAATTGTTATTATAATGCATTTTTGGTGCGTGGAAAGCTCTAAATTTGGAACAGGCAATTAACTATTGGCACACCTTTGACTTCTTCAAAAAAATTCTAGCGCACCTTAGGAGAAGCACACCTTGGAAGTAGTGTAGCTAGCACAACTAATGCACCTCAGAAGCTTGCACACCTCAGAAGCTAGGTCCAAAAAACCCAAAAAATTCTTCTAAGTGTCAATTTTCCCGAGTTAGATTTTTTTTGAACTTCACAATTTTCCAGAGTAAGAATTTTTTTTCAACTTCAGAATTTTCTATAGTTAGATTTTTTTTTCAACTTTAGAATTTTCCAGAGTTAGATTTTTTTTCTACTTCAGAATTTTCTAGAGTTAGAATTTTTTCTAACTTAAAGAATTTTCCAGAGTTCAATTTTTTTTCAACTTTTGGATTGTAGAGGTGATTTCTCGAGGAGCTAATAATTCTAAAGCTTCATATTTTACCCTCACTTCCCTATGAACATCATGAAGTGTGACTTCTTGGGCATTCCCTGGAACTTGAAATTCATGGGTTTGAGCGTGATCTTGGCAACTACAAAAGAAAAGGATGTCATGGTAATGTTTAGGACCTCAAGGGGCCTCTAGATGTTTTAGATATGTGCATCTACGCACCTTAAGAGATAATTCATTCACCAAATCTTCAAATTGTGTACCTTTAGGGAATTGTGCAAGGTGCTCAATTCACCAAAAAAAATCAAAGTTCTCTATTTTGAAAATGGTTTCTGGGTTTTTCTTAGACTATGTCTAGGAGAACTCTCATGTACTTATTTTTTTCCCTTTTTAATGATTTATGCACTCTTTATAGCCAATAATTTTCATAGATTCAAACTCCTGCTTCTTCTATCTGAACTCCCAAAGTACATGTGTTGAATCTTATCATTAACAATTTGATAAGATGAGGAACTTGTTCTAGTTCATGTGTCCAAACTTTGTATCTTTGATCTTTAGTGTAAATTGCTCAATTTTTTCTTCTCTCTATCTACCCGATCCTTGTTGGTCAAAGACCAGGTGATCTAGATTACACATAACAATCAAATGTTTGAAATTTTTCATATCTTTTTTAACAAGCTTTTCTAGGTCCTTCTAACTGGCTTTTTCAGAGGTCTTCTATTCAAAATTTAAGTTGAAACTTTCATCGGTCTCTAAAACTGGGCAGCCAAAGGCTCACTATTTTAGACATTGAGATTAGATTTTTACTTATTCTTTCCAAAGGTTTAAACGGTTTTGAATTCCAAGCTCTAGGTCAAAATTTATGACCACAACAATTTAAGGATGCCTTTTTACCTACACAAAGAAGCAAATATTAGTTCGAAGAGTTGAAAATATAACCCAAAACCAACCCTAATTAACAAAAAACCTATCCCAAATGCTCCAAAATAGTGAAAAACCAATTTAGTCCTACCTAATAACCCTGAAAAGAAAAATAGTGCACCTTGCACACCTTCACAGGTGCGCTAGGTGCACCAAAAGTGTATTCCAAGAGTCTTTTGGGCACGGTTATGCACCTGCACACTTGCACACCCAAGTGAGGTGCACACATGCATAGTATGTGTGAAGGGGAGACTTCATTTAAGTTTTTATGTGTGCAAAGGGTGCCTATGTTATTTTTTAGAGAAAGGTGTGCATGTGCGCACCTTGGGGAGGTGTGCACATGCATACCTTTCCTTTATTTTTCATTTATGTATGAATAAAGGTGCACACTTCTACACATAGAACACTTGTGCACCTTGCAATGGTGAGCATGTGCGCTAGGTGGGCTAGTGTGCCCTTTAGCACCAAAAGACCCTTTAACACTCTAATTGTCCAGTTCTGACCTCTGGGTTTCTTAATTAGAGGACCAAGATTTGACCCAAACTCCAGGTGGAGTTTCCAAAATGACCCAGGCCCTAGACTAGGGGTCTAGGAAACAAAAATTCTACTAGGGGGTCCCCATTTCTAGAAGAAATGGGGCATGTGTTGTGAAACCACAACACTATGCAATATTCATACTTTTACAATTTGATCTCCTCTGTGATCACACACATAACTTGCACACTCTTCTCCTCACATGCTCACACATACATTCTCTATCTCAAAATAGGGTTTAGATGTGTCTATTTAAAGACTTCTAAAGAGTTTTCTAGATGCTTCCCCTTTTAGCCTCTTCATCTAATTTGTTGATCACCACTCATAGGGATATGTGATCCATGTCATAAACATGTAATAGCCCCAGTAACACCTCTACTAATATTAAATGTTGTGTCTATGTCAACTTAACATGGTTTACCTCAAATTTTGTATCATTTCTGACTTAAATGTCAATTCTATGTTGCTTGACACTTACTGTCTCTGATATTGGGCATTTACTATTCTTCCTCCTAAATCTTGGTCTCAACTGTACTCGATACCTTCTCTATAACTCAACATCAATATGCTCTTTCTATTCAGCAATCACTAGGCTTGTCTTAAACTGAAAATACTTGGTGACCAAATAATTTCTCAACTCCTATAGAGCTTGATATGTACATGTTTATTTACAAGTGTTTCACACGACTCAACCTATATAGAGTAGCTTTGTCATAGTGATGATCATCTAACTTTTCCTTGTATATGATTAAGTGTTTGACACTAATAGACAACAAAACTTAGAGATACCAAAAATCTCCCCCTTTGGCATTAGTGGAAAAAATACTTTGTCATGATTACATCTATACAAAAAAAAAAACTAAGAGTACTCCGCCAAGCATATGACTCAATTCTTATAGAGCTTCAAAAATTTTGTTGACTGACGAATGAATAATCAATGAACAATATAACAATTCATAAGTAGTCTAATCACTCTGCTTCATACCATATTTGTCTTCTGAATTCTAAATCTGACCTGATTGAACTCCATGATCTCAAAAATGTCCCATTAAATATGTAATCATCAATATTACATGCCCCACTTTTTTGTCACTCATGGCTTTGGCTTGGGTTGAGTGGGTGGAATCAAACCATATTTTTCAATAAATGGTTTGTATACTTGGTTGATTGTGGAAAGAACAGGATCTCAAGTGGTTCCTGTTGATTCCAATACATGAATCTACAATTCCAGTATTGTAGCCAAGTCAATCAAACTGTCAATAATTGAAAGATTATGATCTACATGAATTAGATCCTTTGTTGATTTCAGTTCACGTTGCATAACCTCTAGATGAGGTATTAACATTGAATAAATTGAGATCAATTTGGCCCACATGTTTCTACCACCTATTTTTAACTCAACCAATTTACCTTGTGCAAACAATAACTTATTATAGTACAATGTACAAGATTTAGCTGACTACGAAATAGAGCTGCCCGATTGCTTCATCTTAGCTTGAATCCATTGTATATTTTCTTGAAAGTCATTTTTAAATCTTGGTATATCACATAAAATATTATACAAGTTGTGTATCATATGCACAAGTTCTTATGCATTTTGTACATGGGTCTGTAGTTCAACCTTATGCTTAGTAATGGTTGTAGAGATTTTCTCTATGACCTTATTTTAAAATTTCTTTTTTGACCATGCCATTAAATTCTCATTAGTTTCAATATATCCATCATTTATTTGTTCAAAAATTTGTACAAGTTGGGAGAGAATTGGATCTTTTCTATCAAAATTTTGTACATCAAATGCATCAACAAATATATCCTTTATTTCATACAACACTTGTCTTTGTTGTTGCTCTCTTCTCATTTCTTCTTGTTTCTTTTTCTTCACCAAAATCTCTTGCAACATAAATTTTTTTCCTCTAGAATGAGATTTTCCAAGTCCCACTTTGGCATCTCAATGACCTCGTCCAAACTAACAGAAATATCTAGTGAACTGTCCTTTATTGCTTTGCCTTTTCTAGGGGACATAGTGTTGTTGCTTGACACTATCTTTATAGGAGTAGGTGATGGGGTATCACCACTCGATCTTGTCTGAACTTTAGTGCTAGAGACAAAAACTATAGCATTTAACATTATATTTTCTATTCCTTATCCTTCTTCTTGGCTTCCCTCAATGTGAGGTCCTAAAACGTTTGGTCCTTCTTGACCTTTGGTAGAAGTTTTTATACTAGTTTTATCTTCTAATTTCTCTACCTCTTCCTCTTCTACCTTAGCATCTGAGGGATTTTATTTCTCATCAACTGGCATGTCAAGTGTGGTGGCATGAATAGGTGAAATTTTTCCTTGAGGGCTTGGCACACTTGAACTCTCTTCATCACTGTGATCATCTTCAATGTTCATGGTCTCAATTGATTTCTCTTATTCAACTCCCTTAATGGTTAGACCAAAAATTCTTTTCCACAATAAATCATTTTGATGTACTATAGGTTCAATTTTATTTTGAAGAATCATAAAAATTCTAAACTATGATTCTTGCTTTAGATTCTTCAAATTTCCTAAAGGGCTCTACTTCTGCATCAATTTCTTCCTTAAGTAGTGCATCAATATTTGCACTCACATTGTCACTGTCAATTTCATAATCAAATGAGTTGAGCCATGCTTTCCTAGGCTTCACTTCCTATACAAATGTATTATCGATGTCTACTAGTAAGCATACATCATTATTGTATTTCATCACTAGCTCTAATGGGATCCTCAACCTTTTCTTCATTCTTTGTTTAAACTCTTCAAAATACATATCTATAACATTCCCAAAAATTTCTCCTAAGTTATGTATTCATTTATCTATCTTGTGACAAGTTTTCCTTGCTCCCAAAAAATGTTTCCAATAGTAGGGAAATAATTATGAGTATAAAAGAAAATGGACATAATCAATGATCCAAACTTACATGTTGAATTCTTTTCCTTTTCGATGGATGTCATATTTTCTACCAACTATGATCTCTGCAACTCAGCAAGATCATATTCATGATCCTTCATAACAATCTTTCATTCTTGATCAACTTCCATGCATGGTACACTATTTAGTCTACTCAATTGATAGAATTTGTGAGAAATCACTCTCACTGTAAACTCAATCACTGGATCAGTGATGGTAGAGATGGACAACCCTCATCCATTTCACTAGGCCTTTGTGTTAGCCTAAATTTATTCTTTTCTTAGAGAATGTATAGTATTCTTCTTATCCAATATAGGATACCTTGTAACCTTGTGAATCATCTTCTTAGAGATCACAATAGGTCCATTATCTAGCCATAGCTTCATATCATAGATTCTTCTTAGCACTACCTTAATCCATTTAATCTTGAAATTCCTCAGGAAATCTAGGGCACAAGTTAACCCTTTTCTTTCAACAATTTTGAATACTCCTTCATCACATAATTTTTTATATGCCTCTCAAATCTCATAATCACCAACTTCTCCAATATCATACATGTAACAAGTTCGTACATCATGAATCATAATTACTTTAGGTGGTATCAATAATAGCACACCCATTGAATCAAGCACCATTCCTCACCAATTGAACATTACTTAATTCTAGGGTACCCACAAGAAGCTGGGTCGCAATTTCGTGGAAGTCAAATCTGCGAAATTGTACTTCTTAGAAATGGGTACTTGATTTTCTTAAAATTGGGTACCCGTTTCTAAAATCATGGTTCAAGCACCCAAGCCATGATTCAAAAATTGAGTACTCAATTATTGAAAAGCAGATCGGGTGCTCGAACCACTTAAAAATTAGGTGCCCGATACCTTTACAAATTGGGTACCCGATTTCTTAAAAATCGAGTACCCGATTTGTAAAATATCGGGTACCTGATTGTTAAAAGTTACAAATACCCACTTTTATGTGTTTTGGGGGTTATTTTTACCATCTGAAAAATGGGAGCCTGATTTGAGAACAATACAAGAGCCTGTTTTACACATCTATCAACTGCCCCATGCTGCTATTTTCGGACATACCAAGCATTTTAATTTGTTTTGTACTATTTTACTTAATTATTTTCAGTTTCATGTTTTATATGTACATCAATTTATTATTTTTTTTTATAGTTTTAATATATGTAAAATTGTAAATTTACATTTTTAATGAGCATTATCTTTAGATTATTGTATCTGTTAATTTAAATAATAGTTTCATACATGTTCATTTAAAAATTATTATTTAGATGTTTTGAAATGTATTTAATGTATGTATTTATTACAATGTTGAATGATTAGATTAGATGTAAATTCATTGTTTAAACATGTAATTAAAAATAAATATTGATTTCAAATAACTAGTGATTAATTATCTAGATTAGTTTGTAAACCATATAACAAAGAAAGTATTTAAACTAACTATTATCTCGACCTAAGCATATAGTTTTGTACATTAAAACCCTAAACATATAACTAAGTATTTAATTACGTAACACCCACCAAGGGATCCAAACACAAAACTTAGTATTTAATGATTTTACTTATTGTATTGTACTTTGTTTCATGGATCGAAAATGGATGATGTAAACTATTTTATAAATGTATATTCTTTCAGCCTTTCATACCCTGTGACATGTACAGTGGATGATTGTGCATTCTGAATTAATTTGCCGAGAGACATTCAAAAAAAGAGTATATTATTTAAATGGATTGAACTCAAGTAGTTATTCTTTCATGTGGATATGTTATTTATTTTACTTCTAGTACTTATAATTATTTAAAAATGAAATGTAAATGTGCTCATTAAGGGATGTAATCTCTTATGTTTTTTATGTAAATTATTGTACATGTTATTGCTTGCTTAGTAAAACTTAGATTAGTTCTTTGGATCCATTGGCTAGGTGTCATTTAGGATTAACTATAATCCAAATTTTAACTAAAACTCTAATCATAACTCTTACTATCATCCTAACCATAATCTTAATTTGCTAAAACCTACACCCTAATATATAAATAATTGAATAACTATCCTAAGAACCAAGTACTAATTATAAATGTCAAACCATAATCGTAACCTTAAATGATAAACTATTATCCTAGAGGAGCATCATATCTACATCTATATGTCATATGAATCTAAAAACATTTACATATCTAATTACATCATTTATTGCATAGGAAGGATTTAAAAATTTCATTATATTATCCATGCATATCATATCAAAAGAATCATATAGAGACATGTCATTTACTACATCCATCATAGATAGTCAAGAAGGGTACTTAGGTAAATTTATATATAACATGATATTATAAGAAAAGAAAAATACCATATAGGAGCATCTCATGTATAAACTAGAAAAATTGATCATGACACATGTAATGAGATCAAATAATATTTGTAATCATCACATATACTATCAATGTATGGGGTTGATATAATCAAAATATCAAAAAATGAGTGATATCAAAGCATTATCAATATCAAGGTCTTAAAATGATATGAAGACAATGATACATCATAAAAAAATTAGAAGAGAAGAAGGCATCAGGCATCTAATTAAATAACCCTCCCTCACCATCAAGAGGTGGAGGTGGAACATTAGTGTGAGTAGGAGGGACTATACACCCTTGGATGCCTAAGAATATATAGAGAAGTGAATAACTTGTCTTTCCACTAGAATAGTTGTTGAGTATTCATCATAATAGTAAGCCTCTCTAGAGTTATGATAAGTGGCCTCACATTGTGTAATCCTCAGTTGAGAAGTTAGCTCTGCAATCTGCCTGTCATGATCGATTACCATGCTAGCTCAGATGACCACCTTTATCTAGACTATCACCTAGTACTATGCTACTCTCAATATTCTCAAGAGTCTCCTAATGACATCTTCTTATGTGGGCTCTCCTTTGGCTTCCTGCTCTAGAGGCCCATTATAAAACATTAATAATTTAATATAAAAAATCAATTTTAAAAAAGGGGCACTGATTCATTAATTAATCCTAACATAATTAATCAAATCAAGTTTTTAAATTCTATGGCTAGAACTATTAATTAAATGAATTAATTAAAAAGATCAATTATCCATATCATCACTAATGAAAAATGAAATTAATTCCCACCAATAAAGCTTAATCATGTATTGATCAATCATGGATTCAACCTCCACCACTCATGGAGAATGAATCCAAACCATTGAACTCCCAGATATTTCTATTAATGTGCCATCAACTCAAGCTTTTGAGATATCTACATTTTTTGTAATAAGGTTATGCAAATCATTCTAGGTGATCTGCAAGTGCTTTTGAGTGAATTATGGGCATTTGAGAGCTAATCCATATATTACAAGATCATAATCTCATTACACTTTATAGCTTTCTAGCATCATGTAGGATTTATTTAGTGTGACTTGAGTTCATGATTACATCCATTTTATGATTACATGCACCTAATTTACAAAATATTAAACCTTGACATTAAGTTTTACATTTTAATTAAGTCAAGTCTAACCCTTATCCTAAACCTTTATATCCTAAATGCTTAACCCTTAGACTAACTAAGTTATCCTAAACGCTAAACCTTTATCCTAAAAATAATCATAAATTCTAAGCACTTCTCCTAATTCTAAATAAAAATATTAAGCTTAAATGTTAAACCCTAATCTTGACCTTAACTATGATTTACATGTAGAAGGTTAGGGTTTAACATTTAACATTTAACATTTAAGATTATGATCTAGTATTAGGATTTGTATTCAATTCTAGAATATAAATAGGATCTAAGTATTATAATTTATAATTTATAAGTATATTTAGATATATGATTAAGGTTTATAATCAAGGTTTATAATTAAGATTTATGATTAAGGTTTATAATTAAGGTTTATATCCAACAACTCATTAAAACACCTTAAGAAAAATGATAATTTATGAAGTTGCTTCCACCTACAAATCATAATTATGAAAACATATTTTATTAATTTTGAAACTATTGAGGCTAATTTTTGGATGAGCCAAGAGTAGTTCGCAAGTGGAAGACAAGTAAGCATCCAAAAGTAATTATAAAAGATGTGATCAAGTAATATAATACAAAGTTTTCTAATAGTAAAAAGACTTTGGTCATAATTAGAAAATGCAATTAATATAACACATTCCAACATAGAGATTTAGAGAAAAGAAAGGTTCTATTAGCAATTCATAACAATTGTTAAATGATAAGATAAGATTTAAATTACTAAAGAAGATATTAAATATAAGTTTAAGTATTATGATTAGAATTAGGATTATTATGGTTAGGGATAGGGTTCATGTATTAGAATTAGGATGATCTAGACTTATAGTTTGCTTTAAAGCAGATAATATTTAGGATGAACTATAATCATAAATAATAATCAAATCATAATTCTATCTCTAAGCTTGCATTCTAATTGTAACCTTAACTCTCATCCTAATGCCATCTATTATATATCCTTTAAAGTAGCTTATATATACCTCTATATATATTATGCCAAGAGTAATCGTTCTCGAGGCGCCTATTTTCATTTAATGCCAAGGTTATTTTAATCACAGTTGGGATTTATGAAAATGAAAGTAGGCGCCTCGAGAACAATTAGTCTCGACGTAATATATATAGAGGTATATATAAGCTAGTGGCAATCGCGGCGCAATAGGAAAAGTATTTTTAATTTTTTTCCTATTTTTTAAAGGTTATTGTTGAATTATTTATTTCTTTTTAAATACAATTGTATAAGCTTACTATAAAAATGTAATAGTGTAAACTTACTATAAAATTATTCTTGAATATATTTTTTAAAATTCTATATATGGTGTTTATTTGCATCACTTTAATTCAGTTTTATTTTAAGCATATTGTTACGTAAAATGTTATATTGAAGAGTAGAGTTATAGTTAGGGTTAGGGTTAGTGTTAGGGTTGGGGCTATTGTTAGGGTTTGAGTTACGGTTAGGAATAGAGTTACAATTAGAGTCAGGATTAGCATTAGGGTTAGGGCTAGGGTTATTTTTAGGATTATGAATCTTGTTAGGGTTATAGTTAAGGTTAGGTTTAGAATTAGAGTTAGAGTTAATGTTAGGATTAGGGTTAGAATTTGGGTTACAAATATAGTTAGGGTTAGAATTAGAGTTAGGGTTAGGGTTCAAGAAAGGGCGAGGGTAACAATAAGGGTTTAGGTTAAACATATAGTTAGGGTTAGGATTAGAATTAGAGTCAAAGTTTGAGTTAGAGGTAGAGTTAGAATTGGAGCTCAAATAAGGGTTAGAGTTAGAGTTTAAATTAGGGTTATAATTAGGGTTAAAATTAGGCTTAGGGTTAGGGTTAAAATTAGATTTACGGTTAGAGTTAGAGAAAGGGGTAGAGAAAGGGTTAGTTTTAGGGTGATGGTTAAGGTTAGGTTTATATTTAGAGTTAGGGTTGTATATAGAGTTACATCAGAGTTAAGGTTAGGATAAGGGTTTGAGTTGGGGTTAAGGTTAGGGTTAGGGCTATGGTTTTCATCTAGATTAAAGTAAGGGTTAAGGTTAGAGTTAGAGTTTTGAGTCAGGGTTAAGGTTAGAGTTCGGGTTAGGTTACGATTTTAGTGAAGGTTAAACTAAGGATTAGGGTTAGGATTAGAGTCTAATTATGGTAGAGTTAGATTTACAGTTAGGGTTATATTTAGGGTTAGAGTTAGGGGTAGGATTATGGTTTAATAAAAAAATAATTTTCTTTTTGGTATATTGTAATGTAAAATGTTATAGTCAAACATAGATATATGGTTAGGGACAAAGTTACCATTACAGTTAATGTTAACCTTAGGGATAAAATAAGGGTTAGGTTTAGCATTAGGGTTACGGCTGGAGTTAGGGTTAGGTTTTGAGTTATGGTTAAGGTTAGGGTTAGAGTTATGGTTATGGTTAAGGTTTGGATTAGAGTTATGTTTATGGTTAAGGTTAGGGTTAGAGTTATGGTCATAGTTAAGGTTAGGGTTAGAGTTATGGTTATGGTTAGGGTTAGGGTTAGTGTTATAGTAAGGCTAGGGTTAGGGTTTGAGTCAAGGTTAAGGTTAGAGTGAAGGTTAGGGTTTGAGTCAAGATTAAAGTAAGGGTTAGGGTTAGGGTTAGAGTCCAATTATGGTAGTGTTAGATTTAGGGTTAGAGTTATGCTCATGGTTAAGGTTAGGGTTAGGGTTAGGGTTATTATAGGACTCGAGTTAGGGTTATTGTAGGGATAGGGTTAGGGTTTGAGTCGGGGTTAAGGTTAGGTTTAGGATTAGGGTTAAGGTTTTAGTTAGGATTAAATTTAGGGTTAGGGTTAGGGTTAGAGTCTAGTTATGGTAGAGTTAGATTTAGGGTTAGAGTTAGGGATAGAGTTATGTTTATGGTTAAGTTTAGGGTTAGAGTTATGCTTATGGTTAAGGTTAGGGTTAGACTTATGGTTATGTTTAGGGTTAGGGTTATAGTAGGGCTAGGGCTAGGGTTAGGCTTAGGGTTAGGGCTTGAGTAAGGGTTAAGGTTCTAGAGTTATGGTTAGGGAAAAGTTTTGAGCCAAGATTAAAGTTAGGGTTAGGGTTATGGTTAGAGTCCAATTATGGTAGAGTTAGATTTAGGGTTAGAGTTAGGGACAAATTAATGTTTATGGTTAAGGTTAGTGTTAAAGTTAGGGTTAGGGTTAGTGTTAGAGTTAAGGTTCGGGTTAAGGTTAGAATTAAGGTTAGGGTTAGTGTTAAGGTTAGGGTTAAGGTTAGAGTTAAAGTTAGGGTTAGCATTAGGATGAAAATTAGGGTAAGGGATAGGGTTTGAATTAGAATTAGGGTTCTTGTTAGGGTTAGAGTTACAGTTAGGGTTAGAGTTAGAGTTAGGGTTAAGGTTAGGTTTAAAATTAGAGTTAGAGTTGGGATTAGGGTTAGGGTTAGAATTGGGGTTAGAAATATAGTTAGGATTAGAGATAGAGTTAGGGTTAGGGTAAGGGTAAGAATTAGGGTGAGGGTTAGAATTAGGGTTACAAATATAGTTAGGGTTAGTGTTAGGGTTAGAATAAGAGTTAGGGTTAGGGTTAGAGATAGAGTTAGAATTAGAGTTTGAATAAGGGTTGGAGTTAGAGTTAGAGTTAGGGTTAGAATTAAGGTTAGGATTAGAATTAGTGTTAGAGTTAGGGTTATGGTTAGTGTTAGGGTTATGGTTGGGGTTAGCATTAGGGTTAGGATTAGGGTTAGTGTTAGGATTAACATTAGGGTTAGGGTTACAATTAGAGTTAGAGTTAAAATTAGAGGTAGTGTTAGTGTTCATATAAGAGTTAGAGTTAGAATTAGAGTTAGAGTTAGGGTTCAAGTTAGAGTTAGAGTTAAAGTTAGAGATAGAGTTGTGATCAGGGTTAGATTAGGGTTAAGGTTAAAGTTACCTGATTAGATTTAGGGTTAGGGTAAGAGTTAGGGCTAGGATTATGATTAGAATTAGGGTTAGGGTTAGAATTAGCATTAGATTTAGGATTATAAAGGGTTAAGGTTAGAGTTAAGGGGAGAATTAAAGTTAGAGATAGAGTTAGAGTTAGAGTTAGGGTTAGGGTTAGGGTTAGGGTTAAAATTAGAATTATCTAGCTAGAGTTAGAGTTAGAGTTAGGGTTTTTGTTATTATTGCTATTAAGATAATTTTTGGGTTACTAATCATATTATAGCTAATAAAATTATAATTAATAAATATTATTACTCTAAATTATAATTATAATTTAGAGTTAGGGTTAATTGTAATCACACTCTCTCTCACATGTCCCATTCTATAATTACCCCCCCCCCTCCCCTAATAATGTATACCCTCCCCACTCCCCCTACGTTGTTCTCTTTGTCCATCTCTTTCTCTACATATACACATCTCTCCCTCCATAATTATTGTCATTGTCTATCACTATCCATCATACTCTTCCTCTCCCCATCATTGTCTACATCTCTTTTGGGCCTTATATATTCTTTTTCTTATTTAGCTCATCTCTCCCTACTCCCCTTCTATATATCTACATCTCCTGCCCCCTCTAATCATCTCTCTCTCTCTCTCTCTCTCTCTCTCTCTCTCTCTCTCTCTCTCTCTCCCTCTTTATTTTTCACTACATCTATCTATGTCTACCTCATGTCTCTCACTCTCTCCCCCTTGTCTCACTCTTTCTCTCTACCACATCACCTCATGTGATCTCTCTCTCTCTCTCTCTCTCTCACACACACACACACACACACACACACACACACACACACACACACACACACACACACACACACATCTTCATGTTTATATATCTCTAAAATTCTCTCTCTCTCTCTCTCTCTCTCTCTCTCTCTCTCTCTCTCTCTCTCTCTCTCTCTCTCTCTCTCTCTCTCTCTCTCATGGCCTCTCACTCTCCACCATCTCCATCTCCATCTATTTTGGACCCTTCTTATGCTTTTTCTCTCCATGGCTCATCTCTCCCCCTCTCCCCTTTTCCTTCTACCCCCTCTAAGATTATCCCCCCCCCCTCTCTCTCTCTCTCTCTCTCTCTCTCTCTCTCTCTCTCTCTCTCTCTCTCTCTCTCTCTCTGTCTCTCTCTCTCTCTCTCACACACACACACACACACACACACACACACACACACACACACACACACACACACACACACACACACATTGCATCATGTTATTTATCTCACTCTTTCTCTATATCACGTCACCTCATGTTAATTCTCTCTCTCTCTCTCTCTCACACACACACACGCACACGCACACGCACACGCACACGCACACGCACACACACACGCAAAAACACAAACACACACACACACACACATACGTCACCTCATGTTATTTGTCTCTCTTTAAATTTGACTTCATTTCTAAAGTTTGTCCCAATTTATAATTTTTGTTTGTATTTCTATAATATAAAATCAAGTACATTTAATAGAACTTAATTATCTTTAATAGTTTTTTATGCAATTAATAAATTTAGGTAAAATTTTATAATTTTTATATTTGATTTAAGTAACAATTTTATTATCTTTTATTTCTTTAATATAAATATTATGTTAAAATTCATTTGTAAAATCTAAAATAATTTCTAAACTTCAATATTTTACAACCTCCAAAATCTTATTATTTTAATAATAAAATAAAATTACATATATAAAAATCTTTATTTTTAAGATTTGAAAAAATAATAAACTTTCATATAAAATGAAAACTGCAAGCGAAACAGTAACCAAAAAAGATTTACAGAAAGTTTTTCCTTTCTACTTTACAATTCATTACCAAAATAATAGCAGATTTTCAAAAGAAAGAGAATATTTGTGAAAATAAAAACTTAGTAATAAGTTTTTCTAGATTTAGTACTATTCTTTGGATGAACTCAGAGATATTAATAATCAATATTTGTAATAATAAAATTAAAAACAACATCAAGACTAACAATAATTATAAAAAAATTAAAAATAGCAGCAACAATAACAATAAGAAAAGAGTAATTTCTTTTAGTGTTTTGTCTCTTCCATGCACCGTTTAATCTAATAGTCATGCACCAATTCACCAAATAAGGAAAAGAATGTAACATGCAGTTTGAACTTTGAGTTTTTAGAATCATGAATTTACACATGAAATACGGAGAATCAAGCAATTATAAATTATTAGTCACAAGTTCTACAGCTGTCTATGTTTGTTATAGCAGCAGTTACATAGGAATCTTGGGTCAGTCTCATTCGATAAAATTAGATTAAGTACAAAGTTAGTCTTGATTGTAGTGTAGTTAAATAAGCATGTGAAAGTCCATATGAGGCATTTCTCAATATAAAATATGGCAATTGTAATCTATTTTAAGCAGACGAATTAATACAAAAATTGAAGTTTTTTCTCCATTCTCGTTTTGCTGTAGCAATTGTGTTTTTGATATTTTTGATAAGTGTTGTAGCATGTTATATTTAACATTAAATTAATCTTTATTATTATATTTAACAATATTTTCAAACATTATTAAAGACTCTAAATACAACCAAATCACATAATCTAAGAACTAAAACATAAGTACCCATCACAGGAACAATTAGAATGTCCAAAATTGCTAAAATAATTGCACCTGCAACTGCCGTTACAAAAGCAATTTGTTCCTCCAATCTGTTATCTTTCTTAGACTAAAGGAGCACAAGAAAAAGTGAGATTGATATTATGAGTTACAAAAGAAATTTGAATATATTTATAAGCATTTCTGCTCAGAGATTTCCTATAACATTGTGTTAATACCAGATTTCCCTTTTTTTTTCAATTGTATTGCTAAGAAAATCACCATGGCTGCACTCTATATCCAGAGCAATTATCACATTGGACAACTCGTGTAGCATTGACATAAGTATCCACACCATTTTCCAATGAAGAATCCCATTAGAATGCCACACGCTAGACATCGTGACAAAATTACAAACCAGTGGGAATGAGCCAGAACCTCTCAATCTGCACTTAACCAGATTAAACCACTGAAAGAACAGGTAGCAGGAATGAACCTATAAATTGGAGCCATAGCAGAGCCAATTCCAAATGCATATCCAGATCCAGAGTCAGTCGTTTACATTTAATCCATTCCCATTCAGTCCCAGTAACGCGCTAATAACGTCAGGAAGCTCCATGCATGAATTAGAGGAAAATGGATAGATTTGGTTAGGAAAGTACATATTGGACCAAAATATTTCAAAAATAGAAAACAAGACACCCCTAAAACACTCCCATCAAGCACCATTAACAATGAAAAGTATTATAAAATATATAAATCAAATAGATTTTGAATACAAATCTAAATCTAAATCAAACATGCAAGACTAAACTATTAAATGCAAGCCTAAATAGTTATGAAGAGAATTCTAAATCTACATGAAATTAATTAAAATTGAAATCTAAATCAAAGTAGAATATTATAACTAATTTTGAATTTCAATTTACATCTACATCTAAATCTAAATGAAAATGTAAATAAAAAATAGAAATCTCACCTGCAAAAATATTACTCCAAAACTTCAATCTACTCCTATTCAAAAACTCCAATCTAATCCTCCAATAACCTCCACCTCTTCCTTCCTGCAAAAACATAAAATGAAAATGAAATGAGGAGCCTTGGTTTTATAACTTCTGAGAGGCTCCCCATATCCCCCAACAGATGTCTCTTCACATTCCATGAATTTGTTTCAAATTCCCCCACTCCCTGCAAAAAATAAGCATGAATGTGCATGCAAAATTATATTTAACAAAAAAAAAATCATATTGAAATTATTTTGCCCTTATTTTTTTGGGCCCTATTATTTTGGGCCTATTATTTCGACCTCCATTTGGCTTCCTATTATTTCAGCCAGCTATTATTTCGAGAATTCTTTTTTAATATTTAATTTCAAAGTTTGTAACCACTCCAATTCTTTTTTATTGATGGAGAATCTTTTTTGGCATATTCTCGTGCTGGGTATTTGTGCTGTGATTGTATAGAATGCCTCTCGGTGTAAAAATAGCACCATAATAAATATCTAAAACCTAAATATAATTCTAAATAAAACTATAATTGTAGGTAAGTTCCCTAACATTAAAGTCATAATCATTATAATAATCTTAAGCTTAGCCATCATGAAAATCGTAAACATAACGAAATTGTAAACCATAACCTTGCCATAATCTTAACTTTTTTTGATCCTGAGATGAACACATAATCCATAATGAGAATACAATCCCCCAGTGTCACAAAATAAGTGTACATGAAAGCAATTAGCTAGGTGGCTCTTGTTTTTAGAAAAGAAACTTTGAAGTAACCTATATAATTTTTATGGAGTATTATTTTATGATTAGACTTAAGTGCTTAACTTTATTTATTTAATTGATATGATTTTAAAGATCTATGCATTTATATAATTGATATTTTAGATTTAAATTTTATTAAATAGTAATTTTTTCATTTTTTATGTTGTTTAAACATATATGCAGATTACATTTGCTAGACCCGCTACTAACCCCTCCCCCTCTCCCACCCTTGCCTTCACCCCCTCCATCTCCACCTCCACCTCCACCTCCACCCCCACCTCCACCACCCACCATAGATGATCTCTATGAGAGCATGAGGCGTAATCTTAATGACTTCATGCATGATATTGAGGCTATCCAACATGAGACCCACCCCCCTCCTCACCTACTATGCCTTGTAAATAGCATGCAAGGCATCATTCACTCTATACATCATCTAGATTCTAATATTGATTCATTCAGATTATGGAGGCAAAACATGCGTGCCTTCTATTCCAATAGCTTATCATATAGAGAGGTTCATAACCTCAATATACGTCAAGGAAATTTTAAAAGCTTTTTTGTAAACCCTAAGATGGGTTAGGAGATTAATGAGAAGAAGCCTCAAATTTCTATTAGGTGGTGCACACATCCATGTATAACAACACATTTTTGGGAGTGGTGGTGGATGGTATTTGACCATCCACCACACACTAATAATGAGGTGCCCATGTACTTCCTTAGGAAGCTATGGGCTGAGTTTGAATTGGGTTTGAAACCCAATTATTTTGATATGAAAGCATTTCAGGGGGTTGGTGGAGGGATGCCTCAGGATAGGCTTGGGGAAAAGTTGAGTGATAGAATGAGAAACTATAGGCAACCTCAGCCCCTTGTACCTCTTCTTGTGCCTATTGTACCAGCTCCACACCATCATCAAATAGTTTCATCTGCTCTTACCTCTTTGAGTTCCCTTTCAAGAAATTTAGTACAACAATGGATGTAGGTAAGACATGTTCATCCACTTGGACATATTTGTACTAGCTGTGGAGGCATATGCACAGGCCCCCAGAGCGATGTTGATGTAGCACATGACTACCATTAGGCTGAGGGTGTTGATTTTGATGATGACATATACGTTGCCCATGGTGATGATAGTGACAAGATTGATGTGTCATCATTTTTTGGCCTCATGCAATAATTTTAATTTAAATATAAAGTACACATAATTATTTAATTTCTACATACATGTGTAATTGTATTAACCATATTAATTTGTACTTTTGAAATAACAGAGGAAGGATGATACTATTCCTCCTAGGAGGTAGTATAGTCTTTTTCGAGACCTATAGACATTGGTGTCCCTCATACGCTATGCACTTTGAATTACATTGTAAAAATGTACATTCAAATTCAAATTTAATAACATGTGCTCATATGTTCTTTTTATTTGATTTTGTAGGGATTATCCGCAGCTACACATTTTGATGTCGATACAGGTCTTGCTCCAGTTACCACTGAGGCACAACCTCAAATACATATGGTATGAACTTTTGACTAAAGACAAATAATTTGTACTATTTTTATGTATGTACATTGTTATTAACTTATAATCTAAACAATTTTGACTCATGTATATATATTTTATGTGTTTTGATTTGACAAATAGGAGATGGATTGTACTCATCCATACAGGCCTCGATATAGTCTATTTTTGACTCCATCTTATGATTATCATGCTAGCATACCTGTAAACACATATGTGACATTGACTAGTACTCAGGTATGATATATATACATGTTAAATTTATAGTGTATAAAAAATGTAATGTACAAATTATGTACATTTTAGTTTGCACACTTTGTAATTATTCATGTATATATAATTTTGACTCAACATTTATGTATCCATAATTTTAGGACTATGTCACCATGAGTATTGCTGAGAGCACAAAACTTAGCCAGATGGAGGTACCTACATCATCCTTTGAGGTCAGTATTGTGATTTATGTACATAATGTATAGTTCATTATGCTCTAAAATCAAATTTTAAAAATGTATGTATTGTAAATTATAGGACCTCACTACTGTTGCATTTGGTAGTTTTCATAGTGTGCCTCCTCCCGTTACTGAGGGAAACCCATCTCATGTGGTATTTTCTTTATTATGTAGTGAATATTTAATTCATTTGCAAGCTAGATTTTGAAACTCATTTCAATTAAGCATGTACATAATGAGACGTGCCTCATGTTACAAAGGATGATCCATCTACCTCATAGGATGTCCCAGACGATGAGACAACTCATATTACACAGGATGATCGATTTGAGTCCTCTTCGTGTGGAATAAAGAGGACATTCGATCAGTCAGATTAGGTCTTGTTGGCACCTGTAGATTGTGTTTTTATGACACATATTGTATATTTTGATACACTTTTTGTTAGGATAGTTAAAATTGTATTATATATGTATTTTTTAACTTCATAGATCATGTTATGATGTATGTTAGACCATGTACTATTTTTTTACAACTTCTTATCATGCTTGTGTATGTAGTATATATTATTATGTTTCATCATATTCTAAGTATTCAAACCATTTTATTTATTGCAACATATTTTATTCATGAACATATGACACATTTTGTAAGTATATATGCTACATGAACAATAATTTTAACTATTTATAGAGCATTAGTACTAATATAAAAAAGCTTGTTGGATAAATATCACATCAAATTTATGCATTGAGATTCATACAAATAAAATTGACCTACAATTAAATAAATATTTTTCATCCTAAAAATTTAAATTTATAAAATTTAGGTAAAGATTGAAGATTTTTTTAATGTGGATGATACCCTTCCTTTCACACATTATGACCCCTTATGATACATTACAATCATTAACATCCCATTTGTGTGTCATATCATAGTTCATGTGTTCTAAGGGGTCCCAATAGGCCCTAAGACTTATTAGAACCTATAAAAAATATTATGACCTATTAGGACTCCTATGTCCCCTTACAAAACACATGTATGGATAATGTACCTAAAATTAATCTAAAATTAGGACCTAAAGTACTAATCCTAATTGACATAATTTTAACTATTTATAAAGCATTAGTAATTATATAAAAAAGATTATTGGATAAATATCATATCAATTTGAGGTAGTTTTAATGTGTCCTAATTGGTCCTAATATATTGTAAGGTTTTGTAATGGGTCTTGGGGCCACTTACAATCTATTATGACCCCTTATGATACATTAGAATCATTAACATCCCATTTGTGTGTCCTATTATAGTTAATGTGTTCTGAGGGATCCTAATAGACCTTGATATGTCCTAGGACCACTAAGAACCTGTTATGACGCTTCATGATAAATTAAGACCATAGTTTAAAATCCAAGAGGAAACATTAGGACTAATTACAACCACTTAGGAACTATTATAATGCCTTTGGACATAGTAGTGTATCATATGATGGTGAATGTGTTCAGAGGGGTTATAATTGGTTCTTATGAATCCTAATGACCCCTAATGGATTATAAGAGTTCCTAATGAGTCCTAAAAGGTCATGGGATCACTTAAAACACATTAGAACCCCTTAAGACACATTAGGACCCATTAGGGCATATTATAACCCATTAGTGTCTTAAATGCCCCTTAAGATTATCTAAGAGGCATCAATGGATTTTAATATGTTTTAAATGGTCATAATGTGCACTGTAAACAATATTAATGGGCTTCCAAACCACATAGGACCAATCATGATCTGTTGTGAGAAATTAGGACCACTTGGGACACATTACTATGTCTTTCAATGGTTAATGTGTTATAAGAGGTTTTTATGGGGTCTAATGGGTCCTAATGTGTGCGAGTGGATCCTAATGTGTCCTAATGAGACCTAATGTGTACTAATGGGTCCTAAAAATACCTAATGTCCCTTTAGAACATATGACTAATATGATTATAAAGGCTCATAATGGGTCATAATGGTTCTTAAGAGGTTGTAATTAGTCTCAAGGATTCCTAGAACCACTTAGTACCCACTAAAACTCCTTAGGAAAAAAATAGGATTGAATAGGACACATGACAACCCTAAAGTGTATCCTACGATGATTAATGTGTTCTAAGGGTTCATAAAGTGTGTTAATGGTATGAATGGGTTCCAAGGAGTCATAATGGGTCCTAAGGTTTCTTATGACCACATATGACCCATAAAAACCTCTTGGAAATATTAGAATGTTCTAGGACACATTAGAAAAGATTACTTTTAGGACTACAATAACTAATGTGTTGTAAGGGGTCCTAAGAGGTGCTAATTTGTCCTAAGGTTTTGTAATGGGACCCCTTTCTGATAAATTACAAGCACTTATAACCCTCCCCATATCCCTCCCTCCTTCTCTCTCCCTCTCTTCCTCCTTCCCTCCCTCTCACTTAACATGGTTAACATGGTTAAACATAAATGTTAATTATCAATATAACAATAGCATATAATCAATACAATGAGTAATGATCTTTAAATTATCATGTACAAGTGAAGGGTTATTAATTACAATCAATAGTAATTTGAAACTTCAAACAAACATTATTTTAAACATGCTTCAATGTAAAAGTAATGGAAAAAAATAGGAGGCCATTGCTTAAATTGACAATTAATTTATAATATCAAGTGCACACCTTTAACTTTCAAATATAAGTAAACTCCTATTTTTAAATTTTTTTCTACAACATATTTCACAATATATGTAAGACAATGTCAGTGATAAATATATAGAAGCACAAACTCAAAATATAAAATTGGTTCAACACATTTCTTCAAATGAGGTCCTATAAAATAAAATTGTAAAACAAAAACACATGTTAATAAACACATAAATTAATATGAGGTAGCTAAACTATGTAAATATATGTGTAATTTGTATGTACTTACTATGTGGAATTGCACAAGATGTTGATGCTTGATCCACTTTAACACTTAAATTTGCATAAATTATAATTGAGACCTGAACAAGAGGAATATATATAAGTACATATATAAAAATACATACATGTAATTAAATTATATAAGTACATACATAAAAATAACATAATAAAGAAAAAACTTACGTGTGTTTGATTTAAATGTAGTCATCCCACTATACCATCTACATCCTCTCTCTTTTGCAATGCATCTATGATTGTCTCATGCTCGTCCATTGAAATTGTCTATAATACCTTATTGGCGAGTCTCCCTTTGTATCTTTCTAATTTGATATTCATTGCCACAACCAAATGAGAATAGTGTAAAATCTTCTTTTCGGTTTAGTAGTCTTCAAATGCTGGTAAACCATTTCTTCTTGTTAGGTGTCTACATAGCCAAGTGCCAGCTACAACGACAGACCCAACTAGATACTAAAAACCATCATCATCTACTTGATGACATATCAATTTTTTCTTAGGTTCCACACATCTAGCAAGCCAATACTCAGTCTGTTTATCATTATTACTAGGCACAATAACAACATAAACATGTCCTACAAGATAAGATAAAGTACAAAAACACTTTAATCACATGAGTACGTATGAAAATTATATAAATTGAAGCATGAGATCACAACAAAATCTAATTAAATTGTGCATACTAGGTTCTATGAGGTCTGAAATACGATCATAGTCTTCTGATGCAAAAGTAACATTTTGACCTTCATTTACTATATCATCTTCAAAATGCATGTTAGTAGGTGCTAATGATTTTTGTTGCCAATCTTCAATCCATTCTGTATTCTCACATTCTTCCCATTCACCTACAAGACAAAATTGACAAAAACAAGCAAGCTCCCTAGTCCATATAGTCCAATTGTTAGAATCTAAACTCCTAAATGAATGCCATTTAGCTGACCCACTAATTGTATCACAGTCATATCTTCAAAGGATATTATTTTCTTCAACTAGGTAGAAGAAACATTTGATTGTAGAGTTCTGACTTGATCCCATGTATAAATATTTGTTATACCATTCGACAATCTCATGTGCATTTTTGAATTTAGCTTTTTCCTCAAATTTCAATTGCTCTCTACTAAGGGCTCTCTTCACGCATGCACCGGCACCATCATGTTCTCCTTTACCATGTCCAGCCTCAAAAAAACTCCACACATGTTGGATGTTAGTTTGTCTATGTGTCTTAGTCAACCAATAGAACATTCTAACATTCTTGAATTGTCCTATACAATTATCTAACCATATCCAATGTTGTGTCATTTGAATTTGTCTCTCTTTTAAATTATCATAAAAGACCTTGAAACAATATTGGACAAACTCAAATGAATGGAGTTTATTATCACTCATAAAAATGGTACTCTATCAATATTTTTCAATCCTCCTCTGTACTATCAAGTACATGCCTATAAACTATATGAACATAAATTGTTACTTGCACTAAATTGTAATATTGTGGTTGTACCTCTTCTTGCGGTGCAAGTGTGTAGTTCTTTGCAAAGTCAAAAATTGAAAGTATAGTACCAATTGGAAATGTATTCTTACATATGCAAAATTGTCCATCAAGCCATCTAGAATATTGAGAGTGTTAAACATATTTTGGTATGATCACACTCTTAAAATCATCCATAAATGTATGACAACTAACTTTATCTATAACTAGATCACACCTTCTTCCAATCTTCCCATCCTTCAATGGATATTCAATAGTTTTGAATATTTTAACCTCAACTAATTGTTGTCCAAAAGTAGTCAAAGCATTTTCATGCAAACATTCATCTAACAAAGAAAAATTGCTGCACATATCACATGTACCAAAAAGACATGCATTAAAAAGAAAGTATTGATCATTAGGTGGCTTACAAAACAAACTTGATATAAAATCCTTTATAGTTTGAGGTGGTATTTTCATACCACATTCCTGCAACATTTCTTTACTATGCATGGTACCACGTATGGATCAAAATACATCATAATGGTAACGCAATTGAATATGAGTTTTACAACAACATGTGATTCTTTCCTTGTTAATCCTTACATACCAAGGTTTACACTTTTCAAAATATCTTTGACTAATGGTAATATTTAATACCTTATCATCTACAAATTTTTTAAACAATTTAGTTTGAGTCATGTCCAAAAGGTGTTTAGGATGTGGATCACGTATTTTTGACCCAATTTTCAAGTTAAGAACATCTCTTGAATTAGGTGATACTTTTGTATTATCATGCAAATTTTTTCAATCAAACTGTTGACTTCACTAGTAAGTTTCATATCACATCTCGGGAGTCTACCACTAGAAGTCTATAAAATATTTGTTGGATCACATTCAAAGTTAACCCTTCTCTTTACAACTCTTTCTAAAGTCTTACAATTCACATTAAGATATCCACTTATGTTGCCAATCAATCTTTTGTCAGATGTTGATTTGTTAACTAAAGTTGTTGTTATTGCTCATCGTGCTACATTCTTATCTTTAGACTGACTTCTCTTTCTGATAACATTAAAGGCACTAGCAATAGTGAATACAACTTGTTTTAAAGACTCATTTTTATTCTTGGGTTTTTCATACATTCCCAACCTTCTCATTACTTTTCACATTTTAGACATTTTAATTAGTTGCAACATTAACTAACATTGAAACCCAAAGTTTTTATTATAAAAAAATGTCTATACAATCTATTAGCACGTGTCCTAATTTGTCTCCACGAAACCAATCCCTCAAGATTATCTAGCACATCATTAGGAATATGAAAATTATGTTAAGACACTTTACTATCATTATGACATGTTTGTTCAGTAGTTGGTGTTTCTATGTCTACATTCATGCAAATTTTTATTTTCAATTGACATTTCATTTTCATTGTTATTTGGGATTTGAATCTCATTTTCAAATTTTCTTGGTATTTCTTTCGGGGCATGCATTTCAAATGGATTTTTTTGTGCATGATCATTTGACAATTGCTTCTCATGAAGAAAATCTAAATCCTTCAAATCATAACCTACTTCTAAAAAGTCACCAATTTCATTACGAGAGAAAATTTGAGGGTTTGGAGACACACCTGTATTGAATGCATGATTAGAATGTGCACCTAAAGTTTCTTGTATTGAGTTCTCTTCTTTGACCTCTTCATCCATCATGATATCCTCAATGTCTTTCTCCTTTGAAACATTGTTCAAGTCTCTAATTCTCTGTCTTCTCTCTCGTTGACATCATGCTTCATTCACTTTATTTGCTGCAATCTCCTCATCTATCAAAACTTTTTCTTTTTTCTTTCTTCATTGTTTAGATCCCATGTTTACACCAATTTTGAATTTGAATCAGTAGCTTGCAAATTGTATAAGACAAGAAAATAGAATAACTATGATCGAATTCGTTGTTGCATATCAAAACTATTATTCAATCATTTCAATCATTGAAAGTAAATCTGTTGGGCAACTTTTGGGGCCCAACGGGTACATTAGAAATAGGTACCTGATTGTTTAAAAATCGGGTACTCGATTGTTTTAAAATCAAGTACCTACTTACAAATCGGGTACTCAATTTTAAGAAGAATTGGGTACCCAATTTTTAAATAATCAGGTACAATGGTTGAAAGCAATCAAGCACCAAATTTTTGAATTACAAATTAGGTGCCTGATTCTTGAGACATGAGGGGGAATTTGGTATGGCATGTGACTTTTGCATGGGGTTTTTCCTTGGGGAAAGGCATGGCATAGGCTTGGTCCCACCAAGCCATGCTTTTATGATCCATTTTTTTTTCTAAGGCATTTAATCGACAATTTCTAGTATTGTTGTAATTTTTTTATAGTCGTCCCCATTGAATTTTTTGATGAAACAAAAACCCATTATAGGTCTTACTATTTTGATTTTAAAAATGTAAATTTTATAGTGTTATTAGTTTATTTTCTATTTTTCCATTATTTATTAATCAAAACTATCTCTTAAACAAAAAAGTGACATTCACAAAAACTTTAATAACTTTTTATTTTATAATTTTTCTTAAATTAATTTATATGTCATCAATCTACATATAATTCTTTTGAGGTTAATTTTTTTTTTTTGAAAAAAGTGAGATTTTGATCAAATTATGTGGTCCGTACATGAGAGGTTATAAAATTTATCTTTATAGCCAATTAATAATTAATAATAAAAAATTGTCTTCAATCATAGGTGTATTAGGTAACTCTCTTTAAAAGATTTTGAAAAAATTCATTTATTTGTATCAAATTATGGTGTCCGTACATGAGCGTGCTATGGTCCTGAAACATGCAATTTGAAAAAGTGGTTTTTAAAGATCTATACCAAAAAAATAATCTATCATATGGGTACACAAATAAATTACATATTCAAAAACTAGATTTCGAAAACTAAAATTTTTATTTGTGAAGTTTTTTATATTCAATCTCTAAATGCCTCAAATTTTGACATCAATTAACAAAAAAATTCAAAAATAGGAAAAACACTTCCACTTTTTGGCCAAAAGTGAGACCCAACTTCTTGCACTGACCCTCTACTCCTTCGCTCTTTCCTACAGATGATGAATTTTTCATATTTTCTCATTATTGTATGGAACCTTTTTCCTCTGAACAACTCAACACAACTTAGATCTTCACTTGTTCAATCTTTTACCTTAAATTGCATTTTACAAATCGTTCAAATCACTCTATTGCTAAATTTTCTTTGTGCTCTTGAAGTCTAAATGCAAGGTATGAAAAAATGTCTTCAAATTTTTAATATATACTTCCTTTTTCTTGAATTAGAGTCTCCATTAATGTTATGTTCACTATTAGGTGGAATCTAGTTGTCTTAGTCAATATTGTGCCTTTTGAACTCAATCTTCATTATACATCTTGGTCCATTCCATCTAACTTGGTGAATGCATCAATTTTACATTGAAGTACTTGGTCCATATTGCAATTCTTGATCAATACAAACAATTTTACTAACATTCGATACTAACTATACAAATGATTCATTTGCACTATTCTTTCCATGGATCTGTTCATATGCATCTTTACTTGTGCAGATATGAATTTTAGTACATTTTATGTTAGGAACTGATGTAAGATATATCATTAAAAATATAGTTCCTTACATACCTTTCTTGATTAGTTTGAGAGGGTGTGATCGTCTTTTCCATTGGATAGGAACGATTACTTTAGTGGCAAATCTTCACCATTTGGCGATCTCGTCTCATGGGTCAATTGTCATTCAGCTAATAGCGCATATAATATAGGTCAACTACGTTGCTAGATATTTATCAAATTTGGGTCCAATGCTTGTGGTAGTCACCCATTAGTTATCACATGATTGGTCAAAAATCTCAGTCGAATCACCAATGTAATATACATTTTGGATACATTTATTTTAAAAAATTTCCCATCCTTTGCATGTTGTTTCTTATTGGAAAATGTTCTCCAATACTACAACCAAATAATTTTCCCTTGGGTTGGGCATTGCCTACCATTTTTTCAACATGTGTCAACTACCTGCCCTATTTAGCCAATTGTTTCCTATTGTGGGCTTGCATAGGAAGGTGTGTTTTTCCTACATTTGACATTCCCACTTATTAATCTCATGTAATTCACCAACCTAGATTAGACTATAAGATATTATTATTCTATGCAATTCTCTCTTTTTTGGTCTGGAGACTGGCATTTCTTATTGTTGCCAAAGTTTCAAAGTGTTGAGTGCATTGTTCATTGACTCGTGGTTTTCATAAAGGTAAGTGATTTTTAATTTATTTTTTATGTGGATGATGGTATTGGTACTGGTTATTTTTTAGTATTACTATCCAGTGTCCACTGGTGACTGGACATCTCACATGTTAAGATAGGTTTGCAAATTTTATTGGGTAGTACCCTTTTTATGAGAATGAATCATATTATTGTTATTATATGTAGTTTAAGTAGTCTACTATCACAGTCTTTGACTCATCACTCTTTGAGTCTTTTCTTCAACAACTAATTTTTTATTTTTTTTGCAGCCTTTATCGGTTTGCAATGTCAAACAAGAGGGGCAACAATGTTGATATATGATTGAAAAGATCATTTGTGTGGAAAGATTGTTATTGTTGAAGAAGTGTTTTCAATCATTATTTTGTCATTGATGTCAAACCTACCACATGCTTGCTTACATGTTTCAAGAACTATCACTTAGTTGATTGATGAAGAGGATTTGATCAACAAGATGTAACAAAAGTACATACAAGAAAGGTTGAGTTATGATTATGTATTGAAGTGTAATAATTAGTTAAGACAACGATATCATAATGTATTGATGATTTACTTGAGATTACAAAATGATTGGCTACACTTAGAAAGTTTAGAAGAAAAATGTTGGACAAAGTTCATTTGCAAAGCTTGACCAAGTTGATAGAAGGTGCCAAGCAAAGTTAGTGTAAGTCGAGCAAAAAGTCAGTTGGAGCTAAGTGAAAGCAATTTCTAGTGGATGCCAAGCAAACTAATAAGTGTCGAGCAAGCTAGTAGATGCTGAGTGATTTTCAATAGATGTCGAGCACCAATAAAATCCAATTGATGCCAAGTAACACAGTATGTGCTGAGCATCAGTAAATTGATAATGTTGAGTTGTTGCATTATGAAAAAGATCGAAGAGTCACCAAATAAAACCTGACAAGTTTGTTTTCTTAGAACTTGTAAATTAGGAGGAAGATAAGATTGATGAACTAAAGGCACCAAATCTTATGTAAACCATTTTGGAGGTGAATTCAAATAGATTTTAGGAGAAGTTTTTAGAGAAGACAAGATATGGGGTAGATACGTTGTATCCTACTTAATCCATTGAAAAACCTAATTTTTGAGATGGATAATGAGTGGGAAAAAGAGTTATAATTCCCTATATGTAGGGATGTCTAGTCATCAAGAAAAATGGGTTGGAGGTCAGAGAGTTTTTGGATGCAAAAATATGTCAAGAAGAAGGAAGAAGGTTTGCTTCATCAAGCGACCCAAGAGGAGAAGTCTGTAATGGTGAACTAAACAAGAAGGCTAGAGAAGGATGAATGCTTGAAGGGTGAACAAGCTGTCAGAATTGCAAAGATTGGAAGCCAAGCAAAGATGAGGACTGAATAGTAATCTATAATTTGCAAGTAAGGTTGTAAGTTGTATCAGATCAAACTCTATTGTCACTCTCTAACAATTGTATCAGATTAGGGTAAATCCATTAGAGAAAGATTGACTTAATAGTCATTAGAAAATCCTTTAATAGGGTGGAATTCCAAGTGAATAACCTAAAATCCTCTAACAAGGCCCACTTTTAATAGGGTGATTGAAATCCCTTAATCAGGTCACATTTAACAGTGTGTGTTGTAACATTTAACAGGGTTGGACTTTAATAGGGCATCACTTTAGAAGAGTGAAAAAGGAGTAGCATGTTACTGGTGGTTTTTCTCAAATTGGTTTTTCACATTATATCACTGTCAAGTGTACTGGTGAATGTGTTGTGTTTTGTGTTTTACATTCCTGCATATTGAACTAACAGTAACATATCAATTTTGGTTGACACACAATGAATGCATGCATGATTAAGAATGTTATATAGGTTCATTAAATTGAGAAAAGTTTTATTTGGACATCTAAACCTTGATTAACTGACTCACCCCCCCTCTCAATTAATCTAAAAGAATTCCAACAAATAGGGGTTCCATATAGGATCCCTAAAAGACAAGAGAGGCCACCATTACCAAAACGTAGAACCATATCTGCATATTTTGGTGGTGAAAATATTGGCAACCTTCAAGATTCACAAGTTAGATCTCTAGTGGTTATTGAAAAATGAGATTCATCAAAAGTTGGATATCATATTGAAGAAGTGAAGGACGTCACGAACTACCCTTCAATTATTGCATTATTGCACTTTTTAAAAGTTTGAAACCATCTGAACAGTCACTGGTTAGTAAGCAATGGGTGGGAATGGGCTAGTTCTCTTACACAGGTTGAAAATGAAGATATGAAGGAAAAAATAAAACACTCAAACTTCATTGCATTGTCTCTGGATGAAGTTACAACAATCGATAATACTTCTTAGGTGTGAAAGCATGTTTATGCTGTAAATGATATTTCCCATCAACCCTTTCTACTATTTGTTGCTAAACTAAATTTTAGTGCGATAGCTGAAAATTAACATGATTTATTAAAGACTATTGTAATTGAATGTGGAGGTTTGGATAAAATGGAGATTGCCAAAAAGTTTGTGTGTGTTGGAGCAGATGGAGCTTCAGTTATGCAAGGTCATAACAGTGGTCTTTGCAAAAATATCAAGAATGATTTGGCACCTTACACTATTCCCATTCATTGCGTGGCCCATCAAATAAATCTAACTTTTAGAATTGTCAACGATTTTGGTTGTGTAAGTAAAGTGGGATGTCTAATCAAAGAGATTTACCAATACTTTTGTCGATGTCCAAAATGAGTCTAGGAATTTCACCACTTTTCTCAAGGACTTACTGATGGGAGAAAGCTTATTAAATATAATAATACCAAATGGATCTCTTTGGATGGACTAAAATATTGAGTATTCTCTGAATATCTATCATGGCTTGGACTAATCCACTTTGTACAAGACAGATTCCCTCAACTCTATTCAAGTCTAACTAATGTTAAGATACTCTTAACTTTAGTATCTATTCTCGCCATGCTATAGGACATGAGCAAAATTATGAAAAAGGCTCAACAAAGAGGTATGTACACTGCAGAATATAATCAGCCTCATAAAATGACATGTAGTAACTTGGATACTCTATATTGATTACTACCATTAGATGAATCAAAGTTTGCAAAGTGGATAGAAATCACAGATTTGAACAATCCTAGGAACTTTTTACATATTGGTACAAATGATGAGGTATGTGCTAGGGTATGTGGAGTTGACATACCAATGCAGTACTATGCCTATGTTGACCTTGACTCCAACCCCAACAAAGTAGGAAGTGAAGTAGAATTATAACCAAAGAAGGTACTTTCATGTGTTACAAGTGAAGAATTCAAGAAGATCAAAGACTCTGTGCTTTACTTTGTCAAGTGAGTTTGCTACAATATTTCATCACAAATTAGATTCAGATTCCCTCTAGAGGAACTACTCGAAGCAATGTCTATTATTTTTCCTCAATATTGGTCTCTAAACTATCTGAGTGATTTTCAAAGAAGGATGATGACTTTGATTCAATATTTTTGGAAACCTAAAGTAATGAATAGAGTAACTATAAATGGAATTTTAGATGAATCTCGACTGAGAGATCAATCATATTCATTTGCAAACATAATAAGGGAACAATATGATCTTATAGAGAATCCAAATGAAGAGGGAGTGGTAACAAAGCTTTGGAAAAACCTTGGTCAGAGCAATCAGTTGAGAGAGTCAATACCAAAATATTTGAAGCTTGCCAATTTATGTTTGACATTGATATTTGATTTAGTGGAGGATGAGAGAGTTTTCAATACTTTGGGCTTTCTAAAGTGAAATGTTAGAAATAAATTAGACAAAAAATTGGATAAATTTTGAGGCTCTATAATTCTAGGTATAAGTTAGATAGTTTCCCTTATGACAGGGCTCTCAACATTTGGAGAAACAAATGTGAAAGAAGAGGGATGACTGACATTTCAAACTCAAGTGGTAGTGGCAGTGGTACTAGTGGTCGCAATGGTAGTGGTGGTGACAGTGGCGATGGCAGTGGTAGTGGTTCATGTCCTTATATTGGAAGCAATGAAGATGATGCTAACTTTAGCATGCATACTAACACTAATAGTGAATCTAAAGAAAATACATTGAATAATGAAATATTATATGCAATAAATGAGGAGGATTCTAATGATAGTGATGTTGAGCTAGACTAGGCAGAGTGGCAACTTTAGAAACTTCTTAGCTTCAAGTTCTAACTTCTATGTGAGTCAAGTAGTAGGCTAGTAGCTTTGGTTTGACCCCATTTCATTTCAAATTAATTTATGTTCTCTAGTCTTACCAATGTCTAAGACTTTACTAATTAATTATGTTTCTAGAAGTTAATTTATAGAATTCATTCACCATCCTTTTATAGATGCTTAATTTTTTTTTAAAACATGTTGATGTTACAAACATACATGTTGAGATTTTCATCAAAACTAGTTTTTACTTTTAGATTCTACACATGTTGAGATTTTCATTGATTCTAGTTTCTTTAAGAAATTGTAACATAATAAGCTTTCTTTAAAAAAAATTGTATTATAATTTATAATTATAAATAATCCTGTAACATAATACATTTAACAATTACAAACAATTATAACCTTTTGCAAATGACTCAATGTCAAATGACCCTGAATTCTATTTGCAAATGACTCAATGTCAAATGACCTTGAATTCCCTTTGCAAATGACTCAATGTCAAATGACCTTGAATTCCCTTTTACAAATACAAGGGAGCAACAATAGTTGTAGGTCAGTTTGTAATTCTATATATAATCAAATTATTACTACATAATACATTGTGTGTGTACAATCACATTGCCACATTGCTAATTGTAAAAAAAAATTCAAGTAGGAGTAAGGAATTTTTTTTCATCTGCTCTGTGTAGTAATAGTATGCCAGTTCCTAGCTATCCAGCTATCTTGATATGCTAACTCTTGATTCCTGTAACAATTAACATTAAGAAAAATTGAAACTGAAATTAAAGAGCAACACGTAACAAAATGATTATAGTACTATCACTTACTAAGTTGTAACTTCTTAGTGCTATCAGCTATGATTGTCACTGACACTAATAATAATAGTTTGAGAAGATGACCCGGCTCCAATGATGTTCTTTAGGGCACTCCATTCGACATCATTTGTAAGCTCTATTTTTTTGAGGATGTAGCTAAATAGTTGTAACCTCATCAACAATGAATACTTCAAAGAGATATTTTACATGAATCAAGGAATTTATTTATAATTGCATTCATTGTTGACAGTGGTTTTATGTAACTTGCAATTCTTTTTGTAGTGGTTTCCTTAGGAAAGTTACCTAAATTAGAATTCATGGTGTTGTACAACTTTTCCATGTAATCTTCTTTTCCAATGAATTTGTCGCCTGAGTAAGTTAGATTTGGTAATCCAACATTTAGCAAGTTCAGTATTCTATGATTCATCTTCATCAATTCTTTGGAAGTAGATTTGAGAGCTTCATCTATTTCCATTAATTGTTCACAATTGTGATAGACAACAGAGGTCATTACCAAGGCATCCAAGTAGTTGTTTATTCCTTGGTTTGCCTAATCCCTGTCACTAGATCTTTGTACTTTATTCAAAATTTGTTTACCAAGTTTTTTTAAGGAATTGGTGAAGATACTTCTTTTACCCTCAACACCTTTTTTTACATTTTCAAAGACAACTCTGAGATTTCTATTCAAATCAAATGATTCAAACAAACTATCACTATTCTTCATTAGTTTCTCCCAATTTTCTTGTTTGATAAGCTTAACTATGTTTATTATAGTATCCTTGACATGATGGTCCTCAAAAGATGTCTTTATATTTTGTGCAATTACGTTCTCCATCTTTTCCTTCATTTCAAATGTCTCTATTTCACTCTTTTTCTATATTTTCTCTAGTTTTCGTTGCCAATTAGTTTCTTTGTTCCTCTCATCCTCTAATTTCTTATTCAAATCTTGGCTTGTCTTTGTAGTAGTTACCTCTTTTTTCTTCTCATCATCGAGTTCCCTTTTTAAATCATGGATTGTCTTCGCTTTATCCAATTCCTTCTTCAAATCATGGAGTGTTTGAGTAGGCTCCTCTTTCTTCGTGTTCTCCAATTCCTTCTTCAAATCTAGGATTTTCTTTGCAATTGAATCCTCTTTTTCTTTGCATTCTCCAATTCCTTCTTCATATGGTGGATTGTGTTACTATTTTAGTTGCACTAGACTTTATTTTCTTCACATTCTCCAATTCCTTCTTCAAATTAAAGATTGTTTTTGCAATTGACTCCTCTTTTTTCTTCATATTCTCCAATTGCTTCTTCAAATTGTGGATTGTATTTAGACTAGACTCCTCTTTTTTCTTCTCATTCCCCAATTTCTTCTGCAAATTATCAATTATCCTTACCTTAGACTCATCTTTTTTCTTTTCATTATCCAATTCAATCTTCAAATTATAGATTGTATTTTCAGTATATGAGTGATTTTTTCTTCCATTCTCCAATTCAATTTTCAAATTATTATTTTCCTTGACTGTAGAGTCAATCAATTTTCAATTTATTGTTGACCTATGCACTACTCTCTATAGACTTGAACAACTATGTAGTAGAGCATGTTGAATTCTTTTTTTGCACTCATCCAATTCTGTAGTCAAAATTTTCAATTTTTTATTCATCTTTTCTTGCTGGACAATTGCCTTTGTGGAAGAAAAATTCTTTATCCTATTTTTCAATTCTTTGAACCTATTGTCTTCTACTTTCTCCTTGGCCTTCACATTATCAAGGTCTACTTGTAACTTTTCTATTTGCTTTGTAAGCCTCTCTGCTTTTACAAGTGTATAGTAGACCATTTTATTGCTATATTTTGATATATTGATTTAGTCAATATTTTTCACTTTTGAAAAATCCATTTGAATATAGGTAACTTGTACATTGTTATGAATTATTATATTTTCTAGTGGATTATTATCTCTAGCTAGGGGCATTACATCCATGAAGTTCATCATTTCTATATTTGGATCATATGTTGGAAATATACTGTTAGTAGATCCTTGACATTCAAAAATTTCATCACTTTTCAAAGTCTTCATAATTTGTCTATTTCTTTTGCTTTTCTAATCAAATTTTGATGCAAACTCCTTTAAACTAAAATCTAGGTTTGCTGACACAATTGAGTGTTTGAAAGGTGAATTATCAATACTAAAATATTTCAACATTGTCAATTTATGTTTGGCAATGATATTGCATTTAGTGGCGGATGAGAGAGTTTTTAGTAGTTTGGACTTCCTAAAGCCAAAGGTTAGAAATAAATTAGACAAAAAATTGGATAATTTTTGAGGCTCTATAATTCTAGGTATGAGGTAGATAGTTTCCCTTATGATAGGGCTCTTAGCATTTGGAGAAACAAATTTGAAAGAAGAGGGATGGCCAACATTTTAAACCCAAGTAGTAGTGGTGGTGGTAGTAGCAGTGGTAGTGATAGTGGCGGTGGTAGTGGTGGTGGCACTGGTAGTGGTTCATGTTCTTATATTGGAAGCAATGAAGATGATGTTAACTTTGGCATGCATACTGAAACTGACAGTGAATCTAAAGAAAACACAATGAATAATTAAATATTATATACAATAAATGAGGAGGGTTCTAATGATAGTGATGTTGAGTCAGTCTAAGCGGAGTGGCAACTATAGCAACTTCTCAACTTTAAGTTCTAACTTCTATGTAAGTCAAGTAGTAGGCTAGTAGCTCTGGTCTGACCCATTTCATTTCAAATTAATTTATGTGCTTTGGTCTTACCAATGTCTAAGACTCTATCTAAAAATTAATTATGTTTGTAGAAGTTAATTTATGGAATTCATTCACTATCCTTTTATAGATGCTTAATTTTTTTAAAAAACATGTTGATGTTATAAACATACATGTTGAGATTTTCATCAAAACTAGTTTTTACTTTTAGATTCTAGACATGTTGAGATTTTAATTGATTCTAGTTTCTTTAAGAAATTGTAATATAATGCATTTAACAAAATAAGCTTTGTTTAAAAAAAATTGTATTATATTTATAATTATAAATCATCCTGTAACATAATACATTTAACAATTACAACCCTTTGCAAATGACTCAGTGTCAAATGACCTTGAATTCTATTTGCAAATGACTCAATGTCAAATGACCCTAAATTCCCTTTGCAAATGACTCAATGTCAAATGACCTTGAATTAACTTTTACAAATACAAGGGAGCAACAATAGTTATAGGTCGGTTTGTAATTGTATATATAAAATCATATTATTACTACACAATACATTATGTGTGTACAATCACATTGCCACATTGCTAATTGTAAAAAAAAATTTCAAGTAGGAGTAGGGAATTTTTTTCTATCTACTCTGTGTAGTAATAGTATGCCAGTTCCTAGCTATCCAACTATCCTGATATGTTGGCTCTTGATTCCTATAACAATTAACATTAAACAAAGTTGAAATTAAATCCAAAATTTGAAATTAAAGAGCAACAAATAACAAAATGATTATAGTACTATCACTTACTAAATTGTTACTTCTTAGTGCTATCAGCTATGATTGTCACTGACACTAAGAATAATAGTTTGAGTAGATGACCCAACACCAATGATGTGCTTTAGGTCACTTCATTCTACATCATTTGTAAGCTCTATTTTTTTGAGGTTGTAGCTAAATAGTTATAACCTTGTCAACAATGAATACTTCAAAGAGATATTTTTACATGAATCAAAGAATTTATCTATAATTGTATTCATTGTTGGCAATGGTTTGATGCAACTTGCAATTCTTTTTGTAGTGGTTTCCTTAGGAAAGTTTCCTAAATCATAATTCATGGTGTTTTACAACTTTTTCATGTAATTATCTTTTCCAATGAATTTGTCATATAAGTAAGTTGGATTTGGTAATCCAACATTTAACAAGTTCAATATATTGTGATTCATCTTCATCAAGTCTTTGGAAGTAGATTTGAGAGCTTCATCTATTTCCATCAATTGTTCCCAATTGTGGCAAACAAAAAAGGTCATTACCAAGGCATCCGAGCAGTTGTTTATTCCTTGGTTTGCCAAATCCCTATCACTGGATTTTTTTAGCAAGACTTTTTAAAGAATTGGTGAAGATACTTCTTTTACCCTCAACATCTTTTTTTACATTTTCAAAGACAACTTTGAGATTTCTATTTAAATCAAGCCATTCAAACAAACCATCACTATTCTTCATTAGTTTCTCCCAATTTTGTTTTTTGATAAGATTAACTGTGTTTATTATAGTATCCTTGACATGATGGTCCTCAAAAGATGTAATTATATTTTGTCCAATTACATTCTCCATATTTTTCTTCATTTGAGACATCTCTATTTCACTCTTTTTCTATATTTCCTCTAGTTACTTTTGCCAATTAGTTGCTCTCTTCCTCTCATCCTCTAATTTTTTCTTCACATCTTGGATAGTCTTTGCAGTAGTTACCTCTTTTTTCTTCTCATCCTCAAGTTCCCTTTTCAAATCATGGATTTTCTTCGCCTTATCCAATTCCTTCTTCAAATCTAGGATTTTCTTTACAATTGACTCCTCTTTTTTCTTTGCATTCTCCAATTCCTTCTTCATATGCTGGATTGTGTTACTATTTGTAGTTGCACTAGACTCCATTTTCTTCACATTCTCCAATTCCTTCTTCAAATCAAGGATTGTTTTTGAATTTGACTCCTCTTTTTTCTTCATATTCTCCAATTGCTTCTTCAAATTGTGGATCGTGTTTTCTCTAGACTCCTCTTTTTTCTTCTCATTTCCCAATTCCTTCTACAAATTATCAATTATCCTTGCCTTAGACTCCTCTTTTTTCTTTTCATTCTCCAATCCAATCTTCAAATTATGGATTGTATTTTTAGTATAGGAGTGATTTTTCCTCCCATTCTCTAATTCAATCTTCAAATTATTATTTTCTTTGATAGCAGAGCCTAGGTCAGTTTTCAATTTATTGTTGACCTATGCACTACTCTCTATAGAATTGAACAACTATGTAGTAGAGGATTTTTCATGTTGAATTCTTTTTTTGGACTCTTCCAATTCTTTTGTCAAAATTTTTAGTTGTTTATTCATCTTTTCTTGCCGAACAATTCCCTCTGTAGAAGAAAAATTCTTTATCCTATTTTGCAATTCTTTGAACCTATTGCATGTTGCTTTCTCCTTAGCCTTCACATTATCAAGGTCTGCCTATAACTTCTCTATTTGATTTGTAAGCCTTTTGTTTTTCCTCTCCACTTTTAGAAGTTTATAGTATACTATTTTGTCACTCTCTTTTGATATATTGATTTGGTCAATATTTTTCACTTTTGAGAAATCCATTTGAAGACTGGTAACTTGTACATTGTTACAATTTATTATATTTTCTAGTGGATTATTATCTCTAGCTAGGGGCATAATATCCATGAAGTTCATCATTTTTGTATTTGGATCATATGTTGGAAATATACTATTAGGAGATCCCTAACATTCAACAATTTCATCACTTTGCAAAGTCTTCATAATTTGTCTCTTTCTTTTGCTTGTTTGATCAAACTTTGATGCAAACTCCTTTAAACTAAAATTTGGGTTTGCTGACACAATTGAGTGTTTGAAAGGTGAATTATTAGTTGTATTTTTGTATGCTCCTCCATCTCCAGTTAAACTTATTCCACCTATAATTGTATTTCGAGGATTGTCAACATACTAAAGATGGCCCATTCCAAATCCTAGCATTTTAGGACTATTTTCAGGGTTTTGTATAGAAGCTACTAGTGCATACATTGGTGAAGTAATCAATGACATTTCTTGCATTGTAATTGTCATAATTTTTTTCTTTTTTGCACAAGGTTCATCCATGCCAGTGCTAGTGCTAGTGCCAGTGTGATCAATGACAAATGGATTTGAAGATTAACAAATATTGTCTTGTGATGACCTTTAGAAGCAAAATTATAATATTTTTTCCCTTTCTAGATGAATAATCTTCAATCTCATCAGAGAGTCCAATGGTTTGTTTACTTCCTCTTTTGGGTGGGTCTAGTACTGGAACTAGATTCCAAATCCCTTCACCACTTGCATCAATGGTCCCTATACCTACATAACCAATTTTTTGTATCATAGTTATCCCTTTATTATACACTTGTTTAATAGAATTACTCATTTGAAGATTAACAATATGCTTACCCTTAGTTGACCCAGAATTCTAAATACCTTGAATGTATCCATCAAACTCGAGGTCCTTTTGTCTTTGAATATCACTATCACTACAACTACCAAATTCATATAGTATAATTGGATGCTCTTTATTCTAATAATTGCTAAAAGGTTCATCCTCCTCAATTTTTCTCAAAACTTGCTGAGGTCTTTGGTTCACCTAGATTTTGCCTCATTTTCCAAAAATTAGTCATCTTGGTTTGACACCAAAATTTAGATGTGCATGCCTCTTTAATTGCTTTTGGCATAGAACTCTTAGAAGGTTGAGATGCTTTCTCATATAAATTTAAGTATGTTAGAGGCTTTGATTTGTGTGACTTTGATATGTGCAATGTCGTAATTTGGGATGACAATTCTTGCATTGAAATATTCTTCTCTATTGCATGTTTGTCCATCTTTTTCTTAACCTCATCCCACAAATCCATATTTTTAAAAATTTTCTATCAATGGCATCTCCTGATGTTGATATTTTCTTGCAAAGTTCCCATTGGCTATAAGTCTTGTTTTTATTATGTTCAATGGATCATAATTCCAGTGACTGACAAAATCAAAGCCAAAAAATTTTACCAATTCATTTGCCACCTTGAAAGCTTTTCTCTCAAATGTGAGGCCTCCAATTGTGAAAGGCAAGGAAGGAAATATCATTTTCTTTTGTTGTCTAGTGAAAAGTTCATCTACATTCTCCATCTGTCGTACATATTCTAGTGCAAAAACCCTTTCTATAACATGCATTAGAATTTTTCATAGTTCAACCATTACACCACAAAACCTTAAGACAATATACTCCTCCATGAATAACCAATCAACCAATTGAATTTGACTTCCCAGTTGAATGCAATCTTTACAAGACACAAACAATCTAAGCATCGAAGTGCCTATGATTGTTTGGTAAATAGGTGCCAAAAAGAAGTCTAAAAAATATTGTAGTTATTATTGTTAGCATTCATCCTCAACTTACATGTCCACTCTTATATTAGACTTGGAGTCTCTGATTTCTTTTGGGTTTTCTCATCAAACTTATAGACCTCAATATCAAGCTTGTTGTTTTCTATCTCAAATATTTGGTGATGATTTGCTAAAAGAAGGTAGCACAAGTAACTTTTGAACCTAAATTTCTTCATCTTTCCTGTAGTTGTACTTTGTTTAATCATTAGTAATCATTCAAGTAACCACTTTCATCTTCTTCTTCATATGATGCTTCTTCATAGCATAGCAGATCAACAACTTTGCCTTCATCACTTGAAACATAACTTTTAACCTCTTTGTCCTCATACTGAGATGAACATCCTTCAACTTCAAGGTTAATAACATTCTCAATACAATTCAATCCATCAATAGGAGAAGGAATGACTAAAATTATTTCTTGCATGTCTAATTGATCAAGTGAACTAAATCTATCCATTGTTGTTGTAATACTACAAACATGTGCATTCAATTCAGCAACAATAGAATCATCTCTCTTTTGAAACCAATAAACTTCATCTTCAACTTTACATGTTTGTGATTTTGAATTTTCAACAAGATTGTTTATAACAATAGTAGTACCTACATGCTGATCTAAAATTAAACACTCTTTATGACATTGATTTCTCCTTTGAGCCTCATCTTGCTGATAGACACCTCTAGAGAAATGACTCTTAGTTAGTCCATTCTTTATATTATTTTCAATCTCTATTGCTATCATGAATGTTTGATGCAAAGTCTCAGGCTCTTTATCTCTAAATAGATAACTCATCTTTTTATCAAATGCATCAAGATAAACCACTAAACACACTTGATCATCTAACTTACAATTTTCACAAATTTCATTTAAAACTTTTTCAAATCTGATATTAAATTCAAGAACTAATTCATCATTCTTGATTTAGATCTTCAAGAACTTCTCAAAAGAATCAAAGATGCTTACTCTTTCCCCAAACTGCTTCATGAAGACTAAATGTAATTCATACCAAGATGAAATAGAACATGACGATAGAAAGGAAAACCAATCTCTAGCATCGCTTTCTAAAGTTTAAACAAACAACTTCATATGTACATCTTCATGAGTAATCTTGAAATCACCAATCAAATCACTGAACATTTGAACATGATGACTGGTTGAATTTTCATGGTTCCCACCAATCTTAGCCAAATATTTTCTAAGATCATATGACATAGTGTTTGGGAAACCATGAATGCCATAAAAAAACTAATGGCATGTATCTCTTGGCAGAAATAGATTTACAATTTTTATTCATGAACTACATATCAGGTGAAGAGAAATTTTCTATTTCTTTCAAACTTACTATTGGAATATTCAAATGGGAAGAATACTTCTGAGAGGCGCGGGCAAGTGAATAAGAAGTAATTCATTTTATCTATTAAAACTTTTAACTGAAAATAAACATCATGCATGTAACATATCAAATAACCATAAAGTAAACACATAACACTAGAATTTGGTAACCTAGAAACCCTCTAGGAATAAGAAGGTAAAATTGGGGTGGGGATGATACACACAAAATCTCTGTAGCAATAATTGTTTGACCACTTCTGATGGTTTTCCCTATGAAAGGCTTGCCATGTTAAAGGCTTTACACTGTGTCAATAGTGACATGGTTAAAGGATTTAAAACACTTTACATAAGTGTCACCTTGTTAAAGGATTTAGTCACCTCTTCAAAGGATCTACAAAATAGCTATTAAGCTAACCTATCATCATAGGATTTTCACTATCTAATACAATTGCTAGAGAGTATTAGAAATCTTTGACCTAATTGCTTATAATCTTCAATTGCTAATTTCAGGCACTCGATTTGTTTATTTTGATGTGATCCTTGCTTGATCTGATATTTGTTCGTATCCCTTGCTTTTTTCTAATCAACTAGATAAGTAATTGTTGCTCAATTCAGTAAGTCTTTAATGCCCCTGCTATTTGCCCTGTTCTACAATTTTTTCTATCTACTTAGCAACTTCCTTAACTTTTATTCAACAACATGAAATCATGGAGTCTAAGCCTTCTTATAAAGACTGCATAGACTTAGGGTTAGGTATGGATCTATGATCCATATTGAATCTTTAATTCCTGCTCATTCTTTGCACTTTTCTCATTGGTTGCATGCCTTCTCCATTTTTCTTATTGGCTACATGTTGATTGCTTAGGAAATGTAAAAGATTCATTCTTATCCTCATTATCCTTTGAAATACTTCTATGTTAGCTCAAAAAATAGTTTACATATGAGTTTGTGAAGGCACAAACTCATATGCTGATTCTGTATTACTTGGCACATACTAGATTACTGATGCTCGATACATGTTTGATTCTGGTTTGCTCAACACCTATTACATTTTGTCTTCTCGACACATGCATAGTTCTAGCTCACTCAGCACATGAAGCATTTTGACTTGTTTGGCATCAACTGTGACTCGACATCTATATATCACTCAACACCTGTTGGAATTCTAGCTTGGCACATACTGTAGCTCAACATATGTAGTGTACTTGGCTTCTATGTAGAAAGTGGTTAAGTGTGTTGACACTCAAATGTCAAAACCAATCTGAGACCAAAAATCTCCCCCTTTGACATGAGTGTCAAAAAATACTTAACTAAACATTATTGGTTTGACATTATGAGTACCCTATCCAATTTGCTCTGCATATGTATAAAATTCCAAAAACTTGTTCAAAATTTTGTAAGGAATAATATACCTTAAAATTCTTATAACTCTTCCTGAGTTGATTGTGCCTTGTCTATTCTTGCAACCAAAATTCTTGTGTTGATGTATTTGATACTCTTTATCTTTGCCTTGTTTCTGTAATCTATACCTATGTGCTGAGCTCTTTTGTCTGTTCTGTCTGCATTGTTTGCACTTGCAAGTTTGATTCATATCTCCCCCACACTATTTACACATTATGTCTCATCTCCCCCTTTTTGGCTCATTTTGTAATCTTTTCCCTTTTATTCTCCAAAAGAATGAATGAAAGAATGTAATCACTAGAATACTTAGTATTCTACCTCTTAGTCATATCTTCCTTATTGTTATTTCCTCCCCCCCCCCCTTTTGACACTTATGTCAAAGGGTACTAAGGAGTAATATCATATTTAGCCAAAAATGTACTGTTTACCTCCATTATCATTTTCAAAGCTGCATCCTAGTTTTCCAAAGCAATTTCAAGTGACTTTTGCTGGATGGCAGTCTCTACAACAAGATGTACAAGTCCATCTAATGTATAAAGATTAGGATCTTTATTTAAGATAGTTTCAGCATAGACTTTATCTTTGTGGAGGATCTCCAAATGTGGGGTAATGGAGGACTATATTTGCATCAATTTGACCTTTATATTGGCCTCTTCACTTGTTAGTGCAGCTAACTCTCTTTGATTGTGAAGCGATTGGGAAAAATGCTTCTCACTTTGAGTTGGATCTCTTGGTAATTGCATGCTAGAAATCTTAAGATTTCTCTCCAAGCTCAATATCCTCTAGCCTGTCTCTTGTGTGAAGTTGGAAAAATCACACAACTTTTTTTACAATGAGAAGATATTCTCACGTACAGTTTTGACCTTTTCAATCTACTTGGTCAATTCAACTTGTTGGAGTGCTATGCCACTTGATATTTTCTCATTTACCTTTCCTTGAAATTTCCTCTCAAACCACTCCATAAGTTTGACATTTGTGTCCTGGTCTTCACTTGTCACCTAGTCAACTATATCTATTATTTGTTCCATTATGGGCTTTGACGCATCTAGTGATTACAAGTTGAAGGCATCCATAAAGATGTCCTTAATCTCATGTAGTGCTTGCTCATGTTTATACTCCTTTTTGAGTATTTCTTGTCTTTTCCTTCTATTTAATGCATCTTTCATTTTGTAATCTGCTCCATGGTGATAGTCTTTGAGTCATAAGAAGGTATTACTATCTCTTCATCTAGCTCAGGGTCTCCGTAGTGAAGTACCCTAGTCAACTTGGTTGAGCTTGAGCCTGGTGTTGATATCTGTAAAGGTATGGCTTCAGTGCTCGGCTTCTGAAGAGTTTTTGTAGGAACTTGCCTATTTTTGGTAGTTCTACCAATGTTTGAATAGTGGCCTACTCCTCTTCCTTTGATGTATCCTCCTTCTCACCAGACTTCCCTTCTTCTACACTTGGCTTCTAAATGTTGTCACCTGCTGCTATTGCAATTGTTGGAGATGGTGGTGGAAGCATTAAAATTTGAGTACTAGTAGCTGTATAGATGAAAGGTGGTTCTTGTGGTTTCACCTTGTCTCTTTTTGGTTTTTCTACTACCTTCTGTAACTCATCTACACTCACCAATATAGGATTTGTGCATAATTGTTCCTGTAAAGTTGATTGGTGAAGGATCTTGGAGAGATCCTCTATAGTTAGGGGATTAATGTTTTGAGAAGAACTGTCAGGAACATCCTTGATTGTTATAGTGTTTGTAGGTGTGATGGTTACTTGAGGAGGGCTAGGGGATGGCATTTGTGTGTCTTGCACACTTTATTCCTCTTGCTACTGCTACTTAGCTATTTCCATGTCTTCTTCCTTTTGTGTTTCCTCCTCTACTTTTTCTTTATCCTCCTCGTTTGCCTTTTCTTCTTCTCTTTTCTCTTCTTGTCCTTTTCTTGTTTCTTTATCCTCTTCCTTTTTCTTCTCTTCTTCTTTCTTCTCTTCCTCTCCTTTCTTCTCTTCTTCTCCTTTTGATGTTTTCTCCTCTTCTATTTTCTTTTCTTCATCCACTGCTTTGGCTTTCTTTTCCTTCTGGTGCAGGAGCACGTTTGCGATAGGAAGTTTGGTGGCGACAGGAAGACAACTTGCAATATGACTAAAATGTAGGGTACAAAGAAAATATCAGAAAGCTTTAATTTTAAAATCTAAATTTTGAAATGTTTGTGTGTGTGAGTTTAGAGTTTTATGTTTTGAAATAATGTCCTATGATGTGGTGGCATAAATGGAGGAGTGAAATGATAAACTCTCCAAATATAGCCACTTAGGACCATATGTGTTTGTTTTAGTGGAGTTAGTAGTGTGCAATGATTTAAGAATCTAATCATATCCTAAAAAAGGACAAATAGTTAGTAGCAGGAATATTCATAATTTTTGAAACAGTCTCCTATTCTTGGATAGGGACGTTTCATATTCCTTATTTAGGGAGTCAGTTTTTAGAGAGGAAGAGAGAGGAAGAAGACAAATTTTTATTTTTGGGTTGAATTCGGTATGTTTGCAGAAATCAGTCTCAGTGCGTTTGTAATATCTCCCAAATGAACTATTGGATTTTGATGAGCTTTGGATTTGTTGTTATAGACCTAATTATGCCTATCTTCACTAGAGCGATCAAAGAGTTTTGATCTGGTTCAAAAGTTATTCATGTCTGAGTGCAGGTCTATCTAGAGACAGCAAGAAGCAATATTTTACAGAAAAATGTACTCTGATGTGTGGTCAATATCTCAAGTTTTAACCGTTAGATTTCTCTCAAATTTTTATATGTTGTTTGAAACTTAGTTATGCCAAATCTCAACAGTTAGATTGAGTAAATCTTATTTGGTTCGAAAGTTATTCATGTATGAGTGCAGGTCTATCCAGGAGGCAGCAATAATGTATTTTCTGGGCAATTTGTTTTAAAACTTTTGTTTAATGGATTAAGTGGATGGAAAAGTATATAGAATGGATTTAGAGAGTATATGAATTTTTAATATGTATGAAGAAACTCAATTAATACATTGTGATGTTGGATTTTAGTGTGTGATCCTGAAGGTTGTAGATGCCCCTTGAAGTAACTCAGTTGAGTGAGTATTCCTCCTAAGTTTTCCAAGGTTTGGCTCTGCATCACCTTCTCTCTAGCTTTAGCCTTATCTACTTCTGCATCCTTTTCATCAGTCAATTTGTATATCGACTTTCACAATTGTGTGGACTTATTCACTACATCCTCAATTTTATTTTTTAGAATACTGAAGGCTCTATATTTAGGTGCAAATTTTCCACCATGTTTCTTATTAGCCTTTGTTATTTGACCTCTTGTTAGGTTAGGCATCACTTGTGCTAAGGTAGATTCTCTAATCTCCTTTTCCATTTTCAAACAATAATGCCATTTGTTTTCAATAATCCCATATAATTCCCTAGGCATAGTATTGTCTAGCTCTAGAGGTGTGTTTTTGAATTCAGCCATCATGGCATATATAGATTCCTCTATTTATTTTTTCTCTTCTCTACTTAGCTTATTGAAATCAAGGTTTTTCAAATCATTCAAATCTGCATTCTTAATATTTTCACAAATTTTATCTATAGCAAATTTGGGAGGATGGCTTACCACTCAGAATTGGCTGATATCCTCTATCTCAGTCTTCTCCTCATCATAATCTAGTTGTGCTATATATTTTTTTCTTTTCTTTTGCATTTCACCAGTCTATTCAGTGGCCTTCTTCTTCTCTTTTGTTTCCTCCTTGGCTTTTTTGTGAGGATGCCCTTGTGGTAGCTCTTGTTACTGGTGCCTTTGGTTTGGCCTATATTGTTCCTATAGCCTTCTTTGCTTTAGGCTAGGCTGGAGGCTGAGTTTTAGCCTTTCTCTTCTTTGACTTGGCTTGTTTAGGTACTTCCTTGGCTTCTTCTTCCTCGACACCTTCCTCCTTATCTTCTCCTAAGCCCTAGGTCAATTCCATTAGGCCTTGCCCTTGTTCTTCTTCTTCACTCTCACCTTCTTCTTCTTCCTCCTCTTTAGCACTTGCAACTTCTTCAATTTTTGCACCAAATTTCTTCTTTATTTTCTTCACTAGTTTATGCTTCTTCTTTAAGGTGGAGGTTGTTTTTAGTTCCATATCTAATTTGGAACACACAACATCATATGTTCCAAAGTGAGGAGCTTCCTTATCAATCTCTTCTACAAGCAATGCAGTGATTGCTGCTTAGGCTTCATCCACATCAAGTTCATAACCTAATGGCCTTAGCCATCTCACCCTTGGAATTGCCGCTTGAATGTAAGTGTAGTCAATGTCTACTAGGAAGCATATGTCATTGATATATTTTTCCACTAGGGAAACTGGTATTCTAGCCCTTTTCTTCATGGATTTCTTAAAATCCTCAAAATAGCTCGTCATTTGTGCTTCAAAGTTGTCACCCATCTGATCAATGTACTCATTGATTTGAGTGATTACAACTTTGTTTGGATTCCAATTCATCATTCCAATTGACAAAAACTCTTCCAAGACATAACAGAATATGCACATAGGAACTGAATCAAACTTGCATTGAGTACCTTTTGACCTTCTTATTGCTCCTAGGTTCTCATTTATCTACTGAAGCATTAGTTTTGCTAGATCATATGTATGCTCTTTCTTTACAAGTTTGTTGGCTACATCAACAACAATACATGGTACACTATTTAATCTGTTGGATTGGTAAAATTTGTGAGATATCACTCTCACTACAAAATCTAGAAGAGGATCTGTTACAGTATCAATTGTTATACCCCTCTTATTCCACTTAGCCCCTGTATTCCTTTCAATGACCTCTTTTGAATCACTTCTCAGGGTCTTAGGTCGTTCTAGGTTTGGAAGACCCATAGCCCTATTTACTATCCTCTTGGTAATCTTAATTGGTCCTATTTCTAACCACAAACATCCATCATGAATTCTACTAAGAACAATCTGTATCCATTCTATTTTGAAACCTGTAGGGTAAACTAGGGCATTTGTTAAACCCTTCTTCTCAACTATCTAAAACTCATTCTTCAAAAAAAATTTGTCACATAGTTCGTCATAGGCTTGAAATATCTCAAGGTCACCTATAGCCCCTATCTTGCAGTTGTAACACTTCCTTACATCCTGCACCTTGACAACCTTGGGTGGAATTATGGACAACATGCTAGCAGGGTCGTTCTTGTAGGCTACCTCAAGAATGGGTCTAAACTCAAGTTGTTTTACTTCATTACTAACTAGCTGGACCTCATGAATTTCCTTTCCCTTGGGGTTCTTAGAACTAGAAGCCATTATATTGATGTATGGTTTCAATATATTAAAAACTTCAACACTGCATAGCTTGACACTTGATAAATACTTTAGATCTATGAAATTTATGCTGAATCACTGTTGAAATTGGTGCAAAAGGCTTCAAGGTTGTTGTTTGATCACTTCTACACTCTTCTCATATTTTCTCTATGTTCAAATGGCATAAAAATGATCAAAATTCAACCTTATACCCTTCAAAACCTAGCATTAAATGCTTAGTACATATAGTTGTAAACTTGGCACTTGAAGGTTTCAACATGACTCAGTTTCCATTGGATTTCCACTTCACTAAGCTTCCATTGACATTTCTCAACTTGGCATCAACCATCAACTTAGTTGCTACTAGAAATTTGGCATATGCTGGAGCTTTACTCGACACCTGAGGACAGTTCGACAGTATTTACAGAAAATTCAAATTTTGACTTGGCATCTTTACTCATGCTGATTTCTTCTTTGCAGTACTTCTTTGTCTTGGGACTAATGTATGATATAACTTTGTATATCAGTCCCATACACCTATCCATGCTTAGTTGGATGAGGTGTGATCACTTGACCTCTTGGGTGATGTGATCCCTTCAATTGATGTGTTGCACTCATCTTTCTTCTTCCAAGCCTTGTTCATTTACCCTCTAATGTGTTCCACATCAACCTTCTCTTTTCCTTTATTGACTTCTGACTTGGGTGCTTTTGAATTTTTTGGGAAATTCCTACTGATATGACCAATCTTCAAGCAACTAAAACATGTGGTTTGACTGAATCATATGCTATAGTTCCCTCTAAAATGTGTTCCTATACAGTTCTTAGGAACATGTCCATACTCCTGACAATAATGATAGCTTTGCCTGGTATTGTAATCCCAGTTGTAGTGGTGTGCATGGTTGTTTCTCCTTGCAGGTTAATTAGGTGTCCACATAGGCTTTGATCTGTACTCAAATGCTCTATGTCATATTTCTTGTAGTTGTAGCAATGACCATCAAATCTTGGTGTCCTCATGGTCTTGGTTCTGCATTCATATGCTTGATGTCCTTACCTTTTGCACTTGTGATAAAAACTTGCATTTTTAGCCTTATCATGTTGATGGTCATCCTTGCTCCTACATAGATTAGAGGTATGTCCCTTTTTACAACAAAACTGACAAGTAGGTTTAGTTTTCTTACCTTTGTTACTCCTTTCTTCTATAGTCTTTGATGATTCTCCTTGTTTAGTGTTGGTGTAACCAAGTCCTGAAGTATCAATCACTTGATTGTCTATAATCTTCCCAAGTTTGGAGACTTTCATTTTCAGATCTTTTCTCTAAGCTATTAGGCTTCTCCTTGTGAGCACCTTGCTCTGATACCAATTGTTGGAATATTCAAATGGGAAGAATACTTTTGAGAGGGGGGGGGGGGGTGTGAATCAGAAGTAATGCATTTTATCCATTAAAAATTTTAACTGAAAATAAACATCATGCATGTAACATATCAAATAACCATAAAATAAACACATAACACTAGAATTCAGTAACCCAAAAACCCTCTAGGAATAAGAAGGTAAAACTGGGGTGGGCATGATACCCACTAAATCTTTGTAGCAATAATTGTTTGACCACTTCTGATGTTTTGCCCTATGAAAGGCCTGCCCTGTTAAAGGCTTTACATTATGTCAATAGTGACTTGGTTAAAGGATTTAAAACACTTTACATGAAGTGTCACCCTATTAAAGGATTTAGTCACCTCTTCAAAGGATCTACAAAATAGCTCTTAAGCTAACCTATCATCATAGGATTTTCACTATCTAATACAATTGCTAGAGAGTATTGGAAATATTTGACCTAATTACTTACAATCTTCAATTTCTGATTTCAGGCACTTGATCTGTTCATTCTAATGTGATCCTTTCTTGATCTGATATTTGTTCATATCCCTTGCTTTGTTTTGATCAACTAGATAAGTAATTGTTACTCAATTCACTAAGTCTTTGAAGCCCCTGTTGTTTGCCCTGTTCTACAATTTTTGCTATCTACTTAGCAACTTCCTTAACTTTTATTCAACAACATGAAATTGTGGGGTCTAAGCCTTCTTATAAAGAATTCATAGACTTAGGGTTAGGTATGGATCTATGATCCATATTGAATCTTTAATTCTCGCTCATTCCTTGCACTTTTCTCATTGGTTGCATGCCTTCTCCATTTTTCTTATTGGCTACATGTTGATTGCATAGGAAATGTAAAAGATTCATTCTTATCCTTATTATCATTCGAAATCCTTCTATGTCAGCTCAAAAAATAGTTTACATTTGAGTTTGTGAAGGCACAAACTCATATACTGATTCTATGTTACTCAACACATACTGGATTACTGATGCTTGACACATGTTTGATTCTAGTTTTCTCGGCACCTATTACATTCTATCTTGCTTGGCACATGCATTGTTCAGGCTCACTTGACACATGAAGCATTCTAACTTTCTTGGCATCAATTGTGACTTGGCACCTATATATCACTCGGCACCTGTATAATGCTTGGCAACTAAAGTCACTCGACACCTATTGTAATTCTGGCTTGGCACATACTGTAGCTTGGCATATGTAGTGTACTCAGCTTCTATGTAGAAAGTGGTTAAGTGTGTTGACACTCAAATGTCAAAACCAATATGAGACCAATACTTACGACTCATTCACCAAAATTACTTTTAGAATTTATTACTTGCAGTAGATCTAAAAACACTTTTTGCCAATTTCAACTCCAAACATACTTCAAAATATAAAAATATTTTCCAAATCTATCCTTCACAAAGTATGTTGAGATGTATCAAACCACTCTCCTATTTAGTGCTGCAAATACCATTTGCTAGAGAATCTTTTGTAGAACTTACTTTCATTGAAAGGAAATCTCATGAAAGTGGAAAATACCTTGAGTGTTGATGCCTACAAACTCAATTTTTTGATTTGGCACGGGTGCAAACTTCATCTCTTCACACCACTAATCAAAACCTTGTAGAGCTACCAACTCTTTGAAAGAGGATAAAGAAATGAATGCTATGATTTACTTTTTACACTTCTATTTCTTATAAAAATAGATGCAACAATACCTTAAAAATTCTCCAGAACTTAAACTTCCTTTTCAAGAAACTATCAAAAGCTTTAGATCTGCCCATACAACTTGAAAGTCCTTCAAAATATTGCAATGAAATCAACTAAGAACAAACCAGTACAGAGTTTTAGAGTCACCACTCACACTTGTGAGAAATAAAACATAATTTGTCACTTGACAAATTTTAACCACACCTTCTAATGTAGGAGAAATGTAAATCATCAAACCACTCTTGTAGATTTAAAAACTTGAAAAAGAGAACACAACCTTGTTCATTTTTTACTTTGATTTTACAACAACACTTTGAAAACAAAATCTGACTGAATTGATTGAATATGAACACTCTCAGAAATACAATTTACACTCAATCTCAAAGCTACTACTACAAATAGATAAAACATTACTGGGAGACATGAATATTCAACAAAGAAATGGGAAACACCTCTCAAGCTTGTTTTTGTAGAAAATTTTTCCTTCTGTATTGAATCTTTTTAAAAAAATTCTCAAAGTTTTTCTATCATACATATTTTCAAAATGCTATTTATACTAGAGATTCCAATACTTTTAACAATGAATTTCTTCATAGAATCCCTAGTAGATTCACCATTTTGTTGGTGACTTGGATGGGAAAAACCATACTGAAATCTAGGACTAAGATATTCAATTTACACCAGAGATTCTTGTCCTTTTAACCAGGCTTATTGCCATCTTATCTCCCAAGTAGAGTCACCATTTTGTTGGTGTTTTGAAACATTATAGTTTCAAATTACTCCAATGAGAACATAATACATCTAGGGGTAGCTACTTCCCATTTTCAACATACCCATTTAGACAAAGGGCCAACTATAAGGCTAGACCATTCTTCTACTTCAGGCTCTACAAAAACTAGGTGAGTGGACCTTAGATTCATTTATATGGTACCAGTGCTAAAACATACACTTGATCTAACAAAGTAGATAAAACCCTTAATCTTCTAATACTTATACAAAGATCTTAGACATGAAATAACTAATAACATGGCCTAAGAAATTGATAAGATAATTGAGGGCATCCTTTTAGCTCTTAAATGGAAAAGGAAATGGATGATTAAAATGTTGATTTCAACAAAACCCCAAATATGCAATAGTAAGAACAAGTAGATCTTGTAGCTGATTAGTGCCTTATCTATTGGACAGTTCCATAAATTACACACATACATCTGTGATACCATTGACATATTCCATACATCAAAATATCAGATCTACCTTATCACTTTGTGAATCAGACACCAGTGTTATAAAGACCTCATTCTCATGAAATATCCTTCTCAAATAATAGACCCTGTCAAATACATCAAGCATTTACTTGGCTCTTTGTTCCAACAACAAAACATATTAGACATACAACCTTAGAGGCATGTAAATGGGTCTCAGTTCTTTGTCCCTAAACCACATAACATTGTAGATTACAAAGATAGGAGACAAGAATCAAGAATGAAACTAAGAAGATTCTTGCTCATTGTATTCATTTCTTTGAAACTATACATTCATATGCATGTAAAACAACTCATGAAACCACTAAATAGATTAGAACTAGCTATATTAGCTTAACTACTACTATTCATACAAGAGAAATATGCTGAAAAATATGGTGGAATCATAGCTTTGGATCCAACAATGTGGTCTCATAGACAAACTGGAACCAACCCTTACAATGGATGAGAAAGAGAAAGATATAGGAGAAGAATGAAATCCTGAATCTGATCTAGAAGTGACATGTGCCCACTTGAATCCTTATTCCCTGCTATTGTAAAGCATCTCTCATCTTTCTACCGATGAAATCTGATATGGTTTTCATCATTATTCTGTAACAAACTTGAAAATATCTCTTATGAATGATGAAAGCCCTTGTGTTGCCAAAATATTTGAAATGAATTTGAAGTGCTAATAAAACCTCCATTTAACTAACTTGGATGTGACAAAATTCACCCTAACTATAAATTCACACTACCCTTTATGTTCATTTAGTTCATCATTTCTTTTAAAATCAAATCTAAATTACCCCAACTAAATGAAATTGAAAAAGGGATAATTAAGACAAAACCTCACATAAATTGAATTGGTGGCTTCTTGTGCAAAAACAAGCCCCAAAAATGGAAAAATTGCTTTCTCCTAGTTTTGATGATATATAATACTGCTATATTGGCTTACCAGAAATACCCAGAATCTTAGTTTGAATTTCAAGTCCTTGACATGGCTTTGGGACTGTAGTTTAGCAAATATTTAACTTTACCTAAAGTCAGAACTATAGGTTTAAATCAAAATTTATTTAAAAATCATGTTCAGAAAAAGGGAAAATATTTTTTAATAAATTTTTTATTTATGTATTTTGATTTTTCCCTCCAAACTTCCATCTAGCTCAAACCTGTTTGATCAAGTTGTGACACGTGACATACTCTAATTGGCTTGCTTGCTACATCGTCACCTAACACTTGCCACCTAGGTGCCATGTGTCACTGCCTCATTGGTCCTCTATTCTACCACATGGTAGCCACATCATCAGTCTCTATGTTGCTATCCTAATTAGCATGATGCCACATCATCACGACATAACGACATTGTGACACATGACACTATCTGCCATATCAACACCTTGGGAAGCATGCCAGGTCTGGAGTCCTCTACCATGTGTTGCTATCAAATTTGTCCACCTACATGCCATGTGTCAACTTAAGGTTAGTCCAATCAATGTGCATCATTGATGTCATTCAAAATTTTACCACATTCTCAAGTTTGAAATCCATCCAAGGGCCCCACTGCAAGAGTTACTAGCTTCAAAAGCTTGTGTCCTTTAAGACATCTTAAAATATGAGTGTTGGTGGTAATAAACCCTAGAAAAGACTTTTTCCCACTCAATGTGGGATAATGATCATAGAAGTTCCCATGAACAAAACTTCTATGGTACCAAACACAAAACCTCCCTCTTGAAAATGGAAACAACTGTTGTGAGCATCTTAGCACATGGAAACTTCACAACTTTGGCATGATCAATTTAATCTCATAATCCAAAGTCAAACCATTTATGTCATGTATTTCCATCCACACTAAATCAAAGAAAACCATAATTAAAAAAGGCTCACAACCCTATGGCTACAATGACGTCTTTGGCAACTACTATTGCCATTAGATATCTTGTTGTGCTTCTCCTTCAAATGTAGGTCCAAAAGAAGTGGGATCTAACATGATTTGATATCCTCTTTGAACAGAGCATTATCACAACTATAGATTCTTTCAAAAAAGTATGGAAGATCGAGATGGAAGGTAGTACACCACATTCCTTGCATTTCATTGAAGTCATTCATTGCACTAATTGATGGCCTATCCCTCCTTTCTCTAGGTTCTAGTCCCCTTTATTTTTTGTTTACATAAATCATATTCTAGTATAGGTGGCCCCACTGAATTCCAATTGTTTTAGCGATGACATAACAATGGGCTTTAGTGACTTTGAAAAACATATTCAAAATGCTTGCATCATGTTTTAAAACACATTCCTGCCCACATGCATTCTATTTTCAAACTTTGATCCCTACATAGGAAATTGATGACAGGTCCAAAGTCCTCCCCATTTGAAAGCTTTGTTTCATCTTTTTTCTTGACTCCCCTATGGGGTCACCACTGCAGGTGAATAATGGAACCTTCTATCATGGGTGAGAGCTTGTCAAAGATTCCACATGCTTTGTCCATATTTTCCAATTCACACATCTTATCTATGGTGGTCGGGTTGAGTAATGGAACCTTTTGTCAAATAGTTCATGCAACTTATCTTCCTCAGTTTTCTCATAATTTTGAGCAAAGCTTTCTGGTATTGTTGATTTTGTCAGCCTCACACTAATAATCTCAATGCTAGGGGCATAGCATGTACAATCAACCTAAATTACTTCTTTCATTTTTTCATCAATCTGGTCAAACATGCTAGTATACACTTCCTGCAGAGAATGGGTATTGCAAATTTGATTGATTTCATGATATAGTTTGTTATATATCCAAGTCTTGTCATATTTCACACCATAATTTAGTAGTGTCTCATAAACCTATTCCTTTCGAAAATGGTTCATTACCTCAATCTTGTCGAAGTAAATCACCTTTTGGAGAAAACCACATTGCACAAAAAGTACATTTACATACCAAATAGAAGGTTTCCTTGATTTACTAAGAGATCCTTTTAAAGAAAAAATTGAACTCTTCAACATACACCATTTGATTTGAGTCATCTAATTCTCATTATGTTCAATCAACATACACTTTAAGCATGAACCATCTCCTTTGTTAAAATGCTCATATCCTCATATTTCTTATCAAACTGGTGCAACTAGTTGGGCCCTTAAGTGGGTTCGGTTAAAAATTTTTCATTTTTGAATGACTTTTTTTGCGAACTACCAATTTTGTGCCAAGGGGTCCACTGACTGGCCTTAAAAACTAACAAAAACACCTGACCGAGCTCTAAAAATAAGACACGCAAATTCTCTATTCCACATTCTCACACCTAGCCAAATCTTGTGTCATGACGATCATTCAGTCAAAAGATATTGACCATCAAAATTGCTTTCTTAGAACCACTTGCAAGAAAACATGTCAGAAAACAATAAATCGCGTTCTATTTTGCATCTGAGAATGGGGCAAACAAAAACCTCGGGGTATGAAAATTGGGGCATTAGTTCACTGTCACAAGGAAAATATAAATATGTGACTATGGCTCATGAGAGTAATAGGGTGCATTTGGCAAGCAGTCAAAGTAGGCTACTTGAATTTGCAGAACTAGGAAAATGGCAGAAAAGTGATTTTTTACAAACGGAATGGACCTGGGAAAGTGTGCAGATGGATTCATCAAGACTTACAAACTGGCACACTTAAAGAATTTATAGAGTAGAACACAATGGTACAATCCATTTGATCTCACTTATCATGGATTCATAGTTATGACATCATAAACAGGGGTACCAATCAATTCACACTTTATGACACTAGTAAAACTTTACAAATTGCATTTGAAAACTGATCAAATAGATTCGTCATAAGCTCAAATCTGAAACATAGCAATTATCTAACCTCTAGAATGTAATGAAAAAGGATTTTTCTCATTTTGGTCAACTGGGTCAAAGATATAACAAGTCAAATAGGGCCTTCCAAAATTTTGAACAATTTACATCGACATGACAATACTAAACAACCGACTTTGAGGGATTCAAAACCTAGTCAGAACATGTTGAAATGACTTGAAATATGAAACACAAGTTCTTCAATATGTTTATTAAACACTCCCAATGTGACGAGTCATGAAACATAACCGAGTGCAAGATATTCAATTGCAAACTAGGCCTTGTGTCATTGTTTGACACTTGGCCAAAAATGTAGGTTTGGACATTGCTCAAAATGAAACTTCAAAAAATTACTTGGAATGGCAATTTATCTTCATGGGATGAGTGGATATGTTGAATGCAAGGTTTTAGAAACATTAAAGACCTCTTAGGCCTCAAAAGGATAGTCGGGGACACATGCATTAAATGTACTTTAAAGGGTTCAAAAGCTTGAAATAATACTCAAATTGGGAAAGCGATTTTGAGTCCCATCATGCTGAATAAAATTATATCTTACTTCTACCTTCTCAACTGACTGACCTTGACAATAGATATTATAAATCATTTCAAGAACACTAGCCCCACTTCCTTGTTACTGTCCAATCCTAGACAAAATGATAACAAAGAAATGGTATTTTGAACCCATGGCACAAAAATATCATACTAATAAGGAGGCTTATGGTCTATGTCCAGTGTAACAGTAATAGTAGTATGATCAATAGATAACTTTGAGTTTATTAAAACCTTAATATATGAATCTTGAAAAATTCTATCCAGTTTGTCATAAGCCTATGCTAGTTTATCCAAGTCAATGTGCTTGTTAAAGCTTTCTAGTTTAAACCCTAGCCCGAGGTCTAGCAGAGTGAAAAATTCATTCTTAGTAATGGATAAAATTTCCTCCTAATTTTTTTGGTTTACAATTAACTTTATATTATCATCATAATTTTGAGTACATAGCATTACAATTTCAAGGCAAGGGAATACTTCGACTATAACAAGGTTTGCTAATCCAGTAACCAAAGTAGCTAGTTTATTTGTATGTGTACGAATACTTTTTTTATATTTGTAATAATTTCTCCCCTTTTGTGGATCTTTCCACTTATTAAACAATGAATGTCTAATTCCCATGATTCCCAAATCTCCATGGCTAATAGGATAAAAAATATCATGACATTCATTAGTGAAACCTAGGGTTTGTAGCACTTGCTTGAGTTCTATAATGTCTTTCTTTTCCTTTATGCTTGCACTCGTACTGGAGGTTTTTGACTTTGTTTTTCCCATGCCTGCTATTGGTTAGTACACAAAATTCTTCTTCAAGCCCTATATAAAAAAATTGTAAAGTGTAAACCTAAGACAATAAGAATCAAGATTTCTATTGCTACAAATTCCACTGAAAAAAATTTAAAAACCTAGAATTGAGATTTGAGATTTGATAATACTGGTGCTAGCAGATACTCAGATAATTGGTGTCCTGTGATACTCAAACTTCACACTTTCCGTCTTCAGAACGCAAAATGGAATTCAATTAGTCTTTGAAAAGTTGAAATTTGAAAGCCCTACAGTATCAAACTCTCAACTTCAAGAACTCTGAACTTCATACTCTAAAAACATAAAAGGTTAATAGTTAAAAGTTAAAACATAAGTATTAAGTAATTAATGGTTTTAAGTACTTTACTAATACTATGTACAATGTACATGTAAACGACATAAAGACTCAATAATGTACCTAATTATAATAATTAAAAGTAAAAACTAATTACATTAATATAAATTTCAATTTTGAAATTTGTTCATTTTAAATAAATAAACTAATAAAAATTGAACTTAATAATCGATATGATTTTTGGGTCGATTTGTGGAATGCTATTGTTGTTGTCAAGACTCATCTGGAATCATGACACTTGTCAAGGATATGAATCCTTGACATGTGCCACAATTCTAGATGACTCTTGAAAACAATGATAGCATTCCCAAAATTTACTCGAAATTCATCTCAGGTCGCAGATCTATCTTTTACTTAACAGTCACCAAGTTGGCATTAAATAATTTTAAAAAAAAAAAGACTAAACATAATTATTGTTAATATTAACCAAGTCCTAACACTTAATCAAGCTTTGCAATGACTAGACACATGTCACAATTCCTAATGAATCTAGGCACATGGGAAAACATTCCCCAAATTGGTTTGAAATTCATCTCAAGCTATCGATATTTCTTTTAATTAACGGTTAGGACTCGAACATAAGTTATAACTGTAAGAGAGTATCATAGACTACACGTGTCCCAATTTTGGGTAGTGGAATGTTCTCACACACCTGTGTCACAATTCTAGATGTTTCTTGACAAGAACGATGGAATTCCCAAAATTTACTTGAAATTCATCTCAAGCCATCGATCTTTCTTTTAATCAACAGTTGGGAGTTGAGACTCAGACATAACTATAACTTATAAGAAAGAATCTTTGACTACACGTGTCCCAATTTTAGGTAGAAATATAATTTAACTTTAATCTTTTAAAATTTGGCCCGAAATAGAGCCACAGTCGTTGATCTACTGTTCATTGAACGGTCTAGATCAAATCATGAATCGTTAAACCTTTTGCATAACTAATAGTAATTATTTAAATTATAATTTAGTCGAGAGGACCCAATAGTTGAGTGGGGTCCAATAGTCAATCACCTTATTGTGAACATAGAGTCTAATCTTCAAACACATTTTTACTATATATTGTAATTAATTGATCTATTTATACATATAAAAAAATCCAAATGTTGATAAAAAAAATACTAATACTTGAACACGTGAAAACTTAAAAATGTTATAGAAAAAATAAATATATGAATTCATTAATTAGTGAAATAAATAACTTTTTGTCTCAAATAAAACATCATAGCTATTTCATGTATGTGTGTGTGTGTGTGTGTGTGTGTGTGTGTGTGTGTGTGACTCAAAACGTAATATGCTCAATTAAATAAACATTGATATCTTAAAGTACAAATACTACTCTTATGTGTACAACTATTGGGGTAGCAATGTATATGCATAGAGTAAATCATATCAATAATATGTCTCATCACAAATATAAAAGGTGAATACTAATAAATGTTTTGTATTTTCTTATGAAATGTGTGAGATTGTCAAAAACTTTTAGTGTTCAACTAATGATCCCTTTGTGTTGGTTATAGGTTGTATTTTATATAATAATGTGTTATTTTTATAACAAAAAATAATTTTTTGTTGTTGAAGTATTTGTCATTTTGTGTTATATATAAAAGTTATATATAACAAATATTTATGATTAATAATAACTATTTGGTTCATTTAAGTTACATATATGTTAATTTCATATAGTTATACAATATTTTATTAACAACAAATGATAATTTTAAATTCAATTATTAGATATTTTTAGATTAAGCTTTGGTCGAATGTTTAAAAAGTTATTTTTTGGACACATCTCACTAGGTGCACTATTTTAACGAGTTGTGTGATGAGTCATAGCTTCAAACCTTAGTTGCAGCCTGTAGGTAGTTCAATGTCCATTTTGCATTTCTAAAAAAAATGGTCTTACGATATCCCATGTAGTAGCTACATGTTGACAAAGTTAGCCCTTACGACTACTGGTTCCTCTCCCCTATCTTATTGTTGCATAGTACAAATTAAAACTTAATTTTTAAATCACAAAGTGCAATAACCAGTTGCAAACATACGAAATATTTGAAGTTCTTGACAATTTCCAAAATTCATGATTTGGATGAATAAAATTAAACATGTAAAATTAATGAAACATCAAATTTTTGAAAATATAAAATTATAATTTGTAAATTGTAATCAATTATCATTCATCAATCATTAATTGCTTGATCATGATAACTTGATTTAATAATCGTAGCATTTTTATTTAATTAAAATTATTTTAGATTATAATCAATATTTGCTAAAGTGCTTTAGCCTTATAATGATAATGATAACTTAATTTAAATTTAAATAACCATGGCATTTTTCATTTAATTCAAAATATGATAAAAATTTAAAAATATTATGATGATCATGATATTTAAATAAATTTAAATTTCAAAATAGGAAGAAATAAATAAATAAATTAATATTCAATATTTTATATGAACATTTATATATAAGTTATAATTTAAACTTTTTATTTTCAAATCAAATTTTAATATTATATATACAATTTAAATTGTATGATCATTGATCAAGATTCAAGATTCATGATTCATGATTCATGAATCATGATGTTACATGTATCACTAGCTATATATATATATATATATATATATATATATATATATATATTATGCCGAGAGTAATCATTCTCGAGGCGCCTATTTTCATTTAATCCCAAGGTTATTTTTCTCAAGTGGGATTTATGAAAATAGGCGCCTCGAGAATGATTACTCTCCACGTAATATATATATATATATATATATATATATATATATATATATATATATATATATATATATATATATATATATATATATATATATATATATATATATATATATATATATATATATATATATATATATATATATATATATATATATATAGCTAGTGGCAGTCGCAGCGCATTAGGAAAAACATTTACTTTTTATTTTTATTTTGATAAGGTTATTATAAAAACGTTAAGAATTTTTTAATTTTACTTGTATAAAGTTACTATTACTATAAAATTATGCTTCAACATTTTATTTATTAATTTAATATATGGAGTTTAATTTAATAATTTTAATAATTTTGATTTTGGGATATTACAATGTAAAATGTTATAGCCAAACATAGACATATAGTTAGGGTTAGGTTTAGGGTTAGAGTATGAATTAGGGTTAGAATTTGAGTTAGGGTTAGGGTTTTAGCTTGAGTTAGGGGTAGAGAGTGAGTTTGAGTTAGGGTTGGAGTTAGGGCTAGGCTTAAAGGCCAATTATGGTAGAGTTAGATTTAGGGTTACAACTATGGATAGGTTTAGATTTAGGGTTACGGTTATGGTTAGGT